>JAEOAD010000051.1:1200000-1887500 GCA_036365145.1 Orientallactaga sibirica
GTGACCACTCTCGCACAGTGGGTTAAACAGCATTTCAAAGAGTTATAAAACCACATGAATCCATCCTACCTTCCTTTTCACATCATCATTGCCTGTTCTCAAAAGAAGTGATTGGCATAAACAGTAACAGATAAGGAAGCATTGCTGTCCCACAAAACTCTAATTAGGGTGATTTTTTTGAAAGAATTCCATTTTGCTTATGTCCCCACAGACAGATGTGAAAGTTGAAATGTGCTTGTTTTGTCAATACAGGAGAAATTATAGCATCTCTCATAAAATCACCATGAGAGCCACTAAAATATATGTTTATTTCACTGGGGCCGTACAGTCATTTGTACACTTCCTGCATGTAATGAGAATATCGTGAGCCATGGTGTTGGGCCATACAGTAAAAGAGAAAGGAGATCTGGCCTAAGGTAGAACATGTGGGGTGTCAGTCAGTGCTGTAAGTAGGCAGAAGAATCCCTGCTAGAGGATGGAGCAGAGCCCTGGGCTTGTGTATGAACGAACCAGAAAGTTCACGTATGGAGGACTGTGCCCCAAAGAACTCCTTCCACCGTGGGGCTCTCCTATTGCCCCCTCTCTTCTGCAATGTTCCCTGAGTTGTGGAGGGTGTGATAGAAATGTCTACTTCGGTGTTGAGCCTATTGTTTGAAGCTTTGGTGAGGTTTGAGTCTACCACCATCTCCAAAGAGAAGCTTCTGTGGTTAGAAGTGAGAGAAGCACTCATATATTTTCTGCTATCTCTTGGCAATGTTCTCTGGGCCCTGGTGGTTGTGAGATCGATGATTCATCCAGTGCTGATCACTGGGCTTTCTCTGCCCATCACCTTGATGCGTCTTGGGTTTCCCCAGTATTCACTGCCATTGGCAAAAAGAAGCTTCTCTAAACAAAACTGAGAACAGCATTAATCATTAGGTATAAACATATACATTCAGAAGGCAATTTGATGGGCTCAGCATATCCATTTAGCCAATGAACTATGGTAGTTTCCCTATAGAGCCTATGTCCTTCCAAGCAAGTAGGCTTTTGAATTGATTTTCAGTACTAGGGATGAATTCCTCAAATTCAATATTGCTTGAATTCTTCCCATACTGACAAGAATACGTAGCATGTATGTGTATGTACTTTCTCAAAAGTAAACTAGTGTATTTCCTCATTTGATCTTTGGGCTCTTGAGATGTTTGTTTATGACATATGCGCACTCTTAGAGCCATCTATACCAAGAAAGAAGGAAGGGACAAGGGGGACAAGCAGGAAGTAAAACAGTAGAGAAGTATTGGAAGAGTTAAATAAAAAATTATTTAAAAATTTGTTATTTTTAAAATATAATTTATTTATTTGCAAGCATGGAAAGATAGAAATAAAGAGAGAGAGGGAGAAGAGAGAGGGAATGAGAGAAAGAGAATGGGCATACTAGTGGCTCTAACCTCTGCAAGCAAACTCCAGATGCATGTGCCACTTTGTGCACCCAGTAGATAGTGGGGAATCGAGCCTGGCCCATTATGGCTTTTCAGGCAAGCGCCTTAACTGCTGGGCGATCTCTCCAGTCCAAACTATTTTTTTTATTTTAATTACTTATCTGAAGAGAGAGCGAGAGAGAGAATGAATGAATGAATGAATGAATTAATGAATATGGATGTGCCAGGGCCACTTTGTGCATCTGGCTTTACGTGGTACTGGGGATTAAACCCAGGGTGTCAAGCTTTGCAGACAAGGACCTTAACCATTGAGCAATCTCTCAAGCCCCTTAAAATTTTGATTTAATGAATCACTGGCTTCCCGTTGTCTGGGGTCCCTTTCCACTCCTTTGTTCAGAGCCTCTTCCAAGGTTGGAGCTGTTTCTGTGGTCTCTCTTTTGTCTCAGAACCCACCGTGGAGGACACCCAGCATTTTCTCTGTCTGCATGAGGAGTCACTTAGAGTATTTCCCCCCAAGGCCATCCACTCTCCTTTCAACTTCAGTGAGTTTCTGACCTGGGATGCCCATGAATTTCAGAGGATGCCATGACTTAGAGCAACAGCAGCTCCTGGCAAGTCTACAGCTTTTACACGGCTCCCCCCCCCCCATTTGTTCATGGAATAGTCTTTGCAAACTTGAAGTCTCAACATCAAGTTCTCTATGAAATATTAGGTCCAGCTTTTATTTTTCACTATTATAGTTCAACAAAAATCTTGAGAGAGAAAAAAAAAACAGCATTTTTGTTAATCCACAGAATCATGCAACTCTGTCCATTTCTGTTTCTTGGGATATGTATTAATCTACAACTGAGTTGTTCTCTCTTACCTTTTCACCAGGTGTTGAGTGGAATTAGGAGTTGATGGAATTTCTTGTGACTGGCTCAAAGAAGGTCACACATCACAGGAAGTGCTTTTCGGTCCCTCTCCTTCACCCCAGTTCTTGTAAGCAGGGCCTTGTCTTGTTATTAGCATGCATAAGCAGGGAGTCCTTTTAAAATTGAAATGTGTCATTCAGCCAACTTTAGGCAAGCTCATGTAGATTCCTTCTAATTTTCACCCTTTAAGAAAGTTTCGTGCTAATTTCTTTACAGTGTCTTGGGAGAAAATTGTTGTCACCTTTAATTGCAGTCTTTTTATAGTATTAATGAAGGTTTTAGGAGTCCTCTTGGGTCCCTATTCAAATGTCCTACACCTTTAATTATAGCCAGCTCTCCCAACACAGAGAAACACACATCCAGAGTCAGGTTGGCCTACTGATTAGGAAGGTTATGCAGGATATTGTATGCTGGTTTTCATTACAGAAAATAGAATTTGTGTCCAACTTGAGGTGATTTGACTGTGATACATTGGAACAGATAGCACCCAAATAGTGGTAATTGTGTCAGAATTCTTCCACGGGGATATTTGGAAATCACAGATAAACTTCCTTCTATATAAAACCTAGTGAGATATAACATTGCCACATAATGTCTTCAGTTAATAGTGCTTAGTTTAAATAGAATTTGCCAATGTTGACAGAAAAGATAGCATAGAATAGCCAAGAGAAAAATAAGTATTGACTTTATTTTTTTTAGTTTATCCCTCAGCTCCCCACACTTTAAAAGAACCACCCACAATGAGGCATTATCTGCTGAGAGCAGACAAGGAGACTTTTCCGTTAGGTCTGGACTTGAATATCAATCTCTTAACTTGATAGCCATGGGGTCCTAGGAATTTGATTCACTTCTCTCAGCCAATTGTGCTCATATGTAAAAGGAAGAAAATATGTAATTCCATAGACTATGTCTAAATAAATTATGAAGCTTCTTTTAAAAAATATTTTATTTATTTATTTGAGAGAGAGAAGAAGAAGAAGCAGAGAAAAAGAGAGAATGGGTGCATCAGGGCCTCCAGCCATTGCAAACGAATTCAAAATACATGCGCCCCCTTGTGCATCTAGCTCACATGGGTCCTGGGGAACTGAACCAGGGTCCTTAGGCTTTGTAGGCAAATCCCTTAACCACTAAGCCATTTCCCAAGCCTGAATTATGAAGCTTCTAACAGTGCATAGCAAAATAAGTTGATTTTAAATATAAGTTAGGTTCTCTCCTCCATAAAAGATCTGGTATTGAGCTCAACATTTAGTTGAAAATGAAAAAATTATGAGAGAATTTCTAATTTTTTTTTGAGGTGGGGTCTCACTCTGGCTCAGGCTGACCTGGAATTCACTGTGTAGTCTCAGGGTGGCCTCAAACTCTAGGCGATCATCCTACCTCTGCCTCCCAAGGGTTGGGATTAAAGGTGTGCACCACCTCGCCCAACTAGAATTTCTAATTTTTAATAATTTTGTCAAATTGTTATGCATGCTATTTGTCTTCTGCAAGCTTGAAGTAAAAGTGTGTTGCTAGGACAGCATGCCAGAACCACGAACACCTTGACTGGGAGTCAGAAGACACGTCCCCTCTCCCAGCTGTCCCAGCACAGTGGATCAAGCCCCAACTCTTTCCTTCACATGTGTTCATTCATCGCTCAGCACATCCTGCTAGCTGATCATCAACATCCATATTTGACACCATTTGGTTGTTTTTCTCTGCCTTGCTGAGTTTTATGAGTCATTGCTTTTGCGGTTTCTTGCTTCATAATTGCTTTCTCATCTACCCATTCCTTTCTGTTCTCACATACAGACCCTTAATCCTATAAGCTTGTTTATAGTTACATTATTTCTCGATTTAACTTGCTGTTATATATTTTTAGGGAACACCAAAGTGACTGGTCTATATAAGCTTTGACTGGCTACTTGCCAGGAGTGGTGGCTCACACCTTTAATCCCAGCACTGAGAAGTCAGAGGTAAGAGGATAGCCATGAGTTCAAGGCCATCATGAGACTACACAGTGAATTCCAGGTCAGCCTAGGCTAGAGTGAGAGGCTACCTAAAAGAAAAAAAAAAAAAGCTTTTTCTGGCTAGTAAAAATTTGAATATATTTATAACTAGAATATTTATTTCTCCCAAATATCTGACCAGGACACTCGTATTATATATCTCAAGCCTCTGCCATGGACTTCATTCAGTATGTTTGGCAACTTATGGACATGCAACTTCTGTGGCTTGCAATTAAAGTGGTACCTATAATATGCCTAATTCAATTATTTAACAGCTCTTGGGCCTTATAATCAACTCTTCACTGATTTCTACCACCCATACCATGAAGTTCAGAAAAGTCAGTGACAAGCCTGAAACTTTCCAGCTATACCATGGAGGCCTGATATAACATCCCAACTGTAATTTTCCACTGTGTCCCAGTGTTCAACCAGACCCTGTAAGTTGGAATTATATGGTTCTACCCAGGACAGACAAAAAGTGATTCTAGCTGTGGAACAATATATGGAAAGGGGAAAAGGTGTTAATAAAAATTACGAGGTCTGGGTAAACTAGTTTGAAGACATATTAAACCAAGGCAGGTTGGGTAGTTAAGGAGTGTACTAGAAGGAGATTAGGGGGGTCATGGAGTCAAATTCTAGAAATTTGCTTGGTTTATTAAAGCATAACTCCATTAGGTCAGAAAGCCCCAAATGACGGAGACTCAAGAGACTAACTCTTTCAGCTTTTTAACAAGATTCTCAGTAGACATGAAGGAGGAATGTGGCATTATGACTATTACATACTTAAGGAAATAAAATAAAAATCCTAGCCTCTTGATTAAAGTCTTATAAATGACCATTAAGAAAAGAATGCATGAAGCATATTGAGTGAAATAAAAACCACATTTTCCTAAGAAGAGAAAAAAATACTCATGGATGTGGTTGTCAGGTTCACAGCTGCAGGAAAATAAGTTATTATTGCAATTAAAACAATCTGGAATTGTACAAACAAGACTGGGAGCTCTGAACCTCATTGCTGCCGTGCCGCTTCTCTCCTTGCCTGATGCTCTGCCTCACGTTGTCAACACGAAGGCAGAAGAATTTCAGTTATCAGACGGTGTGCTGGGAGATTAATGAAACACGTTCTGGAACAGAAGGAGGGTGGAAAAATCACACACGGAGGCTTCTGCATCTGTCGTTCAAGCCGATGTGGATCTTCATCTTGCAGTTCAGCTCTCTCCTCTCTCCTGGAGCCTCTCCACTCCACTCTGGGAAGTCTAGCACATCCCGACACACACCGCAAACGAGCTTCTCAACTTCCCAGTTAAGGGGGCCAAAATATTTCTAATGACAGAGCCTTTGTGTACCCCAGAAGACTCGGGATTATGCACATTACAGAAAGGGGGATTCATGTGGCATGCATGCAATATTCATTACCGGGTTTCATAAGCATTCTGAATATCCTAGTAAGATTTGGATCTTTAGGACTTACATAATGCAATATCATCCATAACTGCCACTCAAATCCTACAAAGAGTGAAGAGATAAGAAAAAAACACAGCACAAAAATATAAATATTAAGAAACAAGCAACGGGACAGAAATGAAGCCCCAGCTACAATAGATGGATGGACAGAATGACTCAGTGTTCTAGAGAAAAGGGTGGGTCATCTTATAGATTAACACTCATGGTGAAAGTTGATCTCCTCCTAAGGTTCTGAAGCGTGAGCCGTGATGAGGCTAGGAAATAACGAGTGTTCCTGCACAGCCTCGGCTTTGCGATGTCAGATGACCATAGTTACGGTGACATTGGAACAGATGTGTGCTGGGCTACATAGAAACAGGAGTGTCTGGAACTAAGTGACAAATGAAGAGAGCTCTGTAGTGTACAGTGTAAATAATATAAGGCACGAGGTCTGTCATTTCATTGTATGCCATCTCTGAGCAAGGGTGACCACTTCTTCCTGAACCCAAAATGGACTTTGGAAAGATGAAAAGCTGAGGAGGAAATCAAGTGGCTTCTTGAAGCTACCGAGGGATTTTGTTTTTCCTTTATGTTGATGGAGTAACAAAGACTATAGTACAGTGGGTTGGGAAGTAGAAGTCGTCTCATATTGAAGGGCCATAGACCTTTTATTTTTTAGTTTTAATTAGCATCTATGAAGAAATATATTGGGTTTCATTATGACAAGTTAGTACATGTATACAATGTACTCTGATGATATTCACCCACTGTTACCCTCTTGTCTTACCCTCTTACCCCTTTCTCTGTCCAACCAGTACTCCTAATTATACACACACACACACACACACACACACACACACACACACACACACATATATATATATATATATATATATATATATATATACACACATGTATGATTATGAACATGAAAACATATACACACACTAGGTTTGCTTACAGAAACCAGAAGATGTATGAGGGGATATTGACAGAATCATAGACAATGTATTAATGCTACATCTCTTATGAAAATGGCTCTCCCTCACCCAGTAAGTATTAATTGCCTATCCCTCATTAGAGAGGGGCTGATCTAACCCCTATGATGAAATGCTGACAGGCCCAATCTTGTGCAGGTAATCACAACTGCTAAGAGTTCAAGAGTGTAATGGCCATGTCATCTCGGAGAACAGACTTCTAGAACACTCCACTGCTCCATGTGGATCCTAAATTATTTCTTTCAGGCTACAAAATTTTATTTATCTTGCTTATGATTCACTTTTATTTTGTGTGACAAAGAATTCCTATATTTATGATAGATGCGTGTGTATTCTGACCACCTTCATTTAAAGATGAGCAGGCCCAATACAGACAATCACTCACAAACAAACTATAGTTTATTCCTTCCCAGCACATTGGCTGTCCCGCCATTTACCTGAAGGTATATTTTAATGAATATTTAAGTGGATTCAGGAGGGTGGAATTATTTTGTATAGCTAATCCTAGTGCGTATAGGGATATATCCCTACAGACACATCTATAGTTAAGTATCTATAATGTACTTAACTACATTAAATACTCATTCACTAGAATTTTTTATATTATACAACCAAAACACATCTACATATATTTACCTTGTCTTTGTTGGATGCCTCTTTATTATTCTCTGAAAATAATAATGGAACATGTTGTGTCTGCTGTATGTGCAGACAATCAAAACGCAGACCAGGATGCTGTCTAGCTCAGTAGTTGAGCACTTGCTTAGCTTGTGCCAGGCTCTGGGTTCGTCCCACACTCACAGAAAGAAAAGGGCATAAAAACATGGGGATAAAAAAAATCAATGTGCATGAGTATAGGAAGAATTAGAATTCAAAACAAACATTAGTTACAGATAAAATAGAAATACCAACTTTCCTCCATTTATTCATGTAAAATATTTTTAAGTGACTGTTGCCCACCAACCAGTCTTCTAGGCCTAGCGAGTTGGTGAAAAAGACAAACATTTGGTCTCGAAGATATAGCTTAGCAGTTAAGGTGCTTGCCTGAGAAACCTAAGGATCCATGTTTGCCTCTCCAGGCCCCACATAAGCAAGATGCAAAGGTGGCTCAAGTGTGCAGGGTTGCACGTGTGCACAAGGTAGCCCACGTGTCTGGCCTTCAATTGCAGGGACTAGAGGAACTGGCATGCCAATTCTCTTTCTCTGTCTTGTTCTTGCTCTCACTCTCACTCTTTCACAGAAAAAAAGGCCAGTGTCTTGGGCTTATCTAAAAAAAAAATGAAAATAAAAGACAAATGTTTATTAAGAGCCTGAAAGGAAAAATGCTCCATGGAAAGACAGGCAGAGAAAATTGTCAGGAAGCACTTTTCATCTTATGAGTGACTTGGAAGCCCTGGTGTGAAGGTTCTTGGAGGCTGTGGCTGAGTGGGGAAGGAGGTCTTCCAGGAAGAGGACGACATACAGCCTGCGATGAAGATGGCTTGAGATGCGCTTTCCACCACGTTTCTCTCGGTTTTCCAGAGCATCTCTCATTTCAACACACACATAAATATTCATGGTACAGTGAGGCAGTGAAAGGCAGCAGAAATAAATTGAATTGAGAAATGACTTACACTTCTAATGTTTGCCAATAACAAGCCATAATTTTGGGAAAATGCCAAGATTTGTACTTTGGTCAATCTGTCTATTTCATTATTTTTTTTCAATTTTAAATTAAGTTTGTTTCTAAAGCTCAGACGTAAACACACAAAAATGTTCATTGTTAATGATGCATGCATATGCTATGCAATATTCAAATAGAGTAAAGTATGTCTCCTCACACATTCATGTCTGGCTAGTAGAAATGATCAGGCTCCTTCTTTTGACCTTGTTTTGAAATGACGTAATTATTCCCTACAGTCAGCCTACTACGTAAGGGCACACCAGACCTTCCCGAACTATCCAACTGTAATCACACCCGTTGATCAACCGTTCTCCACCCCTTTCTCTAACCACTATGCTTCTGGGCTCTGTTAACATCTCAAAAAATTCATTTTTTGGCTTCCACCTACTAGTGAGATCACAAGATGTTTCTCTTTCTCTCTTTGGCTTATTCCATATTTTCCTGATCCATTCTTCAACTGATGGACAGTTAAGTTACTTCCATTTCTTCGCTATTGTGAATAGTGCTTCAAAGTCCAGGTATTGCCTTGACAGACTGATTTAATCCCTTTTAGGTATATGCCCAGTGCGGGGCCTGCTGAATATATGGCAGTAATAGTTTCTAATTGTTGAGAAATCTCTATACTGATCTCCACAATGACAGTAGTGGTTTAGGCCCATTAACAGTGTACAGAAGTTGCTTTCTATTCATGTCATCACTAGCCCTTGTAATCTTTTTCGTTTTGGATAAAAACAATTCTCTTGAAGTATGATGGCATATCAGTCTGGTTTTGACTGGCATTTACTTGATATTGCAAGCTTATTAATTGAATTATTCTCCACTAACTTCATAACTATTTAATTGTCCATAATTGAGAGTTGAATTTGAAAGACCCGACTATATTTGGAGTTTTGCCAATGTATCCATGTATTTTGACTTTTAAAAACTTGTTAATAATTTATATATAACTCTATTTGAAGTGTAGCAACAACTTACTGTCTAGCTGAAATTGAACTTTTATAATCTTCCATCTTATAATGATACCACTTATGATAAGTTTTGTCTTTAAAACTATTTTGTCTGATGTAATAGAACCCAAAGCAACATTTTCATTGCTGTTCTCAATAATTGCTTGTTATATTTTCACCACCTTGTATATTTTCTCTGCAACTTCTTTCTGGGGATATAACTGCCATCCAATCAATGAAACCAGCTGAAGAGTATAAGCTGATTGGTTTGATGTTTGTTCTATCATGATATTGCCTCTTAATCAGATTATAAGCATGTCTACTGCCCACCCCCTAAACTAAACTTCTCAATGTTCTTCAAGCTTTTTCTTTCAAAGATTATGTCCCATATCTTTCTTAGACTTCCTTAAAATAGCCCACAGCTACATTATGAATGCCTGCCTTTCAAATCCAATTTTCTTTTAATGGACTAAAGAAGTTATATTTCTTTCTGAAGCACTTATTTCCTTAAGTACATTTTCTTTATAAAGGTATGTCTAGAGAAACCCTTCCCTGTTGCCATGTGAAACTAGACTCATTTACTCTTCTTCTTGAAAGGCATCAAGGTGTCTAGGACAGACAACCATCTGGGTGGATGGCTCTTTTGTCTAATTATTTTGAATATGAAACCTCATTCTTGCTTCTTTTATCACAGATGGAATGGTGTCTGTCAATTTAATTGGCCTCCTTTTGTCCTTTGCTCTCATTCTTTTGAGATTCCCATTTGACATATTTCTTGATTGCTTGTCTCTACCTCTCAATTACCCTCTTGTGTGCCCCACATAGTTTTTTTTTTTTTGCAAAGGTTATGTTTATAATTTCCAGAGCATTTATTTCTTCTTTCAAAAATCTATGCACAGTTTTGATACAAGATCCCTTCTTCTCATTGTGTAACTTCACAGCCTTTAACATGCTCTTCCGATGTGGCATCCTTACAGCTCAGCACTGTCTAAACACTGAAGTGAAAATAGGTCAGTGTTGTTCTGTGGACTTTTCCGAGGATGGCATGTCTAATGCACGTCTCCAGGGAGGGTTTCTACTTGTGTTTACTTGGAGCAAGAGCAGATACTGTCAGCTGCAGCAGGAAGATGCAGCCTCACACTGCCATCAGCAGCCCGGGTCCCATTCCTTAGGGTCCTCACTAGGAAAGCCACACGCTTCACTATGCTGCTGGATGAGTCAGAGCGAAGCGAAGACAGTGTCGAGTGGAGACAGTGTCAGGTTGAAGAGTGAGTCCTTAGAGGGAACATTTTTGAAAGGGGCAGTGTACCTCCAAGACATGGCTGCAGACTTCTCCCGAAAATGTCATGCCTAGGTACCTCTGCAAGTGGCTAGTATTCAGTAGCTCTCTAATTTAGATGCAATTTACAACAAGATGTAAATGTTAAGCACAATTTAGAGGCTAGAAAGATGTCTCAGTGGTTAAAAGCAATTGCTTACAAAGCCTCATGGTCAAAGTTCAATTCCCTAGTACTCACATAATGCTAAGACGCACAAAGTGGCTTTGTATCTGGAATTTGTTTGCAGTGGCAAGAGGCCCGTGTGTGCCCATTCTTTCACTCACTCTCTCTCTCCCTCTGTCCAAATAAGTAAACAAAATATTAAAAAATATAAACATTATGCAAGTTTGGGGCTGAGGAGATGGTAAAATCTTTGGTGTGCAATCATGAGGATCTGAGTTTTATCCCCAGCACCTACATAAAAAGCCAGGCTTAGCCATGCTTGCTTGTGACCCAGCTTGAGGGAAGAGACTGTAGGATCGCTGGGGCTTTCTTTTTAGCTTGTCCACCTGAAAAATGGGGGACTCCAGGTGCAGTGAAAAACTTGGGGATACAAGGCAGGTATGATGGAGGAGAAACCTTCCTTTGACCACTTCACATGTGTGCATGGGGAGCACGCGTCTGCACACTCGTGCATAAACCCTGTGCACACATATATACAACATTCCTACCACACACACAAAAAGTAGTTTAAAAATTAACTCAATGTATATGAGCTTGTTTACTTATTTCTCTTATCTTAAAGAACTTTCTTTGTAAAGGAATTTGTAAGGTGGATTTACGAAGTCCTTTGTTTAGATTTAAAGAAGAGGAGGGATTACTAAGGCACTCGTGACAACCCTGAGTCACATGGTTATGGATTTTAATAACGATGCTTGAGATTTCTTCAGGAACAATTCCTCTCTATATGGACAATTTTGGCTTGATCATTTGTATTGAAGTGCCTTGACTCTCAGCCAGCAGGAAATGAAAACTAGATTACAGAGTGAGTGGGCTTGATTCCCTACTCATGCCCCTAATTTTTCCTCTCTTTCTATACTGCTTCACTACTGGGCTGGTTGTGCTTTTGGTTATTCTAAACATCATAGTGTTACATATAGTTTTCTCCAACTGCTATGACCTAGGATTTATCCTGTTGATTTCCAACTTGCTGTGATAATTTGCTCCCCATTCCCTTCTGGGGAAAACACAGTGTTTACAGTTGCTTATAATCAAGGTTTGGCGCCAACTCAGGAATTTTGTTTTGTTTTGTCTTTGTCTTTCCTCCCTGGAAAAGCCCTCTGCTATCTTCAGGGCATTATTAACTCTCTTTAAAATCAATAAGATATTAAAATATCTATCCGTAGTATTACCAAGCAAATAACTTTTCTGTTTTAAGAGGAAACATTAGCCATTAGTAGATATGGAAACCCCATCATTTTATGTTTAATCTCTCTTTTCCTTAATTCAGAAATGCACTTACACAGCATTTGGTAAATTCATTTGGTAAATTTATTTTTAAAGAAATTATTTAATCTGTTTATTTGTTCTTACTATATTTGATTTGGTTCTACTATTTTGTTTTTTATACCCTTGTTTTGGATTCTTTATCTTTTATAAGTGCTAATAGATTGGTTTCAAAATTGTTATATGTGATGTGAATATTGTAACTGTATTTTGTTTTGTTGATAGTTACTGAATTGATGATATGCACTTAAAGTTTGAAGTTAGTTACCTCTGCTGTGTTCATGAAGTACATTTGGAAACTACAGGTTTGCTCATGTCTATAGCCTTCAGTTACCTGTGGAGCAGGTAATTGGATTACACATCAAACCACTCCAAAATGCAGTGGCCTAAACTAATAATCCTTTACTATTATGTGTGCATCTGGGTCCCCTGCAGTAGCTCTGTGTATTTGAGCTACTCTAAGCTAACAATGGAATTCCTGGTGCACCAGATTCAGTCCAACTGAGGGTTTAGTCAGCCTTGGTCACATTGCAGCACTTGACTCAATGGGGCTGAATGAAGGACGACCTTCCCACGTGCTGTGGCCATTGTGCAATAGTACAGTGAAAGCATGCACGGCCTTGTGGGGACCGTGTTTGGACCTGGAAGAATCCATCCACTACAGCCAGTGCTCATGAGCGATGAGACAGTGCAGATTCCTGCATGGGGAGAGGGTTTCTAGGGAGAGTAGATTCCTACTGTTTCTCAACCATAAGACTTTTCTATGTTTATCTTTGAAAATCTCTTTACAAACAACCCAATGGGTATATAAATTTACATTATTATCTCTCGTCATTTTCATTCTTCTTTTTTAGTTTTTAAAATTTATTCACTTATTTATTTGAGAGAGAGAGAGGAAGAGGCAGAGCAAGAGGGAGAGAAAGAGAGAGAGAATGGGCATGCCAGGGCCTCCAGCCACTGCAAATGAACTCCAGATGTATGTTCTCCCTTGTGCATCTGGCTTACGTGGGTCCTGGAGAATTGAGATGGGATACTTTGACTGCAGGGAAATGCTTTAACCACTAAGCCATCTCTCCAGCCCCATTTTCATTCTTTAACAAGCACATTTTCTTTAAATTTGTCAGTGTTGACGAATAGTCATTGTACATTTCTATAAATAACTCTTGGCTATTACTTTTTTTTGAGAGAGAGACACAGAGAGAGAGAGGAGAGGAGAGGGAGAGGGAGACAGATAGAGATGGGTGCTCCAGCAGCCTCTCAGCTGCTGCGAATGAAATCCAGATGCATGAGCCCCCTTGTGGTCAAATGCAGCATTGCGCCCTTGCATCACTTTGCATCTGGCTAACCGTGGGACCTGGAGATTGGAACGGCTAGAGATTGGAACCAGCATCCTTAGGCTTAGCAGGCAGGCGCCTTAACCACTAAGCCATCTCTCCAGCCCTTGGCTATTACTTTTAAATCACAATTTAGCTGTGTAAAATGATTCAATCTTGGGAAATTTGTTTTCTCTAAGAATTTTAAAGGAAAAACTCTATTATATTCTATCATACCATTTTGCTGATAAGTCAAGTTCATCCTTTGGAAATAATCTATTTTTTATTTTATTTTTAATTATTTTTATTTTTATTTTTGGAGAGAGACAGAGAGAGACAGAGGGGGTGGAGACAGAGATGGGCGCGCCAGCAGTCTCTCAGCTGCTGTGAATGAAATCCAGATGTGTGTGCCCCTTGTGGGCAAGTGTGGCATTGCACCCTTGCGTCACTTTGCATCTGGCTAATCGTGGGACCTGGAGATTAGAACCGCTGGAGATTGGAACCAGCGTCCTTAGGCTTAGGAGGCAGGCGCCTTAACCGCTAAGCCATCTCTCCAGCCCTACTTTTTATTTTTGACTGATGCTTTTTTATGATTTTTTGAGATAGGGTCTTGCTCTAGCCCAGGTTGACTTGGAATTCACCATGTAATCTCAGAGTGGCCTCAAACTCACTGCAATCCTTCTGTCTCCTGAGTGCTGAGATTAAAGATGTGTACCACCATGCCTGGCTAAATGATGCTTTTATTATTCTTCTCTTAGCTTTTTGTTGTTGTTGTTTTTTCGAGGTAGGGCCTCACTCTAGTCCAGGCTGACCTGGAAGTCACTATGTAGTCTCAGGGTGGGCGATCCTCCTACCTCCCAAGTGCTGGGATTAAAGGCGTGCACCACCAAACAAGCCTGGCTTCTTCTCTTCTCTATTAATGTTATATTTTTCATAAATTCTGTTTATGCAGATATATATACACTTGTTTGCTCTGAAATTACTGGATTTTATTAACATAATAGCCCACATCTATCTCAATACTAGTATGCTTCCAATATTATTTATGTGTAGTTTCTCATATAGAATTTCTCCTTCCTTCAATTATTTGACTTTGGAATTCATATTAGATACATCTTGGGTCCTTTCATTCTATTCTGAAAAATTTTTTGCAACATTTGTTTACAGCTATATACAGCATGTGTCTGGAGTTCGTTTCCAGTGGCTGGAGGCCCTGGTGCACCCATTCTCTCTCTTTCTCCCTTGTTCTCTGTCAAATAAATAAATAAATAAATAAAGATCAAAAGATTTTAAAAATAAACAAAGAGAGAGGACTAAGAGAAAGAAAGAAAAGGAAAGAAAAGAAAAGAAAGAGAAGAGAATTGCAAAAGGAAATGGGAAAGGGGGGAAACTGGAAAAGGTAAAAGGGAAAAAGGGGAAGGGAAGGGGAAGGGAAGAAAAAAGTAAGAAAAGAGAAGGAAAAGAAAGTCAGTTGCTATCCATTTGTGTTTAGGGTTTTCCATCATCTTAGTTTACCATGTTGCCAGAAGTCTTTAAAAATATTTGTAACATGGTCCATATATGTTTTCTGCAAAATAATTGCATTTAAATATATTCATATAATTTTAGAAAAAAAAAACTAATTTGATGTGTTCCATGAAACTATGAAACATTGCTTTCTTCACTTGCATTATCATTTTCATAAGCATGTCTAAGATTGGGAAGTAAACTATAATTTTCTTGGAAATTGTTCCCAATATTTAAAATATTTAGCAGAACATGCCATCAGTCTGAAGTGAAGTAAGCTTGAACGCACTGGGATCCTCATTTCCCTTCTTCTGATCTGTAGGTGAAAGGGAATGTTGGATCAATTTCATAATGAAATGTTCTTCATTCCTATAAAATATTTAAGTATTCTCTTATCTAATGGAAAATGATTATCATTTGTACAACTATACCAGTTAGGAAATGCATCATTTCATCTCATTACAAATAATCACGGTGGGTCACATTTATGCATATAAGCAGACATCTCAGGCCTTTCTCTAGTTTATGTGGGCACATTGGTTTGATGGTTTTGAGTACCTGAAATAGCTAATGTATCTGCAGATACCCCTGGGAGATATCAGTTCACCTCATTACTGAGAGGAAAAGCAGCTTCCATGTAGCAAGGACTGGTGAGATTCTGTTGGTTGAATATTAATGGAGTTGAAGACTGTCTTACTAACAAGTTCCTGCCCCACTGGTTCACAGTGTGGGCCTGGGTCTTGTCAGCACCAGGCAAAGAAGTTCAGTGACAGTAGCTTGTTTGGAGGCTGGGGATAGCTGCTATGTGGTGTGCATACGTGCAGTGGAAGACATGAGGGGAAAGAACTGCATTTTCCAAATCTTTGCATGAATACTGCACACTTGTCTCAGGAAGCCTTTCTTCTTATCAGTGGCAAAACACATGTCTGTCAGCTACTAGTAATTGTGCCTGCCAAACTCAGTTTAAGAAACAAAAGTAGCCAGTGGGAAAAGATTTTGACTATCACAGAATTGCAATGATAGGGCTCAAAAAAGTGTTCTTAGTTCAATGTGACACTGAAAACCAGCCACAAAGGGATTGAGGAGAAGCAATGCTTGTTAGTGAAAGAATGCGGTGATATAAAAATAGTTTGTTCATATCAACTCAACAAAATATTGCCTTAAAAGGTATCCAAATTAATAGTGTCTTCTCATTTCTTCATCTAAAGAAATTTAAGCAATGCTGACACTTAGTGAAATAACTTCAAATTCTTAACTACTTTGCCTCAGGTGAGGTAGTCTTCAATCAGGGATTTTTTTTTTTTTTTTAGTTTAGTATAAAGATGCCAACATAAGAAAGCATTTATATCGCTCCAACTTTTGTCTGCAGGAACTTTAACCACGCTCATCATATCATTTTCAGCACACTAGCCAATGGGCGGGGGGGGGGCTTAAATCATTTTACATAGTGAGTGAACTGTTTCTTTGCCCCTTGTGGGCCCTGCTACAGTTATTTAACCTCTTCGCTTGTCTCTCCTGACCTCTCAAGACTGAAGTTTTCTCACAGTGAAACTTTGACTGCTCACTAGAATATGCACGCATTTTATATTTTACCCTAATGAGAAAGAAAAAGGGTTCTCTGAATTCACTGGTGGCAGGCATCATTTAATCTAAAAATCTCGGAGCTTGTAATACCTATGTGATGAAAGCAAAAGCAGTTACTGGCTTGCCTTTCTTTTTCTCTTCGTTTCTTTTGAGTTTGCTTTCCCTCAGCTGCCATATTAGGTAATGGTTGTAATCTCTCCTTTGGTTCCATTTAAGAGGCATTCTCTGGCTCACAAACATCTTATTTCCTTTTTACTATGTGTTCTTGGACACTTGTTAGAGTATATTTTCCTTATGTTGAGTTGGAATCTTTCTTTCAATCATTTCCATTCTGTGTGGTTCACTGGGCCTGTGGACCATCAAAGGATGCAGCCTGGTCCTTCACGATGTAGTACCACCCCCAGAAAGCCTGAATCAGCTACCAAGTAGCCTCTCCCTAACCATGTTCTTGACTTCATGAGAAGCATTCCCAGTTCTTAAAAACAGTCTTTAAGATGTGTTATTTTATCCTTCTTTTTGCTTATTTCTAAATCCACCCCAGTTTTCTAGTAGCTCACTAAGATGAAATATGATTACCTCATTCTACACATTTGGTCTGGCCATCCCAAGTGTTCAGAGAAGGACCATGTCTGGGAAACTTGCTTTATAATAAGAAATTTACTAAACAAGAACATCCTTGATGGGTCATTTATGTAGGAAAAACATATAATAAAAAGACCCCATAGGCATTTGAGGTTACGCAGCTGACTTGAATGTATGGTTTTGTATGTGTGTGTGTGTGTGTGTGTGTGTGTGTGTGTGTATGTATGTATGCTTATTTGTACGTGTGTGGCTACACGTATGTATGCACAGGTGCATGGGGAGGCCAGAGTTTGACCCTGAGTGTCTTCCTGTTTGCTCCCTATTTGATTATTGAGTTAGGATCCTTATTGAATCCAGAGCTCACCTATTGGTCTTGTTTAACTGCTAAGCTATCTCTCCAGCCCTCAAATTCATAAGCCTTGATATTCATCCATTCTATTGGTGAGGGTTCCCAAATAGCTTTTTTATTTTATTTCACTTATAGATATTTTCATTTAAATTTTATTTTTTAGTATTTCATCTCCTAGTGAATCCATATTTTATATCCTGTATTGATATTTTTATTTTAGTCAGCTATTTATGTTCTCTTTGAATTTATTCAGGAATTAACTTGTGTCCTCTCTGATCAAGCTGAAGTTTCCTATACTCATTTTTTTGAAATTTTATCAAAAATAATTCTCAGTGGGCTCCATTAGTGTGGAACTTGTAATTTTAGGAGCAGGCATGTGCCCTTGAATTTTCATGAGTTTGTGTTTCTGCATTGGAATTTGAAGACCTAGGATTATGTTGCTGGCTACATTTTTAAAAAGTCATTTCCATTCTTTCAATTTAAGTGTTTGTAATGTTACAATGGGACTAGCTTATAGTAGGTTATCATTTCTCTCTGCTGGACTGGAAGGTATAGCAAAGTTCTCAGACAGATACGCCATGTGCTCAGAGCTTGTGACGGTCTCCAGCAGCACTCCTAGAGCACAGCACCAGCTGGAAACAAAGACGACCAGACGGCGGGCAGGCTCCGGGCACGCTTATACAGTACCAGCCGCTGACAAACAATCTCATGTTTAACTCCATAAGTTGTGAGGAGCAAAGGAACAAGGATAGTATGATGTCTACTGAGATGTTAGTTGCCAAGGGTAGAAATGTAAAGAAAATAGAGTAAGACTAATGATTACTGTTAGAATTACAGAGAAAATAGATGCACGGAAAGTAAAAAAGGGAAGGAATGAAAATTATGACTGGAGGTAATAAAGCAGCTCCAACTAAAGGTCGAATGGATGGAAAAAGTGAAAGAAAAAGTGGTCCGGGATGAGAATGGATAACCTAGGAAAACCAGCACTTGTGAGACAGGGAGATATTCAGCTCAAGGTCAGTACACCTTTAAAATTGCAAAAGGAGAAGGAATCAGTAAAAGACAATGGTAGTAAACTAAGCTGACATCAGACACTGAATAAAGAAAGTGTGACAATGAAGGATAAAGACCGGATGGGGATGCAGAGCCTGTCTCAGCAAGGCTTCACCTTCATGTAGCTGTGGAGACCGTCTGCCGCTTCTCCTGTGGGGTGCAAGTCCAGGGCCTGTCTCTACATTGTCCATTCCAATCTAAGACTCAGTGCTGCCGCCTGGACTCCGGACTCTCCTGCCATGCTTTCAAAAGTTTCCTTTGTTTGTGTACTATGGCAACTAATGGTTTCCCACCATCGCCTACCTCTTAAAGTAGTTGTTTTCCTACCATGTACTCAAGACAAGTCTTTCTAAGGGCTGGGGAAATCATGGGTAAGAGCGCTGGCTGCACAGACCCCAGGACCCGAGTTCCATCTCCAGCATCCATGTGACAAGTTGGGTGTGGTAATGCACACTGTAACGCCACGCTTGGGGGAGAAGTGCTTGCTGGTCAGCTAGTGTAGCCAGAAAATGGCAAACGGGGTTTAGTGAGATATCATGTCTGAAGCAAACAAGGCAGAGGAATGCCAGGAAAACACCCAATCCCCTCCTCTGGCCTCCAGACTTGTGCATGAAATTCTCATGTGCACACACATGCACTGCAATTAAGCATTTAAAGTCTTTTTTTCATATCTAATTCAAAATACAAATTAAACTTAGTAGTAAGTTTTAAATAGAACAGGGACCAGAATTCATTCCAAAGTTTGCCGGATAGTCCAGCTAATTCTTCTATGTTTTTTCTGAGATTAAAAGCTAAGAAAAACTCAGTGGAAAACTTGCCACATGGAGCCAGAATCCTTTGTCCTCACAAAAGGAAAGGCTTTATAGAAACAAATGAAAGCCGGAAGAGAAAATATTGTGAGCCGACCAAAACATCTTGAGCTGCAATTTTAGATTAAGCTATAAAATATCTTCAATCATAAAGCTGAGCTTTAAAAAGACATTAGCCAGCAAACTAGAGTGCTAAAGCACCTCTACTTTATGACTTTAAAGACTAAATTTGAATGTATTCTTTAATGTGTCTTTCTAGATGTAAAGGAAATGGCAGGTATCAGTGGCTGAACCAGACTAAATAAGGCCCATGGTTCATAATGTGTGATGATATTATTATAGTCCTATCTGAAGCTAAACAGTGCCCTAGAGACTTTCCTTCATCTAATACAATCAATTTCATCTCACAAAGAGCAAAAAAGAGCAATAAAACAAAAATCAAGTCAATAAAAATCATAGCATTTTATCGGTACACTAATGTATTCCAGCAATATAAATTTTAGTTATTTCTGTTTAAAAATCACTTGATCATCTCAACATGATGAAATTCTTTCACATCTAATACATATCATATCATCTCAACTCCTTTCTTGCATTACCAATGGGTGGCCTTGACAAAATAAATGTTCTGGCCCCAATTCTCTATCATGATTTAAAAAAATGGCATTTGTTGCCTACTTGGTTTATAAATATAAAGTGAAAAATAAACTTATCCCATGTTTGGCCTTGACCTATCACAGCAACAACATTGTTTACTTAGAAAACATAAAGTTTGAAAAGATTTGAGGTATAAAATATAAGCATTTTATTTATTAATTACCTAGACTTCCGTATGGAAGAGGACCTATTAACAATTTTATACATGCTAGAAAATTTCCCTTTTTTTGCAAACATAAACTTGCTTTTAAATAAAAATATAAAACATATATTTTTTTCTTTTTTCTTTTCTTTTCTTGTTTTTTTTGAGGTAGGGTCTCACTCTAGCTAAGGCTGACCTGGAATTCACTATGTAGTCTCAGGGTGGCCTCAAACTCACAGTGATCCTCCTACCTCTGCCACTCTGCCTCCCAAGTGCTGGGATTAAAGGCATGTGCCACCACGCCCAGAAACAAAACATATTTTTCATTTGAGAATACAAAACTAAAATTAAGTGAATGATAATGTTTAATTTTCTTTTGATTGAATTAGTGTATTAGTTACTTTCCTTGTTGCTAAAATGTAATCTCTGACAAGAAGTAACTTAAGGGAAAATGGCTTATTTCAGTTTACAGTCTCAAGGCATTCAGCTCATCCAGCTCATGGTGGCTGGAAAGGCATGGTAGTAGGAGCAGAGAGTATCTGGTCAAGATGCATCCATAGGAAGCAGCGAGAGAAAAGGAAGTGCGGTCAGGCCTTAAACCTCAAGGTCTACCCCCAGGGACCCTCTTCCTCCTCAATTTTATAAAGGTTCCACAGCCATCTCAAATAGTAAGACCAGCAAGAGAACACATGTTCAAACATATATGCCTATGAGGAACAATTATTATTCAAACCACCACAGATAGAGTATGCATGCCAGTCAGAACTTTAACTTTTTTTGGCTAATTTAAGGAGTAGTTTAAAATGTGACTGTATATATTTATGTATCAAAAATGCACGCATGAATTCTAAGTGTGTCAAAATGCATTTGCTTTCCCACAGAAATTGATTTTAACTGCTTATTTCTGCTAATGATAATTGCTACCTGTAAGATAAAAGTTGGAAATTTATAGTACTAAGTGAGACATTTCTATCCCACACTCCAGTGGCTCAGGGGACTACAGCAGAAGATGTGGCAGATTGTAAAAACTAAAGAATGGGGAGGGGTGATCTGGAATGATGTCTGCCAGACACAACGTGGTCATAACTCACAGTGGCTATTATGACTGCACTTGACCTGCATATTATTGGGTCTATCAACAGGTTATCATGGAATTTAAAGAAGGATAAAAATTTTAAGAGACGAAAATAGAAGAGGGAATAGCAGGATTGAAAAGGCAGTTGAATAGAGAAGAATGGAAGAGGGAGAAGTGAGAGGGAATTGTTTAAATTTTTAATGCAAACTTTTATTTAAAAATTAGTCACAGATGTACATTTTACTATAGTACATGTAAGAAATTATTTTCAAAAATTTTAGTGATGGCTAAAGAAAAAAAAGTTGAATATTTAAACTGAAAATTACAAATTGAGTATATAAATGCTGTGTAAATTTTATTTTAGCTTTCATTCTCTTGGGTGTTAACTCAAGAGCTAAATTTTTATATTCAGTTTATTAGACTTAAAAATGTAAGCTGTATATAATCTACTAATGAGTTTATTTGGTTGTCTTTGATGCATGCTGTCTTTATTCCCTCTGTATTCTGTCCTTCCTACAGGATTCTTTGACAATGAAACACTTTCCATCTTGATTTTCTTGCATTTTAATCTAATACTTGCTGTTAGACATTCATTTCTAGGTAGAACACTTCTAAACTTAGAAAAGCCAGCAAATTCTCACAAAGGAGCATCTTCTTTGACTAATTTGCAGAAGCAGAGTGTATTCTTTCAACTTGTGATGTAAAAAAAATCAAAATATGTAGATTATTTCATTTAACTTTGAAGGCTTAGAACAAAGTCTCAGAGGAAGTGTACCTGTATTTCTTACAAGTTTATTGGTTAGAAAATTAAGCTTAGAAAATGTCCAGTGTATCATCAATACACTGTTTTGACAACACCTGAAAAATAACAATGAATGATGAAAAGTCCATGCTTTGATCACTACCATGCTTCACTTGTTTCAGAGAATGATAACACAGTGCTGTCTTTGTGCTTCCTAATGGCATAGCGCTGTACGTAAGAGATGCAATCGTCCCATCACAAAACAGACAGCTCATTATGTTAGGTGACATCTTACATTCCCATGTTATGCAGGAGCATGCTCATTCACACAACAAATACATTTAGTATTAAAATCCATTACTTCTAGTATAATGGAGGTAGGATTTAAAGTAATTAATACTGAAACCTGCACATATTTTTATTTATGGAAAAACAGCATAATTCTAAATGACTTATGTAAATATGTTCAGATGCACTATATATATACATATTCAAAACGATTCATTGAAAACAAGGCACTTAATTGTTGCCAACTCAAATAACAATAAGTCTGGTGTTATAATATTTCAAAATGTTTCTTTTTTTCAAGCTGAAGATGATTACATATTTATACCAGAAAAGCAGATATAAATTTAAGTAAACGATTTACATAAACAAACAACTTGAAGAACAAAATTCCTATGAAAAATGTCATACAAAGAATTGCAGAAGCACTTCTTGTCTATTGGAATAGGCTAATTTTTGTTGTATAAAAAATGCTTTCTTATCTTCCATTTTGTAGCAGATGTTATTAATGATCTGGAAAGTTTGACTGTGGGGATGGTTTCTGTGCTATGTTTGAGTGTACCCAATTTTTGTTGGCAGCCAATGAAAGAATTCACAAGCTCATTGAAGAAGAGCCTAATGTTTAACTTCCAGAGTCAGTGAGCTTGAAAATGCATGGGGAAGTGGACTTTCAGTATATATATATATGTTTAACAAAGCTAAATGAAGGTTGGTTGTTTTTTAAGCTTCTCCATTTAAAAATAATCACAGCTTATTTGACTTGGAGCCTTCACTTCCTAGCCTCTGAAATGATGGCAATGATATCTGGTGCTTGGAGGTGAGAAAGAAATATTAAAAAATGATCCCAAGCACTAGGTCGTTAGAACTGCACAGAGGTCATTGTCCATGCTGCGGTGAGACTCCCTGGTGATGCAGCTACATTCCCGTCAGCTGTGCTCCTGTCATTAATGACCTGTCATGCATGCTCGGTAAGAAAGCCCATTGAACTCATTGGTGCCAAAGTCGAACTTTGGTGTCATCACGTTTTGGTCTGTCATTGTGCCTTAGCTGCAGGAAATAGATTTTGCTCTCATTCCGTCAGGGAAAAGTTAATGCAACAATGATACACTTTTGTCTCCTTAGCATCAACTCAAAATTATTAGGAAATTGATACCCTATAGAGCCCCACTAGTGATAGAGTCCCATGACTGTGTTTTGCTTTTTCACCAGAAAACCCACTTAAAATGTGCATAATCTTTCCCTTCATATGCATATGTACGTGTACCCACACAAACCTGTGCACTCACCATATATGAATGTGTATATGTACACACATCATACTACACACACATACACGTGCAATAAAAGAATTCTAAATCTTGCTTTTGTGCTCTTTAAATAGGTTATAAACCTCTGTTTCTAGTAGCTATTTTCTATTATATTTTATGTGATGCTATATGGAATTACGAAGGATGAAGTACCTTGTGAAGAAATTTTCTGTTCTAGTCTTTTTCTTATCCTCTGGAATTCCTCATTTTCAATTTCGGCTTCAGTAACATTAAGCATATAGTACTTTGAAACTATGAAACTCTCATCCTTACAGTAGAAAAAATGTAATCTCCAGTGGCATTACATTTTCAGCTACTCACCAATTTCTTCATGGCTGGTACTTCTCTGACTACCAAATGTAATTGTTTTAAGTCACCCAGAAGCAAGCGTTTCAGGGATGCATGAATTAGGCAATATTTTCTCAATATTCACATTTTTATTTCTTTGAATATGTTGCATAATTATGAACTATGAATTATATAAATCTAAACTAGAGGAATTGCATATTAGTTTACTCTAATTCATGAGGACTTTCAACAACTTCCTCCTCTTCCTTACTAGCTGGTGCAGTTATTTTCTCCTGGGACAAACACCAGACCAGAAGAAGCTAATCGGAAAAAAGGGTTTGTTTCAGTCATTACAATATAGGTGTGTGTGTGTGTGTGTGTGTGTGTGTGTGTGCTTTGCATGCATTTGTGTGTTTGTATGTGTGAGGTTTCACACATGTGTGCCTGTGTATGAAGACCGGAGCACAATGCTGAGTATCTTCCCCCCTTTCTCTCCTCTTCATTCTTGGAGACGGAGTCTCTCTCTGAACCTGGAGGTCACCAGTTGGGACAGACTAACCAGCAGTGAGCCACAGAGGTTTTCTGTCTCACACCCTCCTCCAGCAGTAGAATTACAAGCATACGGCACTATGCCCAGACTTTCTGTGAGTTCCAGATATAGGACCTCAGGTCCCCATTCTTGCACAGAAAGAACTCAGCACAGATTCATCAAAGACATTGTCAGTGAGTAGCGTGGCCCTGCACTGTTCTTGCGGGGAGGAGATACTCTCATAAACAAAGTAAAACCTCTTCCTTTGTGGAGTCTCCATCGAGGCTAAGAACAAAAATGCCTATGTTGCTAATGAAGAGGGTCACGTGTCACTGAAGGCGTGATTGCTGAGTGATAATGAGCATAACAAAGGAAAGGAAGAGATCAAGGATGGGCAGAGAGGGAGGTAGCTGCTGTTTTCCACAGAATGGTACATGATGGACCATTGTGAGTGGATGGAGAAGTCCGGAGGACTTCTGGAAGGACAGGGTCTGCAGGCATAACGAGGAGCAGGACGTGGTGGTGGGTTGATGAATCCAAAGGACCAGAGTGATTGAAATAAAGAAGTGGAAACTCAAAAAAAAAAAAAAAAGTGGAATATAAAAGAATTGTTCAGAGGCCACATTGCCCAGCTCTTTTTAGACTCATTTTTAATACTGACTGCTCTATAACAACTATTCCTAAATCTTAAGGGTTAAAGTAATGAGCAGTTCACAGGTTGGTGGATTGGTCTGCTGGTCTTCACTGCATTTCCTCAGGTGCTGTTGTGAGCTGATAACTCTGAGGGAGTTTGTGGTCTAGAATGAACTCAGTCATCCTGAACATGAGCTAAAAAAGGTTTCATCTGGGGCTTCCCAAAGGTGACAGAAGTACTCTGGAGGAGTGAGGATACAGTCAAGCCTCATGAAATTTAGGTTCAGAACTTGCTTGAGATCTTTTTTGTATTTTTATTTATTTATTTATTTGCAAGCAGAGAGAGATAGAGAGAAGAGAGACACAGAGAATGGGCGTGCCAGGGCCTCCAGCCTCTGCAAATGAACTCCAGATGCATGTGCCACTTTGGGCAACTGGCTGTTTGTGGGTAATGGGAAATCAAATGCAGATCGTTAGGCTTTGCAGGCAAGTACCTTAACTGCTGAGCTATCACTCCAGCCCTTCTTCTGAGACCTTTTTATAGTCAAAGGAAGTCACAGTATGAACTCCGATTCAGAGGTGTGGGGACCTTGATGGAAAGAGCACCGACATATTTGTGATCATTTAAAACCCATTTTGGAGCCGGGCGTGGTGGCGCACGCCTTTAATCCCAGCACTCGGGAGGCAGAGGTAGGAGAATCACCAAGAGTTCAAGGCCACCCTGAGACTACATAGTTAATTCCAGGTCAGCCTGGACCAGAGTGAGACCCTACCTCAAAAAAACAACAACAACAACAAAAAAACCCATGGGGATAAAGTTTGCTGGTAGAGTATTTGCCTACCATATGTGAGGTCCTGGGTTCAAACTGTAACTCTACAAAACTATCAGTCAATCATTAAAAATAGTATTATAGGATGTCACGTATATAGAATTGTATTTACAAGTCATGCGAAGCGATGAAAACATTTTGCGTAGAGAAGTCAGGCAGGTTTGTTTCTTACAGGCCCTGCTGGCTGCCCTGTGGAGAGTAACTAAGAGGCAAGTTAAGGAGTCAACACTGGATAATGCCCCTGTCATCACGGAAGCCTTGGAAAGAAGGTGACAGCTCTTTTCAGAGTTGTTGGGGTCATAATCTGTGGTTTCCTCATGGCTTAACTTGTTGCTCTGTGGTATACATCGGGACATAAAACTAGAGCTTTCTTTTCCAAGAAAAGAAAATGATCTTTGTGTGTTATATATTCATCATATTAAATTTCTCCCACTTTCCTGGTAGCTTATCATTTAAAATAAAAGAGTAACTCAGTTATATAAAAATAAGGCATTATGCTATTGTTTTTTTCTCCACAAAAATATCTAGCCTCATTAAAACCTTCCATGCTGGAAATACCCATTTAAATTATTTTTTTAAATATTTTTGCCCCATTTAAATTATTAACCATGGAAGTCCTTATGGTCTTGCACACCTTTCGTAAGGTTAATATTATGTATGACATCACTGGTCATAGACTCCTACATTAAACATTGTTGTGACTGTCTGATTTCATTTTTGTTTTTGTTGTGACATTGTTCTCACTTCTGATAAGAAGGCTAGATGGACTTCCTTTTAATAAAGACCAGCAGAGCAGAGAGGTGGCCAGAAGAGAAGGAAAGAGGAAGGTTCGGCCTCTCTGG
Source organism: Orientallactaga sibirica (assembly GCA_036365145.1). NCBI lineage: Eukaryota > Metazoa > Chordata > Mammalia > Rodentia > Dipodidae > Orientallactaga > Orientallactaga sibirica. The sequence continues at coordinate 1,226,663 of JAEOAD010000051.1, forward strand.
AGACTGGACCTTCTGCTCAGTGGGAACCCGAGCTACGGGATTTAATATGGTTGCCGTGATGTCTTGAATGGTCAATACATAAATAAACAAATAAGTAAATAAAAAGAAAAGGGCTGCAAACGCTTTCCTTTCCCCACAATATATGTCTGTGGGCAGGATGGAGCCTCGAGTTTGTTTGAATTTACCATTAATGAATTTTTGTTTTTATTTAGTCTTCAGGATTCCAAAAATCGGGAGCTTTTACATCTTTGTATACTTTTTGGCTCTTTGAAAACTCAGGTTATCTTCAAATATTGGATTTTTTTCTGTCTATACCACAGAAAGCCCAGAGTGATTAAAATTCTAAATGAAGAGTAAACTTTCGTGCTGGTTTTTGATTGGGTGGTTAGTTGTTTAGTGCAACTCTGACCATGTGGCACTTAACAGCAGAGATGAGGCCAGAGTTAGTCTCCTTCCCTTCTGGCACTTCTTGGCCTGTCTTTGTAGTTCTAGTTTCACTGACTTTTTTTTTTTTTCAGACAATGCATATCTGTAATAACCGCCTTGCTCTTCAAGTTAAATAAAGAAATCTGTGGGTGTTGTGTCTTAGTAATACTTCCATATTTTTAAGTAGAAGAAAGCATCTGTGACTCAGAAGGGCAGAAGGGAAGGTACATGGGCCATGTCAGGGTGGTGACAAGGGGTCACAGCTGACTGCAGGGGCAGTAAAACAACACTGTCCTTAATGAGACACACACAGTGAAGGGACTCTGAAAAGATACCATTAAGAAACTCATGTCAGGGCTGGAGAGATGGCATAGCGGTTAAGGTGCTTGCCTGCAAAGCCTAAAGACCCTGGTTTGATTCCCCAGTACCCATGAAAGCCAGACACACAAGGTAGCACATGTGTCTGGAGTTCATTTACAGTGGCTAGAGGCTCTGACGTGCCCATTCTCTCCCTCTCTGTCTCTGCCTTTTTCTCTAGCTCAAATAAATAAATAATTAAAAAATAAAAAATTAAGAAAAAGAAACTCATGATGATTCTACCTTTCACAACTTCTTGCTTCTATTCGTTGGTAAGGGGCACACCCTGCCGCCTCTGAATCAATAAGCTGTAAAGCCATCAAGCCTTCTTCTGCCAGGCCACAAAGCTCAAAGCTATCCAATGGCGTCTGAGCTGTCTTCTAGAATATATTTTAGATTCATTGTGTGTTTTTAAGGGTTCATAATTAACTTTGAAATGCTTGTCTCAGTTCCATTGTGTAGCTAGTTAGTACTCTGGACTCAGATGCTTATCTTTTTTTGTTTGTTTGTTTGTTTTTAAAAAACAAACAAAAATCCAAACAAAATTTTTACACATTCTCCCAGATGTATTTATTTATTTATTTATTTATTTATTTATTTATTTATTTTTGTTTTAAGAGGTGGAGACTCACTCTAGCCCAGGCTGACCTGGAATTCACTCGGTAGTCTCAGGGTGGCCTCGAACTCACAGCAATCCACTTACCTCTGCCTCCCGAGTGCTGGGATTAAAGGTGTGCACCACCACGCCCGGTCCTATGATGTATTTTTATTAGCATTGTCTGCCTTTGATTATTTTGAACGTGTATGTGTGTGCGTGCGTGCGTGTGTGTGTGTGTGTGTGTGTGTGTGTGTCATGCATGTGGGGCCAGAGTGAGGTCCAGCTTCTTCCTCAACCCCTATCCTCTTATTTTACAGAGGCTGAGGCTCTCCCCTGAACAGAGCTCTCGGTTCAGCTAGTCTTGCCAGCCAGCTTGCTCCTGAGTTCCTGTCTCAGCCTTCTGTGTGCTAGGGTTCCTGGTAGCTGCCCTGATCACATTTGTGTGAATGTTGGAGATCCACACATTGGTCCTCACTCTTGTCTGGCAAGCACTTTACCAACTGAGCCACTTCCCAGACTCCCCTCTTCTTGATTTTTTTAAGCTAGAGGGATGGCTTAGCAGTTACGGCGTTTGCCTGCAAAGCCTAAGGACCCAGGTTTGACTCCCCAGGACCCATGTAAGCTGGATGCAGCGGCTGGAGGCCTTGGCACACCCATTCTGTCTCTCTCTCTCTACCTGCCTATTTCTGTATCTCTTTCTCTCTCAAATAAATAAATTTTAAAAATAAAATATTAAAAAAACATTTTGGGTAAAACACTACAATGAGTCTGACTATCACTCAGTAGTTATTCTGAATCTTTGAGAGCAGCTTGTGTTAAATAAAGCTGCATGCCTCGTGCAGTAAGTACATCCTACATTCTGTAATTGAGGTAATATGTTCACTGTTTTCCACATTAGCATGTAACATGATCCTTATGTATATACACACTCATGACTGCCTTTATATTTTTCCAGCAAAGTCACAAAATGGTGCTCAAGGACCCGCCATTTTCCAAAAAGAGAAGTCACTGCTCCCAGAGATGTAGTCAACATGTAAAAACCGTTGTCACTTCATTGAAATTCACATGCCTGTAAATGTTAAAATTAGAATGCTGTCAATCTTTGTTTGCCTAGCTATAATTGAAGGAACTAATGGTCTGTACACATCTGTCTCAGAGGATTCTAAGATGCCCTTGGACAATTACCTTCTTTAATTGAACTCCTACTTGGCATCCAATCAAGTTATGCTGCCCTGGGGACTCATTCTGGAGCTTTCACTGGCCACCTTCATTGCCTTGTCAAGTATGAAGCATATTCTGCGCTCTATTATCTTGTTCTTGTTCTAAGTTATTGGTTATTAAGTCAATTTATATGTGATTACCAGGGTCATGCTTTTACTGTAAGGTCCTCCAATAACTCTTAGATTATCTCTGAGCAAGCAGAGATTTCACTGAGTGTAACAAGGTGAAGGGAATCAAGTTGATTTAACACGTGTGGGGTATTAAAACTCTGCTACATAAATCTCCTATGTACCGCACAGCTTCAGCCCCCTCCAACTCCCTTGCTTTCTCACATGCCAGTGAAGTTTCATACGCAATCATCTTTGTGCTATTTTTATTCCTCTTTCACAGGCTTATATCCTTCCCACATCATTTATACAATCTACCTCTGGTCAATCAAGCTAAGCTCTGAAGAGTCAGTTCCACGTCTCATTTCCAAGGTTCCAAAGGTGGCAACAGGAGATAGCTGTGGTCAGGAACCGTGCGTTCCAGTAGAAGAAACCAGAGCCACAGATGAACGCCTGGTGGGCAGTGAGCACTGGAAAGGAGGCACTAACCCTAAAGACGAGGGGAAAGAAGGTCAACTTTGATGATGAGAGGCTGCCAGGCACAGGATCATGCAGACACTAAGTAAGGGCACAGGTAGAGGGAAACATGGGCCTCACATACTCTCGGCCATGTGCCAGTCCTGAAGTGTGCAGGAAGAGGTGATGGGTCATTCAGGCAGGAAGGTCAGTGAGCATGTGGATCATGCACAGGAGCCGGAGAGTTTTCAAAGGTTCCTAACTGCTATCCTTGGTCATCTGGGAGTACAGCAGTGACAACAAAACTCATGTCTTAAGGTTTTTTTCCCACTTGGAAATTCTGTGATTCTCTGACCCCCAAGTCCAAAGCGCTATTGTCTGTTCTTAAAATACACTTGCTAAAATTTTACCTGAATGGACTATGTTCTTATTTGCATCTATATTGTTCCTTTTATAAGTAAACTCTGTGAAAGACACATACTCACTAGGGGGGTCCACAAAAGAAAAAGAAAGGGGGTTGCTGGGCCTGAGGCTTAGAGCAGGAAAAAGCCCAGAGTGTCTCAGCATGTATGCTTAAGATTTCTGCTGACATCCAAAGAAAAGTAAGAGAGGGGGAAAGAGGGGGAATATTAGATTTTTAAATTAGAACTCAGAAAAGTGGGCAGGCTTTCGGTGTGGGTCTGGGAACAAGTGTACTGAGGGAGGGGCTTCTGCAGGTTTAAGCACATTATCTCCTTAGAGGATACCTATTCCTTCCACCCCTTTAGCATGTCTGTAAAGTAGGAGGTAATCTCTGGACCAGGCTCCTAGGAACAGAAGGTTTGCTCCTCTGGCTGGTGAGGAGGAACTGTCTCTTCCCTTTCCAATGTTAGCAGGGAAACAGGAGGTGGGGTCCTTCCTTCAGTAGCCAGTAAACCTAAAGTCAGCTACCCACAATGGCATATGCAATCTCCTGTTTCATTCCCACACTGCACAGAGCTGCAACAAACATCAAATGGGTGAATGGATGCTGTGGTGGCCCTAGTCTGATCGATGACGCATTTTTTGCCATAGCCTCAGGCTTAAGTTAAAGACCTGAATGAAAAATCATATTTTCCTTCACTTATTTGCTGAAAAAATACTGTCAGAAAGCCTGTGACACAGAGTGCTCCTGGGAACACAATATTGGACATTTCCTCATGGATTTATTCTGTTCCCTTTTTCTTTTTCCACCCTTATCCCTGAGATTCCAAAGGATCAAGGAAATTAGAAGACATTTCTCCCAAATAGAAAATAGAAATAATTGAAAGAATCTAGACTCCTGCTCAAAATTTAATCTTTCTTTTTAATATTTTAATATTTTTTAATTTTTTAATATTTCTTTTTTTATTGTCGCCACGATGATACTCTGCAGAGTGTAAACAACACAGGGTGTTGTCCTTGACTGGATGTTTGTATCTCTCCAGAGTCATGTGTTGAAGTATAACACCCAGCATGATGGGGTCTGCAAGTGGGCTTTTGGATGCTGTACTAGTCAGGGTTCCCTGGAAGGACAGAACTGAGAATGAGCTGTGTTAAAAGGGGAATTCATTGACTTAGCTTGCAGGAGTCCAATGATGGCTCTTTTCAGGTATGAGCGTCAAGGAACCCCGTAGCTGCTCAGTCCACGTGGACGGATGCCTCAGCAGTCCCGATCCAGCACTGAAGGCCTGGGGGCGTCCTGGAGAGACACTGCCCTTCAGTCCACTTGGAGGGTTGAGGCAACTTGGTCCCAGTGCCCAGGAAGGCTAGATGAACAGGCAGGATGCACCTACACGTGCAGGTGCTCACCAGCAACCCCAGAGACAGCCAAGGTGGGCGGAAGGAGTGTTTCCTCTCAGAACATCCTTCCACACCCTTTACCCACCAGGAGGGTCACCCACTCTGGGGCAAGGACCTCCTCCTTTACTCAGTCCTTCCTGGAAGCAGCTTCAGAGACCTGCCAACGAGGAATGTGTGTGAATTCCTAATCCATCAAGTGGCTTTCCACAGAGACAAACACAGTCTCTTTCTCCTCCCTGAACTGGTGTTGCAATGGGAAGATGAGCAGGCTCCACCCAGGAGATATGGGCCCCATGACACGCTTTTTACTTCTCGACCTCCCTCCAGAATGGTGAAGATAGGTGCTTTGTTTTAGTAGCATGAACAGACTAGGATAGATACCATGACAGCCACACTGGCCCTGGGCCCGAGTCTTCCTTTTGCCATTAATAGACACACCTCCCTGAACACTTGGTCTTTCTTTGTCTGACTTTTCCAATACATTTGAGCTCAGTGGGAGAGTGCCTGGCTTTGTTAGAATTGCTATTCCAGTTTTTCTGGAACCTTTCTAGCCTGCTCAGTAAGGAGAAAACCACTTAGTTTGAATTCACATAATTCACTCTATGGTGTGAATAACAAACAACATCCAATGTGTTTCTTTCTTCTAAGCATATTTGTAATCAAAGGAGAAACCTGGGGAGGAATCTGAAGTCTTATTTGAGACATATCATTAGTAAATGACCACTGTGGGCAGAGTAGAAGCGGCACTAAGATGAGTGATGGAATGACCCATTAGTTAAAAATAGGCAGCAAGGAGGTAGAAAGTACTGGTGTGGGTTTTCTAATAATGAGTAAAAGATTTGGAGATCCTAGAAGTGTTAATTATTGTTCTCAAGTCTGAAGAAAGTAAGTTCATATTTTAAACAGCTGTACCCTATAACATGGTTTTGTGATAACATCTAGAGGACTGATTCTTATTCACATGCACACTTCCCTTGTGTCCTAGCTAACTTTTGTCTCCAAGAAAGCATCAGAGGTAGACAAGGAGACCCACAGCGGCTCTCTGCATGATCTTTCCTCACCTGGATCGCTAGAGGAGTCGGAGGTTCATTGTGGAGAATATTTTCTCAGTTACTGTGAAGTGGTAAATTCCACAGCCCCTGAGCCTTAATTTGGAAGTCAGCGAGATTCAGAACTCCAAGGCCCTTTTATAGCAGCAGCAGTGACATTAAATGACATGGATTGCCTCCTCACAGCTATGCTGGAAGTCAGTAAATAACTATTGAAGCCATCATCCTGTTAGCTTAGGGACAGCATCAATTGTCATTTGCTTCTCCCACTCAGCCTCTCATTCTGAAGACTTTTGCAATAAAAGCTCAGGAAATAAAGCAAAATCACAGGCAAAAATACCAGAATGCTAATCATGTAGATTCTTCTAAACTGAACAGCATACAATACACACTGTCCCCAGTAAGATATGACATTCTTTATCTCCTCCCTTCATCTCAATGCTACATAAACTATGTTCCAAAGCCCTGTCTGTCTAAGAGCTTTGACAGATAGCTTTAGAAGGCCTCCCCTGACTCTAGGTTCTGGACGCAGAAGAGTTTTCTGTCAGTAGGATTTATTTACATTCAAACCGACAAGGTTTTGGTCTTTGTTTCCTGCTAAAGTGTTTGTTTAAATTAACAATAAGCATACTCCAGCTCTTCTGACCAAGGGTCATTCAACTCTGGTGACCTGCTTTGGGAAACACAAATCTCATTGCAATGAAAGCCACACCTATCAGTACTCTGTTTTACAAGCAAACACCAGAATCTCCTCCATGCACAAAAATTATTCTATTGGGGCTGGGGAGATGGCTTAGTGGTTAAGGTGCTTGCCTGCAAAGCCAAAGGACTTAGGTTCAATTCCAAGGACCCATGTAAGCCAGATGCACAAGGTGGCGCATGTGTCTGGAGTTCGTTTGCAGTGGCTGGAGGCCCTGGCACGCCCATTCTCTCTCTGTCTCTCTCTGCTCTCTCTGTCAAATAAATAAATATAAATAAAAAATATTTTTAAAAATTATTCTATTGTCTTAACATTGACTTTATTCGATCTCCAGACTATCATCTTTCCCACTTTTATTATTGGTGGAATGAAACTTCATTAGAAGATGTGATGCTATAAGAAACTGAACATTTTATAGGGTTTTGTTAAAGACAATTTTGTAAGTTGGCAACCTATTTTTCCCTTGCCAATGTAGCTTGGAATTATTGTGGCTTCCATTCAGATGATCTTGATTCTGCCTTGTGAATTAATGACTAGGTTATTCCCTACCAATGGTATCATATCTTGGGCTGGCATGTTTTAGGTGAGCGGCTACAGAAGGCAGACATGTGCCAGAGCTGAGAACTAGGTATTCTTGGGGCTGTTTGGGAAGAGGGTTGGAGTGTGGTGGAGATAGATGTTTATGTGGAAAAATCAATGGCTCTGCAATGCACTTGAGCTATTTTGAATCAGACTCTTGGAAATAACAAATTAAAGAGCCATTATTAATAAGTATATGATAAGTGGAATGAAAGAAATGCAAGCATTCATGTGGAAGCCAGGCTATTTCATAAACCACAATCATATTTTTAAGTGTTTAACATAAATATTTTAACTTCTGCAAAACAACTTGGCCAAAGAAGGCAGGAAGATTTAGAGAACTTAAAAGCAGTACAAAATTGGATTTATTTACATAAATTATTTGGTTTGCTTGTTTTACATTGTGGTTATCAAACCCAAGACTTTGCACATAGTATGTAAATGTTCTAACACAGAACTACATCTAATTTGTCATGAATTATATATTTTACTTGAGAGAAACAGAGAGAGAGAGAGAGAGAGAGAGGTAGAAGCAGAGAGAGAATGGGCATGCCAGGGCCTTTTCAACTGCTGTGAATGAACTCCAGGTGCATGCACCTCCTTGTGTGCATGTGCAACATTGCATGCTTGCATGACTTTTGCACCTGGCTATACATGGGATCTGGAGATTAGAACAAGCGTTCTTAGGCTTCACAGGCAGGCACCTTAACTGGTATGCCATCTCTCCAACCCTGTCATGAATTATTTTTGTAAATTACTTTTCTAACTTATCCAGTTGCACATCTTGATTTTATCAATTTCTAATTGTTGAGGAAAATAGTTTTCTTCTACAAAAATTCCCACCCCACTGTCTCTCATATAATTATCTATACATAAGTACTATATTATACTACATATGTATAACCAAAATCCCACATTTAAACTCTTGAGTGGTGACAATTCTCAAATCCCTGTGTAAAAACACAGAAATTATAAAACATTTTATAAATCAAGCCCAAAATAAGTTAATGAGGAAATTATTTCCTAAAATTTAAATTGCATATCTTGTTCTAACTGGAGAGTATCCAACACTCAGTAAATAACTGAGTAAATGGAAGAAAACAATGGGCCTCTCAGGATGTTCCAGAAGGCTCAATTATTCTCAGCCAGCTTTGTCTTCATTCAAGCAGAAGTTCACTGCAGGCATGAATTTGATAAAGACTTTACTATTTGTTTAGTTACTATGCTAAAGATTCATCAAAAGAATAAAACCATACATAATTCAACATTGTAATTTTGCATTTTCACACTTTGTTTCATGAATGAGTAGAATTTTGTATATAAAACATAAATTTTAAGTTTGCTTACTGTCAAAATTTTTAATGTTTTGCAAAATGACATTAAAATTACTCTCATAATTCTAAATAAATATATCAGAAAATGGTAGTTTGAGGGTCCTTTAAAGTATTAGCAAAAAAGAAAGAGAAGCTTCCATTCAAAATGTAAAATGTAAATTAAGTGCCTGAGAAAAATCCAAACACTTCATCCACTGAGTCATCTTCCCGACCCAACACCCCCTTTTCCCATGTCAATTTTTAAAGGCAATTACCACACACAGTAGGTATGTTCATCTTTGATATGAATTTATCATTAGCTTTCTACTTAGACTTAAAGCAAATTGTCTATGTATTAAAGGAGATATGGCACTAAGAAGGAAGTAGAAAGTAGACAAGAACATCCTTCCTTCCTGGACAAGCAGTAAGAAGAACATGCATCCAGAAAATTCTTTTCTAGATCATGAGAACTTCTCTTCTGTTTCTGCCTAGAAAAGAAACTGTGAACACAGACAGGATTTGATGAAAAGTTCAGTTTTATGTTATTTTGATCACCTCCTATAACCATTTATAAAACAAATCATACTAAAGATCTATTATAATGAATCACGTTTATGATTATAACTTGTTTAGGCTGGGGCCATGCTATCAGCTCTTTGGAGACCTAAAATCTGTATCTAGCCACATTATATCATGGTATGATATAATGGCCCTATACATTATAATTTAAAATTTCTACATTTCTCAAGTTATCTTTCACCTCTTATCTTTTTATGTCTTCTAATATCCATTTGCAACACTGGAATCAACTTTGACAATTTCATGTATAGCTAAATCTTAAAAATGTTTTCTTTCCCTCACCATGTCCCCAAGAAAATTTGTCATAAGAAATGCCTAAAAGAGTAGAGAGAGTGGCTGAAGAGATGGCTCAGTGATGAAAGATGCTTGCTTGCAAACCCTGACGGTCTGGGTTTAATTCCCCAGTACCCACATAAAGCTAGATGCACAAAATGGCATATACATGCCCTGGCATGTCAATATTCTTTGTCGGCCCATTTCTTTCTCTCAAATAAATAGATAATTTTCACTTGTATTTTAATGGGGATGATTTTGAAAATAAGTTTGGCTACTTGCTCTTAATGTTTTATAGTCATCATTTAAAAGGTCATACTATATTTTCTTCTGTTTCATTGGCTTGAAGTTTGGCCTGGGCGAAGATTTGAAGCCCTCCACACCATGTCCTGTCATTTCTCACTTTCCCTGCTCTGCTGCACTAAGCATCTGATGGCTGTGAAAGGTTCATGCTATAAGATATTAGTTATTAAAAGCTCATGTCTGAGTTATTATTTATGCAGCTTTACTATGACTCAGGCATTGAATTAATAATATATGTTTCTCAAAAAAATAATATACTCAAAATTTGACTACCCATGGAGAAAAGGCAGATAAATTTATAATTAATGAAGATTTCAAAAGAATTTGCCAATTAAATTAATCTCAGGTTTAGTGATCTAGATAAGTTGATCAAAGAAAAGTGTAATAGATGATGTTAGCATTGAATTCTGCATTTACATAACTTCTAAAAGAAAACTAATGGACTTTAAATGGATGTTTTATTGATAAGCTGATCCAGTGTGAATGATAAAGACAATGGCATCATGTGTGACCAGAACTGGAGATCAGAGGTGATGGGTAAGTTATTATGCAGGTGCTTGTTTCTCTGCAACCTGTCCTGTTGTCATGCACAGAAAAATCTCTTGATGTTTGTGTATTCCTGTCATTTCCCATGGACTAAGCTCTCCTGTCAAACACCTTTGGCCATAGCACTATGAAGCCAACATTCTAATTTCTGAGATAGTTTGTTCCAGCCACCCATAGTAATGTTGACACACAGAATTGACTGCAAATGAAGGCCAATTCAAGGCTTCTGACATGGCTCAGATGTTCAAAGCTAACATCACACTTTGTTTGGGAAGCATGTAGGCCACATGTGATTTAAATCTCTGGCTGCTTTCTTTCACAACAACTAGTTATGGGTCTCAGAGTCTCAGTTTCCTCCTCTTTAAGAGGAAATGTGACGACTGTGGTAAAATAGAAAGAACATAAATGATTAATGGGGCTTGGAGAGATTGCTCAGTGGTTAAAGGTGCTTGCTTGCACATCCTTACTGGCTCAGGTTTGATTCCTTATTACCCATGTTAAAGCTGGATGCAAAAAATGGTAAAAGTGGGCTGGAGAGATCGCTTAGAATTAAGGAACTTGCCTGTGAAGTCTAAGGACCCAGGTTATATTCCCCAGTACCCACTTAAGCCAGATGCACAAGGTGGTAGATGCATCTGGAGTTCCTTTGTAATATGGCTGGAGCCCTGGTGTGCCCTTTCTCTCTCTCTCTCTCCTTTCTTCCCTCCCTCCTCTCATAAGTAAATAAATAAATAGATAGATAGATAATTTAAAAGTGATACAAGTGTCTGCCATTTACTTGTAGTGGCAAGAGACCCTGGTGCACACGCACGCACACACACACACACACACACACACACACGCACGCACGCACACACACACACACACACACAACATGAAAAAGAAACAATTAACAGATACTTCTGATTATGTTTTCAGAAATAGGCTACAATATCTCCCATAAACCATCTGTCACAGATTCAGGCTTTTCCACTTATGATCACTTTTGCTTGAAAAATTTTTTGTGATTCCCCCAAGTATACTAGTACCTAAAACAGGTAAACAAATCAAACATTTAGTAACAATAAATCATAAAGAAATTTATTTTAAAATAATTATTTGGTAAAATATAATTTTACTGTCTATTAAAGATGGCAGCAAAATAGCATACTGAGATAGATGTACTTATTTATTTTTGCATATAGAATTAATACTTGCCCTCTCTCTCCAATAGTCCAAATAAGGCAGTCAGATGGCACCACTGTCACATCTACACGCGGTGGAGATATAAATGAGACAAGTGGATCTGCAAATGGTCCACATGAGACTAGCTTTCAGACCTCCACACGGAAGCCCCACTTGGCAGAACACTGATCCTCTGGTCACAAGCATCCACTTGGGTCCTTGGTATTTAAGTGCTGCTTGTCCGCTGAACTGTAACTTCTCTGCAAGTGTGAATGAGGAGAGCATTTCAGATAACAGGTGACTCTTTAATGCTACTTGAGTCAGCACACAATCCCCGAGCTCTGCCATCCACCTCGTTTGCTCGGGGTCTTGTTCCTTCCTCTCTGCTCTCACTCTAGAGAACACTTTGTCATTCTTTGCTTGCCTCCAAGTCAGGAGACTTTCAAATCAGTCTCAAAGTACACTTAGCAGGAAATGAAATCCTGAGCTTCCTCCTCCCCAGGATTCTGCCTAATAAATAAACCTCTGAGTGGGTCTGCTTCCCAGCCCTCTGAGGCTGATTTGCATTTTGATGGAGAACTTCTGAAGATGAAAAGCCTTATCTTACAGAACGACTATCGAACAATAATTTAGCAGCTACAGGAGGGCAGCGGACTCTAGGGTAAAGAAGAATTAGGTTGTTTTTTTTCCAGAGAGTCTCTGATCTCAGCCTGTAGGCGAATGATGTTCTGGGTAATGACTCTGATAATAGAAGTCTCTCCCAAGTAGCAAAGAAGTACACGATAATCCAAGTGTTCAGGAGATGACAACTTGATCTTTAATTCAATCTCATGAGTTGATTGCATTAGACTATAATGATAGAACATCTTTCTCCATGCCAGCATGTGAGTAGAAGAGAGTGTTTACTTTTACTCCGTTGTCTCAGAGGAAATAGTACTGCTCTGGCAGTGTGCATGGGAAGGTGAGAGTCAAAGTACCTGTCTTAGGGAATGTGTGTCCAGCATTGGAAAACCTGGCATCATTGGCACAATGGACACATATATACATACAAACTGCATTTTTCAGGACTCATCTTAAGAAGGGCTTATATGTCTGGAGAAATGCATTTGGATGTTTTTAGTGAGTACTTTGATAAGGCTTGGTTTATTGGAAGACTGACTTGAAAATTTATGTAGTGGTGAAGTACATGCTTTCATTGTGGCACTTGATGGAGTAGACAGCGATACGTTGCTTGGATGAACCTTTAAACCAGGTACAGTTTATGGGAGGAATGACATTTATTTGATGCTTATAGATCCTATCACACTTGACAAGAACAAAGCTGGAAGTATTTCAATCAGATGGTTTTGTAAAGGAGGAAAAACATTTATTGTCATGGAGTTTTGGTATTTAAATGATAAGAAATTATATTAGATTAAGTTTTGTAATTTTCCCCTCCTGAGAGCGCTGGAGGTTCCTTGCCTGCTCTTGGGTTTAAATAAAAAAAGAAAAGACACTAGCCTCAGAGCTAAATCACAAAAGCTTGTGTGTGCTTAGGGCCAGCACACCAGCAAGGTAAGCAGGCAAAGAGGTCTATATGATTTCTAAAAACAACGTGTGTAAAACCAAAGAGAAAATGGGAGAAATACTGATGACAAAAGTGAATGAAAGTAAAACGGAACTAGCAATGAGAGAATATGTTAGAAAAATCATTTAGTTTTGCATGTCAGCTCAAAATTTGGAACAACTAAATATCATGTCTGGTTAAATTCAGCATAGTTTGTCATTATTTCTTTTGCAGAACTGAGTAGGAGGTGACATACAGGTTGCTATAGTTACTTGTGTTTAATGAGTTTGGAGACTGTTACCCAAGCAAACAAATAGCTCTGTCTCACACAAAAATAATAGTTGGTAGTGCAGGGGAAATTTGTGACTGAGAAATGACTTATTCCAACACATATAGAAGAAGGTTAAAAAAATAGTCAAGGAATAGAATCATAATTTATTGAACAATTCTTAGTATTTTCGTTAGGTATGTGAATTGAGGTCATTTAGATAACACTAATTTGAATAAAATCTAATCCCTTAAGAACCAGAATTTTGTATTGCTCTGTTTTTCATGCTTAGCATATCTATTAGCAATCAAATAGTATTGCAAAAAATCAAATTTAATTTATAAAATATAAAAATATACATTAAGAAGAAATAATTATAGAATTTACCTTTAAAATTTGTAAACTATCTTTAATAAGTAAATAAATAATTGAAGTTAGCTGTACTTATAAAAGGAGATTATTGGGCTAGAGAAGTGGCTTAAGGGGTTAAGGCGCTTGGTGACAAAGCCATAGGATCCAGGTTCAATTTTCCAGTAACCATGTAAGCCAGATGGGCAAGGTGGCACATGTATCTGGAGTTCATTTGCAGCAGCTGGATGTCCTGGTGCACCCATTCTCATTCTCTCTCTCTCTCTCTCTCTCTCTCTCTGTCGCTTTCTGATTCTCTGCCTCTTTCTCTCTCTCTCAAATAAATTTAAAAAAGGAGATTATCTTCAAGTATGGTGGTAAATAAACTATGTTCAGAGAAAGCCTCAAATTCTCATTATTTGGTAGAAGAAACTAAAAAGGCTCACAGTTCAAACTAAGGGTGACTTAAAATCTGTTTCATGCTAGTGATAAAAGACTTTCAATATATCAGAGACATTTAGAAAAATTACCCAGAAACACAAAGAGGAAAATTTGGCTAAGCTATATTGGAAATATTTATGACCATAGACACTTGCTTCCTAAATGGCATTCCCAAGACAACTCAACAAAAATTCCACTTGGTTATCCAGCTATTAAAGTGAGCGCAACTGTACATAGCCAATATAATCTTAGTAGCTCCATTAAGAATATTTCAGTGCTAGTACTATGGTGGGTTACCAACTGCTCTTGATTAGCCTAACGGATCTGCTCAGTAGAACAGAAACCATCCAAAAATGAGCTCTCTCTCCACTATCAAGGTCCCACCAACAGTGGGATAAAAGAGGGCCTACACCTATTAAATTCTCTCTAAAATAATAATGGTTATCCATGTATCTTGCACTGACCTCACTCTACATTGGAGAATTTGCTTCTCTTTTTCAGAAGGACGCAGAACCTGAGGAGAGAATCAGCCCATCACACCTCACCAGGGCACCAGCTGAAGCCATAGAGTAATTGGGGAAATGAGTAAGAGCGCTGCTTTCTCGGTGAACCTGGTACAGGGGTGAAGGAGACAGACACAGAGAACACTCAGCTCCTATCAAATCAGATATCCAGAGACACAGAGACTCCCAAGACCTCATTACTGAAATAGACCTAAAATGAACCCAACATGGCTCAAGGAGATTTGTGGAAGAGGGGGAGGAAAGATTGTTAGAGCCATATGTTGGGTCATTATGCACAGAGACATTTCCTCTCCTCCATAACTGATGGCTACCCCCACAATGCAAGACCCACAATCTCCATGGGGGGAGGACAGGCAGAAGGCTAACAATGGTACCGTCTTGTCTGTATACACACTATATACATAAGTAATAAAAAAGAATATTTCAGTGTCTATGTCAGTGTAACAGAAATATTTATATAAATATCATGTTGCTTTAAATTTAAATTTGATGGAAACACTAAGAATTACATTTAGGCTGTTGAGTGAAGAATACATTCTAAAACAAATTTATGCATATCAACATCTATCTCAAAATTTAGGAATTATATTAATTAGAAAAAAAGAGCAATTTTTTAAGCCAATCAATGCTGGAATCCCAACCTAACTAAAAATACTCTATAATGTAAAGTCCTTTTCCATGGAAGAAAGAAAGTATACATAAAAGTATAGTCTTTCATAGCAGAGTGCTTAATTTAGAAAATTTGATTTAAACCTTTTCCCTGTATCAGGAAGATCATTTTTCTCCTGAGTCCAGAAGTGTGCAGTGCCTTGGTGAGGATCCCCAATACTGGAATCTTCTGAACTAGGAGTTCTGTAAGTATCAACTCCACACCAGCAGATGTCTGCAACTACACATAAACATTAACAATTTAAATACATAAAAGTATAATGAATTTTAGAATGGCTACTTTTTGATTTGCTAATATTTTGAATGTGTTGGATTAAATAACATTACTGTCCTTTGTTATATCAGTTTCATTTGATTTTTAAAATATATTTATGTATCTATTTATTTGAGAATAGACACTCCAGGGCCCTCTGCTACTGCAAATGAACTCCAGATGCATGTGCCACCCTGTGCATCTGGAGATATGTCCGTACTGGGGACATCTCTCTAGCCCCTCATTTGAATTTTTGAGCTTAACTCATATTTCTCCTGGGCAAATGCTGAGTTAAAACATAGAATCCTTCAATATGGAATTATTTGTTGGCAAGACTAGCAATTTAGATACACTTTTCTCTGAGAATAATGCTGAAGTCATTGAGGGACTTGTAAGAGTTGTCAGTGATTGTTGGGGCCTCCTTGTACTTTGGTTGTAGTATTTCATGTCGGTATTGTCACGCAGATGACAAATTGTCTCCAGTGAATAAACAAAGAAAACAATGCTGATTCTCCACGAGACCTCAGCAAACGCACTAGGTGGGGACTGACTGGCAGTGGAGTTTTGAGTGCGTGTACGCGCACTTATTTGGCTAGGGAGTGTGGGTTGGGTTGAGAAGGACTGGAGAAGAGGCAGGTGAGCAGAGGTTTGTAGCTGAATCAAGATTTTCCGTCTCTGTATGAGGTATGTAGAGCAAAGTAACCCTTTACAGTATCATTTCTCAAATGATTACCAAACCTTTTAAAAGAAAGCAATGCGTAGAGCCCATAAGATTAAGTCCCTGGCAGAACTGGGCTTGTGTTCTTTTCTGTTGTGTGGATTGCCAGATGTGGCTGTACACGCTGCTAGGAAATCGCTAGAGCAGCAGAGGCGGGAGGGCATCCGTAAGTTTGTGAAGTGTGTCATCTCCAGTGGGCTGATGAACTACTCAAATTCATTTACATGCATGTGAATGCTAAGAATCAGAGTCCAGAATGCTACCCATTGCATAATGGGGCCAAAGGATAAGAATAACATGTTAATATGATTTTAACTTTTTCTCATGACTCAGGAAGAACAATTTGCTTCTGAGTCTAGAAGTTCCCAACTCTATAATGTTCTATAATAAAGAATGCAAAATCATGTTTAAAACAGGAAGTTGACATGCATCTTATTAACTACCAATGGCAGTAATAAAAACTCATTACAGACCTCCAGGGGTAACAGTGTGAATAAATGGCTCTCGGGCTTCAGTACACACAGGATAAGCTAGAGGCTTTTTAAAAGACTGACATTGGGTGTCATCCTTAGGAACGCTGCCCATTCCAGTGAGACAGGGTTCTTATTGACCTGCAGCTCACCCACTGTGCTAGCACGACTGGCCAGTGAACCATGGAGGTAGATCTGCCTGTCTCCACCTATCCAGAGCTGGGCTTACAGGCACATTCCACCATACCAGGCACTTTACATGGGTTCTGGGGATGAAACTCAGGTCCTCAAGCTTACAGGTGAGCCCTTTACCAAATAAGCTATCTCCCCAGTCCCTACTTTATAATATATTTTATGCAAGTCACTTGCTAAACTCTACACTAGATCCATTACTTCTCAGAAGATCTTATATTCCTGATTCAGAAATTTAATTCTTGGTAAAAAGTATTTGGTGCATTGATAAATATGTTCTGCTTTTTGTAGTATTAAGAGCTATTTCTTCTATTGGTATTTCCAATTGACAATAACTGTTAATTGTTTAAAAACTCTCAACTTGAAGATTTATTGCTCTATTTTAAGTTGTAATTCTTCTACTTATAACACTTCTATCCTGATGTTTCTTTCTTGGATTATTTTGGTTTGTTTCCTCTTGGCCTTACATTCTGAAACTTAACTTATTAAATTTTAGTTTTTATTCTTTGCTAAATTATATTAAGGTTATAAATTCTGAAGAAGACATGTTCATTAGATTCTGTACATTCCAACATTATTCATAATAATATTCTATATTTTAAAGTCCATCATATCTTCTTTGAAGTGTGGGTTATCTGAAGCTTTTTCTTCTTACATTTTAACATCTGTACCTGCTTGCTTTATTTTTGTGATAAGTTCTAACTGATTCACATTATTTAGACAGCAAACATTTTTTTAGTTTTGTGTAATTACTTATTGTTTTTGACAATTATTTTATAGCACAACACATAGTCACTTTTCAATTATGTTTCATACCTTATCAAAAATTCTATTTACTCTGTGACTATTACAAATAGAATTTTCTTTTAACTTTTTATTTGCAACCTCTATACATATAGAAAATAGAACATGATCATAATATCATCTCACCATCCTCCCAGAAAGAGAATTCTTTATGTTCCCATTATAGCAGAATCATAAACCATGATTGGTCCTTTCCTTTGGGCAAAGAAATATTGACATTTATGGATTTCAAAGTTTCTGGGTAAAACTCAAATTGATTATTAACTCATATAAGGCCAAAATAGACATACCCTAATACTTAGACAACAAAAAGAGTAACTATTCAGGAATTATTGGTAGTTGAAAATGAACTGAGTGTAGGTGTTTTAAGGCAGAATTGGGGCATGTGTGAGTCAGGGCTGGAGATATAGCTTGGCGGTTAAGACCCTGCCTGACAAGCCTAAGAACGTGGGTTCCAATCTCCAGGTCCCTCGTTTAGTCAGATGCAAAAAGTGATGCAAGGGTGCAATGCCTTACTTGACCACAAGGGGGCGCACACATCTGGCTGAGGGGCTGCTGGCATGCCTATTCTTTCTCTCTTCTCTCTCTCTCTCAAATAAAAACAAAATAAATAAAAAATATAAAAAAAGATTTTATATTTATCAAATTATGCTTTTACTTCAAATCACCTTGAGTGCTATAAGTTTGATTACCATACCCATTTAAAGAAAGACACAAAAAGAATAGAAAGTAAAGATTTATAATTATATAAACATATTCATTCGTGAGAGAGAGGGAGAGAGAATGACTGCTGTGCTGCAAAAGAACTCCAGATACATGCACCACTTTGTTCATCTGGCTTTACGTGGGGACCTCAGAACCAAACCCAAGGTTGTCAGGCTTTGCAAGCAAGTACCTTTAACCACTGAGCCATCTCTCCAGATCCAAGAGCTATAATTGTGATATCCTGCTTCTTATAGGGAATATACACAATGTATATGAAATAAACCATTGGAAAACCAGGATTTGTTGTAGAAGTACCCACCTGAAAAAGAAATTGAACAGATTCAGATACACCAGCTCCTGCTTGGTGTATTGAGATTGAACAAAGCCACGACTGCTCCTGACCTTGTGTGTCTGAGTAAATGGCAGCTCAGGAGGAAAAGCTCTCGCAGGTGCTCTCTTGATGAAGCATGCTCAAGCTGCATGTGGACACACACAGCTGTTAGAGCGCTCAGCAGCATAAAGAAGTGCCAATACGCATAGTAGCTCAGGGATATGGTGACATTGCCTTTGTAGCTGAGTTGAAAAAATTCCTATCATTTGACAAAAATATAGCAATTTTCTCTTTTAGTATCTTTGATAGGACTTCAAATGTAGCTTACAAATTCAACTTGAATTATTCATTTCATAAAGAATTATTTTTTCAAAAAGTAGTTATCTAAGGATTCTTTTATATGGGAATATTTTGTAGCTTATGTTTAAAGAAACACATAATCACTTTAAGATGTATTCATGTAAGTTTCTAGGACTACTTATGTAAAGTTTTATGTTAGAGTGAAATGTGGCTGCAGTATTTTTAATGCCATAGACCTAATTATGTTCCAAACAGTAAATCACCATGTGAGCATCTTTCTGAAAACACAGTTTATAGCAGCTTGTGCATGATAGCCAAAGAGTAAACCCACGTGTAATCAACCCAAATATCATCATTTATGCAACAGACAAATTAAGATGTATTCATATAATTCACATGTTACAACAATTTAAGCACTGTTTAGGCATAAATTTTGCAGAAAAAGATTTCATAGAATTCTATATTAGAAAATATAATTTGGCTACCATGGCAATGAAATAAAACTCATTTGAATGCATAAATCTGAACAGACACTGACAACATACTAGGGACAGAGGTATTTATTCAATTACCTTACTTTATATTGTCCTATATGTTATTATTTGGACCTAAAATGTCCCCCACAGGCCATGTGAATGACTTGGTGGCCAGGTGACATGCTTTGAGGGAGTAACTGCATCATGGATTAAAGCTGAGGGGTTCATAACTTGATAGACTGTTGTGAGATAACAGAGACCTAGGAGGTTGGTCCTTGAGATTGTCTATGGGGAATATGTCTTGTCCTCTGTGTCCCTTTCCCTCTTCTCTTCTCCCCCTTCCTTGTTGCCACGAGCCGCTTTGCTTCACCACTTGTGCTGTATGAAGTGTGTCTTCAAGAAAAACCATCACCATTTTTATCAGAAGCAGCAGGGACTGCACATGAGCAATCCCCAGATTGATCTTAACCTTCCCCTATAGAAGAAGGAGGGAGGGTAAAGGTCATCAGACCCCACCTGAGATCTCAGGTAAATGTGCTAGCTGTATGCAAAGATGCATGAGGTCTCTGGACTCAGGAAGAGATAGAATAGGTACAGAGTGGAAGGTCAAAGGGTGGGAGCGCCACTGTCCAGCCATGGGAGGTTCTTATCCATGCTGTGATGAGAACTTCTTGTCAATGCTCCATAATAAAGACCAATCAACTCATTATATATAATTTTTATAGTGACATTTTGGGCATTTTTGGTTTTATATATACTTTTTATTAGTTATGGACATACTTGGTATGTAAACAGCACATGTCAGTACCATCATTTTGCTCATCCCTGCCCCCCCCCAAAGGGACCCTCATTGGGGATGCAGGTCATTCCCATGGGGATTGTGGGGGTAGCCATCAGTTATGGGGAAGAGGCAATGTCTCTGTGCATAGTCTCCCAACTTGTGGCTCTAACAATCTTTATGCCCCCTCTTCCGTGAAATTCCCTGAACCATGTTGGGTATGTTTTAAGTCTACTTCAGCCTCTGGATCTCTGCTTTGGTAGGTGTTGAGTGTCCTCAGTGTCTATCTCCTTCACCCTCATGCTGATACCAGGTTCACAGAGAAAACAGCATTCTTGCTCATTTCCCCAATTCCTCTATGGTTTCAGTTGGGGCCCTGGTGAAGTGCAATGGGTTGTTTCTCTCCTCAGGTCCCACTTCCATCTGTAAAAGAGAAGCATAGGTTAAATGGGATAACCATTACTAGTTTAGAGAGAATTTAATAGGTGTAGACCCTCTTGTAGCCCAAGATTAGTGGGAGCTTAATACTGGAAAACAAACTCATTATCTGGATATGATTATGATTTGTGTCCCAGTTCCAGATATGGGTTCCTTTCCACTGAGTGGATCTGTTAGCCAATCCAAGAGCAGTTGGTAGACACCATGGCTGTCTGCCACTAGTGCATTCATGTGAGCATCATGTCAGGTTGTTTGCTGCTGAGTAGCTTAGACCACAAGTTGCTCAGACAGATGTTGGCCACTTTCCTCCAGTGGTTCATGTAGCAGCTTCTAGCACTAGATGGTCTGTCTGGGGACTGGCTCTCTTCCAGATTCCAGCCAGGTCTCTCCATGTTCCCTACCAACAGCATATGGTACGTATGGTACAACAGCATATTTTTAGCAGTAGGGTCTTACCATTAACCTCTGGTAGGTAATCAAGTTCTCTGACGGAGGTCTATCTTGTTTTGGGAAACCTTGCAGGTCTCTCTGATCAACAGCTCATTGTGGATGTCAACCACATCCTGGTACTGTAAGGTACAGGCCTGCACCAAAGGAAAAAAAAGAAAGAAAACAGTGGGAAAAAAGAAACAGGAGAAATTTAAGGTTAGGCTTCATCTCACCCTCTCCAGGGCCCTTCGATTCAGGCACACCTCCAAGGTCCTATTGAGGGTTTAACATTTTAGTCTGTCTTCCAGGAGACAGGATTCTATGGTACCAGTTCCAATTGGGTTCAGTTTTGTCTCCCCTCCCCTCCCCCCACCCTTACCCTTACCCTTCCCTCAAACTCTGCCATCCAGGCCTGTGGGTAATCTATTGGCTTTGTTTATGGGTATCAGTGTTTTGTTTTGTTGAAAAAAAAACAAAAAACTTAGTGAGTGGGTTTTTCATCTTTAGGTTGTTAAGTTCTTTGAGATCCCACTGGTTGAGTGATTATTTGTTTCAGGGCTTCTGAGGAATTTTGGAAGTCTTTTCTCACGTTCCTATATCTTGGAGAGATCTTCCTATTTTTTCGTTCAGTAGTAAAAGAGTTTCAGGTCTTATATTGAGGTCTTTGATCCATTTGAACTTGATTTTTGTGCATGTCGAGATGTATGGGTCTAGTTTCATTTTTCTGCATGTGGTTATCCAGTTTGTCCAGCACCATTTGTTGAAGATGCAGCCTTTTCTCCAGTCTACATTATTAGAGTCTTTGTTGAAGATCAAGTAGATGTAGTTACTTGACCTAAAGTCCAGATCCTCAATTCTGTTCCATTGGTCTATATTCCTGTTTTTCTGCTACTACCATGCTATTTTTGTTACTATGGCTTTGTAATATAGCTTTAGATCATGCATTCCTCCAGAGGCATTTCTTTTGCTGAGCATATGCTTGGGTATCTAAGGCCTGCTGCCATTCCATATGAATTTTGAGATCATTTTTCTTATGCTGGGATTTTTATTGGTATTACATTAAAATTGTATATTGCAGGCCGGGCATGGTGGCACATGCCTTTAATCTCAGCACTTGGGAGGCAGAGGTAGGAGGATAGCCATGAGTTCTAGGTTACCCTGAGACTACATAGTAAATTCCAGGTCAGCCTGGGCTAGAGTGAAACCCTACCTTGAAAAACAAAACAAAAACTAAACAAACAAAAAACCCTGTATATTGCTTTTTTTAGGCTTGCCATTTTCACAATGTTAATTCTGCTTATCCAGGAACATGGGAGGTCTTTCCATCTTCTCAACTCCTCCTCAGTTTCTTTCTTGAGTGTTTTTATGTTTTCATTATGCATGTCTTTCACATCCTTGGTTGGTTTTATATATTTTTACTTGTCATTGTAAGCTATTATTAGTGAAAGTAAATGTTTGTTTCATTTGTATTTTTAAAATGACCTTTTTCATATGGATGTTTATGTGAGTGTTTAGTCAGCTCATAATAGGTTATGTGTTGAATAAAATGTGTGAGAAATAAAAAATCTGACTCAAATGGCTTTCCTTTCACAACATAAGAGGCTTAAGAGGCACAGTTATAGCACTATAGTTAATGTCCAGGAAGCAATTTTGAATATAAGTAATAAATAATAAAAATGTGGGTGCATGAACCACTACATATTTGCAGAAATTTATCTAGCAGTTCACTCCCCCCACCTCTTTCTCTCTCTTTCTCCCTCTCTCTCTCAAATAAATAAAATAAATTAATAATTTTTTTAAAAAATTAAAAAATTTTCATGTAAACTAAACACATTTATGTAGCTAGTGTGTGCACACCCACATTTCTCCCCTACTTGTTCTTACTAAACACATTTATGTAGCTAGTGTGCCTACTTGTTCTTATCACTCCACCCTGTCTTCCACTTTTATTATGAATTAGGGATATGCTTCCTGTAAGTTGCCTGTCATGAGATTGTTTATAAAAATATCATCATTAATTAGTATTCTCAATTTAAACTTTTAATAAAGATAAATGTGTGCTTAAAAATAATTGGGCTATAATTACACCATACTCATTCATCCTTGAAGTACCATACCTAATTTAATTTTGATAAGTGATCCTTTGTGGATTCCAGCAGCTCAGCCTTGCCCTGATTGTCTGGCTCCACTCTCGCTCTGTTTCTGGATCTGCCAAAGGAAGATCTCAGTTGGAGACCAGCCTTCCTGTCTTATCACTGGGATTTTGTGTTCTCCCTGCAATATCCTCTACATTTGCTCCCCTTCGTCCTAGCTTTCCTCTGGTAACTCCAGTGACTGTTCTGTTCTTGCTTGTGCAACAACACAATCTCCACTCGGAAGCTGCAGCAGGCTTCACCTGTGTTGGCTAAATTTCATCCAGCTCAGGTCTCCTCTTAAAGTCACAGCTGTCACCCGTCTCCACCGGAAGAAAGTCTCAGGCCCTATATTTATTCTTCCTATGTTCTTTGAACTACTGTCTCTTCCTAGTAAACCATGCACTTTGTGACACTGCCATCTTCTTCTCCCAGGATACTCGACTGCAGAAGTGCCACTTTTCACACAGCATCAACAACAGCTTTTTTGTGTTTTCTAATAGTTCTCCATGATGCCACCAGGAACCTCCTTATTATGCATTTATGATAATTTGTCATGTGTTGGGCTCTGCACTTTCTCATTCAATCCTCACAACAATCCTCTAATAAGATATCATCATCATTATTTATAAATGATTTGTTTTCCTGTGGTCTCCACTAGAACTGAAGGAATAAAACTGTGCTGAGGTTTTGGGTAACTGATTGCAGAACTCATCTGAAATGATTTAGCTCCTCTTACACTCTTGCTTAGCTCAATTTAATTCTGTTTTTAGCTGAATATTTTAAAATCCAGAGAATTCTAAAGATACAAAATAAACCTATGGCCCATCAATAAAATAAACATTTTTAGCTCTGTTCTTTATATGACATTTTATTCCACTGTATAGTTAAATAAGTTCTCATTAGTTTAAAAGGGCACACATTGAAATATACAACTAATTACAGGGGCAGACTTATCCTATTAAAGCAAATGAGTAATAAAATACGTTCGTAATGTTTTTGTAATGTTAGGCATCTGAACATACTGGTTTATTGACATTCTAATTATAATTTCTTATGAATCCAAAAATATAACCTAGAATAAAGAAATTCAACCACATATTACTGTGTGATTGTGCTAATGTGATTGAGAGAAATGCTGAATCATTTAAAAATTCATTCTTTTAATACTTTACTGATACTGAAAGTATTAGCTTTAATTAGCAACAATTATTTTCACTGTGGTAATGATTAGGTAGGATTAAAACTATGATAAAAACAACCAAAATTAAATCACATGTAGTGTACAAATGTGTTCAAGTAGTATTTTATTCTGTATTATTAGTTGCCATTTCTCTCTCAAGATATAAGAAGCAGTGGGAATATCCAGTACTTAACTTTCCACTGTAAAGGGTTCGGTAAGGCAAGTTATTGAATTTTGACTCTGAATATCCATGGACAGAGAGACAAGGTTAAGATAAAATGACTTAGGAAGGCAAGATTAGTATAAGCCTGGCTGGTATTCATCCTGAGACTACAGAAAGCTTGTGAAATAAGAGGTGGAGGCAGTCAGAGTGCTCCACTGCGATAAGGAAACACCCGTTCTTGTCTGGCTTCTTTTGACAGACTGCAGGATTGTGATACAGAGATGATAAGAGATGGCACTCTGGCTAGCTATCCAAGTTCATCCCAGAGTGCAGGCAAGACTCAAAGCACCCATGAGTAAGCCAACCAGGAGAACAAAAGGAGAAATGGCTTTGGAGCTTCCAGTCAGAGAACTCATTTGCAATCAAATATGAGAGGGAAAGTAGCAGCTTTTGCTCGTGTGGCCAGGAGTAGCCCTAACATGGTCTTGCAACTAGTAAATGAGCCTTCTTGAACGGGTCTAAGTTAGTACACGGGCTTACATTGATGCACATTGTCTAGTAGAGGCAGGCTACTCACTAGTGAAAAGCTGTAATGGCATACATTTCTATGGGAATTTATTTTACCAAGGAAGCCAGACCAAATTCTTCTTTGTCTCTTATAATTTGCCACAATATCCCAGAATCTCTAATTCGATTCTTTAACTAAAAGAATCTCTAGATTATAGGATCTTGGAGTTTCCAAGAGATACATCTGACTCAAAAATAATAAAATAAAATAAAATAAAATAAAATAAAATAAAATAAAATAAAATAAAAACAAAACACACCCCTGTCCCAGCCACTTTCCTCCTTCATCATTGCATCTTTATTACCCAGCACCGTGCTATCAGTATTTGTTCATGTATTTGATTGCTTATTTATTGCCAGGTCCATCATTATATAAACTCTTTGCAGTCACATACTTTCTTGTCACTTACTGTACCTTACTCCTGGGTGGTGCTCAGAGACCTAATGCACATTATTTGGCTACTTGAGACTAAGAATTGTATTTATTTTTACATTCTTTCATGTATGGTTTGAATATTTCATGTTATATATCATATAGTCAAGGAATATTTATAAATGTGTTGTAATCAAGCCTGAGAGTCATTCCTGACAACATTGAAAAATGTCTTCTCCTGATTAAAGGGTTTTTTTTTTTGTTTTGTTTTGTTTTGTCTCATTCTAGCCCAGGCTGACCTGTAATTCACTGTGTAGTCTCAGGGTGGCCTCAAACTCTCGGAGATCCTCCTACCTCTGTCTCATGAGTGCTGGGATTAAAGGCGTCCGTCACCACACCTGGCTTGATTAAGGTTTTTAATCAGGTATTTTGTGAAAACAAATTTTCATGGCTTCTGGATATCAAGGGTTTCTGATTGCCATCTTCCTAAGTGCCCCAGAATTCTGAATGTTTGAGATCCTGCTGCTGATGGGCTTCTTGCATTAGGTCTGCCTTGTTCTGATCAGTATAAAACGTGATAGTTAACTATCTTGATAAAGTTTGCTGAGCCACTTAGGAAGACATTGGACCATTAATAAAAGTATTGTGAGTGAATCATATTTTAGTATACTTAGAGATGAATCTAGCATAATAGAACAATGAGCAGAAATATATTTCATTGAAATACATTTTCAGTATTGCATTTAATTGATAATACAAAGCACATTTCACATGTGTTTTAAACATCAAAAGAATAAAAATTCTCAGACATCAGCAGGCTTTCTCTAGACTTCTCCTGTATCATGTGCCTATTCTTAACTCGATTTTTCTACAAGGGATTTGTTAACATTCATTAGACGCTGGGAAGGGCACACTGGCCCCATGTCATCCCAAACACATCCAATCAGCATGTGCCTGTCATCTTTCCATTGTTACCATCTCTGCATCCCCATTGGTTCTTCAGTCCACTACGTATTAAACCCTCTAGAAATGACAGGGCTAGTTTTTCACATATGTCCCTCATGTGCTTTCTTTATTTTGCCAAATAAGCTATTTGCTAAATTTTGCATTTAGTTCATTAATCCTCTGTCATGGCATGACCTTAATTATCTTTTAGAGGTAAAAATACAGAAAACTCTATTTCCACATAAAGTCCTTCCTTGGTGGTTCACTGTGCCCTTTCCCTGAGGTATATCATTGGATTCTTCAGTCCTATATCTCAAAATATACTCCACCAATTGAGTTAGGAAAATGTGGCATTACTAAGTTTAAATGTAACAATTCTATGCATTCAAATAAAATATTGCACTGGGAAGATGTTTTATCTTAGTTTTCCAGAAAGCTACTATAGTGTTTCTACTCCAGCATATTTCAGAACTGATTGAAAATAAAAGGTGTCAGTCTGATGGCTAACACTAATAATTTGCTTCTTTTTATGGGTCATTTTAGGATTTGTTAAAATTGGTAATTAAATCTCACAAAGAAAGCACATTTTATTTTAATGCCTTGTGTACTGCAACTATATTTCTGCAGCTATGAGATCATAAGATGCTGAGTAAAAAAATTATTTTTGAATCCGTTAATTACAGGGAATTACAATTCATAGTTCTTTAAGGCTATGTC
This sequence comes from Orientallactaga sibirica, assembly GCA_036365145.1. NCBI lineage: Eukaryota > Metazoa > Chordata > Mammalia > Rodentia > Dipodidae > Orientallactaga > Orientallactaga sibirica. The sequence goes on from JAEOAD010000051.1 coordinate 1,253,904, forward strand.
ACACAACCTTACAAAGTAGATACTTTGGGCTGCTCAGGGGATCTTTTTGGCTCAATCACTGACGAGATTTAAGTAAATTGTACAGCCAGCTATGCCTCAGTTTCCCATAAGTTACTTGGAAAACTGTTGGTTTTGAAGGCTGCCCAGAACAGAAGGTTCTTCAACACATCCAGGCAGCTGTGATGGCTCCTCTGACACTTGGGCCAGTTGCTCAGGCAGAACCTGGAACTTGAGGTGTCCATGGCAAATAGGGATATTAGCTGGAGCCATGGCTCGGTTGTCATGGGAAACTTTTCCACTGGGAGACAAGACTACAAATCTTTAACTCAGACAGGGCTCAGATGGCAGACCGAAACATGATTGCACCCATGCCCACTTGATACCCCAATTAAGTTCATTGGTGTATGTACAGAGCAGACTGAGGGTTTGATTACAGGGACGTGGGGCCCCCAAAGCAGCAGAACCACCCAGAAGTCTCATCTCATCCTGGATGATAAACTTCCCATGGCTGCCTGGGTCTCCCTATGTCTGTATTGCCCATAGATGCTTTTCCCTCTGCCTCAGGGTGAGGGCTCGCTTACAGGACATGGAGCCCCAGAGCAACTGCCCACCAAGATGTCTCATCACAGCATGGGTGATGACCGCGACTCTTCCAAGGAACTTCCTGTGTCAGGATCACTCCCGGGAATGCTCTTCCCTCAGTCTCCGTCTTGGTGTGAGGGCTTACTGACCAAGCAGGGAGATCTCAAAGCAGCACTTCAGTGGAGCTCTTTCCCCCCATATGTATGTACTCCATCTCGCCCTGAGGCCATGAGACCTCTGTATCATTGCATGCAGTTGGCACAGGTGTCCTGAGATCTCAGGTGGGCATCCAATATCTCTCTCCATGCAGGTCTCTTGTGAGTTGCCCCAGCTGATTCTGATAAAGCTGGCAATAGTGGTTTACTGCTTTCAAGGTGGAGGAATTTTACCTTAGAACCCAGGCCCACATAGGCAAACCACAAAAAGGGCTTTGAGGATTTTAGATCAAAGCCAATAGCTGTTCTGTTCTGTCTTTGAAAGACAAGTCTTGGCTTGCTATTGGCCTGAAGTAGAAATAGGCAATCACGTTACCATGTGATCTGAGCTAGATGTTGTCTGTCCCACCTACCATAAACTCGAATGAGCCTTCAACAGTCCATCACCAAGTGGAAGTGGTACATACCTGATCTGAACTGGGCAGATCCTGAAGGCAAAATTAAGTTAAGTGAGAAAGTTACCCAAATCCCTACTGGTTTCTTACTCCTGTTACCAGTTGTTAAGCATGGACCCTTGCCTCGCGTGGGAATCTTTATGATCAACTTGTCGAGAAAGTGAAGACCAAAGCTTGGTTTACAGATAGTTCTGTACGCTATGCACACACCACCCTGAAGTGGACAGGCAGAGCATTGCAGCCCCTTTCTGGAACAACCCTGGAGGGCAGTGGGGTTGCAGTAGGCAGATCTTCAGGCAGAGCACATGGTTGTTCCTTTTCCTTGGGAGAAAAAATGGCCAGATATGTAATGGGTGCATGATCTGCCAGCAGCAGAGGCCAGCATCGAGCCCGTGGTATGACACCATTTCACAGGGCATCCAGCCAGCAACTTGATGGCAGGTTGTCTGCATTAGAACACGTCCACTGTAGAAGGGGAATGCTTTTACCTTGCTAGAATGGATTTTTATTCTGTGTACACGTTTGCCTTTTCTATATACAAGGCTTTGCCAAAGCTGCCATCTGTGAACTCAGAATGCCTTATCCACAGTCATGACATCTCACACAGCATTACTCCTGACCAAGGACCTCATGCAGCAATGAAGGAAGCATGGCAGTGGCGCATGCTCATGGAATTCACTGGTGTTTGCCAACATCCTGGAACAGGGGCATTGACAGAAGGGTGGAATGGCCTTTTAAAGATACAGTCACAGAGCTGAGACGATTGCTCAGTGGGTAAAGCACCTGCTACAAAAAATGAATTCCTGAATTTGGATCACTAGAACCTACATAAAGCTGGACATGATAGAGTGGGTGTCTGCAATACAGAGGAAAATTGTTGGAACTGGAAAATTCTACATTAAGTGAGGTAACTTAGACTCTGAAAGACAATGCCACATGTATCTCTCATATATGGACACAAACTTCAAATTCTTAGATTTACATACAAGAAAGGATCCATGAGGTATGGATGAAGGGGAGGGCTCAAGGGGATGGGATAATATAGATGTAAGCAGAGGAGGTATGGATGAAGGGGAGGGTTTAAGGGGATGGGATAATATAGATGTAAGCAGAGGAATGGATGAGGGGAGGGCTTAAGGGGATGGGATGAAGATGTAAGGAGGAGGTATGGATGAGGGGGGGGAGGGGATGGGATAATATAGATGTAAGCAGAGGAGGTATGGATGAAGGGGAGGGCTTAAGGGGATGTGATAGTATAGATATAAGCAGAGGAGGTATGGATGAAGGGGAGGGTTTAAGGGGATGGGATAATGTAGATGTAAGCAGAGGAGGTATGGATGAAGGGGAGGGTTTAAGGGGATGGGATAGTATAGATGTAAGCAGAGGAGGTATGGATGAAGGGGAGGGCTTAAGGGGATGGGATAGGATGTAAGCAGAGGAGGTATGGATGAAGGGGAGGGCTTAAGGGGATGGGATAGTGTAGATGTAAGCAGAGGAGGTATGGATGAAGGGGAGGGCTTAAGGGGATGGGAAAGTATAGATGTAAGCAGAGGAGCATGATGCAAGAGTACAAACGCTTAAATGGGTAAGGGGAAGGGAAAGAGCGAGGGGGAAGATTAGTCAAAACTTAAGATGCTATAACAAAAGCTAGAGAGTTAGCTAATTAAAATATAATATAGAGAGAACCCTAATTAGGGCAGAATCTTCCTATGAGGGTAGATAATGCTGCCCACAGAAGCCATAGGTTGTTGCACGTAAAGCTGAATGCCAGCGGTGGGATACCTCTCAGTTAACTGATATCATGAAGGCCACTGTAACCCCAAAGAATTATGAGCTACTGCCAAATCTCTAAGAAGCCCACCACAACTATATAGGGAGACCTGATTGAAGATAACACATCTGTCTAAGGCAAGACAATGGAAAATCAATCGGGAATTGAGGGAAGCCTTTTGCCCCTGGCTAGCTGTCATAGTGCTGGAATTTTCTGTGCAGGTAAGAATATTCATCAATAGCCTTGCCTAATTGTGAGTCAGGCTTGTGTGCTACGTAACTGACTAGCTAGCCAAGAGGTACCAACTGGTACAATACTGACATGACTCTTATAGGGGTAACTAGTTGCTCCCTGATTGGAATTGAGACCTGTTCCATGGGACAGAAAACATGCCTTCCCTAGACAGGAAGCCACTGTTGATTACTGACTAAATGGGTATGACATGCCCATCAAATTGCCCTGTCAAACTTATATTGTGTTTATCCCTATAGATTAGTGCTAATTATTCCTTTGGTCAGAGAAGCTCCTTTTTGCAGATGGCGGTGACTACTGGGAAGACTTAAACTTGCCAAATAAGTGAAAAATAAGAATAAGTGAAGTTTGCATGCTCATTGCTAAATGATATATCTGTAACACCTCCTCCAAGGCTTGGAAAACACTGTAGCAGAGCAGGAAGAAAGAACAGAGCCAAAAGACCGGACACTGTCTTCTGGACAGAAAGAAGCCATTATGTTATGACCACATAGTGGTACTGCTACTGCCACAAGACCTCCAAAAAATGAGTTCATCAACATTTCGATATGGATGATGAAATAGGACAAAGTAATTCATCCAAATAGAAGAAAGCCTTGTTGAACATGACTTCAGTGAAGGGTGAGAAGGCTGGAGGGCTACACAAGAAGGTATGTGAGAATATTCAGTAAATAGTTAAGCAAGCAACAGAGACCACAGCTAGAGCTATTCCCCTCTTGTCTGATTTCCTATGCTATGCAATTTTTCTTATACTCTCGCCAACAAAATAGAAACTTATAATTCTTAGTGTATATATATATATATATGTATATGTATATATATATATATATATATATATATATATATATATATATATATATATATATATATAGGCTTGTAATTAGGCAGAACAGGAGAAAAACTGAGAAATGTCTCTTTTGTGACATGCTGAATAAGACCAACCATTATTTTAAGCAGAAAACAAATGACAGAGAAATGGACTCAAGTCTTGCAAACACTCTGAGAAGCCCCCCCTTGTTCTGACACACTCAGATAAGATATCCAAGCTTGGCAGAACCAGTAAACCCAAAGCTTGCTATTTCACAATTTCCCCAGAAGTGAATTCTCTGAACACTGTTACCAGAAAAGAGATAACCCAGGCCACAAGTTGAACTTCCTGCCATTTAAACTTTCACCAAATGGAATCAAGTGGTTTGTTTTATTCCTCTGCTCTGTGAATTTCTGAGGTAAAGGACAATGAGATTTCTTTTTCTCACTGTCCCTGGATGAAGGTTTCTCTCCCGTTCTTGTCATCTTAAAGGAAAGAATTCAGTCAAGAAAGTTTAAGACAAAATTAATTTAGCAAAATGCACGTGCTCCAAAGACAGACTAGAGTGGGTTGCCCCTTAGGGACAACAGCACAATAAATTTTATATTAGACATTTTAAAGAAGTTTTTTTTATAAATATTTATTAAGTGACATATCCATGACAAGGTAGTCATTTTCTCTCCCAATTTATGATGGACAAATCTCACTGTTAGAGTATTTCTTCCCATGATCCTTTACAGAAACCCACAGGAGGGACATCAAAACCACAACTTGTAGTCCTTTATTGGTACACAGCGGGAAAGTGGCAATAACCTATTTACAGCCTCAAGGAAGTCTAACCCCACAGGGATAGTGTGGCCATCAGGAGAGAAGACACAGCTGCTGGGTCCTCAATCATTTCCTGTCTAATTCTTTGCCACACAGCGGAACAATCCGCTCACTCCTAGTGCTTCTTAATTAATATGGGATAAATACATCGCTCAGCCGTTGCCTTGAGCACACAGGTTAGATGTTGTCACATGAAAGCGTTCTGTCGTAGCTCTGGATGGTAGGGGCTGCCTTGCATGTTCTGTTCAGTTTTTATACTGGCCTTCATAGAGATGAAGACTAGGTGCTTCTCGTTATTGGTGTGCTTCAAGTCAGGGTACATTTTGCCATGAGTCAAATTCCTGCTGTAAGAAGTTGGGAAAATTCCAGGTTTCTGTCAGTTTCAGCCATCATTAAGTAGCCTATGATAATAAGCTCTAACATCAAATTCCTAACTTCAAAATAATGCATTGTGGGTGTTTGTGAAAGTAGTTATTTTTGAAGTTTATTTTCCTGATGATTGACTTTAAAATGAATGTTTTTCACATGACAGTTATGAATCAAAATACCTAGTTCTCTGGGGTAGACTCCAGAAAAACTGCAAATTTGCACGTTTGGTAAGTTTCCCTGGATTTAGTGAGTTATTCTCTCCTGAATGTACTTGACAGTAGGCAGGTGTGATGGGCGCGTCTACTGTACTCACTCCTCTGCTAGTTTGTACCATCGAGATTTCATTTCTGTTCTAAAAGCTTTCTTTTTGACATACAATAAAAATAACTAAAATATATCACTAATTCTTCAGTTTGAGAGGATAAAATGTGCAGATGTGAGTGCAATTAGACCAAGTAAGGAAACTACCTTGTATTATGATGAATAAAGCGCTTTCTACACACTCCTAACTGCCCCAAATCCATGTATAGTTGGGCGGTGTAATGTGAGTGTCTACAAAGCCAGTGTCCCTACAGAGAAGAGCGGCAGAGATGCGAAAGGCCAGGTTAGAAACTCTGGTGACTGTGGCTATGAACAAGAGAGACTCTGCCTCAAAACACAGTGGAAGGTGAGGACCAACACTTGAGGTTTCCCTCTGACATTCATATGCACACAGACGCACACAATAAAATATTTGTGATAAAATAGTTGTTAGAAGCCAGGTGTGATGGCGCATTCATGTATCTCAATAGTGTCAAGGAAAGGCTAGGGAGGGGTGGCATCTTTTCCCAGAGAACTGGGTGAACGGGGAGACAGCGGAAGGGCAATGTCTGCAAAAGACAGGTTTGTAATTGCAAGGCTGCTTCTGTCTGAGGGTCACCTAAGCAAAGTTGATGGGATACTAATGATGCCTTGCTCGTCCGTTTGCTCCTCAAAATCATTGAGTTAAAATCAACTAAAATCATGCAACGCTGCAATATTTACTTAGGTTTTTCTTCACTTACAGGAAAATTCTAGAAATGTATCTCTTGACTCAAGCTTGACCTTATTCCAAAATGATTCTAAAATTGGCAACTCACAGAAAATAGAAGTGGTTATCTCATCTTTTCATTGACAAGAACCGGTGCCAACGATTCTTGACAGTCTGAACCTGAAACAGGTAGGATGATACAAAAATATTTATCTGAATTCAAAATCCACCTGAAGGACACAGTGAGCTGTAACTTTCTAGAACAATGTGCAAGGAGCAAGGAGGTTGGTCACATAGTTTCCTGAAAGCTCTTGTGGATCTGCCTTACATTCATAGAAGCACAGGGAATCTTAGTGTCTTGTTCCAGCTGAGTGGTTGAGAAATTCTCTTATTATGTATTTTACTCTGTGCTGAGCAGCAGATCCCAGGAGGTAGGTGTGAAAATGTAAATGGCCAGGTGGGAGGTCAAACTCACATTGTTTCACACTCAGTGTCTGAAGGAGATGGGGTGCTTCTGTGGAAATGAACGAGAATGATGTCCTAGAGGTGGAATGTGATGTATTTCAGTTCCTTCCTTATTTGGATTTTGATTCTTTTTTTAAAAATAAATTTAATTTTTATTTATTTGTTTGAGTGATAGAGAGGTAGAGAGAGAGAGGGTGGGGGAGGATGGTCACACCAGGGCCACTGCAAACAAACTCCAGACACATGTGCCACCTTGTGCATCTGGCTTACCTGGGTCCTGGGGAATTGCACCTGGGTCCTTTGGCTTTGCAGGCAAGCACCTTGACTGCTAAGCCATCTCTCCAGCCCTGGATTTTAATTCATTATGACAAATTTTTCTCCAAGCTGAAATGTCCATGGCAAAAAATATCACTCATAAAAGATATCTGCAAAGACACTTCAGACAACTTAGCTTCACGAAACCTCGTTCTTCAGTTTATATATATGCCCTCAATGTATTCAATGCATTTTAAACACACACATCACTTAATGCTAAACTAGTGACCTTGTTTGCAGATTTGTATATACGTATATTATATATGTGTGTGTGTGTGTATATGATACTATCATACTTATACTCCTTGTTTAAACAATGATTGAAAAAATGTTCTGTTGGGGGCAAAGATTTATGTGGTCATTATATACAACTAAGGTACTTATACCAAAAGCCTAGCTATCCCTTCCAGCTACATCCTTACATCATCACTCCAGTTGCAGGTCAGCAGAAGTTGATTCCATCCCAGGAAGGACTCAACTGAGATGCTAGCTCAGACTAGTTTCTTATATAGAGAGAGTGTGTGGTTAGTATTTCTGCGTTTTTAAGCTTACTACTATATTATGATATTCTGCCTGGTGTTCAATAACAAATCAATGATCACATGGTAGGGTCACTGAAAATAGAGCCAAACAAAGGAACAGAATGTCAGTACTAAATTCTCATTCTCTATGAATACCAGTTGCGTGCCCTCAGTCATTCAAGACACCAGGGACACACTTCAACCTTATGGATATTACGTTGTGGTGGGGAAATCTAAATGATACACAACTAAACACATGTCAGGTGGTGATAATTGCTGTGGTGAGAGATGAAGTGTGAGCAGTGGGTAGAACTTAGTGACAGCTATTAGAAAAACACAAGATCTATGTTCAAAAAGGAAAGGAAAGAGTGTCTAAATCAAGGCATGAGTTTAAGAAACGACATAGCCCATTTCCAGCAGCTTACTGCGTTTTGAAGGTTTTATGCAGAGGCAGTTTTATCTGCCTGCAGGAGTCCTCCGTCCCCTTCTGGGTGTCTATTACTCGTGGCTTGCTGAATTTTCTTTTCACTCCCTCAAGATGCAAAGTACTCTTGCGAGATTGCTGCTTGCAGCTCGTCTCCACTGGTGAATCTCCCACTAAAAATAGAGAGCGCTAAAACAGTCTCATTTCTATTCTTTTGCACCCTCAAGCATGTTTTTATTTAAAATTCTTTTTTCACTCTTTATACATTTTTCCAATTAAAAATGTTTGCTTCCCTATTTTCAGTTTTTCAAGCACATTAACTGGATCACTGCTGTAAGACCCTACTTATTGTTTTCTGCGTGATACTATAGTAATGAGCAGATAATGTTTACATATACTTCCTCTATGTTAGGCAGAGGTCAAATTGCTTTCTAAAAAAATTCTAATTTTATAATGATTAATTCAACAAATAATCTGTTTACCATGGAGAACTAAATGAATTGATACAGATTTTAAAATTAATGTTATCCAATAGCTTATTATACCGTTTAGAAAATGATGTAGAAAATGAGTTACTATATCATAGGGAAATAGTTGTATAAGCATAAAGACAAAATGTTTGAACTGTAGAGTTTGATTTCCTCCCCCTCTCGCTCACTGCCTCCTGTTCTTCTCTCTCCCCCTCTTTGATATATATATATATATATATATATATGATATATATATATATATATATATGTTCACTTATCCAATGCTTCTGACTACAGAGTCTCTATCCTGCAAGTATAAAGTACTTGGGTTATTAAGCATTCAATAACGATGAAGGGCAAAATGATGACTTGGAAACCTTCTTGGATGTCATTTGGCTTGTTATACTATGTTGCGGCACGTGCCTGGAATTTTGCACTCCAAGCTGAGTTAACAAATCCCACTTAGGAGTTTGAGTTTCATGTCAAATACTTTTTTTTTTACTAAACTTATTATTATAAATACCTGAACATTTCATGATTTCATATTCATCCCTCTAATTTACCTTAGAATGTAACTCATATCATTAAATATTACACATTCCCAAATATCCTGATAGTATTGCTAGTCTTGTATTTGTTGCCTTGAGAAAGCAACTCATTGAGATGCTCATAAGTAAGTGAAAGAAAAAAAAATCCTCCCATTTAGGGCCAGCACTGTCATTTCAGACAGCTCACCAAAGTCCCCTGGAACACAGACCTCAGGTGTTGACAGCTACAAATTTCATAAGGACTAAGCTGCCCTAAGAGTGGCTAGAGTCAGGCATAAATGATGAAGACTGTAGAACTGGAGATGCAGGATCCTCTGGAAGCTATTCATTTTAAAATATGAAACACGACATTAGCTCTAGTGCCCCCTTTATCTCTTACACTCTATGCATTTGAGTTTGCAAATAAAAGTGACATGTATTTATTTGGTGTCTATAGATGAAACCCTATCATAACTTGAGAGGAACAGCATAACTATATGAGAAATCATTTGTCTTTGAAGAACACAGTTTAGCTGAGTCCATAAGACATAAAAGGGCACATGATAAAAGGATAGTTCCTCAAATGACACGGGCAACATGCTAATTAGTTAAACTAATAGCTAACTCCCTCTGAAAACCCTGGGCTGAGTCATGAAGGGCTAAAATCATTTGGGAAATGACAATGATCTCCAACACAAGGAAAGTTTTCACTGGAGAGCTAAAACTCAAGCCCATAATTAAAGTATGGGATCTATATTGTACCAAAATAGGTCACCATATAGAACTTTAGCTTCCAGGAGGCCCGTTATAAGCACAGCTGGCTTTGGGGTTATAGTTGCTGTTATTCCTTGTTTCTTAACTTGTTGTTGTTGTTTCTTAGTTTTTGTTAGTGGAGGACCTTGCTGGGAAAACGAATAGTGAATCGCTGCGTAAGCTCGTCAAACTGTGTCTGACGCTCTCTCGTGTCCGCCCGACACTTGGTTTTTGGTGTCTATATCACATTGTTGGAGCAGGGGACTTTTGTAAAGATTCACTTGGTGAAAAATACTTTCATCTGACCACAGCAAATTAAATTTACCACCATTTTATTTGCGTCTTATCCCCTAAGCATCTGTTTCTCCGGACTATCAGCTCCAGCTGTAATCTTTCTTTAGCAAAACATTTTTTACAATGTCCCCCAGTGCTGGGAAATGTGGAATGCTAAAACAATGTGGTTCCAGATGGATAGCGTACTAACAACTAACACCCCCGCTAAGGCTTTAACTTCCAAAGCATTCTTACATACGCTTCAAGCACCTTTAAAATACCATGTGTCTGGAAAACATACCCAGTGAGGTAACTCAGACTCACTCTCCTATGAGGATCCTAACTTCAAACTTTTAGGTGTGTGTGTAAGTTGGAGTAAGAGTCAGCTGAGACCAGGAAGCTAGGCCAGAACCACAAGAGGGATAAGGGTAGGACTTAAGGGCAGGGGACAGTAGATATATAAGCAGAAGGATGGACTATTGGAGACAAAAAGGTTAAATTGTGGTCAGGGCAGGGGAATATAGGAAAGGGGGAGTGTAGGGGTGGTAAACCAAAACTGCAGATGTTATGAAAAAGCCATAGGGAAAATACCTCTTTGATAGCTAATTAAAATATAATTTAAAATAATAACAAAAAAGAGAGAGATCTAGTTTGGGATGAAACTTCCTATTGGGTTGATAGCTAATTAAAATATAATTTAAAATAATAACAAAAAAGAGAGAGATCTAGTTTGGGATGAAACTTCCTATTGGGTTGATAGCTAATTAAAATCTAATTTAAAATAATAACAAAAAAGAGAGAGATCTAGTTTGGGATGAAACTTCCTATTGGGGATGGATAATTCTGCTCTCAGGCAAATCCAAGTGCCAATGGGGGAACGCCTCCAAGAGAGTTTTGGTTGGGGAGGTCACTGCCCCCCCCACAAAAACAATACAGACTCTTCATTGCCCATCAGACCCAGATGTTAAAACCTTATTGATGGATAAAAAGGAACCCCCCCCCCAAAAAAAAAACAAGGTTTTTCCTATAGGACACTGTAAAATCATGCTGGAGCAAGGCTGGAAATGTCCTCCCTGCTAGGTGTCTGTTCTGGAAAGTGCTATGCAGTCTGCTGGGGAAGAAAAGTCATCAGCAAGCTAACCCAGTTATGGATTCACCCTGTGTACTATACACACAATTCACCAGGTAGGAGGTGCCCACAAATGCAATAGTGGCATGACTGTAATGGAGGTAATCAACCACTTTCTGATTGGATTGGAGATCCATTCCATGGGAGGAAAGTCATCCCTGGCACTGAAAACCTAGTCCAAGACCTATAGCTGGGAATGGGAATGTCATGAGTGCTAATGGGAGAAGCCATTACTGCTGGTTGCCTTAAAAGATATGTTATGGCCATCAAATTGTCCTCTACTATTTATATTCTGTTCATTCCCATAGGTTAGTGCAACTATCACCACTGGTCAGAGCAGCTGCTTTATTTGAAGATGACACTGACTACGAAAGAGACTCAAAACCCATCAAAATGCTGAGAATAAGTGATGGTTGAGAGCTCCGTGATAAACCAGACATCTTTACTTTACCCTGTAAGACTCAGGAAGCATTTTGCAAAAAGAGGTGGAAAGAATGTAAGATTCAGAGGATAGGGATCTGAACTGTGGACACTCCCTTCCATCTTTGTGTCCATTCCCTCATGCAGCTGTTCTTGTGGGCCAAAGAGGCATCAAGATAGGGGAGGGACTAGTTGAAAAGAAGGTGTTCATTGGAAGGAAAAGGGCCAAAAGAATGTAATGAAAAGGGATTATATTATCAAATCACATTATATTCAAATATACATTCACCAAAGAAAGAAAAAGAAAGACACTACTTAAGGTAGATTATATTATTTTTCTTGGCTCAGTGATTAAAGGTACTTGCTTGCAAAGTCTGTCAACCTTGTTCTAGTCACCATAACCACATAAAACCAGATGCACAAAGTGGCACCTGTACTTGGAATTTATTAGCAACAGCAAGAGGCTCTGATGTACCTATTCTCTCTCTCTCTCTCTCTCTCTCTCTCTCTTTCTCTTCCTCTCCTCTCCTCTCTTCTCACAAATAAATAAATAAAATTTTCTTCACATTAAAAAAGTCAGGAACAAAGTCTCCAAAAGAAAACTTGCTTCACTGTCTATTGAACATGATTATCAGTCACGGGCCATAGCACGGTTGCTGACACCATCACAGTGAGACATTGATGACAGGATGGCCTTGATTTCTGGTGTTCTTCTCTCGGCTCATTGCTTGTGAAGAGCCTCCACTGGGCTAGACACCACTCTAAGTACACTGTCATAAGCAAACCAAATGGATTTGCTCATGGTTTACAAATCCAGGTCTTCTGTGCTGTCTCCATCATGCTGACTAAATCCATACTTGCATTGGCTTGAGTGCTTTTAATGTTAGCTCCAAGATCCACCTCGATCCAGAGCAGAAGAAAGAAAAGGTGCTTTTAGAGAAAAGCAAGATCTATGAAATGTGTTTCAAATATAAGTAAAATCATCAAGATATTTATGACAGGAATGAGGGCTTGGGACAATTCCCCTTGCCAAGAATGGGTAACATTTTCCTTTTATGGTTGTGTGACTGGAGAGATGCATGCTTGGTTGTGTTTTGTTCTGTGTCATGCTCTCACTGTGCTTTCTTTTTCTTAATACCGAAAGATACACTTCAAGAATAAAGGGAAATTCTCTCTCTTCTATCTCTCTCTACTTACAAATAAATAAATGAAATTTTTTTGAGAGATTGCTTAGTGGTTAAAGCACTTGCCTGCAAACCCTAACGACCCAAGTTCGATTCCTCAGTACCCATGTAAAGCCCAATGCACAAAGTGGTGCATGTATCTGGAGTCCCTTGGCAGCAGCTGGAGGACCTGGGCGCCCATTCTCTCTGCCTTTCTCTCTTCTACCTCTCTCCACTTGCAAATAATTAAAATTTTTTTAAAGAATAAAGGAAAAATGTGTGAAATGAAAGGCTATCACAGCAATGACACTAGATCTGTCCTTGCAATCATTTCACTGAGTAATATAGTGGGAGGTGAGCATTATTATTCAAAAGCAAATGACAAAGCCTTCTTAAATATAGTTAAAGCTCACATGGGGATTATTTCCACTGAGTAATTGTATAGGAAAAAAAAACACTTTATTATTTCAGTTACTCTAGCAAGCTCACAGCTGGTGCTGGATGCATGGCTCAGAACCTGGGAGCATAGGTGTAACAGTTGGGTTATTAATCATGGTGTCAAGTCTTTTCTGCTAATTAACCTTAATTGAGCTCTCTGTTAGAGCAGCACCATTTCCAATGAAGCAACTCAGCAATGAGACCAAAATACGAGAGCACAACAAAACCCAGGATTCACATCACTTACTATATTTGAGCGTCAATGACTAATGCACTTTGCTCTAGTGCAAAATCTTTTATCTTCTAGTCAAAGTTTAAAAATTACATACAGTCTAACTTGGTAGAATGTGTATGAAATTTGCATAGTAAAATGATTTATGAAGATAATTTTGATGCAATATATGTATCTTCATTTCATATTTATTTAAAAGCAATGAGAATATACCATTTATAATGAAATATGATAAGCTTTTAAAGATTCAGTGATTAAAATTTCATATTATCCATTAATTAACATGACTGTGAACTTAGTCATGCTTGAAACGAAATCTTTAGGCCATTTATGTTCAGAATTATTTCCAAAAGAATCATAAAATTCCATTAAGAGCACATCCTGCTGAAATAGGTGGCTATACTAATGTGCCAGGAGATATGCAGTAGAATTAATTCTAAATTTGATCAGCACCAAACACTTAAAATGCTCGATGCATTATTTTTTTGAACGCAAATCAAGAAGAAATAAGTTTTGCTGCCAATGAAGAGAGTGGATTTTCCAGTGGCCAGCAGGATGCTGGGATTAACAAGCTTCATCAAATTCATTTCAGTCATGCTTGGAGGAGTTTGCATGATTTTTTCTGCTCCTGCCACAGTTTGTCAAGAGGAGAGCTGAGTTACCTAAGGGAAAGCCTCTTTGCACACAACCCTGTGGGGGAAAAGAAGGTAAAGACAGACGTTGGGCATATTCACGAGGGACAGAAAACGTGGAGAATCTTGAGATAAATTCAAGCAGAAGTGATGGTAATTTTAGAAAATTGTAAGCATTGGTAAATCTTGGCAGGGGCGGTGGATACAAATATTTGGTAATCAAATACTAGAAGGCCAGGTTAAGACAAGTGCAGATAAGGACTTGCATAGTGTGAACAGGCATGGCAGGTCTTGTGAGCATGCATCTATGGTGCATTCATTTGTGCAAGGCTTACAGTCATGGGGCCAGCATGAACCACTGGCCCCACTTCATTAGGTGATTAATAATGGCCATTATCTTCATACAAATTTATAAGGATTAGTGGATATAAAAAATATTTCCCACTGCATTATGTAATTAATAATGGCCACTTGTCAACATACTGCTACATACAGGCTTAATGGATATAAAGAATATTTCCTTAGGCATATTAGCATGGGTTTAAATAATAATTGAGTCACTGAACAGCTGTGTGACTATGGATAAATTCTGATGATCCCTCTCCAGTGAGAGACTATTTTACATCTGTTCTATCCAGTAAGTTAGCCACTGTTTACATGTGACTATTGGACTCTTGAAAAATGTGTCTAGTGGAACTGAAGAACCAAAATTTTAATTTTGCTTACTCTAATTAATTTTAATGAAAACAGCAATGTGTCTAAGGGTTCCATATTACATAATGCATCCTCAGATTCCTCTTCTATTAAGACCACAGAGAGCTTGGAGGGTTGCTCAGCAGGTAAGGTGAGTGCCTGCCAAACCTAACCACGGGTTCAATTCCCCAGTACCCATGTATAGCCAGATGTTCAAAGCGGCCCATGTGTCTGTAGTTCGTTTGCAGCAACTGGAGGCTCTGGTGCGCCTATTCTGTCTGTCTGTCTCCTCTCTATCTCTCTCTGCTTGCAAATAAATAAATAAATATTTTTAAAACGTACCTGATCAGGCTTATGGCCATTCAGGGATTTCTTTGGCTTATTTTACCTGAAAAATATGACATAGAAGTGTTAGGCCTACTTCACCCAGGACTTTCTATTTCTTCTCCTGTATTCTTGCTTGTTCTCTCTCGATTTCATCCTCATGACGCTTTTCCCAATGGTCCCAACCTGAGTCACTTGTTCCTCACTTACATCTAGCCAGATAGCAAGAGGGGCCCCTGCTTCCCACAGCTCCGCGCTGAGGGGCCAGAGCTGGCTGTGGTGAGATCCAACTGAGGCAGCCAGAGGGGGGAGGAGGGAAGCTGTGTCTGCTTGAGCGTGGCTTCGGGCTCAGGCCTAAGTGCTCTGAGGAAGGAGCTTTTAGATGAAAGGTGAACTAAATGTTAGAAGAGAGGAAGAGTCCATTTCAAAGGCAACGGAGACACTGTTGGCAAGTAGAGAGACAGGGAGTGAATGCTTATCATTTATATAAAATATCAGAATGCTGATTATTCTAATAATGACGGGATCATTATAACACTGTTGGTGTTCGTATATAGATTACCCTACAATGGCTGTTATGTTATATCTCTTTTCACTTTCAGATACACCGCCCTTCCCTCTGACCTGGGAAACCAACATTCTAGAAGCTCAGACTTCTCATGTGGGAATACATGACATGACTGTTAAGGGTTCTTCCAGCCCTAAAAGTCTGTTCCTGACGGGACACCTCCCACAAGCACTGTGTAAATGCAGGGTTCAGGGACAGTCTGCTGAAGAAGCACGCAAACTGCTTGAAGGTGATGCATGGCTGGTGCTCAGAGCGCCCTGGGGATTCGCTGCGCTTGCTCGCTGGAGCCAGCCCTCACACAAATGTTTCATGGAGTGCACATGAAAAGTCATTCGGGGCCAGTTTCTCAGTACAGTTACCCCAAGTTGCTCACGACAAACAAGGCATGAAACCCACAACCAGTGTTTAAATTTTAATTGTGCCAAGTTTATTCATCTCTAATTTTGAATCCTTTAATTTTGTAAAAAGGAAAAGGTGAATTTCATCTATAAATTAATATAAAAGCTTTATCCACACCTTTCTATTCAGAGACACATTTCTAAATTGGCAATGAGCCTTAAATATTAGAGTTATCCAGAGAAACAACCAGTAGAACAGAGGTAGTGGGGCTAGGCTCAGGGACTATAGCCGCTTGCTTGCAAAGCTTGCCAGCCTGGGTTCAGTTTTCCTGCTACACACAAACCAGATGGGTATTTGTTTGCAGCAGTGGGAGACCCTCGGGCACATACACACAGACTTATGCAGATAAACAAATATGATTTAAAATATACTTTTAAAAAAGTAGACGGATGACAGAAGCATTTGTAAATTGTGTATATATGTACAGATCTACATAAACATATAGATGTATTCTATTATTTTTCTATTTATGTGTGTGTGTGAGAGAGAGAGTGACAGAAAGAGAGAGAGAGAGAGCCTCTGCATTTCGTATGGTGGGAAACCAAGAAATCCAGTAGTTTGGTTTAGTTGAACTCTAAAAGCCTAAGAACTAGGAGCTCAAATGTACAAAGGCAGAAAGATAAACATCTCAGCAGAGAGAGAGAGAGAGGGAGAGAATTCACCCTCCTTCCATCTTGTGTCCCCTTTAGCACTCTGCAGATTGGTTGGTGCCCACCCACACTGCTAAGGGCACATTTCACTCAGTCGACTGGTCTAAGTGCTAATTTATTCAAAGACACTTTCACAAATATGCCTAGAAATGAGTTGCCAGCCATCTGGACATCTCATAATCTGGTCAAATTCACACATAAAATTGACCAACACAGACTACAGACTCATATGTATTGATTTTCCTAATGTACTTCTATGTGTAAAATGTGTGTGTGTGTGTGTGTGTGTGTGTGTGTGTGTGTGTGTGCTTTGTCTGGGAAAAAAGAAAACTATCAAAATAAATTCTCTAACAAAGGAAAAAAGGAAACATACCTTTATTTTATAGTTTATTCCTCTTTGATCATGCTGAGAAGTGTTCATTTCAAGTAATTAGCTTTTTTATTTATTAATTTCTCTTTTTTAATTCATAATTTTCAAATCATTTCTGCAGTTCTAAACTTATTTTGGGTTCCTTTCAAGCTTGACTATTTCATGCTGTTTTCACTCTGTCTGGTTTCTTTTGTAAACAACTCTAGCATCATCTCTGGTATTGATGTGTGACGTATTTGCCATTGTTGCTCAATAGACACTTTACGATGACGTTTATACTTTACCGTGGTGTTTTGATATTTAAGTATCTCGTGTCTATAACTCATTAGAGAGAGCTTTTAAAGTTCCAAATGTTTTCTATCCAGTTTTCTATCAATTTGTTTCCAGATGTTTTGCCTCGATTTGTGTTAACAGCTGATCAGAAGAGCCTGTTGAAAGCACATCTTTTTATGCATGTGTGTGCCTGTGGTGTCTGTGCATGTGTGCATGCATGCATGCATGCTTGTGTATGTGTGCAGGTGTGCCCATACGTGTGCATGTGGAAGCCAGAGGAACGAGCTCAGGTGTCATCCTCAGGAACGACCTCGACCTCCTTTGAGAGCCTGCCTAGCTTGAGCCTAGAGCTCATCGCTTCAGTTAGGCTGTCTGACCAGTGAGCGCCAATGAGCCTGTTGCTTCTGCCTTCTCAGCACACCACACCACACCACACCACACCACACCACACCACACCACGCCTGGCGTTGATGTGGGTACTGAGGGCTGAACGCGGGTCCTCATGCTTGCGAGGCGGGCACCTTTACTCATGGAGCTGGCTCTCCACCCTCCGATAATATCTTCATCCTCTCAGTTTCTTACCTCGCTCGAGATCAGCAGTAGAAATGCACAGAATTTCTTTGTGTTCTTTGTGTTTTTATTGATTTGTGTTTATAGGTGTGTTCAGTGTGCATAGGGATAGCTTCACAATGACATTGTCATTCAAGCATAACATGTCCACAGGGACACTCCCTCACCCTTGTCTCCTCTTCCCCTCCCACTCTCCCCATTCATCCCCTCAGAAAGCTAGGTGCTGCCACCTCCTGTATAGCAGTATCTGCCCTCACGGACCAAGATCATTGCATTAGAGCAACTGCACACGTCGTTTTATACCAACACAGTCGCTTATGTTGTTGATTTTGAAGATGTTCAAGTTGGTTTTCTACTAACCAGAAAGAAGGGTGACAGACACCAGCACTATCTGGTTTACAAACAATAGATCTACAGTTGTTACATTACATATACATAATTATACATTTATGCCATTTATCATGTTTTCAGATATTTTCCAAGGTAAATTTGATTCATTGATCTGCTCAATCTGTGAATGACAGGAAAGTGTTAACACTTCTCATCACCCATTTTATACATTGCATTGCTGTATTTGTGCAAAAGCTAATGATAGAAATATACACACTATGTAATGTTTTATTTCAATATCAAGACCGTTGAGGGTCATTTAGTACATTTTTTGGCTTATGTATGTATGTGTAATGTGCTTTGTGTGGTTATGTGTCTGTGGTATGACATGTGTGATGTATGCATTTGTATGTACCCTTGTAGCACCACATGTGGTGGCTGGCACCAAACATAAAGTGTCCCACCATTATTCTTCCACCTGTTCTTGTTTGAGCTAGAGTCTCTTTTTTTTTTTATTTTAAATCATTCTTTTTTATCAGTTATGTATATAGTGTGTATACAGCCATGATGGTACCATTGGTAGCCTTCTCCCTGTCCTCCCCCCATGGGGATTGTGGGTCATGCATTCTGGGGGAAGCCATCTGCACCTTGTTACAGCACTTGGTTTACAGGCCTGTGTGTCCATGCCCAGCTGTTCACGTGAGATCTAGAGATTAGAACTCCACTGGTTTCAGGGCTCCTTAGCCCTCAAGCTTGTTCAGGAAACAGATTTAACCACTGAGACAGCTTTTGAGCTCCGTTGAATACTTTTCACCTTGAATTTTCAGTTTTATTTTTTTTAGTCAGATAAAGCTCTGAGCCTTTTAACCTTTCTGATTGTTGAATGTGCTTATTTGTTTCAAACAGCTTTTCTTTTCCTGTTTTACTGCTGGCAGTCATGTTTACACTTATAAACATAAGATATTCATCTCTGGGCTTTTTGCATTACTGTGGTTTTTGTTTGTTTGTTTTGTTTTGTTTTGTTTTTCAAGGTAAGGTTTCACTCTCGTCCAGGCTGACCTGAAATTCACTATGGAGTCTCAGGGTGGCCTCAAACTCACAGTGATCCTCCTACCTCTGCCTCCCGAGTGCTGGATTAAAGGCATGCGCCACCATGTTTACTGTGTTTTTTTTTTGTTCATTTGTTTTAGCATTTTTTTCTCAAATGATACTTAATTTCTTTTGTACTGTTTTATTGTTTTATTTTTCTATGATATTGAAATAATTCTATTATTCCCCATTTTGTTATATCAGTTATATTTACAAAACACACCTTACTCCCAGTAATTTCAAATGTTATTTCTATTTGTTATCATGATATGATATGTACTTTTTTCTAATTTTCTCTATTGACATCTGAAGCAACAACTAATCTACCACCACTCTCCTGGAGAAATTCGAATATGAAGATATATTTGAGCGGGTGATTTTCAAATCCTAGTACCCAGGGGAAGACACGAGTGCTTGCATGCTATTCAGGTGTGTAAATATCCTAAATCTTGTAAGAGGTGAGCTGGTGGTTTGCCCAAGGTGGTGTCCTGTGGCTCAGCGACTCCAGTTCTAAGACTACAAAAGACGTGCAGAGAACACAAACAAAACAAAGACATACACAACTGTGATTCTACTCTGGAAACTTGGGTGTTTTAACAAAATATATAAAACTAGGGTGTGGTGGCACATACCTTTATTCCTAGCCCTCAGAAGGCTGAATCACTGTGAGCTCCAGGCTAGAATAAGATCCTGCTTCAAAAAGCCGAACCAAACCAGAACAAAACAAAATTTAAAAAACCATAAAGCCATATATAAATGCTTCTTACTTGAGGGTTGATATATTACATATATATGAATCTTGATAAAATATACCTCTTAGAAAAAGAAAACCACAATTTGTTAATCCAGGCTACTCAAAAACAGAAAGCAATAAAAGTCATACAACAATAATTCTGTGACTCTGTCTATACTAAAATTAGTACTAAGTATAATTTTCAAGCAACTGAATAGAAAATGTTCTAAAAGTATACACTCAAAAGTGTTTAGTGTCATTACTTCTGTCGGGAACAGAAATAAGGGAACTGGCAAGAGAAAATCATCATATTTATTCTGAGTTAAAGTATTTACAGTAAGAATGTACTTATGTAATTTTTTAAATGATCTAAGGGACTGGGATTGTAGTTTAGCAATAGGCACCTGTTTAGCAATTGTAAGAGCCTTGGTTCAATCTTCAGCAACACACACACACACACACACACACACACGCACACACACGCACACACGCACACAGGAAAAGTCATTTAAAAATGCATTTGCATGAATAAACATATAAAAATAGTCAGGAAAATTTGAAAACAGGGATCAATGGGGTGAAAAGGATCTTTTTCAACAGATAATAAATACTATGCTTAAAGACAAATATCAAATAAATAAATGGACCATTTTGTTCATTAAACACCCAAGTATACCTGTCAATTTAGTGAATGAATAAAGATGTTTCCTTTTGTAAGATATATTATTTAATAAATACTATTGAATAATGTAGAATCTTTTACACAATGATTATCACTCTCACTGTACTCTAAAGAAAATTATGTTTATTAAATATTGACTAAAAACCATAAAGTCTGTATATATAAATACAGCTAATTATTTTAGTCATTTGAGGTTTGTAATGGTCCCTCTCAAAATGAAATTCAAGCCAGAAGCTACAACAACATCATCAAAAGTTAGATGGTGTATCTGTAAAAATTAACACAACTGCCTCACTTTTTTGGAAAGAACCAATATATCATATACATTTCAAGGCAGAAAACACACTTAATAAAAAATTATTTTTTTGTTATAAAAAGAGTTCTTACCAACCAATGATTAAGATGAAAGTGCCAAAAGAGAAGAGGGCAATGACTGTGTACACGTCACACAGCTGACCCTAAAGGCATGCTGGTACATGAGCCACACGTGACCTGGTCTTGAATTCAACTCACAGAAGATAAGACACCATTTCAAGAGGAAATCGGACTGGGGAAGCCTTGTGCTTAGCACACGCTAATCTTCCCTCAGGAGGTCAGCTTTGACAAGAGAATCTGTTTCCAAGGTAAAATAAAGGTCAAACCTCTGGCATTCTTTGGAACCCACACTGCCAAGTGCTATTTCCTCATTTCCTCTGGTCTCTCTGGTTTATACTGGAAAGTTAAAGGCAAACATCTTTGCATGTTGATGTCTTCCTGAATTTGGCAGGCATGGCTGCTGCTCTGGGGCCCTGGCAACCAAGGCAATCTAATTTTCTCATTCCCATTGTGGGAAGGAAAGTCACAGAAGAAGCAAGTCCACCTCTGCACATACATCCATTGCTTTATTGCTGCAGCAAGACAGCTCATGAAGCTTACTTTGGGCAACTGCTGAATTTATTCCATTATTGGGAGCAAGTCATAATATTATCAAAATGGAAATGCTCACTTGGGAAGTAGAAATAACTACGCAAGCATCGACTACGATGGCGAGTAGATTTATAATATAAGACATGAGCCAAGATGAATACTAGACATGTGAAAAAAGGATTTGTTCTCTTTGTAAAAATGTGTACCTTTCACCTACCCCTTCAGGTTAATAGAAGAATTCCAGAAGCTTCATTGGGTAAAGTGCATCTCACAGCATGCACTCTACAGTTAGCCCTCCTCTATCGCACACTCCTCTTAATGAAGCCACCCCTAAAATAATGCCCTGACAGATGCTTACTACTTATTTTGAAAGGCAGCTTCCTTTCTTCTAAAGAAACCTTTACATGCATTCAACTACCTTTTCTCATTTTTCTTTAATTGAACTATATCCAGGCAGTAGAATTCTTATGTAATTTGCTTCAGTGTTTTCAGCAGATTCAAGATAAGTCAATTCAACCTTTCATTCCACGTAATTGCAGTTCTGACACGCTTAGTATTCATAAAGGAGTTGGCGTCCTACTAAGGGAGCTTAAAGTTATGCATTGGTTGTTTTCAAATAGTCTCACATTAGTCTGGTTTTTACAAAATACATTTGAGTCTGTACTGTAAAACTGAATGTTCACCAATGTGCATTTCATCATCATAAGCTAAACTTACATAAGTAAGAAAAATACTGTCAAGAAAGCATTTTGTCCAAGTGTGATTTCTTGGGAGGGATATTTTAAGTGTGCAAAAGGCATTTCATTGGTTTCCATTTTGGTAGAAGATGGAAACATTTTACACATGTCCAGCTATGGTGTTTCAAGTCACATTGTTCAATTTCAGTTCAGTATTTTCTTACGAAATTCATGAGAAAGAGGCTCTCATGTCCACGATTGGACCTAAGCTGTTTCCCTTCTCTTTTGTAGAAAAACTCTTTGACACACTTGGTTTTCTGAGATGGTGTGCTTGTGAGGGAGGCTGGGGAGTAGGACGGGCAGATGTACTAAGGGGAGAGAGGAAAGAAAGGATGAGGGCAGACTCCAGCCCACTAGATCTCTAACAGTGCATTGCCCTTTGTAACTATGAATGAAGGGTCCTTTTATGATTTCCACACCCCAGGGGCAGCTAAATGAAGACATATTCCTTCAGAAAAACTGCAAATAGCTTCTACCTAAGCATGATTTAATAAGGATCTTTGAAACACTATTTTCTGTGACTGTTCAGTTTTCAAAATGGAAATTTGTCAAATGTCAGTTTCTTTGAACTTTGGGGGAGAAATGACTGTATGAAGCCCCTTAAAAACACTCGTCCAGTGCAAGCATTTTACACAATTTCTCAAAGGGAAGTACTCCATTGTGAGTGAATAGCATGGCATTATGAACTATATATAACGCCAGGTTTTGCTTCCACAGGCCTGTCATTGTGCCTTAGTTCACTGTAATGAAATGAAAATCATGCAAGCTGAGAGGAAATATCTTCCTCACCCGATTCTCTTTATTAACTGTGGAATTGTACTATTTTCTTCACCATGGCAACACAAGCATTCAATAGGGTTAGCATGGACCTTCCCTGCACAAGGTGATGGGGAAAAAGAACAGCAACAAAGGAAAGTGAGGCAAATAAAAATTGCAGGAAACAAGGAGTTAAAGAGACCATGTACCCAGGGAAGTGTGAGCTCAGCATCAAGGACTCATTTCGGTGAGCGTTCATTCTATTGGACTATAGGATCTAAAGAAAACACTTGGAATATATACAGCATGATGAGACCCCAGACGGGTGATTTTTAATGTGATCCAGTCACCTGAAAAATCAATGTAAATGACCTCATTTTAAGGAAAGTTAATATCATGAAAGAAAACTAGATTGACCAGTAATCTTCAAATACAGCTCTGAATGGCTTATGGTACCATTATTAAAGAAAGCAATGCTGTTCTAAGCATATATAGTTCTTCTATTAGTTTTCCAAGAATCAGTGCAAATGGGCTCCATGGAACATTTTAAGCATAATTTCCCTTTTTTTCAGAAAATCATTTGATTTCAAATATCAGATATCCTGTATGCATTTAATTTACATTGTTCAAGATACTCAAGACCATTCGTCTTCCTCTGACATTGTGAGGTTTATATCTCTGAGGACAGGATGGCGTGGAGGAAAATGGCCGTAACTGGGCTGGTTGATGGGTTAGTCTAGTTCAGGGAAAAGAGAAACAAAATCACTTCAGAGTTGTATTTTGTAACCTAAGAAGCAATGTAAATCATTAAACAAATGAACATTGGCTAAGTAGAAATCAAATCACTTGATTACAGCCAAAAAGTTAAAAACAACAACAACAATAGTTTGAATAATGGGATTTGATCTATGTAGGACTTTGTGAGACAAAAATAACACATAGAAAAAGTGGTAAAAAAAAAATTTTTTTTCACCATCTCTCTTAAATAAAGTAACACTGCACATCTATCCTTGATACTCACATAATTTTAGTGTCATGTTTTATTAAAAGCAAAGTTGATATTTGTGTACTGGCAATAGAAACAAAACTAATTTGTCAGAGCTGGAGATATGGCTTAGCAGTTAAGGCATTTGCCTACAAAGCCAAAGGATCCCAGTTAGATTCTCCAGGACCCACGTAAGCCAGATGCACAAGAGGGCACATGCATCTGGAGTTTGTTTACAGTGGCTGGAGGCCCTGGCACACCCATATTCTCTCTCTCTCTCTCTCTCTCTGCCTCTTTCTCTCTTTCAAATAAATAAATAAAATACTTAAAAAATAAATAATTTGTGATGACTTTTAGGAAAGATGATTAAAAGAATCCAATGATCCAATGTAAATATTGCTCTCATTGACACTTAGAAAAACTGAGGAAATTAACCCCAAAATAGTAACTGCAGTATAAAACCACCCTCTGTACCATGATGAAGTTGGAAGCCAAAGCTGAAAGCACTGTACACATGTAAGAAGGAGTAATTGAGCTCAATGGGGGGGGGGGCGGGCAGTGAAGGGCCCAGAGGCCGTAGTGCTATTCCACAGCTTGGGGAAGAGCAGAGGTAGGAGAGGCAAACTAAATACCTTTTTATCTTGGTATTTTTGTCTTAGAGGAGATGCCAGACCTAGAAATAAGGCTGGGCCGGAGGAGATGGAGAATAACAGAGCAGGGCTCATATTATTGTTTTAGTGTTGTTTTTTTAAACATTTTTATTTCATTTATTTACTTTAGACAGAGAGAGAGAGAGAGAGAGAGAGAGAGAGAATGTGCTGCCAGGGCCTCTAGCCATTGCAAAAAAACTCCAGACACATGAGCCACCATGTACATCTGGCTTATGTGGGATCTGGAGAAACAAACCTGGGTTCTTAAGTTTCACAGGCAAGTGTCTTAAACACTAAGCCATCTCTCTAGCCTAAGGGCTCACATTTTAAGTCACAGTCTAGGTGAATTGTGCAGAGAAAATAGAAACTGAGCAAGTGAATCAGGAGACAATAACAAGATGTGACCACTCTCAAAAATGGCAGGTCTTCTGAGACAGCTGGTAGAGTCGCAGTAAAAGGTGCTGGCCTTGGAGGCAGAGGTTGAGGAGGAGGTTGGGGAGGATACAGGAAGATGCTAAGTGGACTATGCACAATGGTATTCGAGGTTTGCTATTTCCTTTGTCTTCATACCCTCAGTTTGACATAAGTAAGTGCTTAATGCATATAGACCTCTTCATGGAACTATGTGGCATAA
Source organism: Orientallactaga sibirica (assembly GCA_036365145.1). Taxonomy (NCBI): domain Eukaryota; kingdom Metazoa; phylum Chordata; class Mammalia; order Rodentia; family Dipodidae; genus Orientallactaga; species Orientallactaga sibirica. The sequence continues at coordinate 1,279,244 of JAEOAD010000051.1, forward strand.
GTAAGCATAAGTGTTCACTGAATGCGACTTCTTCAGGTCGAAACAAAAATATTGATAGTTTTGGAACATTCTATCATTTTTCCAGCTGGTCTTTTTTTATCTTAATGTAGCTAGTTTTCATCGCTGCATAAACATGAGAACTGGTATTTGACTTTGGGGTTCAGTGACAATTCTACAGCACACTTTTATTATGATTGTGCCGATCCTACTAGAAATCTGGAAGACACACCTACCAAATTGATCATATTTAATGTGTATAATTATTATTATATTAATTAGATAACAAGAAGCTTCTATTCTGGTGCCCAATGTGCTCCCTCATAATGCTATCTATCCTGTGCAGAGGCTCCTTTTATGCATGTGTATCCCAGCCTAGCTCAAGACCATCGCCTCCCAAGTCGTGGCTGAGCCTGGCAGGAGTTCATCAACATGGAAACCACAGAGGAAGGGGCATCACATGCTGTCAGCACTTTAGGAGGCAGTTTGATGGAATGCAATGCATCATAATTTGTTTCCACTAAATTTATTGACATGATGTTTAATGTAATGTCTTTTCATTTAATAGCTTTTCCCCCAGGAAAGGAGTTAAGGTGGACTGATGTACATTCAATTAATGAATTTTACCTGCAAAACACTAAGTAGCCTGAGCGAAAATTTGGGCGTTTTCAGTGTTTTACACTTTTACAGCATTATAATGAAAAGGAATTTGCGCTGGAGAGATGGCTTAGCAGTTAAGGCATTTGCTGGCAAAGCCAAAGGCCCCAAAGGCCCCAGGTTGAATTCCCCAGTAGCCACCTCAAGGCAGGTGCACAAAGTAGTGCACGCATAGAGGGTAGAGTTTCCTGTAAGAGAGCACACACTGAGCCTACTCAAGGACTCCTGGAAAGCCTTGGGGATGGCAGCTGAGAGCCTGTGTTGCAGTCGGATATGCTCCACCAAGAGTGGAACTTTATTAATAAAGTGACCTCCTTTGTAATCACAGAGCAGCGAGGCCTGGGGACAACCCAGTTATAGAATAATTCGAGCCGACTGACTTGAAAATAAGCTTCCTGCAGTTTCTAGGGCTTATTTATAAGCTCCAGAGTGTGTCAACCTTGCCTCTGCCACTTCTTCCTTTCTTCCCGGCCATATGCCTTCCAGACTTCCTTCCTTATCCTGAGGGGTAAAGAGAGCCTGAAAAATGTAAGTTCAGACAAAGCCAATGCCCGATCCTAGGAAAGCAAATTGGTTTTCTGACAACTACTGGGGTGGGGAGTAGTGCCTAACTAAAGAGAAGCTGAGGTTCTGAACTCATTGAGCACTGCTAGAAAATGGCATCCTGGCAAATGGGCGCAGCACCATGTATTTAAGGGGAAACAGTGGCGGGAGGAGAAGCATGACCTTGAATGCTCATCGACAATTATAACTCTGGCTGCCAATGGTAACAGTGACTTGAAGACATTCTTAAATTATAGCATCTTCCCAGAAAACTACCTTGACTCAGATTGTTATAACTCTCTCTCATTACCATAAACAGACCTACCATAATTTGCAAGTGACAAGATTATACTTATGAGTGCAATAATCCTCTTAACTTATAAAATTTTGCAGATGCTCCACTACTCTATAATACTTACTGATAACTATAGGGAAAAATAACTTGAATTACTAGTTTTATTTTATTTTTTATAAATTCCAGGGCTAGAATAAGTCAACTATATTTTGCATTGCCTTGAAGCTAGTCATATATATAAACTCCTCTAAAATATTGAGGATTTATAAAAAAATTATCAATCATACAAGCTATTTTATATAAAATTGCAATAAAGTGCTGTGGTAGTTTGAATATATGTCCCCCAATATATTAAGTGTTTTATTACTTATAGTTTGCATCTGCAATCACATTGCTAGAGGCAAGGTCAAGCGGTCTTAGGTGTGGTGATGGTTATAGAGTCCATTGTAAATAGCAGGATCCAAGTGTGTGCTGTGTGACCTTTTGGCTGTAGTTTTGCTCTGTGTGCTGTGGTGGCTGGTTGGCTTTTCTCTCTCTCGCCTGGTCCTGTGAAGGGCAAGCCGTTTCTCTTGCCATTATGGAACTTCCCCTGGATCTGTAAGCTTCAATAAATAATATCCCTTCCTCCATAACTGTGCCTGGTCTGGAAGTTCATCTCAGCGAACCTGAAGCTGTCTGCAACAAGTGCCCTTATGTGTACTGCAATATAGCCTGCTTTAATAGTATCATAACAAAAGTGACTGTTTTACTGGGCTGTAAATTCTTCCCATGGGATCCAAGAGTTCTTACAATAACATTTCCAGATTAAATTTCATTTCATTTCTACATGTCTCATAATTAAAAGACTAAACATTAACTCAAATTTTGCCTTAATAAAACTTTAACACATGTTGTTTATCCATGTAAATAGGGTTTGTTGTGATATTTCCAAGTATAATCATATGCTAATCAGATCTTACTGCTGCTTTGCCACTGAGCTCCTCAACCACCCTACTCAACCCTAGTAATCACTGCTCTAGTCTATAAAGCTCTTTTTTTTTTTTTCTTTTTGAGGTAGGGTCTTGCTCTATTTTAGACGGATCTGGAATTCACTAAGTAGTCTCAGGATGACCTTGAACTCAGGGTGATCCTCCTCAGCTCTGCCTCCCGGCTGCAGGGAGTAAAGGTATGCACCACCACGCAGGAGCCACGAATCTATTCTAGATGAAGTGAACTTAATTTCAGCCTATCAGTTCTCTTCCTACTAGTTCTCTTCCTGTATTTGGAGAATTTCTCTTTATGTAATTTCCTCTGGTTCTATCCATTTGCTACAACTATCAGAATTTTATTGTTCTTTATAGCTGAACAAGATGGGCACCTATATTGAGACTGTCTTGGCTCCTATGAATAATAATACACTGAACATAACCATAACAGATATTTCTTATCTTCTGATGTGTACCTAGAGTGAGATATCACAGGTTCATTTTATTTTTAACCACCGTACTACTTCCCATAATGCCTCAGGCTGTACTAATTCACATTCCCACCATGAGCCAGTAGGTTTTCTTCTGTTCTCCACATCTCTGCTGGCACTTCTTACGATCACCTTTCTGGCGAGGTGCGAGCATGCGCTAGTGCAGTTTTGACTGGTGACTAGTGCTGCGGAGGGTAACTGTGCCTCTTCAGATGAGCTGCGCATTACGAAGATCAAAGATCATCTTTTCAATAGGATGACCTGCTCACTGATTGTTGAGTATCTTTAGTTCTCTTTATATACTGGATATCAATCCTGTCAGAATAATAGTTAGAAAAGGTTTCCTGCCATTTATAGTTTGTGTGTTTACTTTTATATAATCCTTTGTCATTTTTTTTTTTTTTTTTGCTTGTTTCCCATGCTGGTTCCCATCCATATGCCAAGGGTTTGTCTCCATTTCTTGAAGCATGTTCTCTTTATTTTTCAGTCGTTTCAGGTTAACTCAGAATTTTCTATAAACTCACATGGATAATATTTCCCACAGGAACCAGTGATGTTAAATAAAGTTCAGCTAAGTGAGTAGATGATTCTAGCTCCATCTTGATCTAGTTTTTGTTCAGACAACAGGCTTCTGCAGTGACAGAGGACATCCAGTATTACAGCAATGCAAGTATATTCAAACCCTTATGACTACTCAGAGGGTCCTGAAAGTGCTAAGGTCGTGCTGAGAGCAATAATTAATTCACACAAACAATACTGCCCCCCACATCTGAAAAGCTGCTACAAAACTCCCTTCCTTTTTCTCCTAGAGTGACAGCCCTGCCTGCCTAGCTTTGCGATCTTTCATTTCCCCTTATGCTCCATACTGTGGGATTTGGTCAATGGATGACAAAAATTAGAAGGGAGCCAAAAAAATCCTACTGTTTGGTGACCTTGTAGCTTCCCCAACATCCTAGCTCACCACATTACTTAAGTGCTTGTGGCAATGCTAGGGTGAGAAAGTCCCCTGTGGCCTGTAAAAGCCCACGATAATTATGTAGTGCAAGGTGCTTGAGCATAATGACCATATTCCAGTTTACAGTATACTCCCAGCCATAAGAGAAAGTTTAAGGTAATGAAAACAGTATGCCAGATTTTGCTCGCAGTATCCTCACATCTCATTTATCGTGTTACTGATGGCATCATTTTTTTCATTGTGTTAGGTGTAATCTCATGTTTTGTTCATCATGGCCCTGGAAGCAGTCAACTGTACAATATATTTAACCTATATTAAGAATGTAGCACGTAACTCAGGCATATAGTGTGCTATACCATATAGCTTTGTGTAAATAACTCTAAGATGTTCACATAATGAATAAAATATCATCTAATGACATATTTCTCAGACTGTATTCCCGTTGCTAAGCAACAGGCCTGTTCCATGACCCTTTTGAGGCTCCATCTGGGTTTTCTCATAAGCCCACTCTATGTAGCTCCTACCATGAAAACAAGTAGCTATGTCAGTCCATAGAACATTGCTTAGCATATACTTAGCTTAATATGCACGTGTTGAATTAATGAATATATAATTGAATATTATTAATTATTAATTATTCTTTGGATTCTTTTGTTTTCTGACTTTCCCTAGTATACAACATTCAGTATTATTCTACACACATACTGATATTATAGCTGGGAATACATGTGCTTGAGTTTCTGTGTATATTCTCTATATAAAGTTATATGTAAATGTGTAAGTTGCATAGGAGTGAGTGAAATGAATAATCTTTCCTTTCATGGTTGACAGGACAGTGAGACAGGAATTCACTGTAGGATAATAGAGCATGAACTTTTGTGTCAGAGAGCTGGGTTTGGATGACAGCTGTGGTTCAAATATATGACATTGCCAAGTTGCTTACACCTCCGTGTCTCCACTTGCTCATCTGTAAAAGACAAAACTAACGTACCTTCAAGAAAGTGTTGTCCAGGCCTTACTGAGGTCAACCCTAATTCTTGCAGTTAGTCCTGTCAAACACTGGGCTTATAAGTCCCTTCCCAAGTGTGGTGGTTTGAATGTAAAATGACCCCTTAGGCTCATGTGCTTGAACACTGAATTCTCACCTGCTGGTGCTGGTGCTGTCCAGAGGTGGAGCTGTGCTGGAGGAAGTGTGCCACTGGAGGTGGGTCTCGAGGCGGAGCTGTGCTGGAGGAAGTGTGTCACTGGAGGTGGGTCTTGAGGTGGAGCTGTGCTGGAGGAAGTGTGTCACTGGAGGTGGGTCTCGAGGCAGAGCTGTGCTGGAGGAAGTGTGCCACTGGAGGTGGGTGCTGGAGGAAGTTGTCACTGGAGGTGGCCACTGGAGGTGGGTCTTGAGGTGGAGCTGTGCTGGAGGAAGTGTGTCACTGGAGGTGGGTCTTGAATTGTTACGTCCTGCTGCTACATGACCGGTTCTCTTCCGACTTCTCAGCAGCCTGCTGCTCCAGCTGGGCTTCCCCAGCCGTGATGGGCTCCACCCCGTGGAACTGCAAGCCACAATAATCACTGTCCATCCCAAAGCCGCTTCTGGCCGGGTGTTTGTCACAGCAGTAATGGCAGAGGACAATGAAGAATGTCATGCAGCAGTGTAACTTTGAACAGAGCTAAAGAGGGATCCTTGTCTGATTAGTGAGGACACTTTGTTCATAGCACAATGCTCAGTAGAACCTAAACAACACAAACAGTTCCTAAATCCTTTTTGGTAAAGATGTTTTTACTGTTATCAATTTCTATTAAGTAGACTGCTTACTATTTTTACCTCCAGGATTGCAGCTCCATAGGAAGTCACAGTAAGTCCTCTGGGTTTGTTCCAGCCAAGTTTTGTTGTTTGCCCAAAGCTGCTAAAAAAGAGTTTGTCCTGTAAATCTCCCCCTGGCTTGGGGCTTTAGTGGCTCCAGATGGGTTAGCTTTTCCTGAGGCACAGAGGTGTTTTGTCTGACACAGCTCTATCTTTCTCCTGTAAAGATTAGTTTTTGCCTTAAAAATCAGGAGAGCGGACTATTGTCACTAACCATGTGCTCTCATGAGATACTGCAGCCCTTCCCAGTCTAGCATCAGCACTCCAGGGATGAAGGAGGTGCTCATGGGCCCTCCGTGTTGCACAGTTTCATTTGCGGAGGCGGCAAAGCAAACAACAGCAGTGAATCATCAAGTGGGAGTGATTCTGCTCCTCCCGTAGGAACTTTGGCAATATTTGAAGACATTTTTTGTTTCATGCAAGTGAGGCATTCATTGCTACTGGCATCTACGAGTTAAAGGTCAAGGATGCTACTTGGGAGAGATGGTTCAGTGTAGGAACCTGAGTTCAGAACTTCAGCACACAAAACAACCTGGCCACTGTGGCTATCCCTAGGTTGGGGAGGCAGAGACGAGAATCCATAGGCACTCAGGGGTCAGCTAGCCTGGCAAAAATGCAGCAATGACCAACAAGGGACACTGCCTCCAAAGTGGTGGGAGGGGAGGACCAGCACCCAAAAGTTATCCTCTGGCCTCCCCAAGTGCTTTGTAGCACATATACACACCATGAACACACACACACCATGTGTGTGTGTGTGTGTGTGTATTGTGCAGAGAGAGAGAAAGAGAGAGAGAGTAAAGTAAGGAACCACAGGGAGCAATGGCCTTCCACCTTTAGGCCTTGTGGTGGTTTGATTCAGGTGTCCCCCATAAACTTAGGTATTCTGAACGCTAGTCTCCCCAGCTGATGGCAATTGGGAACTAACGCCTCCTGGAAGCGGTGTATTGTTGGGGACAGGCTTATGGGTTTTATAAAAGCCAGTGTCCGCTTGCCAGTGTTTGGCACACTCTCCTGTTCCTGTTGTCTACCTGATGTTGGCCAGGGGATGATGTCTGCCCTCTGCTCATGCCATCATTTTCTCTGCCATCTTGGAGCTTCTCCCTTGAGCCTGTAAGCCAAAGTAAACCTCTTTTTTCCCCACAAGCTGCTCTTGGTCGGGTGATTTCTACCAGCAATGCGGACCTGACTATAACAGTAAAGTGGTACGGAGGAGTGGGATTGCTGCTAGACACCTGACCATGTGGCTTTGGCCTTTTGGAGCTCATTTGAAACATTGCCCTAAGAGACACCTTGCAATGCTGTAATACAACTTGATGGACTATTCTGGCCAGAGTTGAAAGACCTGAATGCAGTAAGAACTATGGACTGTGAGGTTTGGCTTATGAGGGTGAGAAAGAGCTTTGCCTGGACTGGGCTAGAAGTTTGTGTGAGAAGCTTGCTGTTATGCCTGTGTCCTGAGAATTTGTGCAGGATTGTTTTACATAGAAACAGACTGTTGTGAGCAGAGGGATATGGCACGGAGAGAAATGTTTAGGCCGAAACTGTTGCCTGTTCAGCTGCAATTGAAAGATTGCAACCTTTGAGATTGGACCAGCTGACCTGCACTGGGGCAACAGGAAGAATGTAGACTCTTTTGAAGGGGCCTGAGTGCTCAAGGAGTGTCCTGTTCTTCAAAGTCTGCTTTATTCCCCCCTGGATTAACAAATTGGCACCTTACCTGGTATTATGGAGCATAAGAGATGCAGGAAAGAGAGGGTCATTGAATTTGCAACACGGTCTTGTGTTTTGGAAACGGCCATGGGCAGTGTGAACCAGGTTTGCTGGATGCCTGCATGGAGATCCCCTGGGGTCATGAGGATGAACCATGGGTTGCAGTGGAGACCCAGTGGAGATGCCGGGATCACGAGATGCCTGCCAAGGAGAGCTGCCAGCTGAGATGAAGTTTTCTAGGACTGTGAGTAGCCTAACTGGAGGGGCAGAATGGAACTCCAGAGATTTGTTGTTAGAATTATTAGACTTGGAGATTTGTCATGGCTAGAGTTGGACTTGGAGCTACAGAGTTTGTTTGCCCTCTTTAAATCTTGTATTGGTTGAATATTTCTTTGCTACGCCCAGTGCCGTCTTTTGCCGTGTGACTGTTGATTCTGTGCCATTATGGGTTTTGGGGGATTTTTAATTTTTTTTTTTTTGGTATTATGGGTCAGTTAAAAGACCTTGGGTTATGGTGATGTTTGAACATCATCCGGATTGATAAAAAAAGTGGGGACTTTGAAAGTCATATTGAATGCATTGCATTTTACATCATGGATGGTTAACAGTTTATGGGGGTCAGGGACGGAATGTGGTGGTGTGATTCAGGTGTCCCCCCATAAACTTAGGTGTTCTGAATGCTAGTCTACCCAGCTGATGACAATTGGGAATTAACACCTCCTGGAGGCAGTGTATTGTTGGGGGCAGGCTTATGGGTGTTATAGCCAGTATCCCCTTGCCAGTGTTTGGCACACCCTCCTGTTCCTGTTGTCCACCTGATGTTGGCCAGGAGGCGATGTTCACCTTCTGTTCATGCCATTGTTTTCCCTGCCATCATAAAGCTTCCCTCTTGAGCCTGTAAGCCAAAATAAACCTCTTTTTTTTTCTCACAAGCTGCTCTTGGTCAGGTGATTTCTACCAGTAATACGAACCTGACTGCAACAGACCTGGATCAGGATGTGGGGAGTATGCTATTTACAGATTGTTCAATGATTCCCACCTGTTACATAATCTTGTACACCACAGTGCCCTTAAATTGATAAGAATTCAGTAAAGGTTAAACATAGAATCAGTAGATCAAATAGCTTTTTTTTTTTTTTTTACTTACATTAGGTGGAAGGACAACAAACTGTCCCCATATGCCAAGACTGTCCCTGTTTCAAAACAGAAACTTCTGTGTTTTGAGAAATTCCCAGGCCTGGACAAGTGGCCATTTTTCTTCATGGAGAAAAAAAATATCCAAATATCAAATAACAAAGCATTAAAGTTTATATTTCCATATTTCTAAGAGAAATAACTCTTAAATAAGCCAATGTCTAGGTGAAATCAATGGCCCTCTCTAGGAACTTGGAAAAAAAATCACAATTTAATTGTACCCTAGGATTTATTGTTCTGGTGTTGGATGTTGTTATTTTGTTTGGTTGGAGCCTGTTCTCAAATTATTATGTAGCTGGGTGTGATGCACATGCCTTTAACCCCAGCACTGGGGCGGCAGAGACAGTATTGTTGTGAGTTTGAGGCCAGCCTGAGACTTCAGAGTGGATTCCAGGTCAGGCCACCTAGAAGACGCCCCTCCAAAAACATCACTAGGTAATCAAACATGATCTTGATCTGATCCACCTCCAACTCTGTCACTGGTGTTGGGGTGTCGGCCACCGTATCTCCTATCTCACAGGTGTTGGGGTGTCGCCCACTGTATCTCACTGCTCCTTTATCTTAAAGACTGATCACCATGCACATTTCTTGAAAATGGGTAGAATGGGTGTTCACGTTTTTTTGTCTCCAGTAATATATCATCTTGGGAGCAGGGGCATAGCCTATGTAACAATATACATATATGAAATCCCTTTGTAGATATGGGTATGTATATATTTGACATATACATTTCATATGTATACATATATGAATGGAAAAATAAAAGAAGGGATTCAGTGAAAGGAATACAAATGAATACTTGGGAGAGGGAAAAAGGAGGGTGGTAGAAGGTGAATATGATCAAGGTATATTGCTATTATTTATGTAAGTTTCCATTAAAAAATTCTCCAAAAAATAAAATTATTATTTTGTAGAACATACAGAGTTCTATTCTAATGAGATGCCAAAGCAAGAATTTATATTAATTAAACCTTTTTAAAATATATGCAGACAGGGCTTTCAAATTCTGATGCAAATTTATGCAAAATAGGTAAATCAGAAGCTGCTTTAGTTTTGATGAATCAAAATCTGCTCCTCTTATTGTCGCCCTCCAGCTCCATTGAAAGATGAAGGTGCCATACGCTGTCTTTTTCCAGCCCTTCCCCTTAGAATTCTTGTCACTCTTATTTAGCATACTTTATTTCTTCTTGGAAACAGCACTGCTGAGTTTATTAAAAATTCATGGGACACAATTTTCTCTTGAGTACATACGGCCTAAGGCTTTCAGCCATGTCTATATTATTGCCTAAAACCTTGCATAGATTTAAAAGATTCATGAATTTAGAGTTCCTGTTGGCAGAGCTGTAGTGATGACTTTTTTGAGTTATAGAACCACAAGATTAGAAGAAACCAGAGGAGGTTACTTATCTGAACTGCTTGTTGAAAGATTTTTCATCTATAAAGAGAAACAGATAACTAACCAATCTTATTCTTAAAAAAGAAAATATGCAGACTCAATTTCCTGCATGGGATGTGTGTGTGTCTTTATTAGATAAATAGGTCTTTATGTAGTCTTTATGTAGCCTCCATGTTTCAGCAGTCCTGTTTTCCAAATTTGTGGATTTGTGTGTCTCCTGAATCCTTTGTGAAATTTCTCTCTCAAATTCAGAACCTGTATATTTGGCTTCTTTGATCCCACTACATTCAGTATGTTTCATGAATTTCACTGGTTTCAGTTCTTTATGAATAACCCCACACATGTCATCAGGTTGAGAGACCCACGACTTAAAGGTGAAGGAATTCCCCACGAAAGGAGACCATAATGGTTTGAAGCCTGAAAGTGTCTAACGTGGGCCTGATAAGCCCAAGCACTCTGTGAATGTTTACATTTTATATGGTGGTTCCCATCTGCTACTGAAATAGCTCAGGATCCAGTCACGTCATCACTGAGTGCTCTACGCTGTCTCTTCAAACCACCATTATTAATGATCTACATATCATTACTTCCATCATGACAAAGTTTCTTAGAATTACTCATCCACACCATTCTGTCATCATCCCTTAGAGATTTAAACTGTCTAGAAGAGAATATGTTAAGGAAATAGAGATTTTATTCAAATATGAAGTTATGAAAAGAATTTTAAATAAGTTTTGTGCAACAGTTACTCTACTGTTTCATTGTAACAATGGCATCATTTGAGAAGCATGTTCTATGTCCAAAGGACTTTTCTAGAACACATTTTGCAAAAACCATCACATTTCCTCATGACAACTTCATCAAGTAATATTAACACCTGTTCTATATCTGAGCAAACTGAATCTTACAAAATTTTTTAAAACTATAGACTGCTGAAAGCAAGATGCAGTCTCTCTTACTTCACACCTCATTCTGTTCTACTGTGTCAGCATTTCCTACATTAATGACCTGTAATTTCTTTACTAGTATTGATGGAAATTTGACCTTTATATAACAGTGAAGTCTAAGAAACAATAAAAATATAAGTTTAGAAAGTCATTGGTTACACTGCAATGGATGATTTGATTGACAGGAAAATGTCAGCATGGTGAGGGTTCTCAGGACACAGAGCGCCTTCCCCCAGGAAAGTTTGGGGCGTTTGATCACCACTAAACAGAACCATGATTCTGTCCTTGCAGATAAATGAGGTTTTCATATATTTTCCTACTTATATATTGCATCATTTCATATTTTAGATTTTATTATGTATTAGCATATTAATGCTAGTATTTCAGTACTTAATATGTATTTGAATCAGCACAACTAAGCTCCCCTTTTTCAATTTTTTGCTAAAGGCGCATAATAAAATTTATAATTCTAACTTGCTAAGTATACATTCAGAAGTGTCGTATGTTCACATTGTTAGGCAACCAAGATCAGAACTTTCATTTTGTAAACTAGAACTCTGTACCAATTAAGCAGCTCCTTCCTGCCAGTCCCTCAGGGCCGCCAGTGTCCTTTCTCTTCATTTCACTCTACTAAGTATATCACACAAATAAATGTAGAATTTTGACTCTTGGGGGGGCATATCTCACTTAGTATAATATCCTGAACCTTCATACATGTTATAACATATGGTCAATTTTCCTTCCTTTCCCTCCTCTTCCTCTTTTCCTTCCTTATGTGGTTCTTAAGATCAAATTTAGGGCCAACTTGCTTGCGAGGCTAGCATTCTAACACCAAGCTCTACCCTCAGCCTCGCTTTTCTTTTGAAGTTTGAATAAGATGGCATTGTGTGTATGTACCATATTGGGTTTATCCATTCATCTCTCAACAGACATTTAGGTTTTGTTTTTTAGATAAAAAGTAAAAAAAAAAAAAAAAAAAAAACATGTTCTGAATCATCTTAGGTATAAACTCAGAAGTAGAATTGTAGAACTGCTAGATCATGAGTGAATTGGAGGTTTTGATTTTTGAGGAGCTCTAGGAGTTCTCACTGCGGCTGCACCATTTGACCTTACTGCCAACAGGGTGCATGGAGGTTCCTGTCTATCACACTGTTGCCAACACTTGTCATTTTCTCTTTCATTAGTGTTTGAAGTAACACTGTTGTAATGGGTGTGGAGTGATCCTGTATTGTTATTCTTAATTTGTGTTTCCTTAATGATTAGTGATGTTGATCACTTTTTCACGTGCTTGTTGACCATATGTGAGCCATCTTTGTGTGTGTTTGTGTGTGTGTGTGTTTGTGTGTGTATGTGTGGCATACGTGCATGTTGTGTAGACATGACTGTGCAGATGTGACACCCCATCCATGCATATGAAGACCAGAGAACTTGGAATGGCCTCTTCTGCTGCTTATCAGCTAGAGACTGAATCTCTTCACTGATTCTGGAGCTTGCCATTTGCCCCACTTATTCCCCATCTCTGCTCCCTACAGGACTGGGTTACAGACATGTGTTTCCACAGCCTAGCTTTTCACATGCATTCTTGGGGGGGGGTTCAAACTCCGTGATCTCAGGCCCTCATACTTACGTAGGAAGTATTTTTACCATTGACCCCTCTCTCCAGCCATTTTTGCCATCCTCAGAAAAATGTGTATTCATACCCTTTACCCAGTTTGTCATATTATTTATTTATTTATTTATTTATGGATTTAAATTGTTGTTGGGTTGTAGAGGCTAACACCCTTCTTATCACAACTCTTAGTCTAGTATCTAACAGTCTTCAGGCAGAAATGAACCATATGCAATCTTACATAAAACTCCAGAGCATAGACTAGAAATGCAAGTGAAATTGTACACTCTTCCCATCTTAAATCCAAACACAAGGCCACTTTTAGATTTATTCACAGGACATAAGTATTCGGCAAAGCTGCTGAGTAGATTTGCCTCATTTGATTCTGGTTTTAGTATATTCTTAAACTCACACGACTTAATGTTTGTAAGACTGATATTCAGACTAGAATAGTTGGCATATCACCTAATCCTATTTCCTCATTTTTCCGATGAGAAGACTTCAAAGAAGTGAGGATGTTTGTTACACCCTTAACAATGGTACGGGTTGGCCTGGAAATCAGGTGTCTGGAGCTTCCAATCAACTATTACCTTCCCCGACCTTCCCTTTTCTCCTCAATCAACATTAAAATGGGGCTGTTGTTTGAGAAATTTACTGAATCAAGATCCAAAACACTCAAGTCTTATTGCTGCTCTGCCACTCATTAGTCATAAGCTCTTTAGCAAGCCGCTCAGTTGCAATGATATTCTATATTCTTCAGCAATAAGCAGGTATAACAATATTTGCCCTGTCTGATATCAATGGCGACTATGAAGTTAAGATGAAATGAAATAAAATGTTAAATCAACCTAAAACTGTATAGCTTTAAAAGATACCAGTTGGTGTTAATATCAATATATAATTTTGTGAAGCCATATATTAGAATTAGAAGGAACTTGATCTTCTAAATATGGCTGCTTCTAGATTTTTATACTTACAGAGAGGCTCCCTGTGTCCTCCCTCAATAGCCCTTTTTCTGTTTCTGGATTTCTTTCATGCTATCTCCACAGTTAGAAGAGCCACACCGAATGGATGCTGCAAACCAATCCAATCTACATGCCTGAGATGCTGGGGTGTGACCTGCGGCAGAGTTCAGTTGCAGTTCAAAGGATCTCCTAATCTGCTAAGCGCTCCTCTGCTCTGTGTTCCCAAGAAAGGGACTAACCTTCAGCACTCTTCTTGCCTCCATAACTGGGCAAACAAGTGGACAAACCCCAGTTGTGTGCTTACTGTTTACTGTTCCCCGGTCGCCATTCTTCCTCAAAGGTCATCTTCTCCCACCTGAGTAAGTGAGCATTTCTCTAATCTTCTTATTCATTATGGATGTGTAAATATGTGTGTTTTGTGCACATATATGTGAGCATGCATGCATGTGAAAGCAAAAAGTTGATGTTGGTGTCTTCCTAAACTACACTACATCTGATGGTATTTATTTATTTATTTATTTATTTATTTATTTTTATTTATTTATTTTAAAACAGCATCAGGCAGCATCTGTCCTTGAACGTGGAATTTACTGATTCGGGTAGACTGGCTGGCCAGAAAGCTCTAGAGATCCTTCTATATCCTTTTCCCCAGAGGTGGAACTATAGGGTATGCCCACATGTACATGGGTGCTGGAAGCCAGACTCAGGTCTACATACTTTTATGGCAAGCACTCTACCCACTGAGCCATTGCTCCAACTTCTTCCTATGTCTTTAATCAACTCCTTGTTAAAGAACATATACTTTGGAGTTCATTTGTTGTGGTTGAGTGTTTGGAAAAGGCATTAAATCCCTTGGAGTCTCAGTTCTATAGATACATAAAATAGAAAACTCTTTCCCTTCTTTCTGTAGCCATAAACAAGACTGAGTGTAATATTTTATACAAGGAGACTAAATATATTTAGGCCTGGAACAATTACAATTTACTAGCAAGTTAATCATTAATGCCTAACATAATTTATACATTATAAAATGGAATACTGTTCTCTACCGTCTATAATTATGGTCAGGATGATGTGATTAATCCTAGCATATAGTCAGCAGATGCATGGAAAGTATGAATGTCCTTCCTTCACTTTCTGTGTAGCCACTGTCAAGAAAATTGGGCTCACAGATAAGGCCAGATTCCTTTAATGAGGGTCTTCCCACTAGAAGTGCTTGGGGCAGAGGAGTCAGATGCCCTGCCTAGCCTATACAAGAGGCTTTTTTTTTTTTGGGGTTTTTTTTTTTTTTTTTTTTTTTTTTGCTTCCTGGCTCATGATATACAGCAATGCCAACACCATGGCAGAAGGAGGGCTAAGGTTCAAGGTATAGAGAGATTCCTTGAGCACAGATGTGTCTGAAGAAGTGAAGAACAGACATGGCAGCTAACCCTTGAAGCTTCTCGTCAGCAGCTAAGATAACTGAATTACGGGGTTCCTTCCTAGTTAGTGAGCTCTGTCTGCTGTGAGTCTTTTCAAAAGGTGGGTGAGTGGGAGATACTTCTTTTCCTTGAGGGGCAGATGTGCCTGACCTGGCACTGTTTAAAGGAGTTAATTTGAATACAAAAGAAATAGGAGATTATAAATACAAGCTTTACATGAAGTCACTCAATTAAAATGTTTTTTTCCTGATACAGTCTCAAATAACTCAGGTTGTCCTTTCACTTACTACGTAGCTGAGGATGGCCTAGAATTTCTCACTCTTTTACCTGTGCCTCCTAAGTTCCAGGACTAAAGGCATGCCCCATCATGATCAGTCTTGAAGGAGAGCTTTAAAGGTGAGTTCATGAGCATATATCTCTTAAAAAGTCAGTAGCATTTGACCTATATCTATCTTCCTCTATGCCTAATGGATAGTGGTTATTTCATATTATTTTTTATTCAGAAAGTAGGTCAAGATATCAAGATGTTTGAATTTGTGGTAAATTCATATTGAATCAGGATCCAAGCTGATCCTTCCACTGCCTTTTCTGGTTGGGGAGGGGGTCTTCCATTTTTTAGTCTCAGGTCAGTGGGAACTTTCACTCTAAATGAGGATTTCTAAATTTCAGCTCTAACATTTTGAGTTCTATAGCTAATTCTCTACCGGGGAGGTCTTTCCTATTATAGGGTGCCTAGTAGTCCCCACTGGTCTCTACCCACTAGAGGGCACTAGCACCCTTCCCCCTACTTGTCTTAATAAAAATATTTTCAGACAATGTCACATATCCCTTGAGAGACAAAATCACCCCAGACTGAGACCTTTGGCAGAAGAAATGAAAGATGTCTTCCTATTCAGGTACAAAACCTATTGTCCTAATATGTTTAAAAACATGTTTTAAAAGTACATAAAACCAAGCCTCACCCCCACCCCCCAAAAAAGGAAAAAAAAAAAGATGTGAACCAAAGAAAAATACTTGGGAAAGAAAAAGCAAATACAGGTCTCAGAGCCATACTTGCATATGATGCAGATGCTGGAACTGTCAGGCAGGGTCTTAGTTCATTCCTGTTGCTCTATAACAAAATGCCCTATGCAACTAATTTAGAAATGGCATAGATTGGTTACTCATATTTGTAGAGTGGGAAGTCCAAACAGTTTCTGCATTCAAAATAGCACCAGAATTCTACTTCCTCCCATGGGAACTAATGCTCAGACTTACATGATTGAAGGGAGAAAGGGGCAAAAGTAGCCAATGCTGTCTGAAGCCTCTTCTTTCATAAGGACAGTAGGGCAAGAGAAGCCCTTGTGGTCTAGCTACCAGCTAAAGATCCCTATCTGTTAGAACTAGCATACACAGAATGACTTTCAGCCTATAGTCTTTAGAGGTAACACCTTTCGCTTGTGTTAAATGAGAATGTTAAATAACTATAATAGTATGCTAACCGTTCTAGTGAGAAAAGTACATTATCTGCAGAAAGAAGACAATATAAGAATCATTTGGAAATACTAGAAATTACAAACAAACCATACTATCAGTGGGTTCATAAAAGCTCAACACAGCTAAGGAAAGATGTTGAAGGTACGTCAGCATAAACCACAGAAGAAGGAAAACTGTTCTCATACTTTCTGCTTTTAGAGCAAGCTTCCGGGCACAAAGCAGTAGTGGGTTCTTGTCATTGCCTCTTTATACTTTCTCTGGTTGTGTACAGTTATAACTTGACTGACTCATTATTTTCTAAAGCAATGGTTAAATGTATGTTTTGGTGCTTGAAATAGTTTACTTGGTAATTTTTAAATATCACTTTTTATTGAGAACTTTCACATATGGACATACAGTGATTGGACCAGGTGGGTCCTATCCCTTTGTCCTTTTGTTTTTTAAAAATGTCCCCTTCCTGCCCCAACCCCTAATGACCCTCCTTTTTTAAGATAGCCATTCCTCAGTTTTGTTCTCATGCCATTTGTCCTCCATTCTACATGTCAAAATGTTGCTGGACCCAGACCCATGCTGAAATTGTGTGTTGGGGGGATAATGTGGGGAAATCAGCACCCCAAAGTACATGCATGACCCCTCTGGCTCTCACATTCTTCTTCTCCATGCCCTGTTCCCTGAGTCTTGGGGGCATGGAAGAAATCTCCTTTTGTGTTGAGCTCTGCAGAGTCTGTAAGGTTTGCTGGGACGAGTTTTGATTTTCCTCAGGGTCTAGCACCACCTCTCTCTCACTGTCTTCCCGTGACTGTCTCTGCAACGTTCCCTGAGTGCTGGCAGCTGAGACGGGCGTAGCTCACTCTGCCGTTGCTTAATTCTGCTTTTCTTGTGCCATTTTGATGGGTCTTGGATTTCCCTAGTATTTGCCACCATCTGTAAAGATGTTCTCTAACCAAAAAGTAAACCAAGGGCATAAGCATACACACTTAGAAGGCTTCTTGATAGGCATAATGTCTCCATTTGGCCAAAGAGCAGCGGAGGCTTTTCTCTAGGGTCTATCACCTTCCATGCCATGGGACTGTTGACTACATTTTCAGACGCCAGGTCTGAATTCCCTCCCTCTGAGCAGTCCCTTTCTCTAGTTCCTTTTGGGAAAGAAGCCATAGCTTGTGTGTCCCTAAACAGGAATGTAAAGGGGAGGTTTTCCTATAAACAGGGTCCGAGAGGGAAGTTGGTGACTTATAATTGGAAAAGTTAGAAACATTTTGCCCTAGGGGTAGAAAGCTTTAGTAAACTTTGTTTCTAGGCAGAAATAACTTTTTCTCTCCTTCCCCATTTTTCTTCTTCCCATCCTCCTGTGTATATTTAGTAAAGTTCTGATGGTAGTTTCAATTCTAATTTTTTTTCTTCAAATGTTTGCTCACGGCTCACTATCTAATAAACAGGATCTGGGAATTATGTAGCCATTTTGTGGATTAAGACTGTGATATTTTTAATCTTTATATTGACTAAATTCCGTCTCTGATATATTATACTTTGATTTCCCCATGTGAAGATTTCATCATAAATTATCTTTATCTGCTTTTATTTTATAAAATGTCTTAAGATATGGAGCTCTGATGTCGCATCCTCTTTTCAATAATCATCACCATTTGTTTTTCTACATTTTAGAGAGAACATGGGAGGAAAGAGAGAGGAAGAGATGTGCTCAATCACTCTCTGGTTTTGTCGTTACATGAAATTATATGTGTTACTTAATGTTCTAAGCCGGTGATCCTCAATCCTGGCTGAACCTTGGTAAGGTCTTTTAAATTATCAATGTCTGAACCTCAGTCAAAGGATGATGATTTATTTAGTCTGGGATGGAACCCAAGCATCAGTACTTTTTAAAACTCCCTTGGTGCTTAGAAAGTGGAATCAATCTGAAAAGTCTTAGGAAATGTATGAATTTTTTTTAATAGAGGAGTAAATTCTCAGAATTTAGTGTTTCTAAAAATCCTCAAAGATGGTTCTGAGGCCCTGTGGACACAGGAATCTGATTGCTGTTTCTCCTTTGGATGTCTACAAGGAGTACAGGAATCTTGCTATCGTTTGGACACTGGTTTCGACAGAGACCCTTCAATCCACAAACAGGATATAGGGTACTTTTACTGAAAGCCCATGCAAAATTCAGACAGATAAGAACTGGCTTTGTTGGCATTGACTGGCATGAGTTTTAGTCTCATAGGCTGAGATTCCAAGCCCAGTGGCTTTCAGGTCTAAACCTTGAGGACTAGAGGTTTATGGCTCCAAGCTTTCAAACACTTAGTGGTGAGTTCTTGAGCCTCAGGTCTTTAACTCTGGGCATTTCTCTCAAGCTCGTCTGC
The DNA here is from genome assembly GCA_036365145.1 of Orientallactaga sibirica. NCBI lineage: Eukaryota > Metazoa > Chordata > Mammalia > Rodentia > Dipodidae > Orientallactaga > Orientallactaga sibirica. Next base: position 1,298,077 of record JAEOAD010000051.1, read on the forward strand.
TGACTGGGACCTGTGGACCTTGAAGTCTCTGCCGCTACCTTTAGCTCTTCTCAGCCTCTTGCCTTCTGCAGTCTCAGCTTCTCGGCCATCTCTTGCTTTACTACCTCTAAGGTCCTTTTGCAGTTTCTGTCTTCTGCTTTCTAGAGTGCGTAGATCCTTTCCCTTCTGCCGCTGCCATCACTGGAGGTCTCTGAGCTCTGCTGCTTTTCATGACAACAACTCAGCTTTCTCCACCAATGATAAATTCCACAAGTAGGCAAAGGGAAAAGCTTTTATTGAGCCTCATGTTGAAATATTAGAGAAAGCTGGGCAAGAATCTTAGGGAATAGTTCCAAAGGAACTCAAGATTTAAGAATGCAGCTTGTTTATCAGGCCGAAGAGCAGGCAGCATACTTCTGCTTAGACTGAACTTCTAGCAATCACTGCTCTGTGTGTGCGTGGCTTTTACCTCCATCAATCCCAAGTTTTACATATGCAGAAATGAAAAGCCTTACTTATGAACCAACCACACGTCTCGCATTGCACCAGTCACGGGGTTTATACTGAGTCACTAGCGTGGTGCCCTCACCGTGTTCTGAATAAGTACAGAGCTGGATTGAAGTGCTCATCGAGAGTTCACTAGGCTTGTGGACCGTGAAATTGACTGGTTTGTTTCTGTCTCAACATGCTATAGACTTTGCTCCACCTGCGGTGCTTGTAGGAGGTAGGACAGAGTAGGAATTCCTCCAGTGATGAAAGGCTTTACTTTGAGGGAACTATTGAACCCCAGTCTCCCTCCTCCTCCTCTCTTCCCCCCTCCCCTGAATATAATATTGACAATTACAAATGTAATTTTCATCAAGAAAAATAAGCCACATGCCTTTATACTCACACCAATATAGTATGATTTTGCTATATTTCTTTCAGGGTAAATTCAATGAAAGGTCTCAATTTGTCACTCTTTGCAGAGAATATACATTCTTCAAGGTCAACAGAGGACATAGCTCTCTGTTCTTACATATTATAACTGACTTTTGCATTTCTACAAAACCAAAAGGCTCAAAGTCTCTCTCAGAAGATGTGAATGGACATGTCTGGAAATCTTGTTTCCATTCTGGTGATGAGAAATTGGCATAGAATAAAGTGCTTGTAAATAGGCTGCCAAACAGAAAGTCAAATAGTCCCAAATTATATAAAAACTTAGAGAAATGTTACATTTAAAGTTCATTGTCTGAGAAAGTATTTCCATAAGCTAATTTTTGTAAGGCAATTTTAATCACAAGAGCATAAAATTGGAAGAACAAAAATAAAATTTAAAAAATTAAATACAAATGAGTGGGCTGTTTATATCAGCTTTATTATGAAAAAATGGAATGTCCCACCCATTAAGAAATATGCATTCCACAAAGAGATACATAGTCCTGTTTAATTATAATTCAATTAACACAACTCTTAATTATATATTACAGAAGCAGTACAAAAACATCTGTTTTTGTTGGAAATTTTCCTATAGAAGGAAAATAAATACAGACTGTTTGAAAGTATATAATTAAGAAATTCGTATCTAAAATTTCACTTAAGTAAAATGTAGGGTGAAAGCATGTGTTTATATCCTTTCTGTGGAATGTATAAAATCCTGACTGGAAATTATAGTCTATTGCAAAGTGAAAAATTCAGGTGCATCTAATCTTCATAATAACTAGATGCAAACAAGATTTCAGAAGGAAGTGATAGAGATAAATGGCTGAGAACCAAAACATCAGGTAAAGGAAACCATAATTTCTCAGGATCATCTATGTTAACTGTGTAGATACTGCTTTGGACAAGAAACAACCAAGAACAGCCATTCCTTGATTCCTGTGCTGGATGATGGCTACCGCACGAGGTGCTGGAGGTGTGACTGGACACTGGGAGCTGGGCTGTCCTCTCAATGGAGCCATCGGTCTACTGGAGGATGTGCACATGCACTCAACAACTACAAGACAAGGTACAATTACACGCTTTTGGTAAATTCCATGAAGGAACTTGATGCTATGCTCATTGGTTTATGAAGCAAGGACTCTATAAGATACATTAATAATGCCTTTATTAGAACAAAGAACTAGATTTATCAAAACCCATCAATATAGTTAGAGAATTAAGACTTATTATGATTGAATTAAGGAAATTAAATCTTAGATTATTTTTTAGAAAGTTATCCTGACAAACTATAGTTAACCTATGTTGAAGCCAAAATGACACAGACTTTGACATTTGGTCCTGACTTTGCAGTGGCTGCTCAAGGGAATTTCCATTGGAAATTGAGCCTTTTAGATATACTTCAATTCAAAGAAACCCAGAAGAATGAAAAGAGAAAGGACCATACACTTTTTGCTAATTGTGGCTGTGATCAAGGCAGATGCATTTTTCATGGGTAACACAAAGCTGGATTAAAATGTAGCTCTTCCAGATTATCGCAATCACACACTATAGAAGAAAAAAGTCAAAGTGCTCACATCCATCATTAATTTTAGTAATTTTGTAATAATTGGGCTACTTAAATTACTTCATCAGCATGAGCTACATCTTACTCTAAGGACATCTGAACACAGTAAAATGAAGCTTTTAGTTATATTGAAAGAGATGATATAAATATAATATTAAATGTGCTGTCTGGATAGAAGGTATTTACTTAGCTTATTTCTGGAATTCATAAGAAATCAATGGACAGTTCTTATGGTCTATGATATACTAATCATTTAATTTAATTAACTTAAACAATGAATAATGTATGTGAAAGTATCTCATGATTCCTTAACCAAATCCTCAAACCACCTAGAATTTCCTCCCTTAGCTGTCAAGGCAGTGAGCAAATATTATTCTGGTTTACAAATAAGAGCTTGTCTGTCTGCATAAATTATTTAAAAGGCAAGGGCAGGAACTCTCACAAAGCTACAAGAAAAATTAAACAAAAACAGTCTCATGAATTTTCAGTAGTATTTAGCACCTGTGGTTACTAAAGTATAGACAGAGCAGAATCTAATATTCCTCATGATACCTCAATTTCTTTAACACTGTAAAGGATTTAATCCCATTAATTACTATATTAGGAGTCATGGGGACTTTGATATCCATACACATAATAGGTTTATAGAAGTTTTCTCTTTTAGAAGAAATAATTCTAACCCACAGAAACTTATGAGTTATTGCCTCTCACCCATATCATTGACTTTAATACTAACTAAATAAACAATTCAATGTTGGGACCTTTCCATACTCAAATTCATGAGAATAAGTGTGTTTATATAAGATATAAATGAAAATATAAAAGCATGGAATAAATACTACTAAATACTCAAGGTTTGATATAAGACCAAGAACAAAAAGCAAATTAACTTTTTTTCCCAATTCAAGTAAATTTTGCTTAAATCATTGTGAGTCTCATGTAGAAGTAGCTACTATGTTCTGTTTCTAAATGAATATTTGTTTTATAACTAATTACCTATGTAAATTCAAAAAATTAAATTATACTTTGTTTAAACAACTTGGACATATTAATTATTTTATATTTGGATGAAAATATGTAAAATAGTCTTAAAATTATCTAAGGAAAATATTTTTAAAATATTGTATTTATTTGCAAGCAGAAAGAGACAGACACAGAGAGGGCGGAGATGGAGAGGGAGAGAATGGGCATGTCAGGGCCTCTGGCCACTGCAAATGAACTCCAGATGCATGTGCCACTTTGTGCATCAGACTGGGGAATCAATTCTGGGTTGTGAGGCTTTGCAGGCAAAAGTCTTAACCACTGAACCATCTCTCTAGCCCCAGGAAAATATTTTAAGCAAATATATTTTAGGGTTAGCAGTAAATTTTCAATAAAACGTGCCATACTTCAAAGAGACAATTAAAAAGTGAAAAAATAATCTAAGAAAATGATGAATCAGAAAACATAGTATTTAATTCTTTGTAGACTTGATATTTAGTAAATATTTTTTATTGAAAGATTCATGTTTTACCATCCCAAGGTCCTAAAATCTTCAATTGTGTGTGTTCCTAGTCAGGGGGTCATTTGCATAGTAGTACTGTGTACATTTTCTCAGAGGGTATGGAAATATTTTTCAATATGTTAAATAATTCACATGACGTATTCTGAAGCTACGAGACACAATTTGAACATCTTCCAGCAATCGTGAACTGTATTGTCTTTGCAAGTAATGAAGCAGGTTATATTCAAACTTGAAGCTTGCTCTCCCTTCTGTGGGCTGTGTTTCCAACATCAGCTCAGTGTCTTACAGTCTTTACAGTGCTGTGCTGGTTCTCTCATACATAGCCCCTTGGGTCTAGTTTGGAACCAAGCAGAAGAACCAAGCATTTACAATGGTCATTGCAGTCAGTTTTCCACATATTCCATTCATGAATGAGCTCAGCAATCCATATCATATTTAAATAATTCCTCTCTTCAGCCCTTCTGTGTGGAGATCCTGCCACTCTCTCCAGGCCTCAGAGCCCTCTTTCCTGATGCTGTGGACTTCAAAGACTGTCAGAGCTCTCCTGGGAGCAAAGAAGGAAAATTGGAACTGTGGACAGACATCAGAAAGAATGGTTAGGTGATTTGCAAGACTCACTTCAAAGCAAATATCTGAGGTCCTTTCTTTACAAGCACTCAGAATTTCAAGTTCACAACAGCTGAGCATTTAACCAACATGGGGCCATTTTGAGCACTGGGCCCTGGCATAATCTGTTGATGACAGCACTCACAGCCCACCTGAAAATTTATTCAGAGCCAAAAACCACACACACATTGGTGGTACCTGTAAAGTCATCTACAGTAATGTAGAGTGGCCCCCAGTATGCATATTCTCCATGGATGTGGGCCAAGGCCATGCCCTGCCTTCTTCATTCAGTTCTATTTAATTAATTTTTAATTTAAATATCAGACATGAATTCCTTCCTATGGAGCAAGTCTCACATCCCATCTGAGATCGGGTGGTTAACCGCGTATCAGGCATGCCACTATTGCACTAGTGAGTACTTCTTGCTTGAGTTGCCAGTTGTGCAGCTTGAAGTGACCATCGACTGCTGGTTAAGATCATCAATGACGTTCCTCCCTCAGCAAGCTGCCTAGCATTTTCTAGTTCAATGACAGCCAGTCAACAAGGAGGAGACTTCCAGGTAAATTCTAGTTTGATTTCTCAGTGTCCTGAAGCTAATTCCATTTTTATACTGTACAAGGTGTTCTTTTAGCAATCTCTTTAACGTAATTTGATGTGTTTTTTCATTTTTTTCTATCAAGAATTTCACTTTTTAAATTTATTTTTATTGACAACTTCCATAATTATAGACAATAACCCATGGTAATTCCCTCCCTCCCCCAACTTTCCCCTTTGTAACTCCACTCTCTATCATATCCCTTCCTCCTCTCAATGTATACCTGTTTTTTTCCTAGAAATATTTTACTTCTTTTATTTATTTATTTTTTGCATGTGTTGTATGGAGTGGTGGTGGTGGTGTGTGTGTGTGTTGTATTCACGTGTATGTGCAGATGTGCTGTTAGGTAGGTAGAAGCCAGAGGAGAATGCTGGAAGTCCTTCCTCTAGCACTCATCCATATATTTCTTTGAAATGGAGTCTCTCGTTGAGCACTAAACTTAATTTTCATAAGTCCCACCAATTCTTCAGTCTCTGCTCTCCATATAACTGGCATTACCCGTGTGTGTGGCCATATCCAACTGTTTCCATACGTCCTGGGGAATCAGACTGAGGCCCACTCGACCCTTTCTGGCTTTCATGCTTGTGGCAAGCACTCTTAGTCACTGAGCCATCTCCCCAGCAGGGTATTTCGAATTTTTTAATTTTACTTTATTTTAAATATTAGTATTTATTTGCAAGCATCAAGAGAGGTAGAGAGAAGAGAAACAGAGTGAACGGGTACGCCAGGGCCTCTAGCCACGGAGAATGAACTCCAGACGCATGAGCCACTTTGTGCATGTGGCTTTATGTGAGTACTGGGGAATGAATCAAATTGGGTTGTTAAGCTTTGAAGCCAAGTGCCTTAACCACTGAGCTATCTCTCTAGCTCTATTTCATATTTTGAGAAGTCAATGTTCATGGCATCATTAAAGACCACAAGTACCATAGCTAACAATAACAGCCTCCCTGAATAACAATAGCATAGATGGTACCCATACAGTAACTTAAAGCAACATATTTAATGGTATAGTGTACACACACACACACAGACACACACACACTTACAGTTATATAGTAAAAATAATATGGATATAAAACATTTGAAGTATTTTTTCCTACAAAAGGGAGTGAATGAACAAAGCTATCCATGCCTCATTCTGTATCAGACATTTCATATGCATTACCTGTCTTTACCTTATATTCCCCTTACCACATTAGTACTCCTTTCTATAGAACATTAAAATGCAAATTATTACTGTTATAACCAAAGAAAGGGACTCAAGATCTCCCTGTCTAATATCACATCTCTCACTAAAGGGACAAAGATTTGAATGGGTTTTGTCACTACAATATGTCTAGGGCATCATGCCTATCACTTACATGGTCTCATTTGTGACATTTTATACCTATGGACATGAATATTATGACAGATGGTTCTTTATGGTAGGCTAATTTGAAGATAGGAAAGGGCAAAATATAAGAAGGATCAGGATGAATAGAAAACCCAAGCTTAAGAACCACCCTCACATATATGTGAATATAAGATGCTATGTCATATGCATGACTGGTATGAAAATCCTTTGCATTTCAATGGAGCCTTACCTTTCTAGCCATGGGATCCACGTGGCTAGAGCTATATCAGTGGTCTCTTCTCAGCATGACCATGAATATGGCTTTATTGAGCTTCATCTGAACATGACATGATCAAACAAAGGTGAGAAAAGAGTCTTCCTCTATCTCTTCAATAAATTATAGGACAGAGGGAGGGAAGCCCCTCATGAAAGTTGTTGGGGTTAAGGACACATGACCAAGGAAACATAATAGAAACGGGAACATGAAATAAGGTTTGGGATGAGGGCAGAATGTGAATGTATTAATAAGCACCTAGTGTTTACCCTCTGTGTTTCATGCCATCTACAAACTTTTCCTGTTGGTCAGAATAAATATTTATACATACACACATGCATGTACACACAAGGTCAGGACTTCTATACTGATGAGCATCTGAACAATCTACACATTTAAAGTCTTTGATGCCTTTACATGGAAGGTAAATAAGTGAAAATTAGCTCCTTGTACCATGGGCTGTCCTGATATCTAAAACTCATTTGATGAAGTAAGAATGTCACTGCTAGTGCCAATATTAAAAAAAATAAAGTTGTATTAAAATGTGTTCGGCAATGCTTAATCTAGGACTCATTATTACTGGCCTTTCTCATCATGTAGCTGTCCATGTGATTTTCAGTGTACTAAAGGAGACCCCAGAATTTCATCAAATGTAACAAAGATGATATGGTGAGAGAATATTTTTAACTGAATGATTATAGGAAGGTGCTTCTTTATCTCTCCTGGAGGTTTTTGGAGTCAGATTAGAGCCAGGAGCCAGAGCTAGAGACGGGACACATCCCGACTTTCAATTTGAGTACTCTCTTATGCATGTTCAGTTCCCACCACTCCAGAGACACTTGTAACATTGTGATTTTTCACTCGCAAAAAGAAAAGCAATAAATCTGTGTGACTATGTTTGGTTAGAAGAGAAACCAGAGAGAAATTACAGTATGCAAATCCTCAGCTGCCAACAGAACACAGATGGGTTCGGGAAGAGAAAAAGATCCAGCTCAGAGGACCAGTGCCGTCCTGGTAAAGTTTGGACAGAAGATCTGATGCCCCATGATACATGCGCTTCTGGTCTTGCCCACATGCCTTTGAAGAAAGACATTTTGATCTCCAAAACTGAAAAACATATAATTTAATCTAGTTTCGAAAGACTCCTGTTACAAAAATGCTTGACTCACAATGTAAAAAAATATTTTCTAAAAAACCAAAGGGCTTTCATGTTCCATTGAATTGCCTATTTCATAAATTATATATTTTATATTTTTACTTAGTTGAAAATTTCTTAATTTGGTGACAAATGTTGGGCATGCTGTGATAAATACATGATTCCTTGTGGCAGCACCTTCTTTCTAAAGAGACAGAGAAAAGACAGTCAATTTGTTTCCATGTTTTTCCATCACACCTCCGTCCTCATTGCCAAATTGTAGTTCACACATTTCCTTAAATTGTTCTTCTTTTTCTTGCAATTCTTGCTCTTTACTACTCATTTTCCTGTGCTCATTCCACTAACTTTTACTTTTCTTGTGTGTCTACATAGGGCTCAGCACTTATAGTCCATGGACAAAATCCCTCACTAGTCTTTAATTTTGAGAAGCTGATTATGCTGATAGGCAGCAGTAAGATCATATACAAAAATAGAACTCCAACCTTCAATCACCAGTAACCAGTCCAGGAAGTCTGACCACAGCCTCCATAGCTATCAGGTCCCAAGTGGTCAAGACCTGAGTAATAATAGTTTCTTGATGTCTGTCTCCACCCCTATCCAGCTTCCAAATTGGGACCGAGTGAAGAAAGTAAACTCTCTTCCCCTGACAGACTTCACAGGAAGCCCACTCCTAGTTAAGCAGCCTCCCACTGCCCCGTCTAGGCACACCAGAAGTGAGGCTGTCTTTCCCCCCAAGCTTCCCTAGTGTTCTGGCTGCCTTTGAGTCAGGACTAAAATAATAAGGACTGATGTCCTTGCCATGCAGATTCTAAACAAATATACTTGATTTCTTCTCAGGTGCACAAACTTTATCTATTTTCACATGAATTTACTGCTAACAGAAAAGTCTAAATACATACCATGTAAGTATTAGCAACTTTTCTTATTGCTATGACCAAATAAATACCTAACAAGAAGTTATTTAATGTAAGATAGGGCTTGATCTAGTCCATAACTCAAAACTCTTCTGCAAGCCTCCCCCAAGCCAGTTTCAGAGGCTGATGAATCACACTGTCAGGTTCACAACAGCAGTGCCCCCACTTCTCCCTACTAATTATCAACACCAGTTACTTTCCTTATTACTGTACCCCAATGCCTAACAAGATGCAACGTATAAGGGGAAGGCTTTGTTTGGCTTATAGTTCAGTCCATCATGGCAGAGACAACATGGGATTAGGATCTTGAGGCAGCTGGTCACATTGTGTTTGTAGTTGAGAAACAGTGAGATGATGCCAATGGTCAGCATGTTTTCTCTTCTTTCATTTCTTCCAGGATCTGTGCCTAGGGGATGGTGGCACCCAGCCCATGCTCAGACTTTCCTTCCTCAGTTAAATGTAATTCAAAATCTAATCAAGTTGGCACTGAGGATTAGTCATCACAATATCATTGTCCTCACTGGAGCCACTGATTCTTACTGACTTCTGCCTTTTGATGGTGTATTTTTATCCAGATGAAAACTATTTATTTTAGGGATCTTTAAGAGTAGTTGTTTATTTTATTATATCATTTTTGGACTTCAAATGATAAAATATTAATTAAACTGGATGTGCATTCACTATGGAGTCTAAATAAATCATAATTTCATGTCCATAATGACCACAGTCATGTAATAATTCCTGCTACAGCTCTTAGTGAACATAGTCCCTGCAGTAGTTTGGTCTACTAGCAAGCAGAAACTATGAAAACGTAATAATGGGCTTTGTATCTAAAACTTATGTAAGGCCTCGAATGTCTGGAGCACTTCACTGGGTTTTTATTCTGTTCACGTTTTCATTGGAATGAAATGTGAAAGAAAATAACCTTGTGTATGCATATTAGAACTTCTAACAGGTAAGGGTTTCCATGGATACTTTTATGCAGCAGAGTTTGTGTATAGAGAGAAACATTCATTTCTAGTTCTAAAAGATTCTGTTTTGATAAAAAGAATAACTCCTGCCAGTCATTCATATGTCTCCACTTTCTAACATAATAAAAATTATATATATCATTTGTGTTATGCTGTAAATTATAAAATAGTTCTATCTAAACCACCCCTTCAATCATGTGCTTTATTCTAGCAATGTCTTGGAATTTTGTTAAAACCTAAAAAGTTTATGAAGGGTTTATACACAAATTTATAATGAGCTTAAAGTATGGATTTTCAGATGGATATGAAGAACTTTTTTTTTTTAAGTCATCATCCAGGCAGTATGACTTGTGAATATCTCAAATTATCTTTGATTTCATATTATTTCCTGACAACCCACCAAATAAAATTCTGCAAGTCTTTGGGAAATATGTCAAAAAGAAATGCGAGATTTAAAGTTGTGACCAAATTTTAAGTAATATGGCTTTATGTGGGATTTTGAGCAGGTTCTGTGATAGTTTAATGAGTGAATTCATTTTAAATGACATGTTTAAAGTGTTGCATTGTTTTACATTGTCATGTGACAAAGCATTGTAAATTGTGCATTTGACCCAATTAATCTGAAAAATGAATTGATCTCATTAATACATTCTATTTTTGCTAGTTAACATGGACTCTAGGTAGTATCAAAGGGAGTACCATGGTTCAAAGGGTCATTGAAAAGCAACCAAGCTATCAACCAACCTCCAAATTGCTCAAATAATAGACTTTATATCATTAAACTTGACCCTACAATGGTCAAGATGACATTATAGTAATCACCAGGGCTACTTCTGTTCAGAGAGGGTTCCTTGAAATGTGATCCATTGTGATATTGTGCCCTGTTAGAAAGAAGCCACCTTTCAAAAGTTATTTTATTTATTATTGGGGGGCGGGGTCGAAGTAGGGTTTCACTCTAGTTCAGGCTGACCTGGAATTCACTATGTAGTCTCAGGGTGGCCTTGAACTCTCGGTGATCCTCCTACATCTGCCACCCGAGTGCTGGGATTAAAGGCGTGCACCACCATGCCTGGCCCTCAAAAGGTATTTTAAATAAACAGAATTTCACAATATGCATGAGTATGGAAGTTATATTGTAGAGGAATTATTGCAGTACTTTTTCCTCAGCATGAAGACAGGTCACCCTCTTAGCTGGCAGTCAAACGAACTGCTTTTTGATGAGCATTTGTTTTAGTTCTGCACAATATCATTTTCTGCATTTTCTTTCTTTGCCATAGCATTGAATATTGACATTTTAAAAGAGAATTCTTGGATTATATTTGGATTTTTGTACTCTCCCCTTAACAATTTATCCATTACAGTGACTTGTAAACACATTTTCACCTCAAAAATCTATATTCCTTGTCCAGACCTACAAATCAATATTTTCTACCCAGAATTTTCTCTGAATCTCTGGAAGAAAATGTTGAACAGTTTGCTTTCAAGTTCCATCTGGGTATTCAGCAACTTGAACCAACTACATTTTTTTTTTCTCAGACTTAGCCACTTGTCCCCAAATTGACTTCTCCATCAAGATTTGATGTCAACCTATGGCTTCTACCTCACTAATGACCAGGAGTGTAGTGTGCAAAGACCCTCAAACTTCCTCCTTTCCAGCCTCATAACCAGTTCCTTAATTCAAACACTTAAGACTTCTTTCCTAAATTGTTTTAGTATCTTTGATGTATATTCTAGTTTTTATGATCACCTTACAGAACTTCTTCTCTGTCAGAGATCTTTCTATAACATAAACTAACCAAGTTTGTTCTCCTTAAAATCTCCTACTTTGACCTACAAGACAAAGATAAACCTCAGTAAAATGTGATATCAGGCTACAGACATGACCCAGACTTTAAAAGCACTTGTTTTCAAAGCCTGCCTATCCTGGTTTGATTCTCCAGTACCCACGTAAAGCCAGATGCACAAAATGACACACGATGCCAGCCTGGAGTTCATTTGCAGTGGCAGGAAGCCCAGGCATGCCCGGACTACATTCTCTCTTCCCCGCTCCCTCTCATACATAAATATTAAAAAATATAGGAGCTTAGGGTTTAAAAAAGATTTTAAAGAATTATTAAAAATGTGATATGAAGTCCATTATAGTCTGGTCATAGTGAAGGTTGCTTTTGAAATTTTATCCCCCTAAAATTCTTTCTGAATGATCTCTGGATGCTATTTCTAGTATAACATACATTCTTTTTTATAGTTGTCTTTTTTATCATTAAGAACATGTTCTGTGTGGATACATCATGGGCTGCTACCATTTTTTCCCTCCTCCCTGCCCCATTCCACAGGGGGCCCATGACTACTGCTACCATACATTCTTACTAGGTGGGTTCCAGTATTTTCTGGAATCCTGAGGTCTCCCCACAAAATTCAAATAACTTTAAAGAGGAAACTGGAACTGAGACACATTCGCTTGAATTATTGGACAAGCTTTACCAATTCCTGAAACTTCAAAGATGATTATTTTAATCTGTCAAGTGAGGAGCCTGGATCAGATGAACATGAAAGCCCTTCCTAATACTAATGTTCTATAATTAGGTAATTTACAAATATTATCTGGGGCATCTATGTTTAATATCACTCAAGAAGGGTTAAGTGCGCTTTAGCTGTATGCCATGAAAGAAAGTTCATGTGACCCATCATGCCGTCTAAATTAGACCTACTTAGAGCTGTCTTTCTTGACCAAACCAACAAAATGGAAAGTAAAGGAGAAAAAATGTGCTTTTATTGTGGTATGATGGTATACTCTTGTATTCACAGTGCATTTTAGATAGAGGCTTTGGTTGTGGTATGACGGTATATTCTTGTATTCACAGTGCATTTTAGATAGAGGCTTTGGTCACGGTATACTCTTTTTAGTGCATTTTAGATAGAGGCTTTGGTTGTGGTATGATGGTACACTCTTGTATTCACAGTGCATTTTAGATAGAGGCTTTGGTCATGGTATGACAGTATACTCTTGTATTCACAGTGCATTTTAGATAGAGGCTTTGGTCGTGGTATGACAGTATACTCTTGTATTCACAGTGCATTTTAGATAGAGGCTTTGGTTGTGGTATGACGGTATACTCTTGTATTCACAGTGCATTTTAGATAGAGGCTTTGGTTGTGGTATGACAGTATACTCTTGTATTCGCAGTGCATTTTAGATAGAGGCTTTGGTCGTGGTATGACGGTATACTCTTGTATTCACAGTGCATTTTAGATAGAGGCTTTGGTTGTGGTATGATGGTATACTCTTGTATTCGCAGTGCATATTGGGCAGATAGGAAGCTTTGGTTGTGGTATGACGGTATACTCTTGTATTCACAGTGCATTTTAGATAGAGGCTTTCACAGTGCATTTTTGTATTCACAGTGCATTTTAGATAGAGGCTTTGGTCATGGTATGACGGTATACTCTTGTATTCACAGTGCATTTTAGATAGAGGCTTTGGTTGTGGTATGATGGTATACTCTTGTATTCACAGTGCATTTTAGATAGAGGCTTTGGTTGTGGTATGATGGTACACTCTTGTATTCACAGTGCATTTTAGATAGAGGCTTTGGTCATGGTATGACAGTATACTCTTGTATTCACAGTGCATTTTAGATAGAGGCTTTGGTCATGGTATGACAGTATACTCTTGTATTCACAGTGCATTTTAGATAGAGGCTTTGGTTGTGGTATGATGGTATACTCTTGTATTCACAGTGCATTTTAGATAGAGGCTTTGGTTGTGGTATGACGGTATACTCTTGTATTCACAGTGCATTTTAGATAGAGGCTTTGGTTGTGGTATGATGGTATACTCTTGTATTCGCAGTGCATTTTAGATAGAGGCTTTGGTTGTGGTATGATGGTATACTCTTGTATTCACAGTGCATATTGGGCAGCAAGCTTTGGCAGATAGAAATACTCTTGTATTCACAGTGCATTTTAGATAGAGGCTTTGACGGTATACTCTTGTATTCACAGTGCATATTACTCTTGTATTCACAGATTTTAGATAGAGGCTTTGGTCATGGTATGACGGTATACTCTTGTATTCACAGTGCATTTTAGATAGAGGCTTTGGTTGTGGTATGATGGTATACTCTTGTATTCACAGTGCAGTGCATTTTTAGATAGAGGCTTTGGTTGTGGTATGATGGTATACTCTTGTATTCACAGTGCATTTTAGATAGAGGCTTTGGTCGTGGTATGACGGTATACTCTTGTATTCAGTGCATTTTAGATGCATTTTAGATTAGATAGGCTTTGGTTGTGGTATGACAGTATACTCTTGTATTCACAGTGCATTTTAGATAGAGGCTTTGGTCATGGTATGACGGTATACTCTTGTATTCACAGTGCATTTTAGATAGAGGCTTTGGTTGTGGTATGACGGTATACTCTTGTATTCACAGTGCATTTTAGATAGAGGCTTTGGTTGTGGTATGATGGTACACTCTTGTATTCACAGTGCATTTTAGATAGAGGCTTTTGGTCGTGGTACTCTTGTATTCACAGTGCATTTTAGATAGGCTTTCTTGTGATTCACTCTTGTATTCACAGTGCATTTTAGATAGGGCTTTGGTTGTCACAGTGCATTTTAGATAGAGGCTTTGGTTGTGGTATGACGGTATACTCTTGTATTCGCAGTGCATATTAGATAGAGGCTTTGGTTGTGGTATGACGGTATACTCTTGTATTCACAGTGCATTTTAGATAGAGGCTTTGGTTGTGGTATGACGGTATACTCTTGTATTCACAGTGCATTTTAGATAGAGGCTTTGGTTGTGGTATGATGGTATACTCTTGTATTGCATTTTAGATAGAGGCTTTGGTCGTGGTATGATGGTATACTCTTGCAGTTTTAGATAGAGGCTTTGGTTGTGGTATGATGGTATACTCTTGTATTCACAGTGCATTTTAGATAGAGGCTTTGGTTGTGGTATGACGGTATACTCTTGTATTCACAGTGCATATTGGGCAGATAGGAAGCTTTGGTCGTGGTATGACGGTATACTCTTGTATTCGCAGTGCATTTTAGATAGAGGCTTTGGTCATGGTATGATGGTATACTCTTGTATTCACAGTGCATTTTAGATAGAGGCTTTGGTCGTGGTATGACGGTATACTCTTGTATTCACAGTGCATATTGGGCAGATAGGAAGCTTTGGTCATGGTATGACAGTATACTCTTGTATTCACAGTGCATTTTAGATAGAGGCTTTGGTCGTGGTATGACGGTATACTCTTGTATTCACAGTGCATTTTAGATAGAGGCTTTGGTTGTGGTATGACGGTATACTCTTGTATTCACAGTGTATTTTAGATAGAGGCTTTGGTCGTGGTATGACGGTATACTCTTGTATTCACAGTGCATATTGGGCAGATCATGGTATGACAGCTTTGTATTCAGTGCATTTTAGATAGAGGCTTTGACAGTATACGGTATACTCTTGTATTCACAGTGCATTTTAGATAGAGGCTTTTGGTCGTGGTACTCTTGTATTCACAGTGCATATTGGGCAGATATACTCTTGTATTCACAGTGCATTTTAGATAGAGGCTTTGGTTGTGGTATGACGGTATACTCTTGTATTCGCAGTGCATATTGGACAGATAGGCTTCTGGATTCAAGGCCAGCTTGGGTTCTATATAAAGGCTCTGTCTCAAAACTCAGAAACACAAGAGTTATATATTTTTCACAACTGAAAATTTATTGTTTATCTATTGAGTCAAGAAGTCATGTCTTTGCTCAAATGCATTTGTCATTGGTGAAAATGGTTGTAGAAATTCATGAATTCTAACAAGCAAGTCTGTTGTTACAGTTTGTCTTTAATTCAGACTTTGTGAAAGCATGTCTTTAGATTTTCACACTGTTCAAAGTGTATGTGTGTATGTGTGTGTGTGTGTGTGTGCGTGCACGTTCACATGTATATTAAATTTATCCAGTAAGCACATTTTTTCTCTGATACTGTGTTAGAATTGTGGACACAAAGAGCCACTCAGGTTTTAAAATTTAGACATAGCCATGAAGTGACACAGGTCCCAAACTATACTATTTAATACATTATTTTGGCAATGTAGGGAGCATTTTAACCTGATATTAATTCATTAGTCAATAATAATAATTGAAGCATCAATTCTCCCATGAAGATCCCTTCAACTCCAGTTGAGTTAGTCATCTTTCATTGGCATAGCCCTTGTTTGTTCCGCACACTTGTCACCAGAGTAGGTTGCTATTTTCCTGATTTTTCCACAGAGGAAAGAGAGAGATATCATAAATAGATATTGTAAATAGATATCGTAAATAGATTGTGTAATCTTACATCAACAGGAAGTAATCCCACTGGAATTGAGCCCAGGAAGCTCCTAAATGTCGTGCTAAAGTTTAGATAGGTGATATTAGACCAAAGAGATAACCCAAATCACGAGCAGTTGTCAGAGTTTCCAGCTACAAAGGACGAAAGCTCGGTCAGTATGTTGATGTTTATGGGCTAATTAAATGCATATCCTTAAGCCTCCAATCTCTATCGCTACAGTAAATGAAACTTCTCCTGTTCTCTAACCCATGCCTGGTACCTGGAACTGAGATCCTGAACATGGATCAATATCTCTGCTGTGATTTCTCAAGCCCAGTAAAGCCATCTTCACTTGGCAGGGGATATAAAGAACTCTTAATAACCAAACGGTTGTTGTTCCTGAGGGTAAATATAAAGAGAGAACATCACAAAAAAAATGTGCATGAAATTAAATCACAATGCAAAGTTAAATGCCAGTACAGTTAAAAGCCACGGAATACCACCACAGACTTAGGGACTTCATCACTCCTGTCCGCAGTGGGAGAAATCAATTTGTTGTTAAGCCATCCCAAGAAATGGAGCCAGGGACTCAGCCTGGAATCTCTGCTGAATTCCACTAATTTCTGAGCAGCGTGGACACATTCTTGATTAAAGAAACCATAAGAGCAAAGGTGTGGCATTGAAAATATGTCTGGCATTCTCAGAAGATTCTAGAGCATCACTTTTGGAAAACCATTTGATTATAGTGCAGACAGTTTAGTCTGGAATAGTTCAAAACAAGATGAAAAACTTTGTAAGAAAAATACAGAGCTCTTGGCTCTTCCTAAATTGTCGAATACAAACAATTTCTCATCTTGAAAGCAGAGACTTGTCATAGGGCTTCAGCTTTCAAAACAGAGACCAAACCCATGTAGTCTAATGTTCCTGCTCCTGAATCAGAGAGAAGGGAGTCAGTCCTCCTGTTTTGTTGTCCTGAGATGAAATCTGTTGACTGCTTGTAAGTGACTCACTTCCAGGAAGATTTCAACCCCCTGTTTTAGACCTCAGTAGCCTGGAGACCGCATGGAAATGCATCAAATGTTTATGCAACTTGCAAGAATTGAAGAAAGAATAACATCCAAACCCTTGCTCCCATTTTGAAAAAACATGTATTTCAATGGCATATCCTATGGATTGATGCAAGTTCAAGCCATATAAGAAAACATCCACATGATTTTTTAAAAAATCACTGTAAATTCTACCACCAAAAGAATGCCATCATAAATCTGAAATATGCTGGCAACCTTTTCCCTTGGAGTGGTGGAATGCTTAATTGGCTATCTTTTGTAGTGGTAACGAAGTTACCATGTTACTATTTTCTTTTCCCCCATGCTTAGGTCATGTTCAGATGTTGTGCTATGAGAAGTGACTTCACTTCTCTATTTCACCCTTCCTCCCCATTCTCCTTTTCCCCTTTCCCTGCCTCTGAAGGAGAGTGAAAATCTCAGTGTGCTCTTTTCCACATTAGGCAGACTGCCCTAGAAGTGAAATGAATGAAGGACGCCCAAACAGGAGGCTATCTAGGTTCTGGCATCTCTCTCTTGATGTGGTTTAGCATCCTGGACCAGTGCTTTCTAATTTAATTTGGGGTGTATTCACTTCAGTGGTGGCATGAGGGAGAGGGGTGGGATGGGGAAGAGGCACCTTCTACTTTGTCAATTTTCCAAGGGGAAAATGTAGCTATGCAGATTTTATATCTGAGAGCATCAACCTCAACTTTCATTTCCTCTGGTTTACCTATAATTTCTTGCCCTGATAAATCCAGAGCTAAGGAGATCCAATAAAAAAATCCACTTGCTCTAATACGCAGGCATTGACGTGATACTCAGAGTACAATTCTCTTACTCCACTATTCACCATTGAAATGTATTTTCACATCTTTTCTACAAGTCTAAAATTTATTCAGTCTCATGTTTTATTAAGGCATCTATTTGACCTGAATTAGTTGCACCATTTCATTTTCCCGTACGTAACCCGTGTTACCAATTCAGTGAATGACCTGTATCCTCTAGTCCCTCAACTCTTGTCCTTCCAGCTGATGTGAGTTACCAGTCCCTAACCTGTGATTAATCTAACCATCTGCCTGCTCAACAGAAACCTCTAAGCTGCCAGATGCTGCTGGAGAAGAATTATATAACCATTTTGTGTTGACTTGTTACGTATCTCACATCTCTACTCACACTCAGTCCTCAGTGCTGCTTGGCAATCCTTTGTCTCTGTCCAGATATTTCTCCTTTTGCCAAGGCAACCACTTTATGTGTTAACCCTCCTACTCAATCTTTCACTTTTACACACAAAATACCTCTATACAAACCGGAAACCAACATGTCCAATATCTTGATTTTTGTTAATATCTTGAATTGAAGATAAACCGCTCTTGCAACACTTTCTAGGTGGTCCAAATGTATTTCAAATTCAAGATGTCTCATATAAATGGCTGCAAGTGGTACTCTCACCTCCACACATGCACTTTGTCATGTGTTCACCCACTCTCTCTCAGCCTCTCTCTCTCTCTCTCTCTCTCTCTCTCTCTCTCTCTCTCTCTCTCACACACACACACACACACACACAAATCATAAGTCAATGGAGGTGAGTTGAGCTTGTGGCCTATTACCTTCCTGTGGTGTAAGCTAGTACTGAGCTAGTGTTCAATATAATATTCCAGGGCTGCTTCCCTTCAGAATCTTTTTTTTTCTTTTTGCATACCTGGGGGCTTTGCTGGCCACACTTAGCTTTGCACTCTGAGGTCTGGGAATATCGTCTCAGCTTCCTAAGTGGCACCTCACTGAGGGCAGCTAATGTTCCGGGTGGAAGATTGTCCCCCATGTGTGTTGGGCATATTGGAAACCACCACAGCCTGCTTGCAGGCAGAGCATTTGCCTTTCAAGAGCTCTTAGGCTCATCACCCTGCTGGAGAAAGCATACAGGTCGTGCTAGATGCCCAGGGCTATCAAACTACACGGTTAGTCTCATTTGGTGAAATTTGCTTTGGATAGCACAAACAGGTTTGTGATCAAGCATCCTGTAGCCTTGATGATTCTGCTTGTGACTCAATAATTCTATACCATATGGCTTCCTTTCTTCAAAAATAACAAAAATGAACATTTAATGCATATGAAATATAAAAAATGAAAAACAAATCTAACTAGCTTACATTTATTGAGGTTTCTCTGGGAGTCATGTGTAACAATTAGCATTTAAAATAAGAATGGGGGGCTGGAGAGATGACTTAGCAGTTAAGGCACCTGCCTCAGCCTAAGAACGCTGGTTCCAATCTCCAGCAGTTCCAATCTCCAGGTCCCACGTTTAGCCAGATGCAAAGTGATGCAAGGGCGCAATGCCGCACTTGTCCACAAGGGGGCACACACATCTGGATTTCGTTTGCAGTGGCTGAGAGGCTGCTGGCGTGCCCATCTCTGTCTTCCTCTCCCTCTCCCCCCCCCCGTGTGTCTCAATCCAAAAATAATTTTAAAAAAATAATAAAATAAGAATAGGGTGCAAAATGGAGAGAATAGCAGCAAATTGTTTTTAAATATATGTAATAAAGTTCCATCCTCAAAATGGACTCATGTCATTTTAAATTCTTTTTATGAACAAATATTTCATGTCACGCCTAACAATACAGTAACAGTTCATAATGACATTGATATTATAATTTTTAATCAATAAAGAGAAAATAAACATGATCATGGCACAGTTTAGTATTTGTAAGTTGAAAGCACACCAGAATACCAGAAGTATGGCCTTGCCTGTTACTTAGCCAACAATTTTAATTTGTCAGCCTTGAACTTGACCTCGTGTGACACACAACCTGAACTTTCATGGGGCCATTTGCATTGCATCTTCTCATTATCCAGGCACATTTAATGTTTCAGCAAAGTTCTATTATTGAATCACAAATGCTGCACAGAATATGCTGGACATTACTAAATTCAGTGTCTTGGTAGTTATATTGTTTTTTTCATAGGGAACATAGCATCAGAGACAAGTGTCTTTCTGATCCTGTGCTCTGACAGCTGTGTCCCGGTGGAACTGAAGTTGAAGACGGTAACTCAAGAAGATGGAGCTTCATATTGAGTGAATCCGCCTTCAATGTAAAAAAAGTCCAGAAGAGTCAACTGTGAGCCACATCCCAGTAAAATTACGGAAATTTTGCAAAGTAAAGGAGAGATCCCACCAGACTTACAGGCAAAGCCCAAGTTATTTATAAAGGAAAGAAAAGCGGGTGGGCACCTGGCTTCTTGTCAGCAACTATCAGAGCAAGAAACCAGGGCAACACTTTCCAAAAGTAAGTAAGGAACAGGTGACAAAAGCTTTTGTATCTGACTAAGCCGTTCTTCAAATATCAAGAGTCTGTCTGGGAATTTAATAAAGGAGGAACTTTGCTTAACTCACAGCATAGCTTGTAAAAAGGATGAAATACACTCAATTCTAGATCTACGGCTAGGACATAAGCAGGAATGAGAAAATGATTAGTATCTAAATATCCCTTTCTCTGTCAAAGCCATAAAACATAAGAAATGCAACTTATATGCTCATTATTTAAAGGAAAAGGAAATCATTTAAAGTTAATAAAGTTGAAGTAAAATAACAGAATATTAAATTAATGTACTAAAATTAAGCAATCCTTTTAACATATCTTTCTAACCACAAAAAATGCATCACAAAATAAACCATTTGATAAGAAAGCAAAGAAGATAGACAAGTAAATGAATGACACAAAATAAATGTAATTTTATATGACTAAAAATAGCAAACTTGTCTTGGAGATATGGCTCAGTAGTTAAAGGCACTTGCTTGCAAAACCTAACAGTCCAAGTTCAATTCCCAAGTACCCATGTAAAGCCTGATGCACAAAATAGTGCATATGTCTGGAGTTTGTTTGCAGTGGAAATAATCCCCTGGCATGACTATTCTCCATTCTCTCTATGTGTTCCTCTCTCTCCTTGCAATAACTTCTTTAAAAAATTAAAATAATAAAAGACCACACTTATCCATCAGTTGGTAAATACAATTGCGCTCAACTTATTTACAAATCAAAATAAAATAATCTGGGCTAGAGAGATGGCTAAGTGGCTAAAGGAATTGGCTTGCAAAGCCTGACAGCCCTGGTTGTATTTCCAGTACCCAGGTAATGCCAGACAAAGCGGTGCATGCATCTGGAGTTCGCCTGCAGTGCAGGAGGCCCTGGCATGTGCATGCATGCTCTGTTGTGGTTACTTCTTGTTGCTAGACCTGAACAGAAGCAGCTATGGGAGGAAAGGGTTTATTTCAGGCTTCCAGTTTCAAGAGGAAGCTTCATCATGGCTCACTTCATCATACATGGACAGTTCAGAGAAACAGCAGCACCAGCAATCCCCCCAGTCATACACATACTCATATCACACACACACACACACACACACACACACACACACACACACACACATGAAAGATTAAAAAAAGTAGTACAGGGATGGAGAAATGATTGAAGATCCTTGCTTACAAAACCTGAAACCCTGGGTTTGGGTCCCCAGTACCCACATAAAGCCAAGGCCAGAGGCACAAGTGGCACGTGTGTCGAGTTCACTTGCAGTGGCAAGAGGCCATGTCACACCCATATTCACAGTCTCTCTCATAACTAAATAAAATTATTTCCAAAAACTTACAAATAAATAGAAATTTAAAATCCCACATTCATTGCATCAATCCATCTCACGTTTGTAAGATCAATATATTATATTCATTAGCCTTTTTCAGATTGTTTATAGTGAGCAACAGAATCCACACAACTGTGAATTTCAGGGCATTCCCAATAGAGGAAATGGACCGTCACCTATTATATCCTTGCAGCCTTTCCTCCTTAATCTCAGTCAGCAAGGCTCAGTGCTTAACCACAGCTTAGTCATACCTAATTCTGTCTGATATCTAAGTATCAAGAGATTTAATTTTTCAATTTTTTAGAAAGGCCAGATTGACACAGAAATCATGGAAGGTGTTAAATACCCAGGTTTCATAGATTTCTATTGGGATATGGTTAAATGTCCCTGCAATTTTGTTTTATAACACTGAAATGTGGTGGCTCTCTGAAAAATATCATAGAAACTAGATGTTTTGTGAGATTTCCTTCAAGTTATCAAAAAAACAACTCAGAACAGTTCTTTTAATGCTTTTTGTTGTTGTTTGTGGAGGTAGGGTCTCACCCTAGCCCAGGCAGACCTGGAATTCACTATTGAAGTAGTTTCAAGGTTGTCTGAACTTACAGTGGTCCTCCTTCCTCTGCCACCCAAGTGCTAGGATTAAAGGTGTGTGCCACCACACCTGGCTCTTCAATGCATTTTGACATGTGTATCTTCACCATGACATTACTTTCCATATAAAATAGGTCCTTAATAATTTGTTATTTATTTTGAATGAGATTACTCATAAGAGACAGGAGAAGTGAATAAAAAATTGCTTAGCTTCTCCAAAATGAATTGGAGATAATTGCTAAAGTAATGCACATTAATTTAGACTGCCAAATTAATTTCCCAACACTCCTTATACTCCAAGAGTCTTAATTAAGGAACAACTAAGATTGCCTTCTCATATTATAGTTATTGCTGGAGCATTGACTTTGAACATTTAACCCCTTTGATGTGGTTTAAAGGACAGAGGGAAAATACCTTACATTTTTAAAAAGTGCTTTATAGTTTGCAAAGTGATGCCATGATCTCTTCTACAAACTATTCTTTTCTTCAAGATGTGGTTGAAGCCTCCTGCGAAGCTATTTAAATGTTGATTTGAAGCCCTAAAACATGCCCAGACCCAAGCTACATGTTTCCAAGGATCAAGGGATACCAAAGAGAGAAGAAAAGTGAGTGAGAAATTTTAGTAAGATGAAAGTTTGAATGAAGCAGAAATATGTAACCAAAAGTAAAAATAAAATATCATCATAACGTAGGGATGTTTTCTTCTTCAAGGGTATTTTCAATGTAGAGGAGAGGGCAGGACTTCCTTTCTTGCTCCAGGTGGCAGAACCAGCAGTTGTGAGTGGCAATTCTGACACTCAGAGGTGATTCACACAATAAGAAAGGGTTGCCTAGCAGGAAGGACTTTCCTGGTGCAAAGGCCATGATCCTTCCATCATGGTCTCAGGTTGTCAATAAATCAAAATTTCGGTGAACAATATTTATTCCTGGACTAATCTTGCCGTCTTAAACAAGACCCCACCTTGACCTTGATTTCACTGTGAGACTGACATTTCAAAACTTCCAAAGACAGGAGATTTGAAAAGGTGTAGCTGTCCCCTATTTTATATGCCATACTTAATAACTACCCACTGTTAATCCACGGAGCTGCCTGTCATACGCTATTCCACTGGGCTGTTGGTTAACACGGGAGATGAAGGGCAGGAGTAAAAATCTATACTCTCACTCTGTCAATCAGCCTCATCTAGAACTCTCTGCATAATGTTCAGTGAGCTTGTACAATACTCGGATATGATGAGCTCTTCTTTAGAGTCTTCTGTTTATCTTTGTATTTCCATGGCTTATCTGCCTGTATTAAACTCATTAGCTCCTCAGTATATGCTTAATAGGAAAATAAATGTATTTTATTCCAAATACTCATGTCTACATTGCCAGCACTATGTTAAAAGCAAGATACACAACAAAATTGAAATACAACAGTCCCTACCTTATAAAGTACTCAAAATTCAATATAATAAATGAGAGTGAAGGTGCCTGCATTGGGTAAAGTTTGTCCTCCTGAGACTCTTTCCAGCTTAAAGCACATATAAATCCATATTCTTTTCCTGAAAAATGCAGCCTAGATTCAAAAGCAAAAGAGAATCATGATTCTATTCCTAGGATGCTAATTTGTGGCACTGAGGAGCTTCTTGTAAATAAAAAAACTTAAAAAATCAATATATATGATGTTCTTTTAGTTAATATGGGTTCTTCTAGTTAATGTGGACTTTAAAGAATTAAGGAGACTGGGTCTTGGAAAAAAAAATGTGTCTAGGGCTGGAGAGATGGCTTAGCAGTTAAGGCGCCTGCCTCCTAAGCCCAAGAATGCTGGTTCCAATGGCCAGTGGTTCCAATCGCCAGGTCCCATGTTTAGCCAGATGCAGTGATGCAAGGGCGCAATGCTGCACTTGACCACAAGGGGGCGCACGCATCTGGATTTCGTTCACAGCAGTTGAGAGGCTGCTGGCGTGCCCATCTCTATCTGTGTCCCTCTCCTCTCCCTCTTTCTCTGTCTCTCTTCAAAAAAAAAAAAAATTGTGTCTAACTTTATACAAAATATAGTTTTCAGATATTAAGAAATAAGATTTTGGACCCTGGAGTTTAAAGCATGGAGTAATTTGCTCTACATATTTATGGAAGTAGTCAAACTATTATGTCTATATTAAGAATAACAAATATTGGGCCTGGGAAGATGTCTTAGTGGTTAAGGTGCTTGCCTGAAAAGCTTAAGGACCCAGGTTTGATTCCCCAGAGTCATTCTAAGCCAGCTGCACATGGTCTGGAGTTTGCAGTGTTTGGAGGCCCTGGTGTGCCCATTCTCTCTCTCCTGCCCCTCTCTCTCTCTCTCCCCCAAATAAATAAATGTAAAATATTTTTTCAAAGAGTAACAAATACTGGCATAATAGTGACTCACCACTGATCCTACATTAGTAGATGGGGTTACTTTTACTGTCTATTTATAGATGATGAAACAACAAAGAGACTGTCATGTGCCCCTTTATCAGGAGAAAGTAATAATCCCAGACAGCTGAACACCACAGCCTGTGCTCATAAGCATAATGTCAGTGATAAGGCTGTGCACAGGGTTTCAGCAAGGCTATACAGTAATTTGGAACCCTTTAGCAGAAATGCATTGGCCCGGACTCTAGCCCCTCCCTCTTTCTCTGAATCATTCGTACAAACATCAAAGCCACTACACTTGGCAGCCCATTTCTCATGGTTCCAGTTTTTAAACTAACAACTGATTATTTCATTAAATAATAAATATATTATACTTTATAGCCACACATATGTAAACAAGTTGACCTTTTTCTTTTCCTGTTTTTTTTTTTTTTTGTTTGTTTTGTTTTGTTTTTTTTGAAGAAAGGTTTCGCTCTGGCTCAGGCTGACCTGGAACTCTCTCTGTAGCTGCAGGCTGACCTCCAGCTCATGGCAATTCTCCTATTTCTGCCTCCAGAGTGCTGGGATTAAAGTTGTGTACCATCACTCCTGGCTGTTGGCCATTTTTATAAAGCATTCTAATTCTAATTTACTGAGAGTTAAGAGGCTTTCTGTGAAAAGCATGGTAAATTTCATTTTAGAATTGAATAATCTTTCAAATTTGCTTTCACATATATTCTCTTTTTCCTCTAGTTAGTTAATTGGGACTATTTAACAGATTGTCAATGTTTCTGCTGAAAATAAATCTCAACAAAAACTCGAAAAACTTTTACTTATCTTGCTAGTTGACCTATGGTTGCTAGATAATGACCTTGCCTTATAGTTGAATGCAAATACTTAAACAGAAGCTGAAATGCTCCTGACTGTGGGAGGTTATTCATTTCATATGAAACTCATTCATATTCTTGTGTCAACAAATTAATGGAAGATTGCCCGTGTGTTTTTATCCCACAAAATCACCTTAGCAACATGAATATAAAAACAGCATGAACTTTCCCAGAGAGCCTCCCATCATTCTGGGCAAGAGGATTCAACAAGAGAAAACCAAAATTCTCCATTTAGTTTAATCCCTAAGATGAGTATTAGAATTTGTGTAAAACATAGATGCTGGTGGTAAAAGAGACAGATGTCCTTTACATGTATAATATAAAATGAAATAGTTATTTACTTATTTATTTTTGAAAGAGTTCCATTGTGGAGAGGAGGAAGTGAGAAAAAGGAAGCTTGGCCCCTTGTTTCCATGATTCCGTGGTGTTTTGTTTTTGAGAGAGAGAGAGAATTGGCATGCCCGAGTCTCCACCCACTGCAGTGGAATCCCAGACAGGTGTGCCACCCTGTGCACATACACGACCTTGCACTTGTGTCACCTTGTGCATCTGGCTTACCTGGGACCTGGAGAGTCAAACCTAGGTCCTTGGGCTTCACAAGCAAGCACCTTAACCACTCAGCCATATCTCTAGCCCTGAATAGTTATTTTTCAATAAAATTGTATTTGGCTTTCATAGAATAGTAGAATTTCTATGCCAGTAAGGACCATCAGATTTCCATGATTCTAAAACCCAGGAAACATAGATTCACCTGTGTTTGATGAAGTTCAAATGACTTTTAACACACACAACAAAGGGCGATGTATCTCTAATGGATTTGTCCAAGTTAATTTGAATCTAGGCCCATGTGGTTCCCAATTGTACTTAAGTTATGTTATGAGTCAAGGAGTGCGAGGCTTGGCGTACTGAGAAAGCTAAAGCCACACACTGGTCATGGAGACTACCTCTGACAGCAGAGCTGGCTGGACTCCAGATTATGTCGTTGTCCACCACGGAAACCTTTGCTTTTCAGGTTGATGTTACTCACTGCCTTTCTTTCTGGGATGCAATATTTTGACTTATAATATTGATGGATGTGGTCAGTTTCCACAGCCTTGTCACCGAAATAGCTTTTGCTCCTCAAGCCCAAGGCCCAATATTGGGCTTCTCACAGTTGTCCTCTGTATCCATTCAATTTTTCATTTGGGGACTGACGAATTTACAGTTATTTTATATGAAGCCGACTTGTAATAGGACTGCATTTCTTAGTTGCCCATCTATGCCCTATACTAACACAGAGGCCATCATGACACTTTAGACCCTCACATCAATGCTTGTTAACCCCATGTCCCAGCCTCATGAAAATGGCATTTTTCCCTTTGCCCTAGTACAGAGTTACTCAAGTTCATTGCCATAGTCCTCTGTGAGGAAAAAATAAGGACATCCTCATCAAATGAATGATAACCTGTGACCATCAATGCCACCAATTGCCTCTTTTAAATGTTAGGGTACATCTATCCCCATTGCTATAGGGGATCTACTGTTAGCATGGCCTGTTGTTAAAAGACACTGGGTTTCTGTTTGATGGTGGAGGCCCTGTCACCAGCACATTTCTTATTGTAATGTTAATGGGCTGTTCTCTGCTCCCTCCCATAGATCGTAGTCAATAGTTAAATAGCCTGATCCTGTATAATATTGCATATACAACCCAGCCTGCCTACTTCTCCATGTCACGACTTGCAAGGAGTGGCAGAATTTATATCCCAGTAAGGACCATCAGATTTCCATGCTTCTAGAACTCAGTAACTGAGAAATTGGTCATTTCCGGACTATCATACTATATTCCTAGAGAACATAAGATGAATTCATATCTACAAAACCTCTCTTATCTAATTCATATAATCTCCCTCTTAGTCAATATTTTCAGGATCTACTCACTCATCTTCTCTCAAGTCCTGACAACACATGTGTTCTATATCATACAAGAGTCCCTAGTACTTTCCCAACTGGATTATGACCCTTGCTTTGGTATTTGATGGACAGGAGAGAAGAGAGCACTAGACCCTGAGGGGTAGGTTTACAAGGCTATGTGAGGCAAAGCTTCTAAGTTGTCTTCTAGCCGAGAAGGCATGCTAATATTTATAAAGAGAATAGGTCCACTAATGTGGCACCAGAAAGCACAGAAAACCCTGAAATTTCAAGAATTTTTAATGGGATAACTCATATTATCCCATTATATACCCAAGGATTACATTCTTTTCTAGTCATACTCTGATCTCAGTGTAAGAGCTTGATATACAGAGGTGGTGAATTCAATCTTTCAAAACATCCATTGCCCTTATAAGTAATTCTTCAAATGTTTCCGCTGTTTCACAATAGGAAGCAAAGATTTTTTTTCTCCATGAAAACTAACTCACATCTTGACTCAAATTCTTTTTAATTGCCCTCGTATTTCATTATTTAGCTATTTCCTAATCTCATCTTATCTCCAGGGTCAGGCCTGGTTAGTGCTTAGAAGGGGAATGTTTCTTTATTCTCCATGGATGGAATAAGACAGCTGATTCCTTTTTTCTTCAGGTTGCTGTACTCAATATTGTGATATTTCACTTACCTACTCCATTTCTCTATCCATCTATTACTTATGAGAGGATGGACCATCTGAGCTCAGGGGCTACCCATATTGTACCATCTGTGACAGGATTCCCATTTCCAGTGAGGTTTCAGTGCTAAATCTCCAAAATCATCAGAATCTCTTCCCTAGAACCAATCCTTACAACAATGACCTTAGGCTGGATTCCATTAGAAACAGATCTTGACCTGGAGAATTGTATTCATATGCCCTTTGGGTGATGTTTTCAGAAAATAATTTACCTAGAATTAAAAAGTATAGGGCTGGAGAGATGTCTTAGCGGTTAAGGTGCTTGCCTGCAAAGTCAAAGGACCCTGGTTCAACTCTCCAGGACCTACATAAGCCAGATGCACAAGGGGGCACATGCATCTGGAGTTTGTTTGCAGTGGCTGGAGGCCCTGATGTGCCCATTCTCTCTCTCCCTTTCTCTCCCCCCCCGCCTCTTTCCCTCTCTCAAATAAATAAATAACATGTACTAAAAAAAAAAAAAACTATAGCAAACTCAGAAGTGTTGGATCTA
The DNA here is from genome assembly GCA_036365145.1 of Orientallactaga sibirica. Classification (NCBI taxonomy): domain Eukaryota; kingdom Metazoa; phylum Chordata; class Mammalia; order Rodentia; family Dipodidae; genus Orientallactaga; species Orientallactaga sibirica. Next base: position 1,326,853 of record JAEOAD010000051.1, read on the forward strand.
TAACCTGGAATAATCAAGTATTGGCTGCGTTGGAAAATTTGCAAGTGACCTGTGTTAACAGCGTAGTTTCTTTCATTAGAAACCAGAAACTCTGATTCCTATAATGAAAGGACAAGTGTGTTCTCTTATCTGACTTTACTAGAAGCTTGTAGTAAAGTCAGAGTTGGCGGTGATTCTTTGTCAGTAATAAAAAAATCAGACCCTTGAGAATAGTAATTACAGGGTTTGGGATCCTCAAGTGAGAAGTAGTGTTTAAAGATTTCATTGTGGCTTATTTAAATCAAGGAGGTAGCTGGGGAATGGAATCATGTGTACAGAATCTCCATGGTATACTTGAACATGTAGGAGCAGGGATATGTATGTATGTACATGGGGCTTTCTCTGCCTCAGGAATATAATGTTGACAAGATTTCCCCCTGAAATACTTAGTTTTATGTTGATCCTACAGTGCTTGCCAGAAAGATCTATGGTCTCTAAATGACATCAAGAAGAGATAACTTACCTCTCAACACAAGGATCCGCAGTTAGTGATGAAACTTGAAGGACATTTTACTTTACGGTGCTAATTTCTGCTTTATAAATAATTTTATGCCTGGTTGCTTGCTAAGTAGAAGGATGTGCAATAAGAAAAAAGTCACTGCTGTGACCCTCAGAATTTTTATTGACTCACGTTTATATCATGGATTAGTTGAATAGACTAGACAAGATAGGTAGTACCCTCAGCGCAGGGACAAAGCATTTTGGAAATATCCCGAAGTAAAAAGATCTATACTGTGCTGGAGGGACCAAAAAAGAAGAGCAAAAATAATAATAATAATAATAATAATAATAATAATAATAATAATACATTTGGCTCAGAATTTTCCAGGCAGGAATTTTAATTGTGAACTTATTTTTTCTTCAGAAGCAAGATGCTGAGAGTAACTTTAAATTTTCTGTCATACAGGATCCAAACCAGAAAATACCAACTACTCTGACTTTGAAAGAGATGAGAGGAAAAAAGAGTTCTCCTCTTATCGGACACTCCTTTTGGTTTGGGTTTTGGTAATAAGGACCCCTCAGGCTGCCACAGACAGAACAGCTGGAGGCAAGCACAAGGGCTTTCTCTTTATCCAAAGCTTGTGGGGAAGGCAGGGAAGCAGAAGAGAGGAAAGGAAGAAAACAAGACTGTCTAGGCCAAAGCCAGGTGTCCTGCCTTGATTCAAAGAGACAGGGACTTGGGCCAGAAGACTCTCTCAGAAATGTCTTTGCCTTGAGGGAACACAGCATGTGGTCGATTATCTGCACAATCCCCCTCTCCTCACTCTCTAGGTTGTTCTGGCAGCCCCGAGGCAACTCTTGTTGAAGACAGAGGCTAGTCTTGAGAACTTTCTTTCTTTCTTTTTTTTTTTTTTTTTTTGTTTGTTTTGTTTTGTTTTTTGAGGTAGGGTCTCACTCTGGCCCAGGCTGACCTGGAATTAACTATGTAGTCTCAGGGTGGCCTTGAACTCAGGGCGATCCTCCTACCTCTGCCTCCCGAGTGCTGGGATTAAAGGCGTGCGCCACCACGCCCAGCGTCTTGAGACCTTTCTAATCCAGGCTCATAGCAGCACCATTCTAGTCAGAGAAGCAAGAGTATCTCCTGCATTAGTTAATGGAAGAACAGAGAAGCCTAAACCGTGATGGGGAGACCACCCAGAGGTTCATGGCAGCAGGAAGTAGCTAGCACTACTAGGCCATAGGGAGGCAACCAGAGCAATAAAGCAGATGACTCTGTAGAAACAAGACAGAGCAGGCACGAACAGAGGTGGCTGAGACAGAGGAAGAGGGTACCAGAAACTGGACTTGTAGGAAAAAAAAAAAAAAAAAAAAACTTCAGGAAATTCCATGAAACTTGCAAGGGATGAAAAGTACAAACACCACCACTAACTTCCCGTCCCAAACTGCAAGAGGAGAGGCAGTTCCTTGACACTCACTCAGCAGAGCAGGGGAAGGAAGACAGATCTATCTCAGATCCTTAAGAAAGTTCACCCATGTCCCCTTAGGAGAGTGAGCCCTTAGAGGGGAAGAGCTCTATTACCTGAAAACACTATTCAGATAACCAGATCGGAGGCATTTTTAGAATGTGTGAAAAGAAAGGTGGCTAGGATGCTGAGTCGCCAAAGAGGCAGCTACCAAAAGAGACCGAACCCAGGGCTCTGTAGCAAGTTTGCAGTCCCAGAAGTTACTTGCATATAAAGGATCTTTCTGCTTTGCATGTTAAAATAAATAAAGCATCATTTTTACTATTAATGTCTAGTGGGTGTTCTGAAGAGGTACAGGTATCCCCTCTATATGCCTTTCTTACTTTCTAAATGGGTAAGACTTTATACAACTGAGAGTGCAGAGGACTCACAATATTCAATCATGTTTAGGGAAGAGATTTGGAAGTACCACTTGACCTTGAAAAGTGATGTAAGCTACACACCTTTGTCAACATGTCAACATTCCAGAAAAATTCCTGAAATATGATAAACCAAAATGATAGGATAAAAAAAATTATCGTGCCGCAGTAGTGGTGCACGCCTCTAATCCTAGCACTTGGGAGGCAAAGGTAGGAGGATCACCGTGAGTTCAAGGCCACCCTGAGACTACTAAGTTAATTCCAGGTGGGCCTGGGCCAGACTGGTGAGACCCTACCTTGAAAAAGCAAAAAAAAAAAAAAGTTGTAAAAAGTAAAATTTACCAAGAAAACAGATGTTTGGAAACAAAAGAGTACCTTTTAGTTTTTGTTTGTTTGGTTGAAGGTAGGTTCTCACTGTAGTCCAGACTGACCTGGCACTCACTCTGTAGTCTGAGGCTGTCCTGGAACTCACAGTATCCTCCTTCCTCTGCCTCCTGAGTGTTGGGATTAAAGGAGTGTGTCACCATGCCTGGCCCTGAAAATGTACCATTTTTATCTTTCATTTCCTATTCAAAATTGAAATCTTAATTTTAAATCTACTAATTCATGTTTATCAATCACATTGATACTTTCACAAAACATTGTCACTATGACAATGGGTCCTGTGTGGTAACCTGAAGGGTAATCACTATCTAAAAGAGGTCATCTAAGAATATTCTGAGGAAATGCTTTATCCCAGTTCTATGTTAGCCTTATATTTTACAATTTGATTTGCAATAAGGTTCAAATTTAAATTTGCTTTTCATGATGATGAGAACTTGGTAACAAGACTTTATCATACCATCATATCATACTCAAGCATTTCGCTGTTATGGGATTCTTGCTATTGATTGAATTTAGCACATCACTATTTGAGTGTCTAAATGTATTTATAAGTAGAAATTGCTCCTTCTGTTAAGAAAGATTTTGGAGTCAGAAACTTCTGATCACTTCAGAACGTACTGCTTGTCCCCATGAGGAGCCTTCAAAGATCAAACCAGTGTTTTCCTGCAAGAACTTGTGGAAGTGCCTGAAGCAACTGTCAAAGCATCTGGGAAACCTTGTGGTTTAAGTGGTCCTTTCTGGGAAGTCGTAAATGTTAACTTTCTAAAAATGTGTGATGAGACAAGGATTGAAATGAATTCATGTGCTCTGAAGGATAGTAAGTTATATACAGGAAGTTTTGTTTCCTCATAGCATCATTCTTCCTTCTGTCTTAATATTGCCTGATGGGGGTTTGAGCAGAGATGAGACAGAGAACACTAGAACAATAGAAGATAGGAAGGAAGGAGGATTATCATCGGACAGCAGCCCGAAGTGAAGCTGTTCTTTGTCTGCCTTGTAGGACGCAGACAGTGAGAAGAAAGAAGAATTGTGTTTAGAAGTCCTCTAGTCTCTCTTCTGTACTGTGAGGACAAAATTATGTCAGATGTAAGATAAACCATAAGATATATGTAATAAAATTCCTTAAGATTATATATAAAATAGAATAAAATGTTCCATAGTTTGTCACCTGTATTTTGACCACCACAGAAGCTCCAAGGACATGGCTTGATTTGTACAAATTATGCAAATCAGTAAACATGGTCACTTTTCTATCGTCACTGAAATATAGGCATTGTAGTAATTTATCTTGATTAATTGTCAACTCGACAAGATCTGAAATCTTCAGGATACAAACTAGATTGGGTTAACTGAGATGGAAAGAGCCACTCTAAACAAAGGGCAAGATTCCATGCATTGTGGTTCTAGATGAATATAAAGGAGAAAGCTGAGCACCAGTATTTGGTATTATCTGCTTTCTGACTGAGGATGCACTCCTGTTGTCATGATTTCCCCTCCCAGACAGACTATCCACAATTAGAGAGCCAAAAGAAAGCAATACTTAAATTGATTTTGTTGGGTATTTTGTCACAACACTGTAAAAAGTGGCTCATATAGAAAACTGGTTCTGAGAAGTGGGACCTTTGCTGTAGTAAACCTAGCCATATGGTTCATGGACATCCGGAACTGGTTCGTTGGAGGAATGCGAAGAGTTTGTATCTTGGGGCTGGAAAAGCCCTAGAATATCATAAGCAGAGACTAATGGGCCTGTGTATGAGGTTATAGAAGACAGAAAAACAAAAGAAACATGGACATTAGTGGCTCAGTTCATGAGGTTTCTGAGGGAACTGAGCTAAAGGTCAGGTATGTCATATCTAGCAAAGGTCTGGCTGCATTCTGCCAGGTCCTGAGAACATAAGTAAAGTTAAATTCAAAAGTAATGGACTAACTTATTGGCAGAGAAATTTGAAAATTGTTACTATTCACTGCAGTTTTATTCCAGGTCATAATGAGAGGGGGGGAGAGGAAGAGAGAGTGAACAAGTGGGTCAAAAACATACGGAAAATATATAGTTTTGCAAGGGAAAAAATGAGGGAGGTTCCAGTGCAGCTCTAATTGAGGTGGGTGTAGAAATTAAGAATATTAGCACTATTAATGAGAAACCTGCTGTTGTATACTAGGACAGTAGGAAAGGTTCCCTGAGAGCAAGGCCCGCTGGTGGAAAGCTCCTTCTTGTGAAAATGCAAATTTACTTGAAAGGAGAGTACCTGAACTGAGAGTACTGCTGAAGAGGCTCCCTGTTCAAAAACAACTGCCTAAGAAAGTGTTTCCCAGTGTCAGCATAGAAGGTACATAAAGGCTGATGCAACTACGGCAAAGAGGGCGAGGTTCCATTCATTGCTGGTGAGAGAATTTGGCCGGGTCATCCATGTGGTATTGGCTTTGTAGGCAGAAAAGATGAGACTGGGCTGCAGTTCCAGAGAGCTTCAGAGGTGGGCAATGCGTAGCAGGGTCACATTCCCCGCAAGGAGTCCCTGAGAAGCCATTCCATGAAACTGGGATGGTAAAGCATACATTTGTTTCCTAAAGGTCTTATTCATTATCAGTCAGGGAAGAGTCAACATAGGCTGGAATGACTAGAAAATATTTCTGAAATTAGAAGTGTCTGAGGATCAGGCTAGCAGAGCCAACACAGAGAAGCAGGTATGGTGAAGAAGTGAGAACCGTCTAGTGGTCAGACGCATGAGAGGTACAGCCATGCACAGTTAAGTATGCATTCTTGTTAAACCATTATGCAAAACCTGTTCATAAACTGATGGTGAGATCAGTACTGGCCCAATAGAAAGACAATGCAAGCCAAATATGACACTTGTCTAGCTTATCATAAAATGGAAAAAGAAAGCAGACATATTGACATGTAAGAACAGTTAAAGAAGGGTGGTCAAGGAGGATCAATAAATTCATAGGCAATCCTGTTTGAAGAGGATGAGACTGTATCTGATTACATTTGTTAAGCCTGACTTCAGGGGGTGGGTCTCTCCTCTCATTCGTCCTCCACTCAGTCCCCCACCTCTTATCCATAAACTTGATTTCCTCAAGCCAGCTTTGGAACTCTCCAAGATTTCTAGTCTGTACAAAGTCTTTCCCAGTCTGTGTCCTTGACATCACTTTGAAACTGTGTGAAAATGAGTTATACAAGATGCCTGAAATCAGCAAAAACGATGAACAGAAACCAACAAAGGTCAGCTGTTTGTTTCCAGATGACTAAAAATAGGAGCATGTGTGGGTAGATAACCAGCATACATTCGGGAAGAACATAAGGATTTCAAGACCCGAAACCACATTGTCTATCAAAAGCCACAGGCACGAAGCATGTGAGCAGAAATGGAGGACTGCCAGCACGACACAGAATATAGGTCACCATACAGCAACAAGCCAAGCCACAGAGCCACGCGTGGTAGGTGAATTTATGTCCCCCAACAGACTGAAGAGTTTTATTAAAGCTTGTAACATGCATTTTCAGCCACCTAGCTGGAAGAGGTGCTACTGGGGGCAGATCCTGGGGTCACCATAGCCCAAAGGTCTGGCGGGGGAGATCTGAATTCCAGTCGAAGACATGCAGAGTGAGCTCGCCTGGCTTCCCTGCTGTTTGGCCGCTGGGTTTGCTCTTGTTTTTGGTGTTTTCTTCTCTCTGTGTGGGTCTGGAAAAGGGGGTCTGCTTCTTCCACCACCATGGAACTTCTCCCGGATCGTTAAGCCTGAAATAAATTCCCTTTCCCTCATAAACTGTCTGCTCTGGAGGTTCATCCCAGCACCCTTAAACTGACTACTACACCATGCGAGTTAACACAGCACTCTCCCCATCACCTTCCATGTGGATTTAACTTATTATGCCAACCAGCAACCTACCAACAAATAAATAAATAAATAAATAAATAAACCTCACTGATAATCACTGTACTTCAGCTCAGATTTAAATGTATTACTTCACGATGACTGTAGTTGATATCTGTCCTTTCCTCCTCATTAGGGCGGATTTCTTTCATTGTAAGTTTGGGCACTCTCCAAAGCTGGCTGATGGAAGCCTACCTACCTGTGATTCTTAACATCTTAGACTAAGTTTCCACACCTTAACTTTATCAGGCTCCTTGCTCTCAATCTGGCCATTTCCCTCTTCCTTTGGCATATGTTGTTTCTGTTCCATACATTTAAAACACTGCCAGAGATCCCATTAAGAAATTGCCAACCTGGATGGAATTAAATAACATCTTGGAGTCTAAATTTTAAATCAGAAATTTCCATTAAATTTTACAACTCCCCTCCTCCCCCTTGAAATTGCTGGTTCAAATCCTGCTTAGGGCAACAGATTCTATTTTCCTCCAATTATTCTAACACACTTCTTAGATCTCTGATCAGCATTCTGTATACCACCCCTTCATCTAAGAAACCTTTACACCATCTTCTTTTAGAACATCCAAAATTGTAGTTACCTTGTATTGACAGATTAAAAACTCGGGAAAGGAACATTTTTGAAACCAGACAACTTGCGTTGAACACTCAGGACCCTCCCAGTCTGCGTAGTTTCTGTTTGCTCTTCTGAGCAGCTCGTTCTCTCCATCTATGTCTGCTAGTGCTATTAGTGAAAAACTGCTTCTTCACTCATCACGCCACTGGCACTGGATCCGGTGGGATTTTCTCCCCACCATCAATTCGCCAACACTCTAGACACCAAGTGGATGTCCTACACTTTAGCTCAATTCTGACACCTGCCTCGTGGAGTCAGTGTAGCTACTGCAGATCGCGAGCTCCATCTCGCATTGCTGTTGCTCACTTCAGACCCCAGCTGCAGTAGAGGGTTCCCAGGCTATCCCCACACCTACAAACTGGAGATTCACCCAACTCTACCTCTTGCTTGTTAATTTATTATAATAGTTTGCAGGATTCATGGGAAATTTTACTTGCAGTTTCTGGTTTACTACAAAGGATAGTGTCATCAAATAAAATGAATGACCAAACAAAGCTCAGCCGGGAAGAGACCCTGCGTGACCAGAGAGAGACCCAGCATGCACACGCATCCACTCCCTGAAGGTCTAAACCCAGGTTCCAGTATTCATGCCTTTTACGGAGACATGATTGGTTAAATTGTCACCTTAACTGATTTAATCGTTGCCCATTTCCACTTCCAGTAGGTCTGCAAATGGGGCTGAAAGTTGTGACCCCACCATCATCAAATTCTTTTCAGTGATCATGTTCCAAGCTGAGGCTGCTCGGGGGTCCTCTGGTAGTTACCCGTTAGCCTCCAGACTCAAGAGATGGTAACGATCTCAGAAATCCCTATGTCAGGAACCACGGACCAAGACCCAATATTACAACAAAACAGACCTGAACATCGTCCTGAAAAGTACAGAGATTTTAGCAGCTGTTAGTTAGAAACTGGAGACAAAAGCCAAAGCCATAGTTCTTACTATATCATACCTACTCTGAATGGGAACTGAGAACACTTGGCTGCTATTTCATAACGTTAACACTTCACAGTCAAAACCAGCAGACATGTCCTAAGATAGGTGGGCCTATCAAAGTATCATCCTCGAGTGACAAACTAAATATTTACAGGATCATTTTCTTCTAAGTTAAATAACATTAACCAATCTGCCAAGTTTTATCAGTTTTGGAACATGTAATAACATGTTCAAAGTATTATGCGTTGCAAGCTTGGAAGATGATTTCTGAGCTTGCTTTTATGAAAAAGAATGGTTCTTAATATACTAAATAGCCAGACTGAGTGCTCCAACCTAAACTTTTTCATCATAAAGTCTATCAGAAAATAAATCCTGTAGATGCCATACTCCCATTCTCATTTAATCAGGATTTTTGGAGCAAAGAGAACACTTGCATGGATCAGCATTCATGAATATTAAAAAGAATTAAAAATCTTACAGAAATCATAAGCGTTTTATGTGGTTTAGTAAGTCTTTTGTACTTATTGGCTAAGTATCAAAGGGATATTAATTCTTTTCAAAATGAACCAGCTCCCTCCTTGGATCTTGGGCAGATCACAGCTTGTCGTGCACCTCTGCAGCACAAGTAAGCTGGGTAAATATCACCCCCGATGCAGGGCCCGCAGCATGGAATGAGCCTGGAAGGCTTGGTCAGAAGCACACTAATGCATTCTCCTGCAAATTTTGAATGTTCTGTGAAGTAGAAAGAGAGCGGAGGAGGGAGGTAGGGAAGAGCAATTGGAGACTATTTCAATTCAAACTCTGGAGAATTCTTGCTAACAAAGTTAAGATCAAATCACCATCAGTGGCCTGACTGTAACACTTCATCTTTAGGATTCCAAACACAAAGAAAAAATATATAGGAAACCCTATTAATTTTCAAATATACCTCGCCAGTCCTATGATGAAAAAGGAAGAAGTATGTCAGCCTACAGTGCAATCTTAACTCACAAGCTTCATGTTACCTCCTGGTTTTGGAGCGACACAAAGCTTTAACTGTCAGTTATTTCAGCAACCGATTGTTATCTCTGAGCTTGAAAGCAAGATGTGTTATCACAGTGTGAGAGGCGCAGTGTGCCTAGCGAGCGTTCCTATCATACTTTTCTCTTCGCTTCGCTTACTAGACTATTTAAGCTAATTTTTACACCCAACTTTTCTAGCTGACCTGAGCTCATACCTCATAGTTATTTTGAATTTTAAATGTAATTTTTCTCTTCATTTCCTAATTTTCTAATCTTCATATTAGTTTTACCATGTCTTTGTTCATTTATCATAATGTTTGAATTTTTTCAAATTTTCAGTAGTTTTGAGAAATGAATGGAACATTGGTATAAACTAAAATACAGTACTAGAAAAAAAAATCCATAGCTATCAAAAAAAATGGGCCAAAACATTGCCCAAAGTACTGTAGTTTGTTTTCCCTAAAATTTCATTTTACCAATTTGAATAACACAAACTCAGTCGCTTATTCCACCTTCTCTTTTCTCTTTCTCCTGAAAAACCTAGCCTCCGTTGTCTACCCTCCATGCTCACCGCCTCTACAGCTGAGCCATGGCGCCCCAGGCACTTTTACGTAGATGAGCTGCTTTTATTTACACCGTGGGCTTTGGCTACCCTTCCCTTGGACTGGTAACAGAGTCCCTGAACTCTAGCTGCTGTTGGCAGCTGTACAATTTCCTGTGAGAATGACCTTCTCCCTGCTCTCTCCAACAACAGGCACAGCTGCCACCTCTCCTGGGTTGGCCAATGCACCCACCGGTGCCTCTTGTTTACTCACTTGCACAGTGCTGTCCTACTCACATATGTTCTGAAATCATATGACTGTAAAGTAAATGTCTAAGCCGTTTGTGAGAGCAGAGCATTTTCTCCTTTCTATTCCCAACATTGTCATGTCAGATATTTAGATAGGAATAAAGGATAAGTGAGATCAAGGGATCAAAATCTTCATTTTCATAAAACCTCTCCATCTTGCCATTCATCCCACATGGCTCAGGGTTTGGTAGTGCCTCACTTCTTGCTGACCTCCTTCCTTGCTGAGGTCACCGAGTCTCTTCTCGGTTCTCTCTGCCTTGAAGCTTCAAGAGACTGCTCGCCAATTTCCCATATGGCCCTATACCTTCACAATTCTGAGGCATACTGGCTGAAGCTACAGCTGGAAATTACACTGGAGATAGAAATTATTAAGTAAGTAGACAATATCATCCTCGAGTGACAAACTAAATATTTACAAGATCATGTTCTTCTAAGTTAAATAACATTAACCAATCTGCCAAGTTTTATCAGTTTTGGAACATGTAATAACATTATAGCACTCTTAAAATTTCAAGTTAGATTCCTCTCAACTAATGCACATGAGCAAAAATATTATAGACATTATATGACAATTCAACAGATATGTTTACACTGATTGAACATTACCCAATCTACATATCTTCTGTCCCCTCAAACATAACCACTGCCTTCTTGTGAAAACATTCAAAAGCCTTTCCTCTGGCTTTTGGAAGTTAGGAGTGCGCAGAAGTACACTGGAAGTCCAGGACCCTCCCACTTGGTTGGTAACCATTGATAAACTTTTCTCTATCCCTTCTTCCCACTGCTTATATTCTTGCCATTCTATTCATGCTTATGAAGTCAACATTTTTTAGATTCCTCTTGACTGTGAAGGAGTCATCTCAAGTATTTCCGTGCTTTCTTTCATTACTTCTCTATTTCTTGAACTATTGTCTGCCAAGCCTCTATTATGAAAAAGGCTTTTTAAGAGCTGTCAGAAAATTAATATTAAGCAAGATCCATTACAATTCTACCTTCATGAAGTTGATCTTCTTGCTGCAAAAGAGATACCAGCTAATGAATTTCATAAAATTATTTAATCAAGGTTGTGAGAGTACATTGAGGTAGAGATCATGAGTGCTGAGGAAGTGTGGAATGGAGAAGCTGACCAGAGGACAGATGGCTCACGGTCACAAATACTGATCAGAGTTCTGAAATGAAAACTTTAGCTAGGTTAAAACAGTAATAAAAGCACTTTAGGAAGAGACTGCAATGGCTCCAAGATCCTGTCATGGGAAGGAAAGATGGCATTGACCACGGTTGTATTGAAGGCAACATAGAATTTCAAGGAGATAGGTTAGACCACTGAGGACTTGAGTCTAGCACACTTTGGCTGTGAATCACTGCACAGATCCTACATCCAGCACCATGGCTCCCTTTGAAGAAAGTCTGCCTGCCTGACCATCTTTCAAAAATGTTGAACAATGTGCCAATGTTCCATAACTGCACTAAGTTGACTGATTACTGGTTATTAACATTGCTATATCCCCCGTGCTCTGAAGTTCAGCAGAGGAGTATAAGGTAGGAATATGCACGTCTATTTTTCAATAACATACCAGCTAGGAAATAAAAGTAAAATTCTAGCCTTGTATAAAAAGTAAATGAACAAAATAACAAAACAATACCATCATCAATACAAGTCTGTTTGGAAATCTCATTTTTAAAAAAAAATTGTAATTATAATTTATTTGAGAGGGGGAACAGATAGAAAGGAAAGAAAATGGGTGTGCCAGGGCCTCCCATACACTGCAAACAAATTCCAGACACAGGTACCACCTTGTACATCAGTTATGTGTGTACTGGGGAATTGAACCTGGTCCTTAGGCTTCACAGGCCAGTGCCTTAACAACTAAGCCATCTTTCCAGTCCTAGAAATCTCATTCTTATGGGAAAAGAGAATAGAACATAGAAGATATTTTCTTCAAATTTGTCATTTTCTTTTGTACAGTAACAAATGCAAAGTATTGTGTTAAAGCCACATATAATTTCTCCTTTTAATAAATTTTTAGTTATCGTACAAAATACTGGGTTGCATTATCAAAATTTCAAGCATTTATATTGTTGTATTTTGCGCATTCATATACACCCTCTTTTCCCACATTCTACTGGTCCCCTTCTCCCAAATAGTCCACTGTTTTCATGTCATAGATACATGATAGATGATTGATTGATTTTTCACACAAGAGAAAATTTTTGTCTTTCATTTCACATTGCCCATATATTCTAATGTTTCCTGAATGAAAATCTCTTTGAAAAAGCTTCACAGGGTTTTGTCATCCATCAAACTAACCTGGAACATCAACTGGTGAACACAGAAAAATAAAAGCCTGAAAGAATCTAACAGTTTTGCTAAAAAATGCAAAAAACAAAAATCCAAAATACCTAGAGTTATAGTCAATTCCACAATGTTGGGATGAACATCCAAGCAGACAGAGTTTATGGGAGGAAGGGGTTTATTGCAGACTTACAGATAGAGAGTAACGATGATGGAAGAGGCTGGATCCTTTCATCGATCCAGGCAGAGAGGCACCACCAATAGCCAGCACCACAAGCAGGCAAACTACTCTCTCCACCACTGGGTTGGACTCAGAGCAGTCCTCAAACACATCACAGGCTTGGAGCCCAGGATCCACCCCCAGTGACATGCTTCCTTGTAACAGAATCTGCCTGCTAGGAGCTCAAGTAGGAAGTTTAATTTGAATAAAACAGTGGGCTTATGGGGCCAGAAGTTTTAAATTATCACATTCAAATTACCATACATAGTCTGAGAAATGATAGGATCCACCTGAATAACACAATGTTATTGCAGAATATTTATTTTGCTGTATGTAAAAGAAATATCCATAAACTATAAACAACCACCACCTTGTTATAAGTCCTTCCAAAATCATTTTAGTGTGAATATAACTATTTTTTGGAACCTTTGTAAACCAAAGCAAGTATGCTATTATGAGTATTTTACTTACACATATGATAAGGATGATTTTTCATGTAGTGTGTTATTTTACATGTTGTGATTGTTTGATGGCAATATAAGACCCCATTATTAATTTTTGAAACTGTTAAGGTCCTGAATAATCATCTCAAAGGTTGGATAATAGCTACCCTTGAAGCATGAAGATTCCATCCCAGCCAAAAATTTTTATTTTCTGTATATGACTTTGGTGATTATAATTATTAGAATAACTAAAGTTGAGATAAAATAGAAAAATTAAGTGCTATAAGCATTTACTTAGTATGCATTAGATGTCCTGTACTGTAGTATATACATTGACATTGTTAAATAATTGCAATAGCAATTCCTCAATGAGAAGTAGTATGGCACCATTTAATTTTAGTGAAAACATTCCAAAGTATCTGGCTTGTAAACAGCAAATTCTTTTGGTTTGTTTACCTACTAGGTTGAGCATATTTCTAACCAACACTTAATACAGTTGGAAACCATGTCATAATCAAGCCACATTTCCTAATTGTGTAAACATGTTTGTCATACCTTAAATATAGTGACTAACTGTACATATGGAGCCCGATGTGGACCTAGTTTGGGGTAAAGTCTACATTGTGTGTAGCCTAAGTTTTACAAAAAGTTTAAAAGCACATTCTTTAACCATTATGGTAGCTAATTTGCACACATGGCAGGTTTTTCTATTTTCTATAGAAACCAATCTGCTCATAAATATTTTATGAAATCTTCATGGCTATAGCAGAATTTACTTTTCATGCATATTAGATTTCAAACTGGGACAGGACATGGTGATATTTGGGTTTTATATTTAAAAATACTTATGATGAATTATTTGCCTTAAAATAGGCTTTGCTATTTCCTGAGACTACAGGTGCAATCCGCGGGACAACTCAGAATCTATGTTAGCAAGAAAGGCAGTGTTGGTTTCTTTCATTTCTACATTGTTGCATACTTACTTACTTCCCTGAAATTTCATAGGTGGGAAACACCCAGATAGTCTTCTGGAGATTTTATTTTTAAGCTCCATTGTTTTAAAAATATGTTTGTTTATTTATTGGAGAGAGAGAGAAAGAAGACAGAGAGAAAATGGGCATGCCCGGGCTTCCTGCTACTGTAGACAAACCTGAGATGCATGTACTACTTTGGGGATGGAGTTTCAGGAGGGTGCTTGGGAACCGAACCGAAGCACCTTTAATTGCTGATCCATCTCTCCAGCTCAACTTCACACTTTCTGGTCCATGTTTTAGTTATATATTGGTCACTAAAAACTGCAACGGAACAATCTTATCTGGGATCCTAGGAGGAAAAGACGTGCTTCATAAATAATTTGGGGGCTCGAAGTCTGTTTTCAGGTAGAAATGGATTCAGAGTAGAGATAGATTTGTTCTTTTAACAGAGGGTATGCTTTAAGGAAGTAAATAAAGCTCAAAAGTTAGAAGTAGATGATGCGAGTATGTGGACAGAATTCTTGGGAGATATACAAAGCCTTAACTGCAGTCCAGTACTGGAACTGGGTCCACTTTCTCGTGAAGAGCACCCTTCTCTCACTCTTCCCACAGCCAGCATGGAATGAGGAATCACAGAAATCTTCTCGTTGATGATAGGACAAGTGATAATTTAACATGGAACCTCTGAAGTTTTTCTTTGTCAAAACTCAGCTGTTGTATGCACATTCATGGGTCTTCAGGCCTGAGGTGCCTTATCTACCAAACCCAGCCTCCAGTGTCTTAGCCCCTCCCTGAAAACTACTGCACACCTCTGCCCTTGACTTGAGACTCTCTCATGAAAGGCTTTGGCCTATAAGAGGTAGAAGTGACTTGGGGGATTTCTGAGTCTAGGTCTTTACAGTACTAGTAGCCTTTGTTCCTTGATTCTTGAAAGATTTGGGGGGACCTTATGCTAGAAATAAGCCTAAGCAGCTACATATTCCAAGTTCATTGGAAGACACCCCTAACCATTCAGCTGATGGCCAACTGTGACTGTCATCCACACACTTCATAGATATTGTAGAGTCTCTGCTCCACCAGGACCTCACTGACTCTATACAACATAGAATCACAGAATCCTAATACATGGGAAATTATTTTTTTATAATTTCATGGTATGTTAATAAGAAACATTACTGTTGCAGTTACCTTCATGTTGCTGGGACGAAACACCTAACCAGAAGCAACGATGGGAGGAAGATTTACTTTGGGCTGGCAGTCTCAAGGGGAAGTGTCGTGATGGTAGGGAAAGGATGGCGTGAGTGGAGGCTGGACATCACCTCTGCCACAATAGGTGGAAAACAGCAGCAGGAGAGAGAGCTGAGCCCTGGCAAGGGGGAGCTATGTGACACCCCAACACACCTCTCCAGTAAGCCTCCACCTCCAAAATTACCATCAGCTTGGAACCAAGCATTCAGAACACCTGAATCTTAAAAATAGAAAATGATTAGTTTTTAGCTCCTATATTTTTATGCATCATAGATAAATGAAATGTATGGTATGCTGTTTGTTAGTTTTAATCTATGATAGTGTCATGCAACAGTCAAAAAAGAAACTAGTGGGCTGGAGAGATGGCTTAGCGGTTAAGGCATATGCCTGTGAGCCTAAGGACCCTGGTTCGATTCTCCAGGTCCCATGTTAGCCAGATGCACATGGTGGTACATGTGTCTGGAGGCCCTGGCGTGCCCATTCTCTCTCTGTGTCTCTAATAAATAAATAAATAAAAATCTAGAAAAAAAAAGAAACTAGTGACAAAGTCTAGTTAAATCAATGACAAAATTTAAAAGGAATTAAAAGTGATTAAGAACATTTTATTCATATATACAAGGAAATGAAGATTATACTAATAACAAAATAATATGTTATTTATGCTATCTATACTTTTATCAACAGACAAGTCACATCTCAATAGTTATAAAATCTATATTCTTTGAAGATGTTACACAGTGTTCTGTGGTGTGATGCCTTTTTCTACATTTGTCTCCATAAGCTTTTAAGTTTTCATTATTGTAAGCACAGTAGAATATATAAATTAGTTATATTTATTTTTCATAGAGAAATTAATGAGGGAAAGATAACATGTCTAAGATTTTAGGTATACATTTTCAAATTGCCCTTCATGAAAGTTTGTTAATCATTCATGTCTTCAACTGCAGAGTGTGGAAATCCTATTTTCTCGCCTGATGTGATTCTGTGACAGAAATTCACGTACTGTAAACATGTGGTTAGCCATGATTTTTATCTAGAATGAAAGCAAGCTTTACTATTCTTCTAACATCCTTGTTCAACCTGACTAGGAAAAGTAAATTGCCTGTGCATCCAAACATGAATAGGTTGTCCCGAGTCTATGCCACTCACACAGCTTCTCCAGATGAGCTCCATTCCCAAGGTTCCACTGTTTGCAGAGTCCATTGAACTCAAGAAGTATGTAGTTTCAAACTTATCTTTGCAACATGTCTTAGCAACGTCTCCTCTCAGCTGCCCCCTTTCTTCTCCTTTTGATATGCAAAACTCCTAAACTGGTCTTTGCATGGAATGTATCTTCAAGTGGTGTAGCTAGGCAATTACAGCCCAGAGAACTTTTGAAAACAAAACGCAGGTATGGAATGGTTTGCTGAAGTGTATTTCATAATGAAGTATTAATACATCATTTTGGCACTCAAGAGATAAGAGAAAGTAGGTGTGTAAATAATTAGTTATGCCTGTCTTTTCTTATTCTTGCTTCTTATTTATCTCAGTCTTCTGCAGGTGACAGTACTTTTCTATAATTTATAATTTACTATAATTCTCTTTGTACGGATTTTCTCATTCTTTTCAAAAGTGTAATTCCCAGTTTGGATAAGCTGGTGAATTTCTGTCATTCAGGTGACAGTTGAGATCTTTCTCTGACCCAGGAAAAACAAAATAGAAACAGAAAATAAACTTTGCCAAAAGTTCAAGGCATAATGATGACAAAACTAGGACACGAGAACAAATTGAACAATTAACCATAAAATTCCCCAGAACCTACATTAGGTCTTCACAAAGTTTCCCAAATAAAATAAGACAAACAAAATAAAACCACACAGCACAAGCACATGCCATAACCTTTATAAACTAAGAAGTGCTACCCACACTTCTGGTCACAGGAGGAGTGAGGAACAGAATCGTGAGGGAGCAGAGGACACAGCTCAGGTAAACCCGGGGTGACGAGGCCTGGAACTTCTCTCTCAGGAACACAAGATGATGCACAGCTGATTGTGCCTGTCTTCAAACATTCCCATGAAAGACCCACACAGATCTCCAAGTCATTTCATGTTGCCTGTGGGGCTGGAAAACTCAAACACTTATTAACAAACCCAGTCAGCCAGAGCAGTAGTCAGAGTCCTGTGTTTATCATCACCTTCCCAGATCTCTGATAACTTCAAGTCCAAAGTTTCTCTTTGTTGAGAAAACAAAAGTCAAGATAAATGACCTGTGGGGGATTGGTCCCCACCAGGCACCTTTAGTTTAAAGGAAGGAGTGGTTGCAGGATGGTTCAATGTAGTTTCTTAATGGTAATACTTGTTCTAGTGTTTCTTTTGCTGATATCACAAAATTCAGTATGAGTTCATCCCTCATCCCCAGAAGGATGAAGGGAAGTTTAATCCTGTGAGGTGAACAGGGTGCACTCGGTGTGCAGAATATAACCCCAGGAGATAAACAGGGAGCACTGAGTATGCCCCATCCTAAGCTTCTTGGGAGGAGCATACACTGGGTAAATGATCAATTCTTTCTTTAGTATTTAATTAATGAAAGAGACTGATTCAGACAGACTGAATGGGCACGCCAGGTCCTCCAGCTGCTGCAAATGAACTCTAGATGCATACACTTGTGCATCTGGCTTACATGGGTCCTGGGGAATCAAAACTGGGACCTTTGGCTTTGTAGGCAAGTGCCTTACCCTCCAAGCCATTCCTCCAGTCCATGATCAATTCTTTAAAAAATACACTTTATTGATGATTTTTATACATGTACATAATGGATTTTGATCACAATCCCTCCTGTGACCTTCTTGTGACCCTTCCCTCGAGTTCCCTTACACCGGGTCCTTTCTTCGTTACTAGTCCCTCTTCTGTTTTTTTCTTCTTGTCTCTCTTCCATTATCCAGGAAAACATGTTAATGGCAGTTTTAATCGGCAGTAGACCTGCAAGCTTCAGGGCTGGCCAGCTAGGCCAAACGTGCCAAGTAATGCAATGGTGGCATGTCTGTTATGGGAGAAATCAGGGCTCTCTGATTGGACTGGAGGCCCTCATAGGAGGAGATCCATGTCCAGCTCTGAAAACCTAGTCAAAAGCTTATGGCTGGGAAGGCCATGACACCTCGGAAGGAGGCTACTAGTCTGGTCTGGCTAGTGGATATGTCATGCCCATCAAATTGCTCTCTAAAGACTTATGACCTTATATTAATGCTACACTCACTTTTTGGTTAAATAAGCTTCTCTTTTCATATGGAAATGACAATTACAGAGGTTCATATTTCATGAAAGTGCTGAGGAGACTAGAGAGTGGAGTGTTTAGCACTGAGACATCTCATGACATCCTGCAAGGCTCTGGGAAGAGGTGTCAGAAAGAATGTAAAAGCCAAAGAAAGGGGAGGTGTGCTTACAATACTGTCTTCCAGATACACAGATACACAGTGCCTGATAGTACCTACATAATACCTATATAATAAGAGGGAAAAATGATGGCATAAAATTAGTAAAGAAGAAGAATGCAGTAGAGGTAGAAGAGGGGGCTGGGGAAATGGCTTAGCAGTTAAGGCATTTGCCTGAAAAGCCTAAGGACGCCAGTTCAATTCCCAGGACTCACACAAGCCAGATGCACAAGGGGCACATGCATCTGGAGTTTATTTGCAGTGACTAGAAGCCCTGGCATGCCCATTTTTCTGTCTCTTCCTATCTCTCTCTCTCTCAAATAAATAAATAAATATTATTTTTATTACTTTTTAATTTTATTTTATTTTATTTTGGAGAGAGACACAGAGAGAGACAGACAGAGAGAGAGGGAGAGGGAGACAGGTAGAGAATGGGCGCGCCAGCAGTCTCCAATGAAACAAAATCCAGATGCGTGCCCCCTTGTGAGCAAGTGCAGCATTGCACCCTTGAGTCACTTTGCATCTGGCTAAATGTGGGACTTGGAGATTGGAACCAGGTTCTTAGGCTTAGCAGGCAGGTGCCTTAACCGCTAAGCCATCTCTCCAGCCCAATAATATTTTTTTTTAAAAAAAGAAGAGCAGAAAAATGATGGTGGTAGAGGGGATTATGGTACATTATGTATTTGTTTGGAATTGGTCAATAAATTTTTTTAAAAAAAGAAATGCTGATGGACCCAGTGTAAAATGATTCTTAATGTTAAAAAATGCCATATAGGGGGTTAGAGAGATGGCTTAGCGGTTAAGGTGTTTGCCTGCAAAGCCAAAGGATCCCGGGTCGATTCTCCGATACCCGCGTAAGCCAGATGCACAAGGTGGTGCATGCATCTGGAGTTTTTTTGCAGTGGCAGGAGGTCCTGGCGCACCCATTTCCCCCCACCCCCTGCCTCTTTCTCTCTCTCAAATAAATAAATAAAATATATTTTTAAATGCCATATACTATATTTTTAAATGAAGGACTATAATCCTAAAATGTTCAAGTTTTATTCCATAGCCAGGGACAAAGAGAACTAAAAATCACAGAAAACAGCATGTGATGCTCTGCCTGGAGGTACTATGGGATCTGTGCAGGTTGGCAACAGCCCCAGGATGCTGTGCAAGGTGGGATGAAAGGTCTGAACTTGCCTTTATAAAGCTGTGACATCTTTAGCACTGTACACATAAAAACAAGACAGACCATGGAAGTTCCTTTGAATAATGATGATCTAGAGACAAGTGTCTATTTTTTGTGTTTTAGCTAACAGGAACAAAATTGTTCCTAGAACTGAACAAAGAATAAATCAGGCAATGCCCACCTGGAATCACACATCTATGTCAACCCATAGTTTCTCCAGGGTAAGGTCTTAGTAAAACTATTGAGGTAGTGTTCTCAGCATCCTAGTAGAATAAAATGTGCTCTCTCAACCAAGTCTTCACTGAATCCCTACAAAGAAAAAAATATATATATATGTATGTGTGTGTGTGTGTGTGTGTGTGTGTGTGTGTGTGTGTGTGTGTAGTTTGAACAGATGGCCCCTAATAATATATTCAGTGTTTTATTAGTTTGTAGTTTGCATCTGCAGCTACCTAGCTGGAGGCAGTGTCACTGGGTGGATCTTAAGGTGTGGTGGTGGGTTTGAGATTTCAATTTAAAGGCATGCAAAGTGTGCCTAGCTGGAGTTCCTGAGGTATGCTGGACTGTGTGGCTTTTGGCTCATGGCTTTCTCTCTTTTGCCTGGTCTTGTAAGAACAGGACAGCTTCTTCTGTCATTATGAAACTTCCCCTGGATCTATAAGCATCAATAAATATCCTTCCTCCATAACTTTGCCTGGTCTGGAAGTTCATCTCAGCAAACCTGAAGCTATCTGATTTCATGATCAATAACATACCAAGACAAGGAAATAGAAGTCAGCAGTCCCAAACGAACAATAAAAAGTCTTTAGATATAGGGGGTCATGCTGAATAATAGTAGTATATTAGGTGCTGAGTCCTATGTTTAAAGAAACAAAAGAGAATTTTAAAAGATGAACTTAGCAGAATTACTATAACAATATATTTTAAACCTATTTTTAAAATGGAATGTTTCAAAATAAGTACATCATTTTTGAAATAAAATGCATGAACTAAACAGTGGGTTACATCAACAGAAAAAAAAATCAATAAATTGGAATCTAGAGCTGGTGTCATAATCTGATGTTTGCTGTGAAAAACCAGAGCTGAGTAAGGTAGACCAGTAATCCCATGGGTGGAGTGGGGAGTCTGCATACAGCTCACTAAGAATAGGTGAGGGAGTTAGCCACCTAGGTATGTGGGGTGAACACACAGCAGAAGGAGCAGCCTTTAGTTCAAATAAGAACCAAATCTATGCTGGTCAGAGTGCAATTGTTAACACTGGCAACCAAATGAAGGTCATATAAATGAAAATATTGCCAGCACATCTGAGGAATCCTGTGACTTTGGACTTTTCAGTAGTGCTGCTGAATGGCAAAATTTAAAACAAAAATGATTATATATAAGTATATATATGAGTTTTTTTTCAAAATTGAAAAGGAAAATTTTATACAATTCTATGAAGCATACTACAGTGTGAAGGTGTTTTCAGACTATCATGTCTCAAGGGCTTGATGGCCCTTTCTCCCTTCCCTTGAAGCTTTTGGAAAGTGGTGCAGAAAAATGGAGAAATACAACTAGAAAGAGGAAGTCCAGATATCAGGCCAATGAAACCATCCAGCTCCGTGGGGAGGGGAAACCCATCGAGGCTCAGAAGCTGGATTTTCAGATGGTGATGGAAAGCTCACTGTGGTTGGGGGTTAGCTCCATGGCTCTGGGTGGGACTTTTGCTGAAAGATGAAACCAAAAAAAGACCAGATCCATCTCTTATCTAAATAAGACTTCTTGAAAACTAGCAAGGGGTAGGGACTGTAAGCACACAGAAAATGAAAGAAACGAAACTAGACAGACAGAAGACTACTGTAGGCCCTTGTGAATAGGCTATAGTCTCAGGGTGGCCTTGAACTCATGGTGATCCTACTATCTCTGCCTCCCAAGTAATACCCGGCCATTTTCACCTCTCTTAAATGGCTGGGGAGGTAGGTGATTATAACTTTGTCTTGAAATAACATGCTTCCACTGTGGGTTTTTGATTGACAGCCTTGAGTACTATCTTCTAGACTTCACCCACGGTGCACCCTGGAAGAAATGACTTCCTGCACCATGTGGTATTTGCATCATTATGGCCTGTTCACAAGGCCAGCTACTGTCAAGCCTAAGCCCCTGACACAGTGCTGCCGGCGGGGGAGGGGGAGGGACAGGACTGCAACCTCTGCATGTGTGACCACAGCACACGAAAGTCCACTAGCATGTTTAGCCCTCTGAATTCTAGTGGGCGTTCAGAGCGAAACTCTCCATGTTAACTATTGTAAGTAATGTGTGCCTTTGTATTGAGTAATTTGGTTTTAATGATCAAAATAAGTTTAAAATGGAAGAGTTCTATTTATTTTTATAATTAATGCCTTTGAGAGGTAATATAGTTAGATGAGATTGTATAAGTAATTAACGTAACAAACAATTTGTTGCATATCACAAAGTACCCCCAAGCCTAGTGGCATAAAGAAGAAATATTTATGGTCTCATGTGTGTTCTTGTGGATCAGAAATCAGCCTGTCATAAGGCGTCAAAGTGCTAGTCAGGTCTGCAGACATCCCGACTTCAACATTGAGCCTGTTGGGGCAATGTTTAATAGGCATGCTCCAGTAGAAATTAACTTCAATTTCACATGCATACATAAATTTTTGTAAATGAACCTGAAGAAAATAGGTTGGAATTTTAAAAATAATGACACTTAGCATTTCATATTAAATCAAATAAGCTTTATTATTCATTGACTTGGGCTCAAAACCTTGAAAAACCTACACCTATTAAATTCTCTCTAAAATAATAATGGTTATCCCATTTATCTGGTGCTGACTTCTCTCTCTGTTGGAGAACCTGCTTCTCCTTTTCAGATGGATGCAAAACCTGAGGAGAGAATCAGCCCATCGCACCTCACCAGGGTCCCAGATGAAACCATAGAGTAACTGGGGAAATGAGCAAGAGTGCTGCTTTCTGGGTGAACCTGGTACCAGCAAAAGGCTGAAGGAGATAAACAGAGAGAACACTCAACTCCTACCAAATCAGATATCCAGGGACACAGAGGCTCCCAAGACCTCAGCATTGGAAGTAGAACTAAAATGAACCCAACATGGCTCAGGGAAATTCACGGAAGAGGGCGTGGAAAGATTGTTAGAGCCACAAGTTGGGACATTATGCACAGAGACATTGCCTCTTCCCATAACTGATGGCTAACCCCACAATGCACGACCCACAATCCCCTGTGAGGAGGGTCCCTTCGGAGGGGGGAGGACAAGGAGGAAGCTATCAATGGCACCAACATGAATGTATTCACATTATGTACATAACTAATAATAATCACCAAGGAAAAAACCTTGAAAAAAATAGTCGGCATCTGTACTGCCAGGCACAGGGAATTGGGATCCTAAAGGAATTTTGGTAAAGCATGTTTGTTATTAGTCAGTATAAATCTGATGAAATCAAATTGTGGGAGGGTAGAGGTTTACTGTAGCTGAATGAAACAGTTGGTTTTAAGTTTCAGGGGTTACGTAAAACACAATGCCATTATTACATTACTTTTTTATTGCCAGTGTGGTTTAAATATGATCCAGTCTCTAAAAGGGAATTATTTTTGTCTGCTTGAAATTCAGCATTCTTATGAGCATACAAGCAAGAAAAATGGTTGAAAACAAGTGGTGACATGAACAACCAATGGTCACAGCAATAATGCAGCCTTTTAACTGCCATATCACATTTAATATGCAGCCTTGCTTTGACACAATATCTGGTCCCGAATATATGTAGGACCAGCCAGTGCATTGCTAAAATTCTCTCATGTATCAATGCCAAGGTCCTAGTGTGTGCAGCAGGCCCTCCCAGCTTTGTTCTCAAGCCGAACCTGGCAGTTTTTGCCTTTAGCACTATTCAATACCAGTTGTTTGTACTTTTTGGTCCACCCCCTTCTCTACCTCCTCCATGTCTGTTTTAAAACCCTACCCCACAAATATCTAATTCAATCCTCCTGAGTTACCTTGGCAACGCTCAAAGGCAGGATAGATCACAGCTTCCCAGTATGATTCCATCACATCCCTCAATTAGTCGAGTTAAACTGAACCTTTTATGAGCACTGAGAGACCCCTCAGCATATAATCAAGAACTGGCTCTCTAGTTTGTGTTTAGAAAGCCCCTCAAGGCAGATTCCCAGGGTGTCTTCAGGGCTTTCTTCCTCCAAAGTCCCTTTCTCCAAGGCCAGGAAACAGGGTGAATTGTTAACCCTTCTTCATGTTTCTCTCCACTACCTGTCAACTTTACCTTGAAGATTTACTTTAGTAAAGGATTTTCTGGCTGCTTCGGCCCTTTGGTATCTTCTGAGGCTTGGCAAGGTTCCTTGGTTGGCAGTAATTACTGATGTTGGCAGGGTTTCTACATGAGGTCTTAAAGTGAGAGTCAAAACGCTTGTACTTTAAGCAAAATATTCCACTGTGTATAATATTTTCAAGGCACATGGATATTGGCTGGCCATTCTTTGCTTATATTTTGAGAGCAGAAAATAACTTCTGATCTACTTTTTCACCCAAGTCACAGAGTCATTCAACACAGAATGCTGCCTGCTAGATAAGATCAGCCTGAGGTCACCTCCTCCGACCTTATTGAGGCTGATCCAACTTAGCGACCTGGTTCTCTCAATGTGAGTCAAGTTCTGTTTGCTTTGAAGAAAAAGGATATGGGAACAATTTTTTTTGACATTATAACTTCATAGGTCTACTTTTAATATCTAGTTCTTATTCTCAAATACATGTAACATCATAAGGCACAGAGGCAGCTAAAGAATCTTTTACTTCAACTTCATAAAATTCATAAATTGTATGAATTCATAAATTCATAAAATGTATGAATTAATTAAGCATTTTACACTGTTGTGAAGACTACCAAGAAAACAATCTTTAACCGACTAAGCTCTCTAACCTAAGCAAATTGAGTTAGACTTTTATTCAGTAGTTTATGCTGAATTACACAAATATTTATTATGCACTTACAATGAATATAAAAGTGAGACAATAAACCTGTAATATAAAGCAATAAATCACAACTTTAACATGATAAATATGTATCATGAGGATTAATTCAATTTGAAATAATTATTCTGTGGATCATGCACTATTGAAATTGACCTGAGATGACCTCCCCCAGTCTGAGGGTTACTATGAATTCACATTATCACAAAATAAATTCCACTTTCCATGCTGGCCTACCCAATGGGAATGTGGGAAAATTGTAATCATAATTTGTGGCAATAAATTCCTGTGCTGGCAGCATTTTGCATGAAAAACTTGTTGCTCTCGATTTTATATTTTTCTACCTTCAAAATATGGGTAGACTAGATGTTTTAATCACAGCTAAGCAAAGGTAATCAAAACATTTACTGCCATGGTAAGTCTAGAGTGAGGTGGTTAAATGAAATCGCTAGTATCTACAGTGGGCACTGCGGAAAATGTTACAATTCTACCGAGTGTAATTCCTTAATCCTTGAAGAATTGAGTGCTTCATAATTCAGTTAAATTCATAATAACAAAAATACCATGCATTCAACAAAAAGCTGTGATCATACAGAGCTTATTAGCGTATGTCTGAATAAACCAATGGACAAGGGATAGTGGTCCAATCCTATAATCCCAGTACTCAGGAAGTTCAGGCAGGAGGATCATGTATTCCAGACCAGACTAGATAGCTGCCCTCATCACACACACACACACACACACACACACACACACACACACACACACACAGCCAAAAGCCTGTGCATAGTTAGAAAGTTCTGTTTTTACTGCTAGATATCAAGCCCAGGGGCTCCTGCATGCTTTCATGCTCAAGAGCTCTACCCCTAAGCTACAACCCAATCCTCAATTTTTTTTTTATTTTGTCCTGAACCAGGAAGTGGTTATATATCCAAAACTGACAAAATTTACAAAAAAAAAAAAAAAAAAAACCCACAATAATACTAACCAGGACCATCTTAGAAAAGACCATGCAGTCCATCTGCTTAGTCAAGACCCAACATCAGCTTATTCACTTTACATCCATACAAAGCAGCCCACAGAAAGTGTGGCTCAGCTTGTCATCAGTCAGTAGTGCCCTGCAGGACCTCCAAGCTGTTCAAGCCTTCAGTGTCATGAAGATGCACCGTGTCACTGAGGAAAGTTTAGTTTATTTTTAGAGACACATAATTACTCTCCATTCCCTCTTATGTAATCATAATTACAAGAACAGATTTCTATGGAGATAAAATGTTTATTGCTTCCTTATTGGATTGCCATTATAAAAATAGTTCAGTCAATGTAAAGTCCAATCTCTTGCTAGCATTGACTTGTTCAAATGACTGACTGCCCAAAACTCTTTTTTGTTTCCAGATCTAATTCCAGTCAGTATTTCCAGAACTTTCCCCTGTGATGATGCAGTGAAGGGAAGATGAGCAGTTATTTCTCCCATGCATAACCAGCATGAAGATAACTAGCTTTTTTCTTTTCTTTTCTTTTCTTTTATTTGAGAACAACAGACATTCCAGCATCTTTGTCACTTAATTCTCTGAAATCCTGTGATACTCCCACTGTTATGTCCACTATACTGCCTCATCCACTAAATCCCATGATCAGTCTGAGATCTCATCACTACAAATAAGCAATCTGTCTAAAATCTTGATCTTGAGCGTCTTTGTCCTTTGAGTCTCAACCCCACTGAAACCTAAAAACCACTGATCTGAATTCTTTCACTCTAGCCTCTTTCTTACGCCTCCATCTTCCCACACAAGATCATTTGCTTCAATTCCACGCTAAGCCAATGCTGTCCCCTGCATACACCCTGAACCTACTTATTCTACCTTCTCTTCTGCGCTCATTGACAAAGTATTTTGCTTAAAAAACTCTGTCAGACTGTGTTCATGCGTGCATGTGTGCATGCATATGGGAGAGAGAGACAGAGAGAGATTGATTTGGTTTTATGTGGCCCCTAACTCACAATCCTCCTGTCTTCCCCTCCAGAGAGGTGGGATAACGACGACTTATCACTTTACCTGCTTCACAGCTACTTTAATGTAGATGAAAACGAGGAAAATGTAAACTGCATATGAGTTATTAATCTCTCATCTTTGGCATGTGACCTCTAGTCAGGAAAAACTTTATTCGATGTTGTTTACTAATGCGTCTGCATAACCGAGGGCAGCACCTGTTGTGCAACACAAGCGTCAACATTTGCTGATGTGTGTGTGTGTGTGTGTGTGTGTGTGTGTGTGTGTAACCCATTCAACATTCCACTGACTGCTTCTTGTTTCTTCCACTGTAAAGGATAAATGGCCATACACTGTGAGATACCTGCCGAGCTTTCAAAAGGATAGGTTAGTAAATGCTGTCAGCCCTGAACATACTTGCAAATGATTGAACCCAAAATTCGTATATTCACCTTTGTGGAGTTTTCTTCCATGACATTTTTCTGCCTTGAAGCTTTCAGATAATTATATCTTTACCTACTTCATTATTATAACAGGAGATGTTCAGACTAGAGCATTAAAATATTGGTGTTTTCATGATGAGAAAAGGCCAGCTAGACTCTAGTTTCTATGGAAACATGAAGTTCTTTTCAACTTTTCATTGATCAAAGGTGACTATTCTTTTACTATATATTTTTGTATCACAGTTTATCACAGAGGTAAGGATCATGCATTTAGCTTCCAGGAAAATGCAAGTAATTAAGACAGAAGTATATGCAACCACTGAGTGTACACAGAAGACCACCTCTTCTCCCGAATAAAAGAACCCATGGCTCCAGGTGCTCAGGAGGTCCTAAGTCAGATAAAAAAAATGTGATCTATCATGGAATGAATTTAAGTAGATGAGACACTAAGGTTTGTAATTCAAATGCCTGAAAATTGCGTCTAAGGTCTACTTGAAATTGTCATTCTGGTGGTTACTTGTTTTGCTTATTCAGGAATTTCTGGGGAAAAGTTTCTCATCAAACAAGCTGGCCTCACAGTGCTGTCGCCGGGAGATAGACTCATGTGTTTATGAACCCATTTCATTTAGCTATGACCCCACCACCCTTTAATGCTATTACAGGACAATTCTGTGGACATTTGCTGCTGACTTTCTAGGAGCTCATAGATTTTATTTTTCTTCCATGATAAAATTTATCAAACTTCCAATTGCCTTACGTAGATACAATGCTGTAATCTCCCTAGTAATAGTAATAATGGTAAATACAACACACATCATTACTACCCTAATCATATCAAATGTAATTTATTTAACCCTCACATCAGAGTTACAATGTGTGTCCTGTTAAGGCATTTTACTTAATTGTTTTTACGAATTATAAAACTTAGTTGCACAGAGGTAAGAAAATTGTTCAAGGTTGGCTCCAAACTGGCTGACCCCCGAGTTTTACTCTCAAACATGATTGTTTCCTTTTTATTGTGGCTAAGCAAGATCAAGTTTTTATTACGTAGACACTGTAATTTATTTTTATTCTAAATAATTTTCCTATTTTACTTTCCTACAGCTGGTGATTTTAGTGAACAAGGAAGGTTCTGTCCCTCACGCCAGGAAGAGTTAAATATACAAGTACAATGCGAGCAGGAGAGAGCTTTTGTGCTGAAAGAGTTAGAAGCTATCAGGGATTACAAGAACATTATTTCTGAAAAAATCCAGATGGAACATAGAAATTACCAGAAATGATCAATGTTAGCCCATCGTTCCATGGTAGTGGCAATAAGCTCTGAGTGATTAAAGCAAGTGAGAAGCTGACATCAAGAGATTATGCATCAAGGTATACCCAAAGACAAAGAAAGACATCAAGAGTTTTGAGTCCATTTAAGAATGAAGGGTGTAGCTCAGTGGGTAGCATGCATGAAGCATTGGGTTCAATCCCAGCACCCACTGTATAAATCAGGTATGGTGACACATGCATATAATTCCAGGACTCAGGAGGTAGAGATAGGAGGGTTAAGAGTTCAAGGTCATCCTTGGCCACTT
Source organism: Orientallactaga sibirica (assembly GCA_036365145.1). NCBI lineage: Eukaryota > Metazoa > Chordata > Mammalia > Rodentia > Dipodidae > Orientallactaga > Orientallactaga sibirica. The sequence goes on from JAEOAD010000051.1 coordinate 1,355,639, forward strand.
ACAGAGGTTAAGACAAGGGTGGGCTACATATGATTTTCCCAAAAATCTTTTTAAAAGCCCAGTTAGCAGTATGTCTCTGAAAGACTAGGGCAAGTTCAAGTTTCTTACTGTGGTCAATGCCAAGGCATGTTGCCCGGAATCTCCTCTGTGGAAGGACTTGTTCAAAGAGAGGCTGGTGACATGAGTTCAGTTTTTTCAAGATGAAAATTAATGATATCATTCTTGACATGATATATACACCATATATATGTATATAAATTGTGTGTGTGTGTGTGTGTGTGTGTGTAACATTTCAGAAATGATGTTATTTCCAGGGTTTTATTAAGACAATTGATTTGGGATAAGACAATTTATTTGGGATTAGATTATTTTGTGCATCATCCAAACAAAAGGGCCTAAATAGCAAATATACGTGAATAGTTCCAAGTCTGATGTCCTCTGATAACATTTTTGAAGATAAATTCTTGATATTGTGCTTTCCTGTTTCTAGCCTTAGAAAACGGAGCTGTGAACAGTCTGCACAGGATACCTAAGCATAAATCTTCAAGGCTCCTACTGACAAGTCAGCATTGTTTGCTACACATGTGCTTTTCACCCATCTTCCTTTGCCACTGGCAGAAGTCAAGGCCACCTGCTTCCTTTGTACTCATTTTCAATAGCTCACCCAAGTTATCCTCATTCATAATTATTTCCTTTGAACTTACTGTTATGACATTGGCACTTTATCTACACTTATAATGGAATGAATAAAAAAGAGAAGAGAGGAAAAAATAGGTAAAGAACTAAGGAAGTATATCTAGAGAATAAATAGAAGGGACTAGTGAAAAGAAAAACAGATACATAGCCAGTTATTTCTGGAACAGACAAAGAATAAGTGAAAACTGCAGAAAAACATCTTAGGAGTATGGTATCAATTATTACAATTATGTTCACAGTACAAACAAGACTTACAGTTTTAATAAAGATAGATTTCCCCCATTTCCCTTTCAGGAATCACCCAAAACCTACAAAGAGAACAAGGAACAAAATGCATACCCCATGTTTGATACATCTAAAAAATAAGTGAAACTCTAAATCAGCATATAAGTGTTAAAGCAACCAGAAATTGTGAGGGTCAGACACACAGGTAGAAAGATTTGAAAAGTCCCTATAGGTTCACTATCTAAAAATAAATTGGGGAAATACAGTCCTAACTAAAATTAAAAAAGAAAAAAAAGGTGATTTCTGAACAAGTGCGTGGATATGACATCAGATAAAAGCAGTGTGGAGACCTAGTGGCTGTGGCCTTGGTCCTCTCGAGGAAGGCCTGAGTGATTAACATCACAGTGTGTTTGAATGCAGCAGGAAATACACCTCAGGAAGGCAGGGGAGCTGGGACCCTCTATGTCATCTACAAAGAGACCTTTAAACTTTACTAATAGTAGAGATATTTCATCAAAGACTACAGAGAAAACGTGACCCAAGCATTTTATCCTTAGCCAAAACATGATTCCAGTGTAAACCATTTGAAACAAAAATAAAAAGATCTGAATATGCAAGAGCCCAGAGAATGTATTCCCCCTCACTTCTTTATGAAACATTAATGAACAATTTTCTACCAATCAAGGAATGTCAGCAAACTGACGTGGCAAAATGCCAAGTAATAAATAATCATTCCTTTTGTTGGTAGGAACTTAAAAAGGTGGTGATGATGATTACTGAAAAGAATGTACTTTATTTTTCTTTTAGCAATAACAGGAAGTAAAAAGAAAGATTAAATATAAGTGTACTTAAAGTATATGCCTTCATCTGTAAGTATCATTCAAAGATAGTTACAATATGCATTTACTAGCAGTTCAAACGAAATGTAGAATTTTTAATATTTTTAATTAAATTTATTTTCAAGCAGAGAGAGATAAAGAGAAGAGAGACGGACAGAATGGGAGTGCCAGGGCCTCCATGAGCATCTGGCTTTATGTGGGAACTGGGGAACTGAACTCATTGTTAGGCTTTGCAGGAAAGTGCCTTAAGTACCGAGTCATCTCTCCAGCCCAAATTTTTAATATTTAAAAAAACCCTAATTTCCACAGTGATGGCTCCAGTTTAAACTCCAAACCAATAGGATTTCTCTTTCCCCACACCTTCACCAGCATTTGTTATTTGTTTTTTTGATGACAGTCAATTTGACAGAGGGGAGATGGACTCTCAAAGTGTTTTAATTTAAATTTTCCTAATGATTAATATTTTTTGGCCATTTGTATTTCATCATTTGAGAACCCTATGTTAAGTTCTATAGCCAATTATTTTTGCTCGTCATATGTTTTGGTGGCGCTTAGTTTTTTGAGTTCTTTGTAGATTCCAGGCATTAACCCTCCGTAAGATGTGTAGCCTTTTATATCTTGTTTAGTAAGTGGCCAAGAGGGGTCCAGAGTGACACTTGTCTTCATTATAGTCAGAGTCTACAGTTTATGGCCCTCCATAATGGCCACAGATTTTAGTATATATTGCTCATTGATTCCACTGAGAGTACATATATTGTATCTATTATTTAAGTAGTGTAGCATCTGGAAATTATACAGTTATGGTTTGGGTAATTATTCAGACTATATAATTTTTAAGTATATTCATCCCCCAACGATGTTTTGTTCATAGTTTAATACTTTTTATCTTATGAAATTGTTCCCCAGTTAGATAACATTAAATGAAAAACTAGAAGAAAATATTAGTTATCAAACCATAGCCCTTAGACTATTTGTAATCTCAAACTATTTGGCTCTATTATACATAGCATTTTGCTTAAGAAAATGAGACATGGTGTATTCTATATAAAACACTGAAGTTACCAAAATGAGTTCAGGTATCAACAAAATTTGCTATCTGCCCCCGCCCATGCAAAATGTCCAAGGTATGGCTGGAGAAGCTGCATTTCAAGGTTATGCTGTGCTAAGTTTTGTTGCTAATGTTTCTCTGACCAACTGTACAGCATTCTCCATGATTACAAGAGATATAAAATCCTAGGAATGCAGAGAAGCCTTTGGGTGGCGTTTAGTATTTCACGTTTTTAGGGGATGGGAAGGTAGGTCCTACTATTGCAAAACATGTGAACATTGTGAAGTCGGTTGGAGAATCTTTGTGCTCGGAACTGTTGCGCTTAGACCGCCTGGCAGTGTTATCTTTCCCAGCCACATATCGTTTGGGTGTTGTGGCTTTCACACAGTGAAAAGTTGGAGTTCCATGTGTGAACATGCCAATAAATTTAAAAAAAAAGATACAAACAGGAAAGCCCTCCTTGCTTCCAAACTAAGCAATCTTGTCACCAATGTCACAACAAACAGGCAAGCTCCTGTTGTCGAGAACCAGCAGAGCAGTGGTCCAAGAAGATGACAATGGCGGCGATGCTGTCCTTGGGGGGGGGGGCCCAGGAGCACTCTTCTAATTCCAGTTTTCAATACTAATACATTATTCCCTTAAAAAGAAAAGGAAACAAAACAACATATTCCTAGCTAGTTCTACTGTACTCATTCATTCTCACTATGTAGGAAATGTGGTTAACTTCATAGCAAAATACTCTTTTTTTTTTCTTGTTAGTTCCAGAAAAGAAAATACTATATTCAAGTGGAGAATTTTGCCAAGGGAGCTCACTGGTAGAGTGTATGATTAGCATGCAAGAGGACTGGAAAAAAAGACAAGAGAAAAGGGGACAGAGAGAGGGGAGTGAAGGAAGGAGATAGGGAGAAGTACAAAAACAAAGTCGAGTTATTCAACATTATTTATCTGTACTCTGGAGTAATAGTGCATTTAGGATTTACACAAAAATCACATTTCTATTAACCATAGCACAATAAACATTTTAGAATAAAAAATATGTGTGGTGGTTTTAATCAGATTATCTCATAAACTCATGTTTCAATGTTTGGACCCCAGCTGATGGCAATTTGGAGGGTAGAGCCTTGGTGGAGTGGATATTTTGTGGGGCAGGTTTAGGGGTCTTATAGACAGCTCACCCTTCCAGAACTCAGCTAAAACTCTGTGGCCGCTTCCCTCTAGATGTGGCAAGGAGTTGATGTCCAGCATCTGTTCTACCATCCTTCTTCTGCCATCATGAAGCTTCCCCTCAAAACTTTAAACATGTCCCCTCAATACATATTTCCTCATATGTCCCAGCAATGAGAAAGTAACAACAATGTGCATGTTCTCAAGAATAACATTTATAAATATGTTGTGTATAAATAAACATTTTAAGTTGACCGCACCCAAGAAAAAACTAGAACGTAGTTTCAAACAAATCACTGGAGAACACAATACTAATATTTCACACAAACGCACTATATAATCTAACTCAACTCATTTGTCAGTTCCAAGACTTTCAAATATGCTAATGAACAAAACATTCTTACCCTTGATCCTTGTGAAGGAATTTCTTATGTCTTGATTGAGGTGTTGTGTACAGATTACACATGTGAGGAAATTGCACGAATCTAAACTCTTAGGCACAAATGAGCTCTAACTAGTGAAATGAGTGAGGCTGATGGATCCTAGCGCTGTCAGTTTTCTTGTGATATTTTACTGTACATTAAAAGATGTTAAGATTGGGAAATACTGAGCTATTGGTTAAAGGATTTCCATGTATTAAAACTGTAAGAATTTACCACCTGAAAATGAAAGGTATTTTTTAAATTCTAATCATAAACATTCCCAACCATAAAGAAACTGATGAAAATAATATACACAGTAGGTAAATACAGTAATACATTAGTATTAAAAAAAACCAAACACCACATAGGGCAGGGTATAGAGAACCAGGAGCAGCCGGGGTTTATTTGAAAGTGATACTTGATTAAAGGCTACGGTTGCCATCGCCCATGGAAACAAGAGCCTCGGGGAAAATAACTTTGCAAAGCCCGGAAGAAACAATGAGCTCGAGTGTTTGGGGAGCAGTGGGAGCCAGGTGTCGTCAGTGGTATGAGTAGCAGATGACACCAGGTAGTGAGGTCTCCAAGGTGTGGAAGGCAGCATGAGGACCTTGATCTCTCTGAGTAAGAAGCCGCTGGAAAGGTTTGAATGTGACCCGTTGGAAGAGGATCACTGTGGCTCGTGTGATTGTATGTGTGCAAACAGAAAGCCTGTCTACAGGCATCCATGAGGCAAAACAGTGGCTCAGACTGAAATCTTAATGAGAACTAAGACAAAACCTAGCTGTTGACTACTCATGTGCACACCAGAGGTGGCAATCACCAGTGCCTCAAACATGACACATTACCAAGGGGTCTGTTTACAAGTAGATTATCTAATGCAGAATTTGCATAAATTATAGAACCCTCTCTTCATAATGGGAAATCTTAGAATCTCATTTGTAAATTCTCTTTCATTTAAGAAACATCAAAATACTTAATAATAAATATTTTACAAGCTGAAGAGATGGGTAAATGGTTAAAAGCATTTGCCTGCAAAGCCAAAGGACCCAGGTTGGATTCCCCAGTACCCACTTAAGCCAGATGCACAGATGGCGCATGCGTCTTGAGTTTGCAGTGGCTAGAGGACCTGGCGCCCCCCACACACACACTCTCTTTCTTTCTGCCTCTTTCTCAAATAAGTAAAAATATATTTTTTAAAAATTTTGCCACTTCTGATTGAGAAAACCTTGCTATTGCTATTGTAGCTGTTTTTAACACATAGGAGGTTGTCTGCCTCCCTTTTTCTCCCCAGATTGAAGCCTCTTGGGTCACGGCCACCAACTAGAAACTCTGGCTCTCTCTGCTGATGTAATGTGATCACCAATAAGAAAGAGGTCCTCAGCCTCATGTAATTAGAAAAATCAACTAAGAATAAAAACGAAGCCATCTTTTTCTTCTACGTCATCCAAGTGTGGTGGTTTCCAAGGCAAGAAGGCCTAAAGCTAGGGAGAGCCCATGTGTGCACTGCCCACTGTGTGGAAACTGGACATCTTCAGTCACTGGATAGTCATTGATTCTGTCCTGTCCCGTTTCTTCACCTCTCCTCTAGCGCCTTTTATCAGGTACCTTCTTGATTGTTTCTACGGTCTAGACAATGCCTGGCTAAAAGCTTTAAAATATGAACACTTGGTTGCTAAGATAAAAGGTGAAATTATGAAACAATCGCTCTTGTTTCTAAAAACAGCATTGCTTTCGAAAATGTGGCTTACCGTGCAGCTCTGCCTGCCAAGTGGGAAAGGGTTTCCACGATTAAACATGGCTGAGGCTGGAGCAGACATTGCACACATGGGGTGGTAGAATAAAACAAAATCAACATTCTCCTTGAGAGAAACTGAAAAAGCCGCACAGGAAGACAGCAATATCATTTCTCATGTCTTCCCGGAAGCAAACAGACCATGAAAGTATTTTCTCATCAGACCCTGGATATAAGACAATAACATCAGCACCATTACTTCTGTGAGAACCTGTCCCTTTCCCATCGCTGGCCCCTGTCTGCTTGTCCCCAGAGACCACAGTAATGAGAGCTGCCTCCTACATAAATGTCTCCTTCCTGCCAAGGACTAGCAAGGGTGGACGGGTTCTTCACCCAGCTGTAGACCCCGTCCTAACAGAGCACAGCTATTTGAAAAGTTAACCTTTGCTTCTTGTCCTGTCAAAAATCAACATGAAAAAGTAGAGCATAAATCGAAATTCAGAGAATCTACCGGAGGGCTGAGGAGATGGGTTAGAGCAGTAGGCAAGAGCACACGCCACGCAAGCATGACAGCCTGATGCGCCTAAGTTCGATTCCCCAGCATCCACACAAACAGCTGGGCATGGCCACACATGCCTGTAACCCCCGTCCTGTGGGGAATCCAAGACCAGAGAATTGCTGGAGCTCGACCAAAAGTGGGAGCTCCAGATTCAGTGAGAGACTCCATCTAAAGAAACACATGGATACATGATGAAGGAGGATTCTTTTCTTTTTTATTAGTTATGTATATAGTGTGTATTCAGCCATGATGGTACCATCATTAGCCTTCTCCCTGTCCTCCCCCCTCGGGGATTGTGGGTCTTGCATTGTGGGAATAGACATCAGTTAGGGGGGTGAGGCAATGTCTCTGTGCATAATGACCTAATGTATGGGTCTAACAATCTTTCCGCCCCCTCTTCCGCCAATTTCAAAGGAGGACTCTTAATACTCCCTGCTAGCCTCCATGTACTTGTATACATATACACACACATGCACATATAATACATATACACATCACATTACATTTACTACCCACACATAGATACTCACATGCACATGCCAAAAAATAAAGAACACATTAAGGAATCATATATGCCATGTACTTTATCAGCTTTTTTATATATTAAAAAATAACTTGGATATGTTTCATTTGTTTATTTGCATATCTATTTTGTAAATTATTTATTTTAAATATCTTTTTTTTTTTTCTTTGTAAGTCTCGCTATGTAGGCCAGGATTGCTTTGAACTTGAGGCAATCTGCTTGACTCGGTTTCACTGGTGCTGGGTTTAGCATGAGTCACCATACCTGGATTATTAATCACTTACTAATTTAAAACACCTTCATATTGTATCATATTAAGAGTGATAATGGGGGCTGCAGAGATGGCTTAGCAGAGAGGCCTTAGCAAAGCCTAAGGACCCAGGTTTGACTCCCCAGAACCTGGAGTTCATTTGCAGTGGCTAGAGGCCCTGGTGCGCACTTTCTCTTCCTCTCTCTTTCTCTCTCTAATAAGTAAATATTAGGGCTGGAGGGATGGCTTAGCACTTAAGGCATTTGCCTGCAAAGCCAAAGGACCAAATTTGATTCTCCAGGACCCACGTTAGCCAGATGCACAAAGGGGCGCATGCATCTGGAGTTCGTTTGCAGTGGCTGAAGGCCCTGGCACACCCATTCTCTCTCTCTCCCTCTCCCTTTCCCTCTTTCTCTGTCAAATAAATAAAAAATAAAATTTAAAAAATTACTAATAAATAAAAATTAAAATGAGTGATATATGGGCTGGAGAGATTGTTCAGTGGTTTAAGACACAACCTTTAAAAGCTTAATGACCCAGGTTAAATTCCCCAGTACCCACATAAAGGCAGATGGCTGAGGAGGCACATGCATCTTGAAGTCCTTTGCAGTAACTGGAGACCCTGGAGGGCTCATTCTCTCTATTTGTCTCTCTTCTCTCTATGTCTCTCTGCTTGCAGATAAAATCTTTAAAAAGTAGTGATTTAAATTTAAATTTAAAACAATAATGTATTACATCCTTTAAGTACATTCTTTGTTATCAACATTGTCAATAAATAAGCAAAACCTTTAAGTATTGTGGAAAAGAATACCATTTTGGAAAATGTTATAGAGATCTGCTCAGCATCTGGCATTCATGGCAGAATTAAGCCTTTTTTTTTTTTTTTTCAAATTTAAAATAATCAACAAGAGGAGAAGATAATCTTGTTCCTACTTCCTTCCTTTATCACTTGCAGTGTTGTAGTTACCTTGTTGATGGTGGAACAAAACACCTGATTAGAAGCAGCTTATGAGAGGAAAAGCATGGCAGAGTACACAAGACAGCCAGTACTCATATCTCCAAGGCAGCAGGAAAGAATCAGCCTGAGCGAGGTAGCTATGAACACTCCATGGGGCTGGACTAATCAACCTCAAGGCCCACCCCAGTGGCACACCTCCTCCAGCCAGGCTCCACCTCCCCGAGGCTACACCAGCTGGAGATTGAGCATGAGGCTTCATCACAAACACGTGAGCCTATGGGAAACATTCCAATTTTACACTACCACTATCCAGCAAACATGGATTCTTATGTCTATATTTGATTAAGTCTTTTATAGTGGCCCAAACGCTGTCATTTCATGCAGGTGCAAAACAATCCTTCTCTCTCTACAATTCAAACTGTGTTCCTCCTCACTTCTTAATGCCTCTTTCTTTTTGATCAGCTCTGGTAGATCAACCCATTATATCAAACTGCCCTGGACTCTCACCACCAAATAAATTCAAAGTAAATTCACTGTGTACCTGTTGTTCATATTGCTGGTAGAAATCTCCTGACCAAGAGCAACTTGTGGGGGAAAAAAAGAGATTTATTTTGGCTTACAGGCTTGAGGGGGAAGCTCCATGATGGCAGGAAAAACGATGCATGAGCAGAAGGTGGACATCACCCCCTGGCCAACATAAGGTGGACAACAGCAGCAGGAGAGTATGCCAAACACTGGCAAGGGGAAGCTGGCTATAACACCCATAAGCCCGCCCCCAACAATACACCACCTCCAGGAGGCTTCAATTTCCAAATGCCATCAGCTGGGGAGACCAGCATTCAGAACCCCTAAGTTTATGGGGGACACCTGACTCAAAGCACCACAGTGCCCCTCTGCACTCGTTGGACATGTACCCATCATTGCATAGCATTTTATTTTTAGTATTTTTGTTTTGTTGTTGTTTTTAAATTCCTGAAATGACAGCTTTTCAATATACAATTTTATTTGTATTTATTTATTAGAGAGAGAAAGAGAATGGGTGTGCCAGGGCCTCCAGCTGCTGCAAATGAACTCCAGACGCATACGCCATCTGTGATTCTGGCTTATGTGGGTCCTGAGGAATCAAACCTGGGTCCTTTGGCTTTACAAGCAAGCTCCTTACCCACCAAGCCATCTCTCCAGCCCTCATCAGTGGTTTTAAGCAGCACTTCATTTCCACATAATCACAGGACTGGACCGTAACCTCTCCTCTAGTGCAGGAGCCATTTCTTCCTTCCACCTTATAACCTGTTGAGTCCAATTCTCCACGTGCAAGGCTTGTTCCACACACCCTTTATTTCTTGTGCTACTCAACTGAATCTCAAATTTCTTCCTCCTGTCACTTTCTTCTCTAAAAAATATTTTATTTTTTAATTATATTTACTTATATATTTGACAGAGAAAGAGGAAGAGAGAGAGAAAATGGGCATGCCAGGGCCTCCAGCCACTGCAAACGAACTCCAGATGCATGCACCACTTTGTGCACCTGGCTAACGTGGGTCCTTTGGCTTTGCAGGCAAATGCCTTAACCGCTAAGCCATCCCTCCAGCCCTCCTGTCACTTTCTTTTGGGAACACAGTATTGACTATGCAGGTATTTGTCTATTTCTCCATCGTTTTCATTTTTGTGATCATATCCCAGGCACATTAATATTGCACTAGGTCTAGAGATGTGGTTTTAATGCAGGACTGTCCCATGTGTCAAGGCCATGCTAGGAGAAAACTGCTGTTAATGTCAGATCTGATTCCCCAGCATAGAATTCTGTACTTACACTCAACAATGGGGTGGGCACATCTGCCAATCATGTGTTTTTTATATTGCCAGTCCATCAATACATGCTTTATGTGGTTATAATTGTGATGTTAGTAGAACTTCTCTAATGCAAAACCACACACACACACACACACACACACACACACACGTCTCTCTGCACCTCTACACAAGTCAGCAACTCCAACAGCAATGATAGGAACAACTTTTTCCAAATCCTTGGTTTGAAAATATTAGCACATTTTTAGAAGCAACAAAACAAGAGCCTACTTAGACAAAATAATGTAGATAAGAAACAAGTTCATGCAAATATAACACTGGCCAAACTCAGAAAAGAAACAGGCCAAGAATGCTGAGAATTCTCTCCCTTCTGTCGTTGCACAAAATATCTCCAAAGTTTATAAATGAATAATTTACATTAAATATTGATTACTTTGTTTACATATAATGTAATTACCACCAGGCAGAAGTCCAATTGGCCAGGAAAAGAGGAGACTCAAAAGTTTCAACAAAGACCCAAGTAGTTTCAGTCAAACTCCCGCTGTTTCTAGGAAACAGAGAGCAACACTGCCAGAATTCTGCAGGGGACTCTGATGTCTGGTCTCTCTGTCCCAAAAGCCTGCATGGCCTGCAAGCAGGAGTGTCTCGCAGACCACGTGGACAGCCGAACACTTGGGTGAAGTAGCTCTTAACCTTTAAATCACTTGGAAGATGTTGCTAAGAGGGGAACTGCCCACTCAGCTAACATTGGGCCCAGTGAGGTTTCATTTCAATCTTAATGCCTCTCTTTTAATAACACATAAGAACTCTCAGGAGATGATTAAATCCTGTCATATCCTATTATTATGCAAACTTGCTCACTGAATCACAGAAGTTCTAGGCTAAATGCACTAGAGATCTGAAGGCCACCGAGAATTTGTCACCAAAGACAGAAGGCTTGCTGACTTCAACTTAACTTTCAGAGAACTTGGTATTAAAGCACAAAGCCCTACGACTTTTTTTTACTCACGCACGAGGATTAACTGTTTTCATAACTCAAATGTTATTTTTCCTCATCGGTGAGCTACATGTGTGATCTATGTTGAGGAAATGGCCATGACTCAAACTTGTCCAGCGTTCATATCCTGTGTGTTTCATGAAGAGTTACGAGGGAGGAGGTGGTAAATAGCACCCGTGCTCAGGTGCTCAAAGCTGTTGTGAGGCCATGCAGCACATGGGATAATTTGGCTATTGAGACCCAAGCAAGTTTGCTGCAGTTGGAATGCGTCTCTCCAACAAACTTCCTGTAGAAATTTAACCAAATCTGTGGAGGAATAAAGAGGAAGGTCACTGGAAGGTAATCAGGTCATGAATCATCCACATGAGTGGGTTCAAAGGCGTGGGGTTGAAGGCAGCTTTCTCCCCTCTTGCTTTCTGCCATAGCGTCATGGCCACTCCTTGGGAGCAGGGAGCCGAAGCAGCCCCCACCAATGCCTGCTTGCCGGTGCACTCCCCAGCCTCCAGCTCTGCAAAGCGTAAATTTCTACTGTTCATAAAGTATTCGGTCTGCATTATTTAAATATAGCAGCAAAAACAGCCCAAGGCAACATTATTTGGTAAGAGAGAGATTTTATAGGTAAAGGAGGCAGAGAAAGTTTCCTTTAAGACGTTGGTAGTAAGGAGAAAGTGATTTCAGGCACGTGTGAAGAATGGTGGTGGGTTTTATTTTGTTGTTTATTTTTATGACTATGGAAAAATTGCTCGTGTTTCTAGGAAAGTTGGTCAAGAAAGGTGACTATTTAAGACAGGAAGCTAGTTCATATAGACAGGAACTGCTAGGAAAGTAAAGGCGGTATGTCGGCGAGTGTGGTTGGACAAGTTACTTTAGGAAGTACGAAAAGATGAGTCCCGGAGGTGTTTATGCCTGTTATTATTAATGTTGGCTCATCGAAATGAAATAGTTGCATCATTTTCATACCTAACTTCATTTCAGTCAGCACTAAATAAATACTCTTCACTGATTTTTATTTCATGTTATTAAAATAAAGCTCAGATTACAGTGGGAAAATTCAATAATAAAAAATGATTCTTTCTACTTAGAACATTATACAATAAAAGGGATAATGCAAATATATAAATATGGAAAAATTAAATAATTTACTAAGACATTAGAAAATAATTTTGTTTATTAAAAATAGAATAATTCAGGACATAAAGAGTTAATGCCCTAAGAAAAATAAATACAGTATAAAATTAAAGTACATTGATGTGAAAGATATATGAATACCCATATTTGTTAATTATTGTGCTCTAGAAAATAAAATGTTTAAAGGAACTATGTGCCTTTCTCTAGGAGTTTACAAAACTTTAAAAATGTAGAAAATATTTTTTTTATTAATGAATTGTAAGGAGACTAGAGTGTGTGTGTACAAAACAGAGGAGGGAGAAATCACTTACCTTCAGAAGGTTCTTCCATTCATCCAGGTCAGCTGAGTAGTGCAAGACAACTTACTCTGGGTACTAGTTCAAAGGCCCTTTCAACACCGATATTAAACCACCAAAGTCAAACTGGGGATGGTAATTCATATTTTTAAAAATATTTTATATATTTATTTATGAGAGTGAGAGAAGCAGATAGAGATGAGCGTGCCAGGGCCTCTAGCCACTGCAAACAAACTCCAGATGCATGTGCCCTTGTGCATCTGGCTTACATGGGTCCTAGGGCATCAAACGGGGGTCCTTAGGCTTTGCAGGCAAATGCCTTAACTGCTAAGCCATCTCTCCAGCCCATGGTAATTCATATTTAATCCTTATTAGTTTGAAACACTAGTAAATGTGTTTCAGAGGTTCTCTGAAATCCAGGAAAAAAATGAAACCATTCCTAGAAAAAATGTGTACCTCCTTAAGGAGTGTGTGTGTGTGTGTGTGTGTGTGTGTGTGTGTGTGTTAGGGAAGGCTTGGATTAGATGACATAATTCAGTAAGTCAGACAGACATGATCATGTTAAGGTGGGAGGAGAGATAACCAGTTAGACATGATCATGTTAAAGTGGGAACATGTGATAACCAGTCAGACAGACATATCATGTTAAAGTGGGAGCATGTGATAGACAGCCAGTCTGAGGTGTACCATAGCTATCATCAAGACAGCCAGTCTGAAGTGTACCATAGTTATTGCCAAGCTGGCTCCACACCTGAAAGCCATCATCCTACTCTGCCATCATCTTGGGAATATTTAAGTGACAGGCTGAAACACCATGGGACTTCAATGTCCAAACGCAGACTCAGAAAATGCTAAGCGCTGCTCTTCGATGAAGTATTATGTGTCATTTAGATCCATTCAACTAGGGGAAACTTCACTGTGATTTGGGTCTCCCCCATTCCAAAACGACAAACTGGCCGAATCGACACACCCCTCACTTTCCACCTATAATTACTTCCGCAGCCTGTGTGTTGACTTCCCTGGGCCTCACCGGCCTGGCCTGGAGAACCTTGTGAGTTCACATAACAAAACAAAATCTTCCCTCCTGCAAGGATTTCCCCAGGATTTGGGGCAGTCCCCAAGATGATTCTCCCTCAGTGTCCACGCAAACCATAGTCCCTCCCACTGCCATCTCTCCTTTCCAGTGCCCAGCACTTAGGGAAAACTTATCATCAGGACTTCCCAGGTATTGGCTGACAGTGGGCAGGCAGGGAGGGGATCTCTCCAGCTCTCCTAACACCACACACTCCACAGATGCCCAGTCTCTGCTTCCCGCACAGCCCCCTGAGTCTGAAGTGGACAGTGCCTCCCTGTGGACAATGGAGTGAATCTCTCTTGCCTGGCTGTGTGTTGACAGTGTATACATTTTCTGAACTCAAATATTTCTGAGAATAAGGGGACTTTAATTAGTAGTTCCAGGAGTAATAGTAGGGACTGAATCAGGAAAACTGGGGCAAGCAGGACAACTGTATATAGCTACCATCTCCATGCATGTCCAAAACAAACCCACCCAAAACAAGACAGGAGCAAACCAGTCCCAGGTCATCATTGACAGAGCTTCTCCATGGTAGGGGATGCCCTTTGCCCAGGCCATTCTGTACGTTTGCTTGTTATGATTGCACAACAGCACAGCTTGAATATTGTGCTTCTCCTTGTTGTGCTTGTGGATCTCTGTCTTATATATAATCATCATTAGTGAAATCATGTCCATAAAGCATTATTGATCCTTTAGAAAAAATTGTATTAGCGATAACAATAATGTTACCCTCAAAGATAAGTTTAAAGGTGAAATAAACATATTTCTATCAGAAAAGCATACCTGAAATGTATTTAATAGCAATAATTTGTAGTGAAAAGATTGGTGCAGTATTAGCATTTGCTGGCTATTGGGAATTCATCACAAAGATCCCAGTCTAGCAGCTGTGTATATATTCCACAAGACACTCTCACCTCTTTGAACAAAGATTTTAATAATGGACTATCCAACAATTATCTGAGGCATAAAGTTTCAGAGAAAGCTCATGATAAGTATATGTATGGTCTAAAAAGAAAATAGTTTTAGTCTACTTAATGTGCATAGTGTTTTATTTTCTGTTAAAACAAGAACCAAGAACAGGGCATTCAGTTATGTTCGATGGCTAGATTCTCAGGTGGGAGGTGGCTGTGTTGATCTAGATTGCTTTGAAGAAGGGAGAAAATCATGGCATTAGGCAAAAATAAAGCCTAGGACTTGGAATGCTCAGTGGACTAGAGATTTACTTGGTAACACTGAAGTGTTCCCAATCTGATGGGAAATGGCACATTCCTGGGGACAGCACCCTGGCATTAGGCTCTCACTGCTGAGGATAGAGGAGTGCAGCAGCCCTCGGAGTACTCTTCTTAGCTTCATGCTGAAGACCTCAGCTCTGGGGCAGGGAGGGAAGGAACGAGCGATACGTGGATGCTGGGAATAACTCTAAAACTCAATGAGTCTAAACCGAGGTGGCGTGGCATGCGGCCTAACTGAAGCTCGTACATGAACTTCTATAAGGTTGCTGTAAAGGTCAGCCTTAGCCAGTATCAGAGCCATACCAAGATGGGCTCTCCTCCCCTTCACAACTTTCCTGATCTTCCCTGTGCCTGAAACCCCACCATCAGAGAATTGCTCAGCTCATAAAGTCTTTTTTGGCCTTCTAGAAATTCTCATAAAACTGAAAACCAGCCAGGTGAAAGACAGATTTTTAAATCTGGCTTTTCCAAAATTTGCATTTCTCTTCCCTTGCGATGACTCCTTAAGACAATAAGAAGAGGCATGGGCGGGGGGGTGGCTAAGCACTTACTGGTGTTGACTGGCCAAGTGTTTCAGCCCATGTTCAATACCCCAGTTCTCACATAAAGCCAGATGCAATGTGGCACGTGCATCTGTGGTCCCAGTGTGCCCATGACAATAAAGGCACAGCCAGGAGAAGCCAAAGTTCATGGATCAGCTTGTATGACATTTGTTTGCAGGGGCAAGAGACCCTGTCTCAAGGTGGAGCTCAGACATCTTGAAGTTGTCCTCTGTCTTCCTTGGGCCATGGCATGCACACACACACACACATGTAAATAAATAGATGAAGAAATCTCCATTGTTAAAGAAATTTCTATGGTTGAAGACACGTGGGAAAGGCCTACATACTTTTTATTACTCTCTCTCTCTCTCTCTCTCTCTTTGAGGTAAGCCCAACAGACTGGCCTTTTGGTTTTTATGAGAGAGAAGAACAAGAAAGAGAGAGAGAGAAAAACTGGCATGCCAGGGCCTCCAGCCACTGTAATTGAACTTCAGATTTGTGTAGTATCTTTTTTGTTTGTTTGTTTTGTTTTTTCGAGGTAGGGTCTCACTCTGGCCCCCTAGTGTATTTTTCAATAAAGTGGTTTTATTTTATTATTATTATTATTCAGTGTATTCTATTCCTAGGGGCACATAACAAAATACCAAAAACTGGATTACTTTAAACATCAGAAACTTATCATCCCACATTCTGGACATTGAAAGTTCCAATTGTTGTGTGGTTGTACTGTCTCAAGATGCAATGGGAGAATTTGCTGTATGCCTTCTCCCAGCCTGAGGTAGTGCTTGCTGTCTGGAGACTCTTGGCTCACCAGTGCGTTAGTTCCTTATCTTCCTCTATGGCACTCTTCTTGCCCGTGTCTCTCTCTTCTCACAAGGTCACCATCATAATCATATTGGGCAGGGACCCACTCTACTGGCATCATGGTTAACATGTTACCCTTGACCTTTGTTCCAGTTTGATCACAGAGTTAGCAGGCCTGAGAATGCTTTCAGAGAGACACAATTCAACCTCTAACTCTTGAGTGTGGGCATTTGTGACAGATCTAAACACAATTTCCCAGTGACCTTATAGATAAGAAACAAGCAGTTCTATATTTTGTCCTTATAGGCCTGAGACATACACATTCTTTACAGCATCAGATGTAGCCAGCATTTGGCAACAGGGATCACTGCTGAATATTGCTGAATAAAAATAACATGACACCAATTTGAATCTTCTGAATGTCAGCTTGTGGATGATATGACTTGATAGGCATGTTTCTTACAATTGGTAAGATATTGCTGGCTTAAAGTGATAATCTTTCTGACGGAAATTAATTGGACCTCTTCATTGACACTCCTTGTACATGAGTAGACCCTCCTGATTTTGAGAAAACAGAGAAAAACAGTCACCAAATCAATCCAGGATTCCATGAAGCATTTTTAAAATAATGAATCAGAGAACAAAACAGCATATACATGACTAAACAGCTTAGCAGCTTCCAAATTCCTGCCCTGTCCATCTGCCACAAGGAAGTGATTGAACTAGGATGGGAAACATGGCAAATGTCATTTATGGGCTATTCCAAACCCACTTCCTGCCAGTATTTTGTCTTGCCTGGCTCCATTATAGAAACTGTAATGTTAAACAATTGAACTCCTAGCCTCTTTTGTGACAGATGGAGAGGTCACAGTTGTCCCATAATATGTGAATGGCATGCTATAGTTTGACTATGACGTATACTCGAAGGGTCCTTATGCGGAATTCTTATTATGGAGAAATGGTTCCATCACGAGGGTAATAACTTCTTCAATCCACTGCTATGGTCATATGTTGCTGCTGGCTTATCTTAGAACGGTGGGTCTTGCCCATGGTCTCTCCCTCCCTTCTTTCTTTCCCTTCTTTCTGTATGTCTTAAAATGAGCCATCTTATCCCACTGCATACTACCTGGCATGATGCTCTGCCTTACCCCACACAGGCACAAAAGCAATATTGCAAGTGACCAAGGACTTAAACCATAAGGTAAAATAAATACTTCATCCAGCCGGGTGTGATGGCGCACGCCTTTAATCCCAGCACTCGGGAGGCAGAGGTAGGAGGATCCCCATGAGTACAAGGCCACCCTGAGACTACAGAGTGAATTCCAGGTCAGTCTGGGCTAGAGTGAGACCCTATCTCAAAAAAGCAAGATAAATAAATAAATTCTTCTTCCGTTAGGTTATTTTGCCCAGTGTTTTGTCACAGCAATGAAAAGAGACTGACATACAAAATCACTAAAGCAGGAATCACTTTTCAATGAAAAGAATGTTCTTGAGTCTTATGATGTAGTGCTCTACTTTCTTCTAAGAATGAATATATGCCACCCTAAGTATGTAGAAGCCATGTCACCCCCTGAAGTACTAAAGTTGCCGTGGAATTGGTGTAGCAATATTACTGAAGGCAGAACAAAAAATACTAGGTTTGGATTGAGGATGGTAAGTTTTTATTTGGATCTTCCAATAAGTAAACATTAATTTGTACTTGATGGAAGTGATTATCAAGAGTGGTTGAAGCTGGACATGGCGGCGCATGCCTTTAATCCCAGCATTTGGGAGGCAGAGGTAGGAGGATCACCGTGAGTTTGAGACTACCTTGAGACTACATGGTGAGTTTCAGGTCAGCCTGGGCTAGAGTAGAGATCCTACCTCAAAAAAAAAAAAGAAAGAAAAAAAAAGGCTGGCTGAATGTCAAACGACATTTGGCAATGTCTGGAGACTTGTTTTTACAACGGCGCAGGAGGACAGTCACTGATGTCAAGTGGCAGAAATCAGAGATGCTGCTAAGCTTCCTGCAATACCCAAGGTAATTCTGCCCAAGCAAGAACTGTTCAACCCCAGATGTCAATAGTGTGGACTTTTCTCTGTTTCTGCAATGTTCAGTAGGGAATGTTTACATGATGACACTTATAACTTTCTTCAGAAATAGCAAAGAGTCTGAATTTGTAGACAGGGCAATGCTTAGATTCTGTGTGCTTAATAGCAATTTAACCCCCCTTTCTAGTGATAGTTGTATAGGCTAACAAGAGCAAAGATATCAATGTTTCCAGAGAGGACAGTGTGATACGAAAGTTTGGGCATTGAATAATCACCGCCATTTAGACCGTTAGCAGACACAGCTGTAGGAGTTGCATTGAGCCTCCCTATGAGTCTCTTCCTTTCTATTTTGCAAAAGTTATTCATTATGATTGTTATATGTTATCATTTGGGAAATAAATGCTAAAAGCAATAAATGGGAAGAGAGATAAAAATAATCAAAGTCTGTTTCTCATATTCCTGAAATTTCTTAGTCTTAGAAAAACACTATGTAGGATATTATTATGAAATAAACCATTGGAAAACATTTGTTTTGATTCATTATGTCAGAGAATCTGTGCTCTTACAGAGAGATGTGAAGAGATTTCCTCCCAAGCTCTCAGAAGTACCTGTGCCCAGACCTCCATTCAAGACTGAGTATCCAAAAGTATGGGCCTATCAGTGCTGCTTCTTGAAGCCGCCCAGTCTGGTACTTCGTTGTGGCATCTCAATATGCTTCCTCAGGGCTGGGAGGCGATGATTTTGTAAACAGTTTCTAAATTTCACACCTCTAGTCCTAGTTGTTGTTGTTCTAGATCTCCAGTTCCAACAGCATTTCTTACAGTTCAAACATTATCTTGCTTTAACCAGAATTTTACTCTGTTCTCATCTCCCTTCTCACCTTTGACCTTTGGCCCCTGTACTTTGTGGTCCTAACCACTGTGAAAAAAAAAAAAAACACAAAATCACCTTTGAGTCCTCATCTTTCATCTGTTTGAAGCTGTATCCGTTTCTGAAACCCAAGAACCACGTGTGATCCACTAGTGTCAGTGATGGTTCAGGTTGCCAGTCTGGGCTGAATCCCTTCTCACATCCTCCCTACAGCTCTGATACTATTAGACAGAAGAACTGACGGACCCTCAGCTCAAATGGCACAGAAGGGACCCTTGCACTTTTCCTAGTATTATAACCTATATCTGGGCCCTGGTCTTTCCCTCTTTTTGAATATCCAGAGCTTTTTGCATCATAATATATTCAAAGGTTTGGGACTAGGGATAGAGCTTAGTCTTAGAGCATTTACCTAGCATGTATAAGATCTCGGGTTCAATTCACAAAATCACCAAATATATAAGCACTTGAAACTGGAGTTCTGAACTTGTTTCCTAGCCGGGACTAGAGTTCGAAGCTGCTCAAAGATATCCCCAAGGTCTGGAAGTAAAATCTAGCTCTCACCTGACTATCTGTCATGGCACTTGGCCATTACTGGGGACTGCTACAAGGCCACCTCAGGGACTAAAATCAACTTCCATAATTATAGACAATAAACTATGATAATTCCCTCCCCTCCCCCACTTTTCCCTTCACAAATCTACTCTTCATTATAGCCCCTCCCCCTCTCAATTAGTCTCTTTTATTTATTTATTTATTTTGCAATTTTATTTACTTATTTATTTTTTGAGGCAACCCAATAGACTGGTCTTTTTTATGAGAGAGAGAGAGAGAGAGAGAGAGAGAGAGAGAGAATTAGCATGCCAGGGCCTCCAGCCACTGCAGTCTAACTCCAGACACGTTGCCTTGTGCGCAGGTGTGACATTGCATGCTGTGTCACTGTGCCTTCGCCTTAACTGGGACCTGGAGAGTCCTTAGGCTTTGCAGGTGCCTTAACCACTAGGCAATCTCTCCAGCCCTAGTAATTTTTTATAAACTTGTTTTATTGACAACTTTCATAACTATAGAAATAAACCATAATAATTCCCTCCCTTCTCCCACTTCCCCATCACAAATCACTCTTCCTCATATCCCCTCCCCCTCTCTTTCAGTAGCTCTTTTATTTTGATGTCATCATTTTTTCCTCCTATCATGAGGGTCCTGTGTAGGTCATACCAGGCATTGTGAGGTCATGGATATCCAGGCCATTTTGTGACTGGAAGACTGCATTGGAAGGTACCCTACCCTTCCTTGGGCCCTTACATTTTTTCTGCCCCCACTTTCACAATGGACCCTGAGTCTTGAAGGGTGTGATAAAGATGTTTCAGTGCTGGACACTCCTGTCACTTCTCCTCAGCACTATACTGCCTTTTGAGTCATTCCAGAAGTCATCACCATCTGCAAAGAGAAGCTTCTCTGACCCAAAAGTTAGAGTAGCATTAATATATGAGTATGAACATTAAGATAAGTGCTTACCGGGTAGTTTGGTGAACATAATATATGCATTTAGCCAGACACCAGCAGGCGTTACACCCCTAAGGCTCATGACCTCCCCCACCATAGGTTTTCAGTCCCAGGCATGTATTCCCTCCCATGGAGTGGGCTTCAATTAGTAAGCAACTGGTGTCCTCCATAACAGACGTGCCACTATTGCAGCCATCGGCTCATTTGGTCAAACTTCAGGCTTGCAGTGTCCACTGCTGTTTATCACCATTGATGACTTCTCTGTCCCATAGGGCTTCATGGAGCACAGCTTTTACCATCTTTCTGTCAGCTGCTCTACAGGGAGGAGGTTTTCAGCTCAGCTCCAGTTTGTTCTCAGTGACCTTGGGGCCCAGCCATGTGGAGTCTACAGCAATAGGATCTTACCATCTATTACTGATGGGAAACCAAACTTAGCAATGGCCAGTAATGTTTTGGGAGCATCAGGAACCTCCCTGAAGCAAAACTCACTGGAAGGTATCCCATCTCTGGCATTGAAATTTTTCTAGTAACAATCTATGGTTCCTGGGTGTCCAAAATAAAGTAGGTTTCAACCTGGCTTATTCATACCCTATTAAAGTTTAATTAACCCTCCCCCCACCCTTTACTAAAGCTCTTCATCTGATCTCAGTTGGCCCATTCCACCCCCAGTAATCTGTTCATTTATTTACAATACCATCCCCTGAAGTCCTCCCCTCTCTTTCCTCCCTTATAGCCCCTTTCTAGTGTAGTGAGTTTATCCCAACTCACATAAAAGTCTAAACATTTATATCTAGGATCCACATATGAAAGAAAACATGCAGCATTTGGCTTTCTGGGCCTGGGTTACCTTAGTATAATCCTTTCCAGATTCATCCATTTCCCTGCACATTTGATAATTTCACTTTTCTTTATTATTGAACAGAACTCCATTTTATAAGTGGACCATATCTTCCTTATATCATTATTCTATATATCTATGTTATATTATATATCATTATATCAGTTGAGGGATATCTAGGCTGGTTCCATTTCCTATGAATACAGCCCCAATAAACATGGTTGAGCAAGTATCTCTAAGGTAGTAAGAAGAGTCCCTAGGATATATGCCTAGGAGAGGTATAGCTGGGTGATATGGTAAATGATTTTTTAGCTGCCTGAGGAACCTCCACACTGATTCCACAATGGCTGTATCAGATGACATCCCCACCAACAGAGTAGAAGTGTTCCTCTTTTTCCTCATCCTCGCCAGCATGTATTGTAATTTGTTTACTTGATGACAGCAAAGTAGTTTCAATTTGCATTTCCCTCATGAGTGAGGGTGTAGAACATTTTTGTCGATGTTTACAGGCCATCTGTATTTCTTCCTTTGAGAACTCTCTATTTAGTTCCATAGCCCACTTTTTTAATTGGGTTGTTTGATTTCTTATTAAGTTTTGAGTTCTTTGTATATCTTATGTATTAATCCTTTGTAAAACTGGAAAAGATTTTCTCCCATTCTGTAGGTTGTCTGTTTGCTCTAACCACAGTGTCCTTTGCTATAGAAAAGCTTTTTAATTTCATGAGGTCCCAGTGGTTGATTAATGGTTTTATTTCCTGAGCAACTGGGGTTATATTCAGAACGTTGTTGCCTATGCCAATATGGTAGTCTTTCCCCTACTTTTTCCTCTAGCAGTTTCAGAGTTTCATGTCAGATATTCAGGTCCACTTGGACTTGATTCTTGTGCATGAAGAGAGATAAAAGTTCCTATCCCTCTTCTTTCCCTCCCCCTTTGCTGTAGAAAACCAACCCACGCTCCATCATAGTCAAAGATTTGGCAGATGGCTACTTTTTAGAGCACCATAAGACTAATGGTTCCTGTTCTCAAAAGGCTGAAAATATCTTAATAAATTTCAGAGCAATAAATATGATTACATGAAAGCATTAGGTGAGATTCTAAATACAGCATATTCCTATAATGAAGACAATAAGTATTTTCAGAAATGCTTTTGAAGATGAATGAGATTCCTGTAAGCTATCATTGCAAGTAAAAAAAAAAAAACACACATTTATCTTAATTAGAACTAATTAATCCCTCCTCTATTTTGATCTACTTTTCCATTTCAAGATGGAGAATGTTAATCTGTTACTCTTTGTTCCTTCCTTAATTCTTTCAGACAGCAAGGTATTTTGTTTATTACACTTTCCTGCTCTGTGCCATAAAATGCAGAGTGTGTATGAAAAAGCGCAGTGGTCAAAGCAGGAGCTCTAGAGTAAAACACACCTCTTGGGAATCTTTTTCCCACTCTCATTAGCTACAACTTTGAGCAAGTTATGGAACCTTGCTACATCTTATTTTCCTCACTATAAAATGGAGTTATTAATAGTAAACTTGTCTCAGAGAATTGTTGGGAGAAATAAATTATTAATATAAGTAAAATGCCCAGAATAGCACAATCCTATAGACCCAACCATTTCTTATTATCTATGTATTGGAGTAAAGAAGTTTCACACCTGAATCCCTGGAGGAATCATTACTGCTTGATAATCAGGGGAAATTTTAAACAGGAAGATTTCATAAATCTTACTCTATTTATTGCCATGGAATATCTCTGCGTCCCTTCCCCCATATGATGAATGTAAATAACTAGATTTCATATGAGACAGTCTTTTCAACCTCATGCATATGAATAGCTCTCGTGGTGTTTGCTAGAAGTATTAACCACTGACTTAGATGCAGGGCAAGCAAACACTATTGCAGAATAGAAGTCGTTGGTCCTTAAGAAAAGCAGTTGGCTATGAGCATAGAATCAGGACATTCTGCCAAATGTAATTTCTTGCATATGATGAGGTAAGATCTTGTTACAGTTTGTCTCCAATGCCTTATGTACAACTGCTAAAACATTAACGATTTATGGTGCGTTATACAGTCTTGTATTTTCATTATATATTCTTAAGACTTGCTATATGAGTGCAATAGTATAGAAGCCAAGCAAACAAACAAAAGGCAATAATATCAAACTACCCTGTCTTATCCTTTGAAGTTATTTCTTTCCAAGGAAGAGAAGGCGTGTTTTCCATGGTAGTGCCAGTGTCTTTACACTCCTTAATAATATAATACTTACAGAATTCCCCTTATTGTTATCTACTCACTGTCAATTTTTGTTAAATCTGACCGTGCAATCAGAAATATTGTAATAAACTATTATCACATTATGCAAATAAAGCTGACAATTATATTATCATATAGCAGTAAGGCAGCTGTATTGCAAAAGAAAAGGCAGAAAGTGGAGCTTGAGAGACGGCTAAGCAGTTAAATGTACTTGCTTACAAAGCCCAGGTTCCATTTCCATTTACTCATATAAAGCCAGATACACAAAATAGAGTTTCTTTGCAGTGGCAAGAAGTCCTGGTATGCCCACACTTTCTCTTCAATAACTAACTAACTAAATAAATAAATAAATAAAATTTTTAAAATTTTATTTACAAACAGGAGAGAGAGAGATTGAGAATGAATATGGGCATGCCAAGGCCTCTAGCTACTACAAACACACTCTAAATGCATGTGCCACTTTGTGTATATGGCTTTACTTGAGTCCTGGAAAATTGAACTTGGATTGTTAGGTTTTGCAGGCAAGTCTTTAACCACTGGGCCACCTCTCCAGCTTTAAAATATTTTTAAAAGAATTAGCAAATTAATGCATCTATATTTTAGGCCTGGTGATCTTGTTGTATTTTTTAATAATCTTCTTAATATATTCACTTAAAAATTACTTGTGACTCAGCCTATGGCTGAGGAGGTCATGAGCTCTAGGGGAGTAATGCCTGCTATTGTCTGGCTGAAAGCATAAAAGCCTTCTAAGCACTCTTTAAAAATGCTTATACCTATAAATTAATGCTACTTTCACTTTTGCTTAGAGCAGCTTCTCTTTTCAGATGGTGATGACCACTTGGGTGACTCAAAAGTCACCATAGTGCTGAGAAGAAATGACAGAGGAGTGCTCAGCACTGAGACATCTCTATCCCACCTTCCAAGCCTCAGGGTCCATTGCCGAAAGAAGGCAGAATGAATGTAAGAGACAAAGGAAGGGTCCTTCATAACAGGAGGACAAGATGATGACATAAAAATAGAAGAGTGACTAATTGGAAAGAACAGGAGACATAATTGAGGCCGGATTTGAGAGGGGAAAATGAGGGTGGGAATCATCATGGTTTATTTTCCATACTTATGGAAGCAGTCAATTAAAAAAATTTAAATATTGTGACTGAACATAAGTCACCATGATTCAATCCGTATAGATTATATTAGAATAAAGCAGGCACCATGTAAATTAAAAAATGTTGTTAGATTTAAATTAATGAGGTAAACAAGATGTTGATCAACATAAATTTCATTGTCATGAAGATTTCAGTGCAAAGCCTTCCTCCTTGCTGTGGCCTCCAGTGCTGCAAGCCATCACTCCATATTCCATTTGCTCTAAACAGACCACTTGGCAGTACTGGAAATGCTGTTTTAACTGGTTCAAATTGACTTAAAAAATCTAGATTGAATATCCAATGGCAAGATTCCTATTCTGATAAGCTCTCCTTTATCTAATTATCTGCATTTCTCCTAATTGCCATTGTCTCTGAGGCCCTGAAGACAGAGTCTTTTACACCATGAGATAAGTCCTTTATCCACTGTCATTGAAGAAAACCTTTGAATCTATAACTTGGGCAGGGGACACTCCTGACACTATACTCAAAGTATAATTTTTTTTCAGGTTTTTTTTGTTGTTGGTGGTGGTAGCGGTGGTGTTTTTTGTTTTTTCAAGGTAGAGTCTCACTCTGGCTCAGGACCTGGCTCTGACCTGGAATTCACTATGTATTCTCAGGGTGGCCTCAATTTCACGGTGATCCTCCTACTTCTGCCTCCCAAGTGCTGGGATTAAAGGTGTGCGCCACCATGCCCGGCCCAAAGTATAATTTAACAACAATAAATTGACATTCTTAATCAAAAGATTTTTCCATTTTTTAAATGTACCTCATATATCAAGATTTTTTTCTAAAAGCAAATTAGCTAAATAGAAACACTTAAGGAAATATTTCATGTCTGTGTCAAAAAGATGCAAAAATCACAGATTTCAGAATCTTTAAGTACAATTAGGCAGCCTCCTTAAGAAAGGAATTAATTCCAGCAATTTTCTTCTTTTGCTGTCTCCTGCTAATTATCCCCACAGGTGACTCTTCTCTGCCCATCTATCTAGACTGTCTCAGCTTAAGACATCAGACTAGCCTGCTAAATAGTAAGGAAATCCTTGTTGGTATCTGAAGGGGGCTCGGGAAATCCTATTTCAAGTGGGATCTTTTTTTTTAAAAAAATATTTATTTATTTATTTATTTATTTATTTATTTATTTATTTGAGAGAGAGAGAAATAGGCAGGTAGAGAGAGAGAGAGAGAAGAGGTGGAGGGAAGGGGCGGGCAAAGGGAGGAGAGAGGAAGGGAAGTTAAGAAAGGAAAGGGAGGGAGGAGAGAGAAAAGGAAATGAGGAAGGATCAAAAGGAGAGAGCTGGGGACAGAATGAGTCCCTCTAGTTAACAAATGTATGCTTTGAAGTGAAAGTACATCATGGAGGAGCTTTCACAGGGGGCACACCACTCTGCTAAGACCCACAGGTGCACAAGGTAGAAGGAAAGCTGAGTCCTGGTTTGCCTACAGCCGGAATCAGCAGCTGTACAGAACGTTACAGGTATGTTATAATCTTGTAAAGCCAACCTGTCAAGAGCACTGGCAAAATGTGCCACAGTGAACCAACTTGAAATTTCTACAGAGCCAGGCTCTGCGGGGATAGCCTGAAAATCCGTAGTCAGAGAACAGGGGTAAAAAGTGCCCCATGCACAGAGTGACCTACACAAGGAAAGGAAATAAATCGGACTTCTGCGTAGTAAGGAAAAAACTATTTGGTCTCACCACAGTGTGTATATTGTAGATATGGGAATCACAGCTGATAAGGAACACAGGAAGTTTTATGAATTGGATTACAAAGAACCTAATGAGTTCCACTTAAGTATTAAACTGTATCTATTAGTAAATGAGAGGAAGAACAGGTTAGCACAGGGGTGACAGGTGCAGAGGTATGTTTTCAATAAATCTCCATCAATGAATAAGTAGGTAGAGAAATGTGGTATACATACACAATGGAGTTTTACTTAGTTTTGCCCATTCAGCAAAAAGAATGAAATTGTGTGTTCTATAGTAGATATGTGGATAGATAGAACTGGAGATCATATTGATAGAAGTAAGACAGTCCCACAAAAACAGATATTGGATGCAAGGAAATAAAAAGAAATAAAGGAACATGAAGCTAAAAGAGGAAGTGTTAAGAATGTGGAAGGAAGTGGGGTAAGCAAGAAGAGTGGAGGAGGTTGAATGTGTTTAAGTTCATGGCATGCATGTAGAAAACTGGTATAATGAAACTCTTTACTTTGTGCAATTAATATGTATGAACATGAATAATTCGAGCAAGGGTAATTTTCCATGAATCAAGATTGCTTTTTTCTAAAGAATGGGATGAAAAGCCACATTCAGAAAATAGGAAAGACTGAATGGAAGGTTGGAGATATGAAGGGGGGTTTTTCAGTAGAGAGCAGTCAGTCCTACAAGGAATGCTGCAAAGGAGATTTAGAGATTCTAAACAAACTCCAAGTTGCCGAAGACCAAGCCCATTTCCACTTTTAATTCCAGACACATAGAAAGACTTAAATGATATCTTTTGGTCATTTATCCTGGAGTTGCCAAGACAGTTGTTATTGGGTCAATTATGACTTGGGTCAGTTGTCACTCAGGTAAGCAAATCTTGCCAGTGGTCAGAGGCCCGACTTGACTAAACGTGTCCCAAGAAGTTAATGACAAGCAAATATATAACAGGGATCCAATGTGTGTTTGCTGATCAAATGGATGTCACTACTATTTGGTGAGCCTATATTTTGAATGTGATTACAAAATGTAACTCTCAGAAACTTGTTTTAGGGAACTTTAAGTTCATAGTAAAAAGGTAGTGCTTTAGCGACATTGAAACACAAGGCAGTGATTTGTTTTGAGAAGACAAGCAGAAGATGGTTTCCAAGTCCAGTGTGTCATTTGAATTCACTGCTCTGGACCAATTTGGTTAAAGCATAACAGGCCACTCTGAAACACTTAGTCTTCTGAAGAGAAACTACTTTAAAATTCCCAGCAAAAGTTATTTTATTTTATATATTTTTATATTATATATATTTATATTTATTTATATATTTATATTTTTTATTTTATTTTTATCCTCAGGAAAAGGAAACTAACACTAATCATAGTGATAGAAATATTAGCCATAATAATAGTGTAAACTTAAATATAGTAGATTTAATGTAATACGGAATAATGGTATATGCAATGGGCAATTTAAATGTCTAACACTTTAAAGTGCTGTGTGCCTTAATTTTATTGTTACCCACAATTACTGAGAAGAAAAATGATATAACAACATAAGCAGAAAGCAAAACTCGTTCTTTAAATTTTGGTATTAGTTGTATAAATCACTTGACCATTTGTTTCCTTTCCCTAAAAAAGCTGGTCATGTTTTCAGTTTTGCTTTATATGTACAATCATAAATGTGTTCAATAAAAACTTTTCATCCAGGCAAACATTTAATAATTTAATCAATGCTATCATCCTCCAATTTTACAGGAGTACATGAAGAAGTTAAAACTCATCTCTATCCTTTCCCTCAGGACTGACAGACAAACAAATCAGAGATTAATGAGCCCACTGGGATACCGAGATATTGAGACATGGTGGGATAAAGCTTTCAGCTGTACCTCAGCGCTAAGATGCATTTCTCTCAGAAGATGAGATTTGAGTATCATTTGGGGAAATAAGTAAAATTTAGGCAGTAGTTGAGGTGGGAGCCAGAATCATTCCAGATAGAGAGGAAAATGGAAAAACAAATAACTTTTTTAAAATTTTTATTTATTTGTTTGAGAGAGAAAGGCAGATATGAGAGAGAGAGAGAGAGAGAGAGAGAGAGAGAGAGAATGGGCATGCCAAGGCCTCCAGTCAGTGCAAACAAACTCCAGATGCACCTGCCACATTGTGCATTTGGCTTATGTGGTTCCTGGGGAATTGAACCTGGGTCATTTGGCTTTGCAGCCAAGCTCCTTAACTGTGAAGCCATCTCTCCAGTCCCAAATAACATTTTAAATGCATAGAACTCGTGTGTGTGTGTGTGTGTGTGTGTGTGTGTGTGTGTGTGTGTGTATCAGAGTTTCTATATAGTGTGTCATGTTTGGTTTCACAAAAATCAACATCCCTGACAAGGAGCTGTGCAGTTTATGAGTGAGATGGGTACAGGAAACACTGGCATAAGGGAAGCTAGGTTGGGGTGGGGGGGCGGGATAGAAAGCAAGGACAGACGAACAAGCCCGCCTAATCCACTGTGGGTGCACAGATCATCTCCACACTGAGGAATGCTGGTAACTGAAGCAGTACATTGTCCTGTCTTGTTTTATGTACGGATGGTGGAAAGGCAGCAGAGACAAGGCAGGAGCCAGGGACAGCTCCCAGGGACAGCCCCAGAGCTATGTGGATTCTGAGTGCCCCACCACCTACTGTTTCCAGAACCTCCCCCAAACAGAGTCACCTGCTAGGGACCAATCTTTTAATGCATGAGTTTAGAAGAGAACAATTCCAAACAGAAGCCATGTGTTAAGAAAGTCGGCTCCAAGAAGATGGAAAATAAATTTTTGGAAATTAATGAGAACAAAGATAAGTGAGCAATTACAGGAGATGGAAACACTATCTCAAAATACTACAAGGAGACTGAAGTTTCCAGGGTTAGGTGAGGGACTGTAACCACAGAATCTTTTGGTCATAAATATAAAGGAAGATGTTTATTGGGTGGATTTGTGAAGGCTGTGGTGGGAGCATGCCTCACCAGGACAGCTTACAGGAAGGTGAAGTACAATGGAACTTGTGCTAAGTTAAGGTAGAGCCGTGCTAAAGTTTAAAGTCCTATTGCCTCTGAAGAAAATTATTCCATGAGAAGGAATTTGATCTTTCAGAGTGCCAGAAATATCTCAATAGGCATAGCTCGTACATAGTAGGTGCTACTGATTGATCATTTGCTCAAGTAAATAATGCAAAATGATTTCAGAGAGAACATTCATCTACCCCAAAGAGGTGGAAAGCTGGTGATCAGGAAATTTTATCCACTCAATAACTATTTAATTCAACTCTCCCCCAAAGTGCAAGCCCCATGAAGGCATACCCACAAAGCACATCTAGCAAACAAATGCAAAGCTGGGCTTTACAGGTCCTGGGTTAATGGAAACAATAATCCATGCAAACAAAGAGGCCTCCTGGCACAGACTATGTAGACAAGCTTTCCCTGATTAGAGGGGTTCTCTTAAAAACAGACTCCATCTAATCTGCCCACCCACTGCTTGCATAATTCCGTTGTCCTGACTTCCCCTAACCAAGCGTTAATTCCTTAGTACCTGACTCAGAGCACTTGTTGCATAAGGAGCGCTTGTTGACTCTCAGGAGTTGGCTGATTTCTGAATAAAATGAAGGCTTTGTTTTTCCTAAGCCGGCAAGGTCCAGCCTTGGGGGCAGTGTGTGCAGAATCCTCCGTGCCCTTGGGGAAGGCTGCTGCTGCCCTTTGGACCCCTACCTGAATACTGTTAGGCGCATCCTTCTGGAGATGCTCCCTCGGGCTCACCCCCGCCCTTGGCCCCGGTATGAGCACATGACCAGCTAGAGAAAGCTTATTTTCTTTTAATGTACTTTGAAATTTGGATAAAATTTCCCAGGAACTCAAATACATGAAAACTTCTTCTTGACAATGTTTGAGGTTATCCTGCTTTTCTTTTCCTAACTTTGGGTCTTCAGATTTACTTTGAATTTGCACCCATTTTGTATATTGCCATACCGTTTACTTTAGCTTAACTAATCTAAACTTAGCTTCTATTTCTTAGGACCAAAGAATTCTAATTATATGCAGTTCTAAGGTTCTATGAGGCAGGAAACGGGAAATCACACAGAAGTATGTTAAGTGGGGAGCACACTGGAGGCTACAACATTGTACCAAAGATGAATTGTCAATTGTCTGTTTGGCCTTCTATCTCTCTCTCTCATCTATCTATCATTGGCTATCAATCCCCTATCTATCTAATTATCTATCTAGATATGGACATGATTTTTCATTTGTTTGTTTAAATGTACTCTTATGTATCCTAGGCTATTCTCAAACTCACTATGAAACCAAGGTTGTTCATACCACACGGGGAATTGTATCCAGGGCTTTATCTGTGGTGAACAAGCACTGTACCTGCTGAACAACAGCCTCAGCCCTATAAGACACTTCTAAGTTAATTAGTGTGAGTCTGAGATCAGTGTTTTTATGATTTAGTAAGTATGGTAATCACTTGAGATACTTTTTGAAATGTGTGTTTCCAAGCCTTGTTCCCAAAGGTTCTGATTTGGAAAGTTTGAATTTGCCCAGCAATCTGCAGTCTATAGTGTCCTGGGTGACTGTGGACCCAAACATGGCGAGCATTGCTTTCAGTCCTACTCTATATAAAAATGGCTCGTAGCCGGGCGTGGTGGTGCACATCTTTAATCCCAGCACTGGGGAGGCAGAGGTAGGAAGATCACCAAGAGTTTGAGGCCAGCCTGAGACTACATAGAGTGAGACCCTACCTCGAAAAAAAAAAAAAAAAAAAAATTGGCAAGTAACCAAATCTGTAAGCACAGGAAAACCTGCCTGCTCCCTGCTATTTTACTAAGCAGTGCCAAAATTCTAGTACAATCGCTATTTTATTAAATGTTTTAGCTTTGGCAGTTTACAACAGTGACCCATTAAGTGAATTTGTAAAGTATATTTATATATAACAAAGCAACAAAGACTACTGTCAACTTTTTATTTCATTGAGTAAATGTCAATGAGATTACAAAAAGGAATATTTGGCCTCAGGAAACTAAAACTCCCAGCCTTATTGTGGAATCCAATTTTTTATAAATTACATAAAAGTAGCTTTCTCACAAACGCAGGTATAATTTTATTTTCTATAGACTTTTGTATATGTGTGTGTTCATTCTAAGTACCACCATGTGAATGTAAAGATCTCTAAGGTAAGAGATGAAAATTAATTATGACAGTTTAACCTGAAAACACAGATAGGATTGTCTGACATTATGTTTCTAGACAAATTCTACAGGTAAGGTTCTCTCTAGGACAATTATATATCTTGTAGCATGCAATTTCCACAAATATTTAAAAAATTAATTTTGCAAAGATAGTGTGACAGAAAAAAAAAATATGCCATGTAGAAATGCCTCAGCATTCTTATACAACGAGAGATTCCATGTGCTTCTTTTCTTTAATGAGGGCTTTTCCAGATGCCTTGTTCGAATGAAAGGAAGGAAGGAAGGAAGGAAGGAAGGAAGGAAGGAAGGAAGGAAGGGAGGGAGGGAGGGAGGGAGGGAGGGAGGAAGGAAGAGAGGGAAGAGAGAAAGGAGGGCAGGAAAGACAGGAAGGGAGGGCAGAAGTATGTTGAAGGAAACAGCCAAGTCTTCAGTGGGCATTGCAGGATAGGCAATGCCCAGTTTGGTGAAACAGTTATTTTTCTTCACTGTTTTTATCATAATACTCAGTAGATCCCATGCAAAACTTTCACACTGGACACAAAGAATAGCAGACTTAAATTCTGTTTAAATTGAATTCAACATGACTCAGTAGTTTTCACTGACTATGAAGAAAGCACTTGTGATTCAGTGAAGCCCTGGGGAGGACGCAAGAAAGGATGAGATGGGAGGTTTAAAACAGACCTGCAAAAGCAGGGGGCTAGAGGGGTGACTTCAAACCCGGGAGGGCAGTGAAGGCATCACCTTGAGGTGGCTGGGGGCCTACCTGTGGACTAGGAAGCCCGAGTGCAAAAACCTGTGGACCATGTGACATGGTGTCCAGCACCAGGACTCCTGGCTTCCCACTGGCTCCTTGGCCCTTGTGATCTTGAAAGAATTCAGAGGAGACACACAGAGCATAGTATAGCTCTATGATACATACTGCAGAGTTTATTACCGAGTAAAAGACAGTAGACGTGACCAAAGGAAACACTGTATTGATGGGCATTTTAGGCGGGCTTTATTTTTTCCCAAAAGTCTGGGAGAAGCAACTACCCCAAGGGGCCTTCTACCCTGCTGCTGATTGACAGGCCCATTTGGACTGACTCTTGCAGGAGGGAGCAGTGGCGCCTCCTTGTTCTATATTAGAAGGCCTCCTGCTGGCTAGCAATCTTGTACTCTTTAGGCCTCCTGGAAACAGGTTTAGATAGTTATCAATTAATGACTTTCCAGACAGTTCAGGAGGACACATCTCCTCCCAGGGCCAGAGGCAGGACTGACGTCCCATTCCTCTGACCAGTAATTACAGTCCTGCAGTATGACCTGTTGATTTCAGAAGCAACTAATAATGATAATTCATAATTATAATTTATATTTTATTTATTTATTTGAGAGAGAGGAAGAGGCAGATAGAGAGAAAGAGGATGGGTGCACCAGGGCCTCAAGCCACTGCAAATGAACTCCAGATGCATGTGCACCTTGTTCATCTGGCTTATGTGGGCCCTGGGGAATTGAACAGGGGTCCTTAGGCTTCGCAGGCAAATGCCTTAACTACTAAGCCATTTCCCCAGCCCGTATAATTGATAATGGGGGGGGCAGACCCAATGTCCTTCAAGCCTGGCAATATCTGACTAGCTGCCTTTCCACACGAGTCATGAGAAGGGAGGGGGGCTGACCTCCTTGCCTTCCTTCCTGCACATGACACTCCCGGGGTCCAGAAGGCAGAGAGTGCACAGTAAGAACCAGTGTCTGAAACACTGAATTGGGATTTAAAAATTAGTCATGGACTCAGATGTAGCTTTTGGTATTTGTACACAAGTTCACAGGGGAAAATAGCACCAAAGAAATGGTCTGAAATAAATAAACAGAGAGCTTTTTATTAGAAAATTAAAAGACTGTCTTGCACTATGTTGCTGAGACATGTGACCATCCCAAGCGAGCATCTTTATTGTGACATTTATCAAACAGCCTCTTCTCTGAAGCAGAGTCAGGGCTAGGCGAGAGGGGAGCAACACTTCATGCCTTTTTCACTGTCACTTTGGCTTTTCCTCCCCTGCCATCTTAGCTTGGCTGATGATCTTAAAATTGTTTCTTCTAAAATGTATGTTTAATCCAACAATAAATGAGAATAATGATGTGTTGTGTGCACTTTTCCCCAGGGAGACATCAATAAATGTCTGCTCCAATGACTGACCAATTGATGATCCCACCAAAGCCCACCTTGGTCAATGATGTTTAATGGGCTTCCTTAGTGAGCATGAGTGAGGAGTGTGGGTGAACCAAAAGCAGTCGTATCACCAGAAAGTCTCACTCTAGTATGGATGGCATGTAGGTGCACAGACAGATGTCCCTCCTCCACCTTCCTCTTCAGTTTCTATACAGTCTAGCACATCCTGAGACAGGGAGACCATGTCCACAATGACATACCAGTGGCAGGGAGGCAGGAGAGGGAGCAGTTAGGATCTCAGGCCAGAGACTGATGACCCTCCCTTCCCCTGCTTATAAGAATGTTGTGGTAGTTTGAATAAATGTGCCACAATAGATATAGTTTATTAAAGCTTCTTACTGGGTGGATCATAGGGTCCAGCCTGAGGTGTGATGGTAGATCTGGAATTCCAGTCTAAAGATAAGCAAAGTGCCTGAGTTCTGCCTGGAATTCCTAAGTGTCCTGTGGCTTTTGGGGTTTTTGGCTTGGGGTTTCGCTCTCTCTGTTTGGTCCTTTAAGAGGAGGCAAACTTCTACCATTATGGAACCTGGATCAGTAAGCTTCAATAAATCCCTTCCTCCATAACTGTGCCTGGTCTGGAAGTTCATCTCAGTGATTGAAGCTGTCTGCTACAAATGTTAATAGGCCCAGTCCTGCAGGTGTCTCACAGCGATCGCAGCTCTGATGAGAATGGTCAATGACTGATGCTCACAGAGCTGAGCTGGGCAGCGTGAGAAACTATCCATGCTTGAAGAGTTCTTCTCTTTCTTTGCATTTTATTTTTTAAAGGTTGTTGAGATAGGGTCTTGCTGGCCAGTCCTAGGCTGGCCTGGAACTCACCATAGAGCCCTGAGTGGCTTCAAATTCAAGATAGTCCTCCTGCTTCAGCCTCCCAAGTGATAGGGTTACAAAGCAGATGTATGCCATCAAAGCTGGCTCTTAATGTTTTCTTTCCCTTCTTCCTTCCTTCCTTCCTTCCTTCCTTCCTTCCTTCCTTCCTTCCTTCCTTCCTTCTCTCTTTAACCTCTGAATCATCTCCTCAATCCCTATTTTGTTTTTTCACTTGCAAAATAAATATGTTTTGACAAAATGCAGGCATCTGGGTCTTGGACTTAAATTTTAAAACAAAGATACAAAAAAAAAAAAAACTCTCAACTTGTAAAAGCAGTAAAGACCTGTAACCAGTGAGAATTCTATATCTTACAACCCCGATTCTTTTCTCTTTCAAAATGGGGAATATTTCAGATTTTATTTTCCTCTACTCAGGTTTAATTAAATAAAACTGTCTGGAGACAATCAGGGGGCTTAGGTGACCCTACCTCCAGTAAAACACTGATTCTTAATGTGCATTTGCTCTAGCCTCTGTCTCCTGGGTTTCTATAAATTGGAAGAGGGCCACAGATATTGTGAAGAGGAAATACTACCCATCCCTTTGACCAAACTGTACATAAATTAATTTACTTTAATGATTTCTGTTTCCTTGTATTTTAATAGAGGGACACTGTGCAGTGGTTTAATGAATCTGAATGCCCACTAACAATACTAGGTGGTATTTCAAGACTTGTGCTCACTGGAGTGTTAAAATCAGGATAAGTATATCTATCTCCCCAGACATTTATCATTTCTTTGTGGTAAAAATAAATATTCTTCCATTTACATTGTTGAAAACATACAGGCCAGGCGTGGTGGTGGTGCACGCCTATAATCCGAGCACTTGGGAAGCACAGGTAGAAGGATCACCATGAATTCAAGGCCAGTCTGAGAATACAGAGTGAGTTCCAGGTCAGCCTGGGCCAGAACTGTAGCGTGTCCCAGACCAGAAATGAACAGAAGACCATCCGAATAAAAGTAAAAAGGAGAGTCTTTATGAAGCCGACTGGTGTCTGTCCCCTCACAGCAAGGAGGAGAGCAGCTCCGTCCTACTTTTACAGTGAGTTTTTAAAGGCAAAAACCACATTCCTTTACAATGATCTGAACCCCCCCCTCACTATTCCCCTTCCCCATAATTGTCTTTAGCAAGAGCAAGCAAGCATGATTACAAAAGCAGAATGTTTGCAGTTAGCACCAGGCATGAAGCAGATAGCAAATATCTGGCCATCTTGACCTCAGGGCGGGAGCAAACACCAGATGCCTTTATAGGAACCACATCCTCATTCTCGTAATTGATGCTCTGTGCTAATCTTTAATCTCCTATGGCTCCTTGAGAATGTCAAGTTGACTGAGTGGCCTACAATAGCTTCCCTTGGGTCTGTTCGCCAGAGGTTGTTTCAGAGCAAGACTCTACCTTGAAAAACAAAAACCCCAAAATAAAAATTGTATAAAATATATGACATTATCATCATACATTGCTATTCAACACCAGAACTCATTTTTCCAATTAACTATAACTTAGTATGCTTGAATGGACTTCCCCATTCTTCCCAGTCTCTGGTAACTAGTATTCTACTCCCAAATTCTATTAAATCAAATTTGTTTTTGGATTCCACATATCAGTGAAAATGATCTCTAGTTCTATCCAGGTTGTCCCCGATTACTGTTTTTGCTCTTTCTCTGTTGACTGAGGAGGGAAGACGCACCCTGAATGTATACAGCACCTGGCCATTGGAAGGGTCCCTGCCTGAGTAAAATGGAATGAGAAATACAGCTGAGCCCTGTACCCGCTCTTTTATGGTTAGCACCACAGATACGCCTTTCCTCCCACTGCTAATAGACATTTTAAGGCAAAAACTCAGACTCTGGGAGCCCCAACAGGCTACTACACTCAGCTTCCCATCCCCAAGGTAGCCATTGTTCAAAAGTCCAAAGGCCGCTGGAACGCAAGACAAACTTTTAGCTGTGAGCCCCTATCAAATAATTTTTAAAAATGGGCTTGGGTGATAGTTCCATGGCTAAAGTGCATGCTGGGCAAGCATGAGGGCCTGCGTTCACATCTCCACACTCCACGTAAAGCCAGGCGTGGTAGCACATGTCTGTTACCCCAGTGCTTCTATGTGCCTACAGCACTAATAATACCGGCTTCCACATCGTAGACCAGA
The DNA here is from genome assembly GCA_036365145.1 of Orientallactaga sibirica. Taxonomy (NCBI): domain Eukaryota; kingdom Metazoa; phylum Chordata; class Mammalia; order Rodentia; family Dipodidae; genus Orientallactaga; species Orientallactaga sibirica. The sequence goes on from JAEOAD010000051.1 coordinate 1,392,696, forward strand.
ACCCATTCTCGACAAGCTTCCCGAAGCTTTTCAAAGACATTTCTCAGCACCCATCTTGTTTCACATCCCACTGTGGTTGCTAAGGATGCCAGTGTTCTCTGTTCTTTCCAGGAGGTGGCATGTCCTGTGCCTTCAGGACCTCTGCAACACACTTCCCTGTTTCTCCATCCCCAAACTCAGTCACTGCATGCATCTGCAAAAGCCCCACTTCCTGTCAACACCTAGCCTTAGATTCCTTTTCACGGTCAGTATAGGGCCCAGTGTACAGCTGGGAGATAACAAAGAAGAGTACCAAGAAGCAGAACTCCTCTCAGGTGTGGCGTGGGAGGTATTTTCCCTGAAGAGACTTGAATGCACATCTCTTCATCACAGATAAGACAGATGACAGACCAAACTGTGACCACACTAACACCAGAGTTGGTGAATCAATAAGTTTCATAGTTACTTACAGAGTAGGGTGAGGGATTTCTTAGGAACATGGAGCCCCCAAGGAAACCAGTCTCATCCCAGCATGGATGATGACCTCCCATGGCCACTTCGCTGGAAGTCATTGTTCCTTAATCTGTCCCTCTATAAACTCCACCTCTCCCTGAGGCTATGAGACCTTGTGCATCATTGCTTACAGCTGGCAGAAGGGGCACCCGAGATCTCAGGCTGGGGTCTGATTACCCTTCTCACACCATTCTTTCTATGGGAGAATAGCAATAAGTCCAAGCTTAAAAGGCTCTTGCGGGTTGTCCCGACTGCTTTTGATAAAGCTGACAATAGTTTTCTGCTTTCAGTGTGAAGGAATTTCCCATGCAATAGGTGGCCTCTGGGAAACCAAACTCTGCACTGTAGTATAAATTCCTACTTTTGTTTAATAAAGCTCATGACATTTCAAATATGTTTGCGTGTTTATTTATCATTTATTGCAAGCAGAGAGAGAGGAGAGAGAGAGAGAATGGGCATGCCAGGGCCTAGTGCCACTGCCAGAGAACTCCAGACACATGTGTCACTTTGTGCATCTGATTTTATGTGGGTATTGGGACTTGAATCCAGACCATCAGGCTTTTAAAGAAAGTGCCTTTAATTGCTGATCCATCTCCCCAGGTCTAAATTCCTTCTTTTATATCAAGAATGGTGCCAATCTGGGGCTGGAGAGATGGCTTAGCAGTTAAGCGCTTGCCTGTGAAGCCTAAGGACCCTGGTTCGAGGCTTGATTCCCCAGTACCCATGTAAGCCAGATGCACAAGGTGGCGCATGCATCTGGAGTTCATTTGCAGTGACTGGAGGCCCTGGTGAGCCCATTCTCTCTCCCGCTATCTCTTTCTGCCTCTTTCTCTCTCTCTCTCTCATAAATAAATAAATAAATAAATAAATAAATAAATAAATAAATAAAATCTTTACAAAAAGAATGGTGCCAATTTGGAAACCAACTTATTATGGTCAGACATTTTCATATAGCTGAACTCATTCCTAAATAAATTTAATGCAAAAAAAGAGCACATTAAAAAAATTTTTTTTTAAAAGAGCACATTTATAGACTGGGTCAAGAAATAGAAGTCATTGTACTTAACCTAGAAGTACTTCCCAAACTATGTCCTATTATGTATGGTACAAAATCTAACTGCGGCCCAGGATGGTGAGGGAGCACTTCTGAAGATAAGTTACCTGGCACACTTGGAGGTCCCATATCGCAGCATACCTGTAATCTACATCATGTGGGAAGCTCTGGTCTCAGAATTTGGTTGCATTTTATTTATAACTCAGAAATAACTTAAGGGCTGGAGAGATGGCTTAGCGGTTAAGGCACCTGCCTCCTAAGCCTAAGAACCCAGTTCCAATCTCCAGGGGTTCCAATCTCCAGGTCCCACGTTTAGCCAGATGCAGTGACGCAAGGGCGCAATGCCGCACTTGGCCACAAGGGGGTGCACACATCTGGATTTCGTTCGCAGCAGCTGAGACACTGCTGGTGGGCCCATCTCTGTCTTCCTCTCTCTCTCTCTCTCTTTCTCTCCCTCTCTCTCTCCCTGTGTCTCTCTCCAAAAAAAATAATAAAAAATAAAAATAAAAATAACTTAAGATTCTCTTTCTAGCCCTATACCCTGTAATTGTGTCCAAGAGATAGGCAATCTCTGAAGAGGATGGGTTGAGGTTTTGAAGTAGCTGTGGAATGAGTGTTCAGGACACCTGTGAGATGAATGGAAAGATCACTGGGGAATACGGACCAGACTTGCTGAGCATAACACTTCCTGTTTTAAAATCAAGGATCTTAGCGTGAAGTTCATCTGGAAGTGTTCCATGGCAGGGGGTTTGAAAAGAGATGAAAGCAAGATTTCTTAAATTCCACTTCTGGATTTTCTGCACCACAGCCCTAGTTTTCAAGTGGGGTTTCAGATAGGCAGCCTTCTCCCCCATCAGTGCTATCAGGCATGCTGTTTTCAGAGTGCTTCTTCGGGCCCAGTGACTCACAGTTCTGGGCCCTAGACCAAAGCAAACTGGGTTCCAAGAAGTTTCCAAGTAGTTCTAATGCACAGAGCAGGTGGACAACCGCTGCACCCATATGGGGTTCTCCCACCAGGCAGCAGAGCACGATTTGGATCATGCAGTCAGCAAGCCAAGGTCCGGGCTGCAGCTTGTGTGAACAGCATTAGTAAGCACTCGGGGAGACGGAGTGTTCACAGAGTTCTATCAGAAAGGAAGTGGGACAGTCCTCTAAGGACTTCCGGTCTGTCATGGCCTGGGTCTAGTGCCTTCTTCACTCCTTCAGTGAAAGGTTCCTCTTTCGCTGAAAGAACTAATTTCATAGTTGTAAGTTTATAGGAAACTAATAGGAACAAATGTTATAACAAAACCAGTAAAAGACAAAAGATTGTATCTTTCAAAATGTCTTTGTTGCTTTCTGCGTAGATATTTTGAAATGGCACACATCTCTACAGTTCGTTTATATAAAATGTGGAAGATTAAGCAAAAAGGAGAAAATGATTTTGTTGAAGAAAAGCGCACACTTGAGTTCATTGATTTGACATCATTTCAACACTGTGAAATTCCTTTGCCCTGAAAAAGACTCCAGTTTATTTTCCATATGACTCAACAAATTTCTGTTCCTTAGATGTGGGTCCTACACTATGCAGATCTAGGATATCAAATAACCAAAATATGAAAGAAAAAAATGTGCAGCTTACATTTTAATCCAAGAATAATTCTATCATAAAAAACAAACAAGTAGAAAGCTCTATTTTTCACGATTGCAATGCTCACATTAAGCTTAGCAGGAATAATAACATTAAAATACTTGTGAGTTATATTCTCAGCACATCCAGGAATAATAAACACTCCAACAAATTCTGTTACAACCAGTTAAACTTGATTCATAGTAAGATCTTTAGACTGTTCTAAAAGAAAAGAGGGTCACACTAACTTCAGTCATCTCTCTGCCCCCCATCCAGTCTCACTCTAGCCCAGGCTGTCTTGGAACTCACTGTGTGGGCTCAGGCTGGCCTGGAACTCACTGCAGTCCCCTTGGATTAAAGGTGTGGCCACCACGCCCTGCTCACCACTCTTTTTATCATCTCCTTTTATCCTACCCCCGCCCCGCCCCACTGCCCACCAATCCTTTCTCATATGTCTGGATGATGACTTTTTTCTTTTTTTTTTAAGGTTCAGAGAGACTTTATTGGATGAAAGAGAAGAAAGTGCAGAGAACTCTTGCCATGCGGAGGGCAGGAAGGGGTTGAGAGCTCATGTGGAGTAAGGGAAGGGGGGCTTCCATTGTCACCTCCCAGCTGTCCCAAGTTTATCAGAGCCTGGAAGTTCAGGAGCCAGCCAAGAGAGAGGCTTGGCCCCTGGCATGTATCAACCTTTTTATGGTAAGTTTCATCTTCCAGCTCAGGTTAGCCAGAGCGAGGGCTGATTGGCCTGGGCTAGGAGCTGGCTGGGGGAAGCCAGCCATGATGCCAGGTTCTGGGGACTGAACTTAACCAACCACCATGTCAGGGTTAGATTTAAATTCGAGGAAAGGGGAACTCCTTCCCAGGAGGGGCTCTGGTTGTTTGTGGAAAAACAGATCTAGGGAATTCCTTCAGGCAAGAGATGGCATCTATTAAACTGTTTACCAAATACTTAAGCAATCAATATCACCTAATTCAGGGAAGTACAACGCTCTGAACGCTTGCAGCCATACTCTTCAAGATAATTATGAGGGCCAACCACTGAAATTGTCAAAGCAGTTTTTTCTTTCTGTTTTGTGTCTGATAATTCTGTTTACCACCCCCCAAAAAAAAAACTGGGGTCATTATAACAGCAGATGTCAAAGTACAGAGTAGGTATTGGCTTTGGAGTTGCTATGAAAGAAAATGAAGACCCTGTTGTAGACCATTTATTGTTATTTAAGAATATTTATTTAAGTCTTGGTGTCTTGACTTTGAAAAGTAGATGTTACTTCTAATTGTGTAAAAATAATTAGAAACGCAGATGTTGAAGATTCCAAAAGTGGAAAACACTACTGTTTCCTCACGTAGTCTTTGGGCCTCGGACAATAATAAGATGTGCAGGTTTATAAAAAGGTTGTCTTGCGGAAAACTAAACAGCCTCAGGCTTGTTCCACAGTCGTGACAACATGTTTGCTGAGATAATTCTCAAGATATTTTTTTTTTTGTTTTCAAATGCACTCTACATACATAAAATGCTCTATGAAAAGTACAAAATGTCTCAACCTAAATTGAGGGTAACATATAAGTATAAAAAAGTGTCTGATTATTTTCTATCCTACAGTGTAAGTATAGAGTAGAACTGAAAAAAAGAGCTATTTGCTTAATAAAACAATCACCATTTGGAGTGCTGTCATGGATAAAAGGAAAGCCTAATTGTGTGAGCAAAATAATAAAAAAAAACATTGAAATAATATCTAACGCTGTGATACACGGTGAAAACCACTTCTCCACTTAATCTTCCTCTTAACGAACACACGTCACGCCAGTCCTGCCTCTCTGAGGTAGCCACTTAATAACGAGCAATTTAAATTCATGTCACAACTGAATTCATTGTAACTTCCCTACTGAAGCCCTATCATTATGTTTATATTATTATAATCAATATTAAAGAAAGTTCACTTTTAGTAATTTCTCTTCCATTGTAATTGTTTTTTTTTATTTTTTTCAAGAGCAATCTAGAGCAAAAGAAGCAGAGAGAGAGAGAGAGAGGGAGGGAGATATGAGACAAAGAATAGATGCACCAGGGCCCCTAACCATTGCAAACGAACTCCAGACAGTTACACTTTGTGCCTCTGGTTTTGCCTAGGTACTGGGGAATTGAACTGGGGCCATCAGGCTTTGTAAGAAAGCACACTTAACTGCTGAGCCATCTCTCTAGCCCCACTGCAACTTTATAGCATGATTTTCTGGTCTCTATAAAAACAAATACTTTCCAATATTCTATAAGAGTCAGACATGGTGGGACAATTGATAATTCTAGCATTCAGGAGGTTGAGACAGGAGGATCAATGAGTTTGAGGACAGCCTGGAGTTATATAGGTCAGCCTGGGCTACATAACAAGACCTGCCTCAAGTCTCAAAAAAAAAAAAAATCTATCATCAATAAACAAATGTATAGAAAGAATAACCTAATTCTCTTGGGCTGCAGATTATTTCATCTTTAACGGGCTGTTCTTCCTCATTCTCCTTCTGCCTTTCCTCCTTCTAAAAATATACCGCAGGCACTCTGAAATATGATCAAACACCTAACTAGCGATACTAGAAGCCTGTTATTCCATCCTCTTATCATTAGGAGAAAGGAACACAGGGAAGGGGATTCATATTTGTGGTTGACCTACATATAAAGCACAGGTTGAGACATTTTCAGTAGAAAAGTAGTTGATATTGTACCCATTTTACATGGGAATAAATTGAGGCCCAGAGAAGTAAGTTGATAATAAATTTAAGGGGTAAAACCGAATTTGAACCTAGTTCTATGGAAATCCAAAGCTTCTGCTCATTATAACCTCAATAAAGCATTGACCCTGGCATATTTCCTAGTAAATATAGTTATAATTCTTACTGCTAGTGACTTGAGATTTCCAAAGCATGGTTATCGTCATCATCCCATTTCAAGGCAGCTGGCAGAACACAGGGTTTGTAGAGGTTGTTGAGAGGGTTAGCAATCATGTCTAAAACCTGTAATGTCTAGTGCCAAACACAGTTCAATAGTGATTATTACTGTTGATCCTCCCACCAGGTTTAAAAATGTTGTATTACAACTCATTACCTCTTGACAAGGTTCTTCAATGAAAATTAACCCCTTTTGCATTGTACTCCACAAGGGAGAATTAATTTAAACATTTATTTACAAAGCGTTTACTTACAAGAATGTCAGCCCCCACATTCCACTTTTGCTAACTTGCAATACAGACAGACAGACTGGAAGGGGAGTAGGTAAGACAGGCGTACTGTCTTACCCAGCAGAGTCAGAATGGGGAGGTGGCCTTCTGTCTCCAAGGTTCTTTTTCACTTAAATGAAGTGACATGTATGGAGGACCTTTCTGCCAAGCTTTGTTATCTTGTTAGAACTGGAAGGGACAACCGACCATTCATTGAGTCTGCTGCCCAGCAGGAACAGGAGTGCCCCATGAAGAAGTGCCATGCCCCTTGTTTACAGCTCCGAAAGCAGTTGTCCCTGTGCACAGCACATCTTCTGGAAGCCATTCCTGCTCTCCGGATGGCAGGCTGTGAAGTGTGAGAAAAGGGCTCTGTATCAGTGACTCACAGTGACAGGAAATCTCAAGCAGGCCCGCCCTTCCTTCCTGCTTCTCAAAGCGCTGAGTTGCAGAACCACAACTAGCTTAGACTCTTGGTGACAGGAGAGAAACGTATGCAAGGGTCCTGCACTGATCTCTTTGTCCTAGAGGACACCTCTCTATGGAGACCTCCCCCAATTCTGCGCTGATCTCTTTGTCCTCAAGGACACCTCTCTATGGAGATCTCTCCCAATTCTGCACATATCTCTTTGTCCTAGAGGACACCTCTCTATGGAGACCTCCCCCAATTCTGCGCTGATCTCTTTGTCCTAGAGGACACCTCTCTATGGAGACCTCCCCCAATTCTGCACCAATCTCTTTGTCCTAGAGGACACCTCTCTATGGAGACGTCCCCCAATGCTGCGCTGATCTCTTTGTCCTCAAGGACACCTCTCTATGGAGTCCTCCCCCAATTCTGCACCAATCTCTTTGTCCTAGAGGACACCTCTCTATGGAGACCTCCCCCAATGCTGCACTGATCTCTTTGTCCTCAAGGACACCTCTCTATGGAGACCTCTCCCAGTTCTGCTCAGTGGCATATGCTGGCTATGGTGTAGGTTTTAAACTTGGAAACAATGGACATCTTGCAGTTGTGCTGTTCTCTGTGATAGCATGTTTACAAAGCATGACAAAAATACTATCAAAGCCAGGTAGGGTGGGCCTCCTGTACTCCCAGACACAGTTGAGGTTGAGGCAGGAGGACAAAACAAAGAAAGAACGAAATAAAGAAAGATTGGAAGAAAGAAAGAAAAAAAAGAGAGAAAGAAAATGGCATCAAGGTATCATTACCATGCAAGGCTTTCACAGTGGCAAAATATAATTATATCTGCAATGGAATTTTGAACGTACTATAAAATTCCTTCGATGAAATCATGGTTCTCTCCACAGTTCATCTGCAATCTATAATGGGAAGGAGAAGGAGGAGGGAAAGTCTTACAGTTATTCCTCCGAGACTGCGCTGTATGCTCCATGGGCCTCAAGTCACGAAGTCTCGCAGGAACCCTTTGGGCATAGGAGTTCTTGTTTCCATGTGATAGATGAGGAGGCTAAAGTGAATCCACCTCTTCACCAAAATTGTAGATGCTGCCTGGAGCAGTTTGTTGTAAAATTCAAATGCATAAGGACATGAAATGATGACCTACATGTCTCACATTTGAGAGGTCTTTGAGTTCACTTATCAAACTGTACAAAATATTACTTTTCCTACACATCCAAGTCAAAACGCTACAATGACTTGTTACAACAGCTCGAATAGATCAGGAACTTTGTTCAAGTCCATCTCGTTCTCTTAAGTCAGCAACGTGTTTGTTTGTGTGCACATGAGCACATGCGTGCAAGAGCATATCCACATGCACTTTTAAGTGCTTTATTGAGAAAGCATTTTCAATTCTTGACTTATTTTATTTTCTGCTCTCCTCAAACGTAGCTGTCCTCTGTGTTCCAGCCATCCTAAAACACTTCTCATGTGCTTGTTAGCTTGCTCATGTCTTTGAATACAGTGCTAGTTTCTCTGTCTGAAAAACCATTTCCTTCTCCGCGAGTACCTGCTAATGTCTCCCACACGCAGAAATTTTCCGTCCCACTGCCTGTGTACTTAAATAGTATGTGCTGCTAACGTGCTGCAGGATGGGCATGGAAGCGAGAAAGAGAAGGTGATGCATATAGTACGAACAGCTAGTATTCTAGAACAGACAGAAACAAAACTAAGGAAGAAAGGGAAAGACTGAAAAGAAGGGATGGGAATAAGAAAGAAGGAAGGGAAAACGAAAGAACAGGAAGAAGCGGAAGAGAGAAGAAAGGCATTATTAACATATCACGTTCAGTGTTGTACAGTGCCGGATGGCATCCAGTGCCTGGTTGAAACTATGAGTCAGGGATGCAGCTGTATAAGCTAAGTGAGAAGGAACTAATGAGGCAGAGACAGGGAAGTGCTGTTAGCATCAAGAACCACTTGCCCAAAGGAGCTAGGCAAAGAGAACAAGTTAGGGTCCCCCCAAAATGCAGTGAGCTGGGATTATTGAGCTGCAGTAAGAAACCAGATCCCGTCATCTTTGTAAAACTAATTTAAGTTGAAAACTCAAACCAAAGATTTGATATATTCTAATGTGTTTTCTTTTAATCACTGGGACTATTGAGTGACCATTGGATTTTAAACAGGAAAGTATAGACGCAGGAAGAGAGTTCGTGTACAGGTGTATGCGTTAGGCCAAATTGTGTTTTTTCTATGCTTAGATAGGTAAGATTCTTGAGAGAAGAGATCAACCAGCATTACACTATAAACACTCCCTGTGTGAATAAACAAGTGGAAGAATGAATGGGTGAAATTAAGTCCCCACTCTCAGAAAGCCTAGTCCCTGAAGACACCAAGCTCAGACTCAGTGGCTCCACACACCATTTCCTTTACAGGAGAGAGAAAGCATCGTACTGAAGGCAAAGGCAAAAGCACATGGCTCAACTCAGGGGGTGACAATAAAATACAAACGAGAGTCAGAGCAGAGGGCAGGAGTGACAGAGAGGATTCCATGGCTGTGTGTCAACTTAAAGTTCTGGGTCAAGAGTATCCAATGAATCCACTGAGGAATAGTTATCTCTTCTGGACCAGGCATCAGAAGAGTTTTGACTTGTTCAGATTATAGCCCAACTGTGACACTGGGATGAGATGCTCACATTCATTCTAAATGTTCCTTCTTGGAACTATAAAGATGCCGGTCAAGAGGAAGCGTGAGCTCTGTTTTAAGAATATTTCCTTCCTACTTCCCTGTATGTCTTTCTCCTGGGGGTTCCCTGCCAACACTCAAACATTTAATACCCAAACCCACACAAATGGTTATCCAGCCCTTCTATCATGGCACTTGCCGCACCTTCTGCAACCTTTCTCAGGTGCCCATGTTCACTGGTCAGTTTTTGCCTCATCAAAACACCACACAACTCAGTAAACTTAAACCCACAACCACTTATAATTTCTCACAGTCTAGTGGCTGATCTTGTCCACACTAGCCAGGACAGAGAGGCAGAGGTCCACACTGTCACCCTCAGCAACCTAAGGAATTCATTTAGTCTTTTATGGACCTTGACTCAGGAAAACCCAGGATTCTTGGCTTTGAGATAGGAAAGAATTTTGCGATGAGCCAACATGAAGAAGCAGAGTTGAGATTTTCTTTAAAATAGAGAGAACACAAAAGGTACTCAAGGAAAGAATTTAAAAAAGTATACTATACAATGTAAGTGTGGGTTTTCAAAGAAAAGTCAACATTCATGAAAAGACATCCTTAGTCACGGTTAAAGTACATAGTTAAGAGACAGACTCTCAGAGAAAGAGCAAGTGCGTGCGGAGCCCTCAAGGGACAATGACAATTGAGTGCTTCAGCATCAGCCTTATACACCAGTGTTGTTGGTTCTTGAGTTGTATCTCAAGGGTTGTAAGGAACCCATCCCCCTTTCTTATTTTGGTAAGTGAGTTTTCACAGTGTCTCTGGTGTCTTGGATGAGATTATCTGATAAAATCAGACGAGTAGCCACGAGGGTTGCACAGGGCTTTAGAACATTGGTTACTATATAGGACTTTCAGCTGGGGTTCCTAGGAAACTGTAGGTTTACAGCTGGCATGAGAGAAAGACCTTCAGCAACTGAAATGCGGAAATTCCTGCTTCCCAGCCCTCTTCTAACATTTGAATCCACAGTAGTTTAATGCATGTGTGTGTAACCCACAGATTTAGAGAGACAACTGTGTACAAATGAAAGCTGGACGTTCGAGGCTTGGAATCAGCATGGATTCCAGGGTAAAGTAGAGCAAAGGTCAAAGGTATTTTTTTGAAAAGCTATATAAGTACCTGCACCCTACTCCCTGCCTCCATGTTTATATATAGGAGCGATGTGTACCTTCAGTTAAAATAGAGCCAAAAAAATACTCTCCGAAGAATTTGAACAGTTTACCTGTGAAGGGTCTAAGGTCACTTCTTCAGATTGCATAGGGCATCATAATAGGCAGCCCCACGATTGTCAAATATTATATAAAAGAAGGACTCTATACCTGGGCACATTTTCTGAAACTTCACTATGCCAGAGATAAGAATCTACAAACTTTCTGAAAGAAGAAACAAGTTATCTGATCAAAAGTGAGAAAAAGACTAAGTCATTCTCTTCCCGGAAAAAATTGATTGATAGAAGATAATGGAAAATATCTTTAAAAGTTCTGAGGACAATTTCTTCTACGACTAGAATTACATACCAATCTAAATTGCTTTTCTACTTCAAAAGATATTTTCAGACATGCAAGTGCTTAGAGCTTTTTACTTGCCCTGTATACTTTCTGAAAGGAAAAAAAAACAATTTATAATATATTAAAGTAAAAATGGGAAATAATTCAAGACAAAGAAGATAGTGGCAGGCAAGAAAAAGTGAACTTGACCTAGAAATCTATAAGGAATAAATATCATATGAGAGATATTTAACAAGCTCCACAAAGCAACAGCCCAGATAGTAATAGCAGAACACTGGAGTAAGCCTTACCGTGAGGTCACTGTGTAGGAAATATACTTATTAAGAAACTGGATGAGCCAGGCATGGAGGTGCAACCTTTAATCCCATCACTCAGTAGGCAGAGGTAGGAGGATCACTGTGAGTTCGAGGCCAGCCTGAGACTACATAGTGAATTCCAGGTCAGCCTGGGCTAGAGCGAGACCCTACCTCAAAAAAAAAAAAAAAAAAAAAAAAAACCTGGATGATCTGTGACAAGAAAGCATATTGTAAAATTATGGGTCTGGAGAGATGGCTTAGGAGTTAAGGTGCTTGTTTGTGAAGCCAAAGGACCCAGGTTGGATTCCCCAGGACCCACATAAGCCAGATGCACAAGATGGTGCATGCATCTGGAGTCTGTTTGCAGCAGTTGAATGGCCTGGCAAGCCCATTCTATATCTCTCACTCTCTTTCCTTATCTGCCTATTTCTCTCTTCCTCTCAAGCAAATAAAAGTTTAAAAAAAATTGTCTATAATTTGAAATTTCAAATACCTGAAAAGATTTCAGAAAGAAATCATGATATAAATAATATAACAAACTATGATATAGTAATATTTAATAAACTCAAGAAAAGAAACAATTTGACCTTGACACAAACTACTCTTATTTATGTAAAGCAGGTTTATTAACAGGGTTATTTCTCCTTTGGGCTCATCATGCTACATTTTGCCTTAAATAATAATACTTTCATTATTATAATAATGTGATAAGTTTTTACTTAAAATATTTAAATGACCAATTATTAAAGTATAGAATAATCATTGAAGGCAGAGCTCATGATAAAGTAATAGTGAAAAGGTAGGCTATTTGGAATTGTAGACAAAGAAAAGATAGAAAAAAGCAAATGAGACATTAATTTTATCCTTTTATGTAACTGGGGGTCCAGATCTTTGATGTTGATAGAGCAAAAAAATATTAATATTTAAAGATGTAATGATATAATGTTGGCGCTTTGGTTTTGAGAAAGTAGTGTTGAAGCCATAAACACCTCATGACAGCTTTGCTAGAAAATTACAAATGCTAGTCAAGGCATGTGAGGAAATGTAAGCAACATTAGAATGTAAGGATTTTATCCTCGGAATGTGAGCTCCCATGAAAGTTTGGCCATATGCTTATGAGTCTCAAGTGCATGTCTGCAAAGCAGATATAATGCATTTAGCTATTTTCGTCGGCTCTCCCAACCACGCATCTCTTACAGCATCCATGCATGTAGAAGTACAGGTCTCTAAAGTTTAAGTGCTTTTGAAGACTTGAATTCGCCTGCTCATTTCATAGGGGAAGAAACTAAGGCCATGTGAAATTAAGATATTAGAGAAGGGCAGTTTTTAAGTGAAAGATATTCTGGGAACTTGTAGCCTAGATGCATTGAAGGAAATGCATTTTTGTTGCCTGGATAAATACCATGAACAGGACCAGACAATAAGTGCTCATATCTTCAGAAAAACTAGAACCCTGCATATGAGCAGGGAAAATATTGTGGATAGATGAATAGGGGCATTTTCAACTTGTACATGTTATGTTATAACTTGCATGTCATGGTCAGTGTTTTACTACAAAATATTCATTTATTCACTTGCTTTATAATCAAATTTGCTATCTTCAGTTAGACCTTAAAATTATAATGGGTGGTTTTACATGTCTTGGTTTCTTTTTTAAACTGGTAAGACAGTGTTAGCATTTCATCACTACAATAACATATTTGAAGCAACAAAGTGCAGAAAGAAAAGAGGTTTCTTCAGCTCATTATTATTATTTATTTTTGTTTTTTTCAAGGCAGCGTCTCACTCTAGTCCAGGCTGACCTAGAACCCACTCTGTAGTTACAGGCTGACCTTGAGCTCACAGCGATCCTCCTACCACTGCCCCCTGAGTGCTGGGACTAAAGACATATGCCACCATGGCCCACTTCAGTTTATGTTTAAAAGGGTAGACATCCACCTAGGCTCCGGCCAAGACTCTGTGGGAGCAAGGAAGCTGCGTGTAAGAAGAGAACGCACAGGCGGGGGTGCAGGAAGTCAAGAAGGAGGCCCACAGGCTTGTTCCTTTTCAAACAATCCTGTTGTCGTCGTGGGACAAAACACAAGACCAAAAGCAGCTGTTGGGGCGAAAGGGTTTATTTTGGCTTACAGTCTCACAGGGAAGCTTCCTGATGGCAGGGAAAGCATGGCATGAGCAGAGGCTGGGCATCAGTCCTTGTCACAGTAGGTGGAGGACAGCAGCAGGTGAGTGAGTGGAGCTCTGGCAAAGAGGAGCTGACTATAATACCCTTAAGCGCCCCCCCCCCAGAACACACCTACCTCCTCCAGCAAGGCTCCACCACCAAACATTCAGAACACATGAGCTGAGAGGGAGGACATCTGATTCAAAACACCACAAACCCTTTTCTCAAAAACACTTTTATTTTTATTTTTATTTTTTTTTTTGGTTTTCTGAGGTAGGGTCTTGCTCTAGCCCAGGCTGACCTAGAATTCACTCTGTAATCTGAGGGTGACCTCAAACTCATGTCAATATTAAAGGCGTGCCCCACCACACCCAGCCTCAAAAACACTTTTTAAAAAATCCCTTTTAATCCAGGTGTGGTGGCGCACGCCTTTAATCCCAGCACTCGGGAGGCAGAAGTAGGAGGACTGGCGTGAGTTTGAGGTCATCCTGAAACTACAGAGTGAATGCCAGGTCAGCCTGGGCTAGAGTGAGACTCTACCTCGAAAAACAAAAACAAAAAAATTCCCTTTTGATGGCTGGAGAAATGGCTTAGTGGTTAAGGCACGTGCCTACGAAGCCAAAGGACCCAGGTTCAACTCCCTAAAACCTACATAAGCCAGATGCACAAGGTGGCTCATGCATCTGGAGATCAATTGCAGCTGCTGGGGGCCCTGACGAGCCCATTCTCTCTCTATCTGCCTCTTTCTCTCCCTCCTCCCTCCCTCCCCCTCCCTCTCTCTCAAATAAATAAATAAAGTATATAAAAAATATAAAAAATCCCTTTTGAGGTCAAGATCATCCAGTGCTACAGGGCTTCCTCCCAGCTTCTACCAATGGTTCCAAGACTTCCTTAGGCAGCTGCCCTAGGGACCAAGCCTCTCATTCATTGGGCCTTGGGAAGACACCCCAACTCATATCCATGTATACAACCATATAAGGGTTGTATTAAAAGTTTAATAAAAGCAGTTGGTTTATTGTTTTAAAAATGTGTTTGGAGTAATTTCAAACTTATAGAATACCTGATTAGTTTTAATCACATTTACTGTTTTCTTATTTACTTTATTTCTCTCATATCTATCTCCTTGTTTTGTCTTGTTTATTTGTTTTTTAAATTTATGGGTAGAAATATATTTTTAATATTTTATTTATTTATTACATGCAGAGAGAGAGAGAGAGAGAGACAAACAGAGAGAAACAGAGAGGGGGTGGGAGAGAGATGGACACACCAGGGCTTCTAGCCACTGCAAAAGAACTCCAGATGCATGTGTCACTTTGCACATCTGGCTTTATGTGGATAGTGGGGAATTGAACCTGGGTCATCGGGTTTTACAGGTAACCACCTTAACCACTGAGCAATCTCTCCATCCTGTTTTTTTTGTTTTGTTTTGTTTTTGTTGTTGTTGTTGTTTTGTTTTGTTTTGTTTGCTTTTCCTTGCCTTGTTTTGTTTTGAGGCAGGGTCTCACTCTAGCACATGCTGTGATTCTACTACCTCAGCCTCCTGAGTGCTGGGATAATGCTGTGAGCCAGCACACTTGGCTGCTATCTCTCCTAAGTTAAAAATATGTACTTCTATGAGCCATGCAAGAGTAGGTTGCACAAATCATGCTTCTTTACCCCTTCAGATTTTAGTTTGGGCGGGGGATTCTTTGCTGACTCCTTGGTTAGACGAGGACAGTTCCTTTTGGATTAGAGAGTGGCATGTGTGCTGTGGCTTCCTTGTGGTTTCACACTGGGAGGAGGCACCTGGTCTCCCTTTGGTGACTGTAGTGTGAAGCAAGATGCTATCATGTTTGCTTATAATCTACTTTCGTGTTCAGAACTGCTAAGTCATTTGTAGACAGATAATTTGATACTGTACAAATATCTTGCTGATCAAAATATCCTGTTAGATTACTTATTGATCTTTCTAGCTGTGATCATTTCACTCACTGTGATGGCTACAAAATGTTAAATTTCTAACTCTATAATTTTTTTTTCTATTAGCCATCTCCAGCCTTTTTACTGTAAAGGAGAATTTTTCTTTCTTCTTATCTATCAGGTTGGCTATATAAAATCTTTGAATATTTTACTAACATGTTCACATGTTTGACATTATTGGTTTTCTGGGTTTTTTGGGGGGTTTTTTTTTTTTTTTTTTTTGTCTAAATCAAGATTCATGTAACACTTTGTGCATTTGGCTTTACATGGGTTCTGTGGAGTCAAACCTGGGTCATTAAGGGTTGCAGGCTAGTGCCTTAACCACTAAGCTATCTCTTCAGCCCTCCTCTTTTGGTTTTTTGAGATAGGGTCTTGCTCTAGCCCAGACTGACCTGGAATTCATTCTGTATTCTCAGGCTGTCCTCAAACTCATCGTGACCCTCCCACCTGGATCTCTGGAGTACTGGGGTTAAAGGCTTGTGCCACCAAGCCCCTTGGAGAGAGAGGGAGAGAGAGAGAGAGAGAGACAGAGACAGACAGAGACAGAGAGAACACACACCAGGGCCTCTAGCCACTGCAAATGAACTTCAGATGAATGTGCCACTTTGTGCATCTGGCTTTAAGTGGGTACTTGGGAATCAAACTCTGGTCATTAGGCTTTACAGGCAAGTGCCTCAACCACTGAGCCATCTCTCCAAACTAATGAATTATTATTTTATTCAGTTATAATCCATTATTTTCTCTCTTACTCTCTTGAGGAAATTGTCTCATATTTGGCCAGGGAGAATGGACTCAAGCTACCTTCTGTGTTCCTTTAGATGCCCTCCTCATTCTTTAAACATTTTGTTACTTCCTGGCCCCCCCCCAAAAAAAAGGCCCAAGCCTATCATGCTATCATGTCCCTTTCTCCAGAAGCCCCAGTGCCTTATTTGGACCGACGGGTTCATCAAGTTGAAATCATGGAAGTCAACCATGTCCTTCTAAAACGCAACTTGGGTTTCAGTAAGAAACAGAATCTGGAACAAAAAAATCCATACCTAGACATAGTCATACTAGCATGGAAATAGCATGTGCCTTAACCACTAAGCCATCTCTCCAACCCTGCTAATAGTTTAATAATGAACTTAATTTAATGAATTAAAGAGATTTAAGTCACTCATAAGAATTCAAATAAAAATGTAGATGGTTATTATTAGTAGAACACACATATGTCTCAGTTAATTTGTGGCCAGTTTTCAACTTAAATAACATTCCTTTTAAAAGCTGACTTGTTTTTAAGTTAGCAGAAAAAGCAAGGAGCATAAACAAAGAAAGAGGAGTACCCATGTGAAGCCACATGCACAAAGTGACACATGAGGAGGCAGGCAAGTGGGACTGAGGGTCTTTAACCAAGAGGAGCAGCTCACGCAGACCACTGCCCCGTGTGAAATCAGCTGGGGAGACACCCCATCTGCATCTGTGCGGCAATTAGATCTAAGAATGGACAATCACCCACTGGCTTCTCCAGCGTGAAACTCAGTTCCAGAGAATATCCTGACTCCCCACATGTCAAGTGTGGGGACCTCATGCGTCTGGTTACCACGAACCTTCTCTGTGAGGAGGAAGGCAGTGGCAGCTGCAGTTTTAGCCAGGGAGAGATCCCATGGTGCTGCATGGACACGAGACACACCTCACTTACCAGGCTCCAGTCCTCATTCCATGCCTTGGTTTATTGCAGGCTCCCCCAGGCTTCCCAGCTGGCACATTTGTAATAGTGAGGAAGGAATGGAGATCAAAAGAAGCTTCAAGGCAAGAGGAGAGTCCGGCTAGCATGACTGGATGCCATTTCTTTTAAGTGATGAAATAAGTGAATGTGAAAGAGAAGGGCGGGTTACAGAGTGGAATGGAGGCTGGACAAGAGACATTGGTAACATATGGCCGGGAAGGAGCAAGGTGAGCTATGCCTGACCTGGTGGTTTGCAGGGAGGTCGCCTGCTCTTGGAGAAATTACAGAGTGAGGGACAGAACTTCTAATGCTCAAGGAGACCTTGGTGTAGTGCAGTGGGAATACTCTAAGTGATGGGAACATTGCTCTCACTATGGGCTCAGCTGGAGGAATCCTCTAATAAGTAATTGCAAGGAGCAATTCATCAGTCATCTTCCATCAGTCATTCAACAGGAGAGAGGACACAACGCAACAGGAAGGAGTAGTTTGTGAGCAGAATTACCTGATTCACCTGATTGGAAAAGTGGTAATACTGGGAACTTGGGAAATTGTAGATAAACACCAATTACATTCTGAAAGGGACTAAGGAGTGATTCGCTCAGAGGATGGGGAGTAGAAGCTCCAAAATCGGTGCCCTCCTCCCTCCCTGGTTGCTGGTTGAAGCCCTCCTCCATCCCTGGTTGCTGGTTGAAGCCCTCCTCCATCCCTGGTTGCTGGTTGAAGCCCTCCTCCATCCCTGGTTGCTGGTTGAAGCCCTCCACCATTGTTGGCTGTGGAGGAAGCCCTCCTCCATCCCTGGTTGCTGGTTGAAGCCCTCCTCCATCCCTGGTTGCTGGTTGAAGCCCTCCTCCCTCCCTGGTTGCTGGTAGAAGCCCTCCTCCATCCCTGGTTGCTGGTAGAAGCCCTCCACCATTCTTGGCTGTGGAGGAAGCCCTCCTCCATCTTTGCCTGGGGAGGAAACCTGCCACACTGGCTCCCTGCCCACTACATTCCTAGGAGCTGACTCAGGAGGCCTGAGGGGAAGTCGGAGTGATTCAGAATGACAGGAGCCTTGAATGTGTCTTCCACACTCTGGCGGTCACACAGTTCAGGGAGATGCAGGTGACTCCCTGTGGGGTAAAAGGAAGTGAAGATCACACTGACCCTGCAATCATGACCCAGTGACTGAGTGTGCACACCTTCCACTCACTGTGTGACCTGAGTTCCTGAAGGAAGAGGACAAGGCGGCAGTGTCCCATGCCTTGAGAGTGTGTAATATGTCGCGATGTGCCGCTAAGCGATCCTGCTTTTGGTTACACTTAGGGTGAATCTTAGAATGACTAGTTCTTATATACTTTCATACATTCATGAAATGAAGGATTACATCTCCAAACCCATCTTCCCTCTGCTCCTTACCTCCTATTCCCTACTCCCTCGCTTCCACTTTCTCCTATATGAGAAAGAAGGTAGCAAGCAATGGAAAGGATTTCTTTCATCATTTTTATTGCAGAGTGTTACAGGATGGAGGCTATGCCCATCCATTTCCTGTATTTCTCGTAGCTATTAACCAAAATGCATGTCGACACTGCCACAAATCTACATCCTAAGGACTGAATGGCATTCATTGTGGATGGTTTGCTATTCATTTTATCACATTCAAATCTTGACAATCCGTGTGTAACATATTCATCAGGAATTATAATAAAGCAGACAAATCCATTCTTTCAGAGAGCTTCCTGCATTGATTAGTGACAGGTACGGGAAGAACAATGGTCCCAGGTCCTTTGGGAAGGTCATGTTCACAAACGAGATGGGTTCAGAAACCTCTTCTTAGCATCTTTAGGTGGACGACATGAAGAGCAAGGTCAGAATTCTCATTCTGTTTCTGACTTTGTCTAAACAGAAACTGAAGAGAAGTCACTTCTAAGACGCCGCAGGCAAGGTCAGCCCTCTGTGTGACAATGGCTTTGACTTGCTCTGTCACAGTTCATGTCTGTGCACAGCTGCATGAGAGGTGAGTGTGTTCATGAGGGAGTCTGGGCATTTGAAATGGGTTAGCAAAACAATACACTCTTAACAGAAAGGAAAGGAGGAAGGGAAGATTAATGTTTCCCACAGAATTCCTCAGAGCAAAGACTTCACACGTCACTGGGACAATCCCCAAGTCTTAGTCACCTCTGCAAAGGCATACCTGAAAGCAATAACCAGCATGGCCATCTGCATGTTTGTAAGCAGATGCAATGACACTACTTGTACAGACAGAGATTTGTGCTAAAAGATTGGAGTTAGTGAGCGAAGGCTTTTCCCCTCCATTCCATATGGAGGAGGATATCTGGACAAAGAGACTTAAAATATAACTCAAAGTAATACTTCATAAAATATTGTGGTAAGTACTGTTAGTATGAATTTGAACAAATCGTAAGTAAAATATTGTTAAATGTTGCTATTTGTGAACAAAATTCAAACTTTTGAAAACTGAAGATTTTTAATATTCTTAAAGATGAATTCTTAGGGAGGACTGGGGAGATGGCTTAGTGGTTAAAAGCACTTGCTTGCAAACCTGCCAACTCTAGTTAGATCCTCCTCAAGTTAAATTCTCCTCAGCACCCACATAAGGCTGGAGGCAAAATGGTCCATGCATATGTAATCCCAATGCACCTACTGCAACGGGATGTGGAGCAAGAAGAAGTCAGAAACCCGCAAAGCAGTGGTGGCAAAGAGAGAGAGAGGAGAGAGAGAGAGAGAGGGAGAGAGAGAGCCTGACTCAAAAGGAGAAGACGGGAAACACCGTGAGGTTGTCCTCTGACCTCCACACATACACTGTGTGCCTATACACACACATTCATAGACATACACACACATGAATGCATTTATACACATACATACACATACACTCACACACACACATACATGCCCAGATAAACAAATTTTCAAAAAGAGTTCTTAAGGCCTGTATATTCTTCAAAATTACCAAAATTTCATTCTGAACATTTTATTCATCATTACGTTGTCTCACTAATACTGAAACCTGATTTTCCAAGGACGACATTAATGAAGTATTTATGTCCTGAAAGCAACTCATTAGAAATGCAGCATTGAATTCCAGGTTCTAATCTTATTTGAAAATATAATAGTATCTTTAAACAGCACCCTTTAAAAAATAAGACCTCAAAAGGCCGGGCGTGGTGGCGCACGCCTTTAATCCCAGCACTCGGGAGGCAGAGATAGGAGGATCATTGTGAGTTCGAGGCCACCCTGAGATTACATAGTGAATTCCAGGTCAGCCTGGACTACAGTGAAACCCTACCTCAAAAAACCAAAAAATAGCCGGGCGTGGTGGCGCACGCCTTTAATCCCAGCACTCGGGAGGCAGAGGTAGGAGGATCACCGAGAGTTCGAGGCCATCCTGAGACTACATAGTTAATTCCAGGTCAGCCTGGACCAGAGTGAGACCCTACCTTGAAAAAAAAAAAAAAAAAAAAAAAAAAAAAAAAAAAAAAAAAACCAAAAAATAAAAATAAAAATAAAAAAATAAAGACTTCAACAACAACAACAACAAAAACGGCACTTTGAATTAAATCTAGGATAAAGCGGCTTAATTGTAATATGAACTCAACATTGACCTGGTATGACTGCATAAATATCCCCCAAAGGCCAGTGAGTTCAAGTCTGGTCCCCAGGTTCGAATATGGACTCTTGCGGGAGGTCTCATGTCACTGAACGTGTGCCTGCACAAGGCCTTTCTTTCTGCTGAGTGTTTTTGCTCTGTTACACTCCCTATACCGTGTGCTGCCCCATGACAGGTCCAGAAGAGGCCATTCCTCACAGAGTGGAACCTCCAAAAGTATAAGCAAATAATTTCCTTTTCATAACTTGATTTATCTAGGGTATGTGTTATAATAAAGGAACGCTAACACAATATCCATACTGAAAAACAGAAGTAGGAGGAACAAGGCATGAAATGGCTGAGCCCAGTAAGTATGCTGGTGACAACACATTCAAATAAACAAAATGCCATTCTACGTGTTTCTGAATTTCAGCCTCCGTGAGCGTGTGGCTTACCCAAGGCCCTGGGCTTGAGCCGCGACAAAACAAAACCAAGGACCTGTAGCCAGAGCGGTGAAGAGTCTCGGCTGTGGGACGCACAGTAATGGGGCGCTCCGTTGCTCTATCTTCAGAGGGCACCATTACTTGAAGTCTTTTTCTACTTGTATTTGGCACGAGCGGATTTGGGGCGAACAGCTAAGCATCTGTCCCAATCCACTGAGCAAGCTTCCGAAGCAGAAGGTCTCACCTCGGGGACTGGTAGACAAGCATCCAAGGTTCATTTTCGCAGGTTGAGAAGCAGAAGCGGAAAGCGCACCCAGCGCAGCGGAGAGAGGCGGGCAGACCCAGGCCGGAGGCGCCAAAAGCTGCCTCGGCATCGTTCTTCTTCCCTTCCCCGCCCCCGGGCTGTCTGGGGGGACCTTTCCTGGAGTATGTGGAGGCTGTCTTGAACTCACCCACAATTCAGTCTGTCATAAGGTAGAAAAGTTGATTACAGCAAGGATAATGGTGCCTTATACAAACTCTCCAAAGGGGCTTCCTGGGGGCTGGCCAGAACCTGCTGGAATCAGCTTTGCAGTTTTTCCCAAAGCTCACTCGGTCCTCTTACCTACTTAGCTTGGCTATGCCAATTGCAACCCTTACTTACCTCCCGCAATGTTCCACACCCCACGGTTTTAATACTGTCATTCGTTTTTAAACTTAAGAGTGGGACGCCGTCCGGGGCCTCGCTCGTAGTAGACAAATGACCTATGTGAGCTGTGGTCACGAGCCTTTCTTTACTTTTAGACCAGGTCTCACTACGTTGCCCAGATAGGCCTTGAACTTGTGTTGATAAATCAATAGCCAAAAATATAGTAACGCCATGCTAGAATATTAACGTGAATGTATGTTAACAAGTTAAATGTCATATCGAGCCTGTGCTACAGAATGGCTTTTACTTGTTCAGCATCTCTCTAGAGTTTCCAGGTCTTAATTCATGCTTGTCTAGTGTGGGATTTCCAACATGAGTCTCACACAGGCTCATGAAAAGTCTTCAGTCTAATCATGGTTGCCAAAGTTATTAGTTTAGGCTGAGCCAACCAGAATGAATCCCAATCTCAGGCTGGAGTTTTAGAAAAATCTAAACCAGCAGGTTCCAAAACTGCCTGTGAATAAAGCCAGCCAGGAAAATTGCTGCCATTTTAGACACATAAGAAAGCAATTCTCAGATTGAAGACATTGCTTAGTGGTTAAGGTGCTTGCCTGCAAAGCTTAAGGAACTGAGTTCGATTCTCCAGTGCCCACATAAGGAGAAATGCACAAAGTGGCGCAAGTGTCTAGAGTTCGTTTGCAGTGGCTAGAGGCCTTGGCTCCCATCCCCATCAAACAAATAAATAAAATAGAAAATAAGAAATAAGAAATAAATTCTCTTTTTCATTTTAAGTTAAATTAGTTCATACTTCTTGCATAGAAAGTACTCTTTTTAATACAATCCATGACTCTAGTGAGCTAAAGAAAATCCTTAAAATTTAACATGTGCTCATCTCTGTCTCTCTTGCTGGGCCCTCATCCTCTAAGTGTTGAAACACCAAGAGCACACATAAACCTGGATTGTCCATGAAGATATAAACCTCACTGTCCATCTCCACGCTTGTCCTCTTTCTGAGCTCCAAAGGCCCAACTTCCACCTCAACATCTCGGAGTACAAATAAGCATTTTGACCTTGTTGCAGACAGCTTCAGGTTCGCTGAGATGAACTTCCAGACCAGGCACAGTTATGGAGGAAGGGATATTATTTATTGAAGCTTACAGATCCAGGGGAAGTTCCATAATGGCAGGAGAAGCGCCCTGCTCTTCACAGGGCTAAGCACAGAGAAAAAAACCAACCAGCCACCACAACACACAGAGCAAAACAAAACTACAGCCAAAAGGTCACACAGCAGACTTCAGGAACTCCTGCTAGACACATTTGCATATCTTTACAATGGAATCTCAAACCCATCACCACACCTTAAGACCGGGCCCCCAGTGACCTTGCCTCTAGCAAGGTAATTGCAGATGCAAACTATAAACTAATAAAATACTGAATATATTGGGGGACAATATATTCAAACTACCACATTCCGCCCCTGGCCCCCAATATATTTAGCTTCTGGTCCCCAATAGATTTATAACTATCACACATTGTAAATTGTACTCAGTCCAATTTCAAAGGTTCTCACAGTCTTGATCAACTTAAGATAGTGAGTCCTGTAAAATCAAACAAGTTAAATACTTTCAACATGTAAAGGCACAGAGTAAACATTTTAACTGTATAAGGAATAGCAAGGAGAGACTAAAACAATGCAAACTCAATCACCATCAGCCATCATCAAACTTCTGCAGTTCAAGTTCAATATAACCAGAGACTAACAGTCTCCATGTTTACCAATTCCGCCCCTCCAGCTGGGCAGAGTGGCCAGGGAAAACTTTCATCCCAGTTCAACACTGCACTCCATGGTAGTCCTTTTGCACAGTCCTGGTATATCCAAAACATCTTCAGGTCTCCATGCAACCCACAGTCCATCTTCCAAAGGCTCTTCCAGCCTATTCCTGAGGGTCTTCATGCCCTGCTTCATGCCGCATCTCAGCAGCGGCTCCTGGAACCGTGTGCAACTCATGACCATTCTATGCATTTTTCATATTTCCAAAACTAATACCAGGTGTGCAGGACACAGCCATATTCTTAATCCAGGGACAAAATAAAACCATAGCCTTGAAAAGCAGGTTCCTTCTCCAGTCAGCTCTTTCCAAGAATTTGCATTTCTAACAGTCTTTCCTCAGGCATCCTCTCCATTGTTTTAATGTAAATCAAGTCAGGCCACCTTCCTTCCACCTTCCTTAAGATTGCTAATGTGTAGACAATAGCAGCTTAACCAGTCTCAGTGCCTCTACTTATAGCTTGCTTCAGGTTTTCCAACTCAAAATCTTAAAATTTCAGTCCGATATCTTTAGCCAAGCACATCAGTCCATTACAAATTTAACCTTGATCAAACTCTCCGGACCTGGATAGCAGAACGTAGCCATCCCTTATGCCAGTAGCCCAGTTCCAACAAAGTCCTCTGCCTTCTTTCCTTCCCCTTAGAAAACTCATAAGCCAAGCCTCGAAGTTCAATACTATCTGCACTTAGCATTCTCAAACTCTCATCAGAATAGTCCATAAAACTTGGCTTACCACTCCAGAAGGCACCTTCAGTTGCAAGCACCAAGTCCATGCCCATTCCTCCAAAACAAAGGTTCCAAAAGACGAATATCCACACGGTCAGGTTCATCTCACCCCACACTCCTCAGTACCACTTTACTGTTGCAGACAGCTTCAGGTTCGCTGAGATGAACTTCCAGACCAGGCACAGTTATGGAGGAAGGGATATTATTTATTGAAGCTTACAGATCCAGGGGAAGTTCCATAATGGCAGGAGAAGCGCCCTGCTCTTCACAGGGCTAAGCAGAGAGAAAAAAAACCAACCAGCCACCACAACACACAGAGCAAAACTAACTACAGCCAAAAGGTCACACAGCAGACTTCAGGAACTCCTGCTAGACACATTTGCATATCTTTACAATGGAATCTCAAACCCATCACCACACCTTAAGACCGGGCCCCCAGTGACCTTGCCTCTAGCAAGGTAATTGCAGATGCAAACTATAAACTAATAAAATACTGAATATATTGGGGGACAATATATTCAAACTACCACAGACCTCAACTAAACCCAAGTCCTCATTTTTGCTGAGACTTGATTCTACTCCCTTTAGAGTTCTCTAAATTAGTAAATGATACCCCCATTTACTTATTGTGATCAACCCTCAAGAGCATCCCTGATTTTCAGTCTCAACCCACGTGTACTTTACTAGCACATCTTTTCATAGGTACCTTACAAAACGTATCTTGTGCTTTGAGCTTGCCATCAATTTCAATGCACTTATGTATTCCAAGATGTCAAAATCTCAAGCAGAATCCTATACACGGATTTCTGATAGATCCCTACTTCTTGTTCCCAGGGCCTACATTTGGTGGATTTATTTATTGCTTTCCTAAGTTCATAAGCCTTCGTTCAGTTTTAACTACAAGAAAACACTCTCTCCAGCAATTAAGACCAGATTCTGGCTTCTGGCTTCATGCCCAACTTCCATTCTTAAGCATCTCTTTCTCTCCTTGTACACCAGGCTTATAGGCCGCCTGGATCTCCCTCGAAAGAAAGTCGTGTGGCCCAGCCTTCAGCAATGGCTGCTATGTGGACAATCAGTAATGGGACTCAGGGCTCAGGCTCAGGGACAGTGGTGGGGCTGCCCATGGTCTTGCCCCTCCTTACTTGACACGCATGAAACAAATCCATCCCTCTCATTCGGAAAGGAGAGGAGCTGCTTCCTCCATGCTCACTGCCATCTTTACCATTGTCTCCAACACAAAGACCTGAGCATGGGCAGTTCTGAAACTCCCCCCATGTGACCCTCCATTGGTGGCGCTGGACTGACAAGATCAAACTTAAGAGAAAATTGGCCCCATGGGGCATGTGCTATGACTTCATTCAATTATACGTGTGCACCCAAGGTATGACTTTATAACTCAATTATCATAACAGGTGGAACTAATCAAATGATACCTATAAACTTGTTCCTCTCACCAATATCTCTGTACCCATAAAAATAGCACCCCAAACACTCCCAGTGAGGCCCTTGTTGTATGGTTTTGCTTTCTCAAATATTCCCTCTTCTGAATAAATCTTCACCTAGATAACCGTCTGTATCCAACTACAAATTCTTTTACTGATAAGAACAACAACAACAACAAAAAACAAATGGACCAAGAAGGTCTCACCTCTCCAGTCAACCCCCCTACCACAGTCTCAGGGTCTTTTTCTGATCAGATTATCTTAACTGATCTAATTCCACATCCCACGTCAGCACCTCTCATATTCTTTCCAAAGCCTATTAAAGAGCCCTTCCCCAGTGAAGTCTTTCCTGAAAGCCTCTTCTAAAAGTGACTCCTCTTACTGCACACGTTACTCTCCATCTCCTTAAGATATTCACATTTTCTTCATGGTACCCATCACAACCTGATGTTATAAATATAGCCATTTATTTTCTGTTTTACTGTTAACCTCTGTGAATACAGAGGCTCCTGGCCATCTCTAAGCTTTTAAATGCCAGGGTACGCAGTTGATAAAGGACTCAATAAGGAAACAATAAATCAAGTATGGGGTATTTTTGCACATGCCTCATTTCTAGAGCAGTTTTATGCTCATAGGAAGACGAGTTGAAGGTAGACGTTTGCCATATACCTTCTGTGCACACTCACTAGACTCCTCAGCTATCAGAATACCACGCAGAAGTGTCACGGCCAACGAACCTGCATTGATGTTCATTGTTACCAGAAGCACATCATTTATTTAGGGTATACTCATGAACCCTACATTTTATGGATGTTGGCACATGGATAGTGGCATTTGCCCATCATTAAATTATACAGTCCTCTTTCTCTGCCTTCAGTGGCCTCTGTGCTCTGCCTATTTAGACTCCTCTTAGTCCCTGATAACCATTTATCATTTTACTGGACACATATGCTGTCTATATTGAAATAATCAAATGTGTTGTTGGTTTTTGGTTTATTTATTTACTTGTTTGCAGAAGGATGTCTAAGGACATGATGCTTTCTCTAGTCTTGGCATGGGAATTTGAAAGAGTACTTCATCTGGCAAATATAACTTTTATTAATTTATAAGACAGTGTGATGATTAATCTTGTTAAATTGACTTGATTGAGAAGCTCCTAGGAGATTAGCAAAGCACACCTCTGAGTTAATCTATGGAGTTCCCAAAGAGAATTAATTAAGGGGAAAGGCTATCCCTGAGTATGAGCAGCACCATACCCTTAGCTGGAGCCCAGACAGAAGGAAAGTGGGCAGAGAAGAAGCACACTGCTCAGGCATTCATTCTTCTTTCTGCACTTGGCTATCATGAAGGGGGTGCGCCACTCTGACTCACCACCTCCCCCAAACTTTACCTGGGCTTTCTGACGAAACAACAAGGTTGTTTTTTTTTGGGGGGGGGGGTCACTATAGCCCAGGCTGACCTGAAATACACTTTGTTATCTCAGTCTGGCCTTGAACTCACAGTGATCCCCTGCCTCCCAAATGCTGGGATTAATGGTATGTGCCATCTTGCCTGGCTAAACTATAGTTTTTTGTTTGTTTTTTAAAAAAAATTTTCTGCTATGCTTTTTACTGCCAGTTCTCATTATAAAAATGGCTACAAGCTACCCATAAATACCATGCCACAGCATGAAAAATGGACAGTTTGAAAAATTTCAAAACCAGGATAATTAACCTAGAGCCTTATATTTTAGCCTCCCAGAAGATCTCAGGGCACAGTTGCCTGCCAGATGTACTTTGCACAACACCATAGTGAACCAAAACCTCTGCAGCCACTAGCAAAAGACTTCCTTCCTCCCTAAAGCTGTTTCTGTGGCACAGTCTGTCACAGCTATAGAAAGCTTACCAACACAGTGACAAAACATGTAGCAGAATTCATTTTGGCAAAAGTATTCATCAAAAAATCTGAAAGAGTTGTTCTTTCCTCTCCCTTCAACTCAGGTTAGAGCCTTGATTTTTGAGAAGATTTAAACATGGAGGCTCCGCATGAAATAAGCAGTTAAGGCACATAGATCATCAACTGTGGTAGGACAGGGGAGGGTTAAATCTACGGTCTTTGGGCAGCTGGGAAGCCATCCTCAGCAGTCTCACTGTAGCTTGTAATACTGGCGATTCAGTCACTAAACTAGGCCACTTTAGCAAATAATTCCTTTCCTTGTTTTTACTGTGACCACTGTGGATCCACTCACCACACTAAGAAGCCTATTTCCCAAGTCCCCAGTAACAAAGGACACTGTTGCACGTCCCAGCCTTCACCCGATATCATTCCCTAGAGACAAAACCATGACTTAGTCTTCCCTGACAAAAATTCTCTCCCCCCACCCTGCAAAAAATTATTTCCTTCCCTGACATGCACAGATTGGGTGCCCGTCTCTGGTGTTCCATGGACGACTTTCATAGACTTACTGCACCCTCAGAGTACAATACAGGAGAAAGCTGACAGAAATTTAGATTGTTCATGATTACAGTAATAGTTCACTCTTGTTAAGCATACAGTTCCTAAAAGCAGGTTATCTGGGATCAAAGCTGCCCCTTAGTACGTGTATGGGCTTGGAAAAGTCATTCATTACTCTCGGTGGCTTTGCTTCTCACATCTACAAAAATGAATATAATTATTTCCCTAGACCTCATACAGTTGTTGAGAGAGTAAGTGCCTTGGCAAATATGAAAGTGTACAGACAGTGCCTGGCACATGACATACTCTACGTGAGCACAAATGATTGTTTTGTCACTGTTGCATCTACCTCAGCTTCCACAGTGGTATCTGTGTTTGGCTGGGTTACATAATGACTTTTCTGCCTCTTATACAAATCCAATTTGGAAACCTTCCTTTACTATCATATTGGATTACTGTGTAGTAAAAGAAAGGAGCCAGAAAAGTATTTAAAACAGAATTCCACTTCTAATTGCCAATCATTCTTTTTCTGGTCCTAATCATTTCTGTATTCTTTTAGGAAGGCTGCTATTAGGAAATGTCATAGAATGGATAGATTGAAGAGTAAAATGCATTTTTTCTGAGAACTCTAATGACAAGTAGCTTGAAATCAAGGTGCCGTCTTGGGAATCTCTACTTGGTGTGTAGACAGCTGCCGGCCTCTGGTGACTTTATGTGGTCTTTCCTCTGTGTGTCTAACTTTTGCTTTTTATAAGGATATTCGTTTGCATAATAGCCAACCCTGGTGACTTCAGTTTTACTTACTTCTATCAATTTCCAAATATAGTCACTGTCGAAGTACACTGAGGTACTTAGAGCTATGACTTGAATTAGGCATCTGAGATTAACAATACAGTTCAGTCTCAAAATCCCTCATCACTTATTTCTAAAAAGCGGAGCTGGAAATATGATTGATACCTAAATGTGTATGGACTCTATCATAATAATATGTCATAATCCAATGAGTTAAAAATGGGAGAAGATACAATTATGGATGCTTCAAGCGGTACGAAAAGAAGTCTCCCTCAAATTAAATACAACATCTAAGTCACTGCTTAGCCTTACTGCTGAGAACGAAGAGCCAGGCATGTTGGTGTGTGGGTGTGGTGACAGTGAAGTCGCAGCTACTTGGGAGGCTGACGTGGGTGGATTTCGAGTTCTACAACTAGCTTGGGCAATTTAGCAAAAGACCTGTCTCAAAGAAAAAAAAAAGGATCATAGATACATGAATCTTCTATAATTACTTCTCTATTTCACAGGCAGGAATATTATGGGTTATTTCTAACAATAGAGTTAATTTGCAATCTGTCAGTGACGATATGGCCAAGTGCCAATTTTTTTAATGAAGAAGTTAAATTATTTTTTTTAAAGATAATTTAAAAAGTAGTGATTTCAAATTAATAAAAGTTGAAAATGGGGGCTGGGGAGATGGCTCAGCAGTTAAAGGGATTTGTTCTGCAAGCCTGCTCACCTGAGTTCAATCCTCAGCCCTTACATAAAGCCAGATGCAACGTGGACAATGTCTGTCAACTCGATGTGCCTATGACAATGGGAGACAGAAGCAGGAAAGTCCGGAAGCTTGCAGGCCAGCCAGTCGGGCTTTAATCGTGGCACAAAAACAGTGAGAGAGACCTTGTCTCAAACAAGGCAGAAGAGAAAACAAATACCTTGAGGTGTTCTGTGACTTCCGCAAGCACACCAGGGCATGCATGCACTCACATACACATCATCATACATATACATGCATGTGCAATACACAAAAATTAAAAGTTGAAAATGCATTACATGAATTTGATAGCATTAAGCACATTAATTCAATTTTAAAATGTAGGCTAGTTTCAAAAATATTTTAATATTTGCTGGGCATGGTGACTCATACATGTAATCCCAAGAACCTGGAAGACTGAGGTAGGAGTACTATTAACACTCTAAGGCTAGCCTTAACTACATACTTCTGGGCCAGCCTGGGCTACAGAATGAAACTCTGTCTCAAACAAACAATAATCACAAGGAAGTATTTTAGTACTTTAAAAAATGTTACCATGATTACTTTATAAATAATCAACATTTTGCTATTGGCTTTGGCTATTATTGTTAACTATCTGCTAATTTGTACATGGGTTGAGCCCTGAAGCTATGCCTCCCTCTAGCAGTATAGACCATATTTATCAAAAGAATGTAAGGATTACAGATTTGAGTTTGCACCTCTAACCAGACTTGTTCATTTGCAATTTAAAATAACACAACAATAAGAATATTTGGAGGAAAAAATAAATTGTGATTTTTTTCCCCAGAATTAAGTAAATATGTTAGGAACTAGGCTCAAATAAATTGTTGGGTAGAAAATTAATTTTAAAAAATAAGATGCAATACCTCTAATGCATTATTTTTCCCTATCACAGGGGACAAACATCATTTGTGACACATTTATGGACAAGGGTCATATGTTATAAATTTTCTTGCTTTTTATGATGAATATAAGATATAAATAATAAACCTGATTTTTTGAATATCTTACTCTCTAACACACAAAAAATTATAGCTAAAACTTCATAATTTCTAAAGCCAAGTAATTTAATATGAAGGTTTTAGGAAATTTTGAATGGAAAAAATTTTAATACTATAGAAGTCACTGATATATTATTTAAGCAGTAATGAAAGTCAAAGAAATAAATCTTGAAGTACCAGACCTGAGTTATTCACCATAAAATGCCTTGTTTAATGCTTCTTTAATGAAATCAAGTTGTTGGGATAATGAAAATGAAGGGAAAGGTCACGTCACTGAGGATAAGACACTTAACCTTATATCTTATTGCGGATAGCAGCACTGGGTAAGAAACCAATCTTCATAAATTGAATTTATTTCGTATTCCTAATGCTTATGAATAAATCATCTTTGGTAATTAAATAATATATGCCACTTTTCTGACAAACCTCCTGTCGGCTGTGAGGGTTGGTTTTTGTTTCCAGATTTGAGACATGTCTATTGAGGACTTCCCGACGGAGTCAAAGTGGCAGGCTGTGTCTTTGGACACTTACTGAATGTAGGTATTTGAGACAGAGGAGGAAGAAGAGAGGCTAGAATAAACTAGAGGAGTAAAACAGCTCATGATGACTCTCTCAACTCCACACAGTAGCCAGGCATTGCATTTTATTTCTAACAAAAAAAGTGAAAGGTCTTACTGTGACAATGATGACCGCCCCCCAGCCCGCTACCACACACACAGAACACTCCACTTTCCAGAAGTCTCAGTTGGGTGTTGTACACTGTGAAAGTGCCTGAATATGGACATGCAGTCTCATGATCATTGAAAGGCCCATTTCTTTGTCTTTTGCACCAGATAAATCTGTAAATCAGTTCTCCCCAGATCCTGAAGTGAATACGACAGAAAGGAATTCAGAGCCAAGAAAATATTTCCTTGTATGTTTAATTAACTTGCTTAACGTACTTGTAAAAAATATCATTGAACCAGGCTGCAATTCCATGAATTTAGTAAGTTCAATTTATCATGGGTTATACAGAGACCCTATCTTTTTAAAATATATTTTTTACTAGTTATGTGTATAGTGTATATACAGCCATGATGGCACCATTGTTAGCCTTCTCCCTGTCCTCCCCCTATGGGTAATGTGGGTCTTGCATTGTGGGGGTAGCCATCAGTTATGCCGGACAGGCAATGACTCTGTGTATAATAACCCAACTTGTGGCTCTAACAATCTTTCCTCCCCCCCTTCCATGAATTTCCCTGAGCCATGTTTGGTTCATTTTAGGTCTATTTCAGTGATGAGGTTTTGTGGGTCTCTGTCTGTGTCTCTGGATATCTGATTTGGTAGGGGTTGAGAATTCTTTGTGTCTATCTCCTTGTACCTTGTGCTGGTACCAGGTTCACGAGAAAGCAGCACTCTTGCTCATTTCCCCTATGACTCTGGTTTCAGCTGGTGGTGCCCTGTTGAGGTGTGATGGGCTGATTCTCTCCTCAGGTTCTGCGTCCATCTGAAAGAGAGAAGCAGATTCTCCATCGGAGAGTGAGGTCAGTACAAGATGCACGTATAAACATTTTCATTTTAGAGAGAATTTAATAGGTGAGCGGGCTCGTTTTTGGATATGGTTCTGACTTGTTTCCCATTTCCAGGTATGGGTTCCTTTCCACTGAGCGGATTCGTTAGCCAAATCTAGAACAGTGGGTAACACACAATGGCTGTGTGCCACTACTGCACTTGTGTGAGCATCACATCAGGTTGTTTGCTGCAAGTAGCTTAGACCACGAGTTGCTTAGGCAGATGTTGGTCATTTTCCCCGTCACTTATGTAGCACCTTCTGGCACTAGACAAGCTAACTGTCTGGGGACTGACTCTCAGATTCCAGCCAGGGAAAAACCCTATCTTTAAAAAAAGGGAAGCTGGGAGTGGTGGTGCATGCCTTTAATCCCAGCACTCTGGAGGCAAAGGTAGGAGGATCGCCGTGAGTTTGAGGCCAGCCTGAGACTACACAGTTAATTCCAGGTCAGTCTGGACCAGAGTGAAACCCTACCTCGAAAAACCAAAAAAAAAAAAAAAAAAAAAAAAAAAAAAAAAAAAAAAAAAAAAGGTGGGGGGAAGAAAAGGAAAGGGCAAAAAGAAACAAAAACAAAGAAAAACAATTTCATCCTTCTAGATTTTTTTTTTTGAGTCATAATCTCACATAGCCCAGATTGGCCTCAAACTTGCTATGTGGCCAGGGCTGGCCTTGATCTCTTAATCTTTTTGCCTCCACCTCTGGAGTGCTGGGATTATATTCTTATACCATCACATCCTAGTAGGCTTTGCATTTTTTCATCCCAAATCAGCGGAAGATGGATCAAGTCTATTTTGAGTAACTAAAACAAAAAAGAAAGAAAGGGCATTTTTTCCCCACAGAAACATATTCTACTTTGTATTTTTGGTACAATGAGGCATTGCATGTTAACTGGCAACTTGCACTGTAGCCATGAACCCATAAGAGTAGCAATGAGCTCCTTGGCTGCAGAAACTCCTCAAGCTAAGATGCTTGCACACTGCTGACACACTCCCCAGTAGAGTGCTGAAGACCTCCTCTACAACTTCATTCTTTTTCTCCTTTTCAGAAAGTCCTTCGAGGCATAAGTGAATGAAAACTAGAATGGCATCATAAAATGGCTTACTCTACATATACGCTGCTTTGTTAAAAAAAAAAAAAAAGTAAAGTAAAGTAGCTGGGCGTGGTGGCGCACGCCTTTAATCCCAGCACTCAGGAGGCAGAGGTAAGAGGATTGACGTGAGTTTGAGGCCACCTGAGACTACATAGTGAATTCCAGGTCAGCCTGGGCTAAATTAAGACCTAATTCAAAAAAAAAAAAAAGCAACAAAAACTAAACAAACAAAAATGAGTAATGTAACCACTTCTCACTAGTGACAGGCACTTGCTTCCAAATCCTGCCAGCCGGGGTTCGGATCCGCAGCCCCCCACATGAAGCTGGACAACAAGAGCCCCTGACACGCTTGTGCATGCACACCCACATGCACACTCAGGCAAGTATAAGTTTAAAAATGTTCATAATGTTTGCTCTTGATTTGGCTAATAAATCCATTCAGTGGAATGGAACTCATTGCTGGAACTGGGAAATAAGTCAAAGCCATGTACAAAAAATGAGCTCAGTCTCCAAGATCTAGAAGCCACCAAATGTGGGCTAGAAGAGAGCCAATGCATATAAAGTTCCCTCCAAAACATATATGGTAATCCCTTCTATCTAGTACTAACTTCTCTCTCCGTTGGAGAATTTGCTTATCTCTCTTTCAGGTGGACAACGAACCTGAAGGGAGGATCAGCTAACCACACCTCACCAGCTGAAACCATAGAACAACGCAGGGGAAGGGCAAGAATACAGCGCTCAAGGCGATCACAACACCAGAAAAAGGCTGAAGGAGATAAACACAGAGAACATCCAACTCCAACTAAGCCAGATATCCAGAGACACAGAGGCTCCCAAAACCTCATCAAGGAAGCAGAACTAAAATGACCCCAATGTGGCTCAGGGAAACTCGTGGAAGAGGGGGCGGAAAGATTGTTAGAGTCACAAGTTGGGGCATTATGCACAGAGACTGGGGCCTATCCACCAGAACTCTTGAACAAACTCACAATGCACGATTCCCCATTGATGAGGGCCCCTTTGAAAGTGGGATGATGGGGAGGAGGACAATGGAACCAATACTATGAATGTAAAATCAGAATAATATAAATAAAAAAATATATATTTAAAAAAAAATAAAAATGTTCATAATGTAATTACTATTAGTAAATAATACTTAGGACATACTGACATTTTGATGCCTTTCAGTGTGTAATCATAGTTCAATGTTTTTCTGATAAACTTTCATTGTGCATATTCAATTTCAAAAACTAAATCATTATTCCTGTTACAAATATGTGTTTTAGAGCTATTAAAATTATTTTACTAGATGAGAACTAAGAAAATAGGCTGGGTAGATGGCTCCGAGATTAAAAGAACTTGCTTGCAAAACCTGTTGACCTGGGTTTGATTGCCCAGTACCCACAAAAAGCCAGATGCACAAAGTGGTGCATGTGTCTGGAGTTTGTGTGTGGTTGCAGGAGGCCCTGGCATGCTTGTTCTCTCCTCCTCCCTTTCTTCTTCCTTCCTCCCTCATTCTCTCTCTTAAATAAATAAATAAATAAATAAATAAATAAATAAATAAATAAATTTAAAGAAAAAGAACTACAAAAATATATTCAGTTGCACTCTTCATACTTTGAGCCCACAGCCTTCACCCCCACAGTCTTATTTTAGGTTGTATCTACCTTTTGAAGAGAACTCTTTAAAATGATCTGACTGGCACCGATTATCCTAACATCTGAAACGCTTGACTAGACTGTGATCTCCATGTTCTTCAGATTATCTTACAGGCAGCTTTGTTACTCTTTCAAGCCTAAACCATAACTGACTGCTGCTCTGTGCTAATGAAAACATCGTACGTTAGTTTCACTCAACAGAAGAAATGAAAGCCCCCTTAAATAAAGCCTCAGTCATACACATAAACATCCACCCAAGGTATTTAATTAAAAACAAGACCAAGGCTACTTAAGGAAGCCCATTTGCTAACAATGTTAAGTGCCAAAAATGCCACTTTTAGAAAAAGTTTGTGTTTGCAACATGTACACATGACAAATCCACTTATGGCAATTGTGAACTGATAGGGACTCTGGTTTATTGCCTACACAGGGAAGAGTTATAGGGAAAAGCCCGCTGGTAAATGCAAAAGAGGTCCCTAAGCAGCGAATAGCTGAATGCACAGAGCAAAGTCACCTTGGCTAAATGAACATGTAACAAGCATTATTTTTCTTCCATGAGAATGGTAAGGCATACAAATAAAAGGTGGAATAAAAAATAAACCAAGGTCTGGAGAAATGGGTTAGCAGTTAAAAGCACTTGCTTGCAAAGCCTGTCAGCCCTGTTGAATTTCCAAGTACCCACACAAAGTCAGATGTACAAAGTAGCACATGCATCTGGAGTTCATTTGCAGTGGCAAGAGGCCCTGGCTCCCCCCCCCTCTCTCTCTCTCCCCCTTGCAAATGAATAAATAAAAATGAAAGCACACCAGATCAATGTGTTGGGTGGGTAGCTGCTAAGCAATGTGAACCATAGTGAATTCCACCTCACTGCTCGCACAGATACGTGAGGCTACGTAATCATTTTGTATCGCAAAGCAGGCAAAACTTTAAGGAAATATTGCAGGTATATCATGAATCATGATTATTCAAATGAGAAACATGAATGTATGTAAAACTCTTCTAGAAAACTATTAGAGAATGCCTTTCTAAGCAAATGGGTTATCTGTTTTAAATACTGTGTTAGAATTACAATCATAAAATGTATTTATAAAGTGATTATTTATAGGTAAGTGTGGTGGTTTGATTCAGGTGTCCCCCATAAATTTAGGTGTTCTGAATGCTAGGTTCCCAGCTGATGGAGATTTGGAGATTAACGCCTCCTGGAGGCAGTGTATTCTTTGGAGCAGGCTTATGGGCATTACAGCCAGTTTACCCTTGCCAGTGTTTGGTACACTCTCCTGTTGCTGTTGTCCATCGAGGGTTGGTGAGGACGTCATGTCCACCCTCTACGCATGCCATTGTTTCCCCTGCCACCATGGAACTTCCCCTCTACTGTGTAAGTGAAAATAAACCTTTTTTTTCCCCCCACAAACTGCTCTTGTTCATGTGTTTCTGCCAGCAATGTGACCCTGACTGCAACAGTAAGTTAATGAATGCACTATTTTCCCATATTGGTAAACAAAATGGTAGCAGGATTGTACAAAAGAGTTGTGTTCCCTGTGATAGAGATGGGTTGTTACTGGACTAAGGGGAATGCAAGAGTCAATAGGAAAATGCAAGCTATTTCCGAAAATAGGATCTGTCATCCTTTCCCCCCTGCTACCTTCTCATGACGAATTGTATAAATGAATCCGACAAAACACATGATCCTTAGGGGGTTTCCTTAGAGGAAACTGTAGAATAAATTACTATGAAAAAACAAACATAATTTCATTTGAGAAATTGTACCTTAAGTGAAAAATTGATGTAGAAATTATTAGTACACTGAACATGTATCATTCTCATCCTAAAACTTGGGCAATAAAGTCATGAAGAAATGCCAATAACTATATCCAGGACAGAGATGCATGGACAGCTGCCTTGCTTGTCTTTAATGAGCTACAAACTTGGATTGGCATCTTAAAACAATTACTCTAATGATCATTTAATGATTTTTAAAATGCAGCTTAGTTGCCTTTAATTAACAGTAAAACAACAGGATGGGATCTTAAAAATGCAACAATCATAAACCATTTGGTATTAGAATGAAATATAACTTGTTTTTTCTCCAAGACTCACAACATGAGTCATGGTTGTTATCTATTATGGACAAATATTTAAATTAGCTAGTATTTCAGAAGTGGCAACTTAGTGGATCCATGTGAATAAAAACATAATCTTTGAAGACCGAGTGGATCTATCAAAACACCTGTTTAGTGTCTTCTTAGCTGGTAATTCCATAAATTATTTGAATTATCTGGCTTAAAGAAAGGATGTTGACTACATGTTGGATTATGCTGAGGGTTACATGAGAATAAACACATATAATAGCTGGTACATAGTGAACTACTGTGATTAATCATTACAGCTCTGTGAATCTACCCAGAACTACCACAGAAGCCATTCTGGATGTTTTAAGGACAGCACAGGATTCCAATAACATAGAAAACAACTTTTCCACCAAGAATTCCCTTCTGAAAATTATCTATAATTCTCATAATCATTTTTGTTGCCTTATACTGAAAACCTTAAATTCCAGAGAAATTGTTTGACCTTGACAAGTTGTCTATACATGATTCAAACCTGTAAAGGGAAAAAAAAATCCTCATTTTTAAAGTCCCTCATCAGCTGTACTTGTCACCTACACTGACAAACCTTGTTGTATTCAATGATAAACATTCAAGTCACTACACTGTAGTAGTTGAACACTTAGAATCTTTATAAATGTACCTTAAAACTGAATGTGACAATTACGTGATGTGCTAATTCTATTTAGTTTTGTAAACACTCTATCAAAAGCAAATATTCCCATTGGGTACATAATATTGTAGATGTTATGAAAAAGTAAGCTACAATGGAAAAATAGTTATTTTTAGAATATAACTTTCTTGATGGAATTAATAATTAGCCTATTTTAATTACTGTCCATTCTATGCATGTATCAGACTACTACATTGTGCTCCATAAATATGTACCATTTATTACATTAATTAAAATTGTACATATTTTTAAAAAGAGAAAAACAGCTTTCTTAACTATAAAACAGTTAAATCTTATCCTCTAAACTTTGTGTTTATGTAAGTTGTCAATGGAGATCAACATAGCTCTTTTGGTTTAAGTTGTTTCATGTTAGTGCTAATAAAAATCCTGTCTTCAGGGGTGAAAAGATTGCTCAGTGGCCCTTACTTGAAAAGCCTGATGGCCTGGGTTCAAATCCCCAGTACCCAGTAAAGCCAAATGCAGAAAGCAGTACATGCATCTGGAGTTTGTTTACAGTGGCAAGAGACCTGGTGCACCCGTACTCTGTCTGTCTCACTGCCTTTCTCTCTCTCTCCTCTTCCGTTCTCTCTGATTAAAAATATGTAATAAATAAAACTTTAAAACATCCTATTTTCAGCTTTGAAAATGCTGAAGTGTTGTATTTATGTGATCTAGATAATTTGGCACATGTTATCTGCAAAATGTTATATGTACAATGTTATCTGTAAAGTTCTTTGATACAGAATTTAATTATAATTTAGATACAGAACATACTATCCTTTCAGTGGTGCTCCAAAATTCTTTGGATTATTGCTTCAAATACATTTTTATTAAGAAAAATGATATTGAACAATTCAAGTGTCATTGAACTAAGGCTATTTAGTGGCAAGCCATACTCTTTAAACATAACATTCTAAGCTGGCACCTGATTTTGAGTGACATTAAATTTCTAAGCCCTGGCAGTAATTTTGAAAAGAGAACTAAAGAATTCAGGTAGGCAAAATGAATCATTAGGAAGTAGACACATTTTCAAACTTCCCAATTTACATGAGAAATCTAGTGAGTGCAACTTGAAGATCTGACTAAAAAGAAAAGAAAAAAACTTTAGCCCAAATTTTCTGCCATGAAAATAAACTCAAGTTTTCTTTTTCCCATAATCACCGTTTTACCTTAAAACCCCACAATTCCAGAGCAATTATTGAACCTTGGAAAGTTGTCTGCACCTGTCAAGACAGTGAAGCAATAAGCTGTTTCATTCTAAGCACCATGTATTCTAGCTGCTCAAGTGGGACCCATGGGGAAGAGTCCTTCCACCATGGTCCATTCACATCACTATGAACCACCATGATCCATTTGCATCACCATGGAACCATCGTGGTCCACTCACATCACCATGGAACCATAGTGGTCCATTCACATCACCATGGAACCATCGTGATCCATTCGCATCACCATGGAACCACTGTGGTCCGTTTGCATCATCATAGAACCACTGTGGTCCGTTTGCATCATCATAGAACCATCATTGTCCATTCACATCACCATGGAACCATCCTGGTCCATTCGCATCACCATGGAACCATAGTGGTCCATTCACATCACCATGGAACCATCCTGGTCCATTCACATCACCATGGAACCATCATTGTCCATTCGCATCACCATGGAACCATCGTGATCCATTCGCATCACCATGGAACCACCATGGTCCATTCGCATCACCATGGAACCATCATGGTCCATTCACATCATCTTCAAGCCATCATGGTCCATTCAATCATCATGGAACCATCATGGTCCATCCGCATCATCATCAATCCATTCACAATCAATTCACATCACCATGGAACCATCATGGTCCATTCATATCATCATCAACCCATCACGGTACATTTGCATCACCATGGAACCATCATGGTCCATTCGCATCACCATAGAACCATCATGGTCCATTTGCATCACCATGGAACCACCATGATCCATTAGCATCATCATCAATCCATCATGGTCCATTCACTTCATCACAAAACCATCATGGAGCTTAGTGGAATTGCATATTCTGAAACTCAATTAGAACCTGCATTATTGAGATGCCTGGGTGACTAACAGAAATGTTAAGTTTGGGCACTGATACACTAATATGAGAAACACCTGATTCTTATGTCTTAATAACATTAAGTTGATTTATGATGGTTACTCTACATACTTCAAAGTTATGATTCTGAGCTGAAAGGCACGTAAAAGCTCATTTCTCCTCAACCAGTCCCATAAAAATCAAGAGGAGGGAAGAGAGCTATTACAGATCCATTTTAATCCTTAAACAATCTCTTTCCTCTCATTCAACCATCACTGTACTTTTTCTTATTTTGAGCCTAAGATGCCAATTTCAGGAAACAGAGCTAAAATGCATTAGAAAGTAGCTTTCCAGAAAAGTGGGATTATTGAGTATATAA
This sequence comes from Orientallactaga sibirica, assembly GCA_036365145.1. Classification (NCBI taxonomy): domain Eukaryota; kingdom Metazoa; phylum Chordata; class Mammalia; order Rodentia; family Dipodidae; genus Orientallactaga; species Orientallactaga sibirica. The sequence goes on from JAEOAD010000051.1 coordinate 1,432,970, forward strand.
ACCTCTCTTAGAAAAGAAATCAGGACAATTATTTGGCATCATTTCACAAGGGCAGAAAGTTGGTGCTATTTCTAGCAACACAACATAGGTACATGAAAGAAACTTTTCCATGTGAGTCTACGAATGCTGTTTGGAAATAAACCAGTTATTATTCTCAGTATAAGAGCAATAAATCATCATCAAAATTACTCACAAAAGTAATATTGAGTTTCTGTCTTCTTTTAAAGAGTGGATGATTACTTAAGTTCTAGAGAATCAGAAATAGTTCAACATGAGCTCCACAGGAAGTGGGAAATAAGGCTCCTCGTGTTCTATCAGAGAATTTGAACAGCTGCTCTTTAATTTGGGAGTCTGGATGATGGCTGTGACAAGAGAAAGTGTGGAAGATTTAACTGTGCTGGAGTCTGATTACTTTTTATATGCTAGCTGACAAAATGGAAGAAATGAGAGATTACCTACAAAGGAACGGAGACACTTGGTGACAGAGATATTTCCTTTCTCTTTTAGGCAATGATATTGGCTCGGTGGTAGGAAATTAGCATATATGTATTTGAGATAAATGTCTAATTGCTCTCATTTCTTAATTGTCCATTAGTCACTGGTTTAATAAGGTTGCTTCCAGCAAGTACCAGGGGTTATCTACTGAGGATAAGAAACAGCTATCTACCACTTCTCTTCATCATATCTAGTCCTTCCTCAGAAAATCAAAGGACTTTCTGTCAAAAGACAACTTAAAGTAAAAACAATTAAAATTTATTTTGAGATTACAATAAGAACCATGAAACAATTCAGAATACATTATTTTTATCCATGTCCATTTAAAATCATTTAAAATATAATTACATGATTTGTGCTGAAGGGCCTGAGTTTTTCATATATTCATTCAGGAATGCAAAGTAGATTAATTAAATTTGTCAGGATCTATCTTTATTGCCATTCATAAAGAGATTAACATATTTTCTCTAATTTATAGAATTAGAGAAATTAATCTTGGATTTATAGAAAAAGCACACAAGCTTCCAAAATAGGAAGGAATTACCATGGAAGAACAGCATATTATCTCCATTAATTAATCCTTGGATAAATTTTAATTCCTTATTTTCAAAAATTATAGTATATATTTTTGGTTAGTGCCACAATCAATCTTCTAATCCAGAGATACTACAGAAAGGGCTTTGTGATGTAGTATTTTTTATGCTCTTATTATGATTATTATTAATATTATTACTATTAACAACATATTTCATATGGATACATCATGTGTTGGTACCCTCTTTCCCCTCATCCCTGCCCCCATTGCATTGGGGACGCTCCTCAGTGGGGTTGCAGGAATTCCCTGTTATCCTCAGGAGCCCCTATCACTATAAAGATAATATCAGGAAGATTTAGAATTGTCTTTTGAGAGTGTGGTTGGGTAACAAGTGTGACTTATAGATCCGTCTTCATACACAAAATAGGAGGTTCACAACCACATTGTAGATGTCAGGAACATCGATTCTAGAATACAAAATCGAAATGCAGTATAAACAAGAGCCAGGTGAGGTAGCGCACATTGTCAGCCCCTTCCTCATACAGATACTAGAATCACAGAGCGGTAAGTGGGCCTCCTCTCCTCAGGGCAGTATAATGCAGACTCCAGCGGTTCGGGTGAGTTAGGAACTTGCATTTATGTCCAGCTCAGCCATCACCTAACTACATACATTTCTGGGACATTTAAACTACCACCTTTAACTTGAAATAATTGACTTCATCTGTGATGGTTAGATGGGGCGTCCCAAGTAGCAGTATCAGTTACCAGCCGAGATTCGTCAGAAACACTGCTTCTCAGACGCGACCTCTACTAACGGTCCAGAAACTCTGGGGGGTGGAGACTTAGCAGTATCTGTTTTAATAAGCAGGCACGTGAGTGTGATGAACCCTGAGGTGCACAGGGAGGTCAGCTCAAGGACCTCCTACCTATGGTTAGCAAGTAAAACCACCTGTCCATGAGCTCAAGCCCAGGACTGTGACTTACGTGTCCTAGCAACCTGAATGCCTCAAGGTGTGGACCAGAGATGAGAGATACTGTCTCCACTGAACTCTCTTTTCTCCTCCTCTTCTCATGACACTTTATCCATGATACTTTCTGGCAAACCTTCACAGTTGAATAAAAAAAAAATCGGCCTCTAGCTCTTCATTATATAGTAATATTTGTATGAAGTTGATGAAAAGCCTTGGCATATTATAATTTTATTCACAATTTTGATCTTTTTCTGGCGTATGCTTGTGTATGTGTGTGTTGGAAGTCATAGGTTAATTCGGGATGTGTTCCTCAATTGCCCTGTCTTAAACCCAAAGCTCTTTGAATTGGCTAATTTAGGTACAGTTTTCCCTAGGGATCCGGTCTCCCCATAAGCACTGTGATTACAGATGGGCCACCACACTTACCTAGCGTGGATGTGGGGTGCCAGGGATCCACACTCCAGTCCTCAATATGTGCAGTAAGCCCTTTATCTAGTAAGCCATCTCCACAGGCCCATAATTATGAGCATTTTTAACGTTGTAGTGAAGACTACGTCCTTGCCTTTTATAAATAATTACTTGCTCATTCAACTATTAATTTGTACAAGGCACTGTTGTAGGTATTGGGGATGAAAGGGCAAGTTAAATTCCTTGCTGACAAAGGCTTATGGTCCAGAGTTCTAGAGGTAGGAGTCAGTAATAAAAGCCATTGATTTTCTAGGATGACTGCTTATGAATTAAAACAAACAAAATAAAGCAATAAAAAGAAACCTCTGTCAGGGCCAGTGGGGCAGGCCTGTAATGTCAGCTGCTTAGGAGACCAAGACAAGAGAACTGCAAGTAGTTAAATGCCTGCTTGGGCAACGTAGTGAGATCCCGTCTCAAAATCAAATAAAGAAAAGAGGTGGGGTTAAAACTGAGCAGTAGAGGGGCTAGGGAGATGGTTTAGCAGTTAAGGTGCTTGCCTGCAATGTCAAAGGACCTCAGTTCGATTCCCCAGGACCCATGTAAGCCAGATGCACAAGGTGGTGCATGCGTCTGAAGTTTGTTTGCAGTGGCTGGAGGCCCTGGCACACCCATTCTCCTTCTCTCTGTCTCTCTCTCTCTGCATCTCTCTCTCTCAAAGAAAGAAAGAAAAAAAAGAAAGAAAAAATAAAATAAAATATAAAAAAACCCTGAGCAGTAGAATGCTCATCTAGCACTCATGAGGCCATAGGTTCAACCACAAATACTACAATTTTTTTCAAACTCAATATACATAGACAGTATACATATTGTCTGTCATGAATATATATGAATATTTTAACATAGTTATCACCTGGTTTGTCTCAAAATCAAATAAAGAAAAGAGCTGGGGTTATAACTGAGTAGTAGAATGCTTGACTAGCACTCAGGAGGTCACAGATTTAACCACAAATACTGCAAAATAATTTTTTTCAACCTCAGTATACATAGACAGTATACATACTGTCTTTCGTGATGTATATTTTACATGTATATTATATATACATATAGTGTATATTTATATGTATATTTTAACAGTTATTACCTGCTTTGAGACATAGTAAAATATGGCTAAAATCCTAGGTAATTATTAGTCATATTAATTATCAATCTCCCAATTGTTAGATTCTATAAACAGCTCATTGCTAACAACCTTCCTCCACCTTTCATTCTATAAACTACATAATCTAAAGAAAAACAAAAGCACTACAACTTGTGTTGGTAACATTCACCATGGCATGGATGGTAGTTTTACAAAAAGGAAATCAGAGGTGCTAAGGGAACTATAATTTGGCATTTCAGACAAAAGCTGACATTCTTCAAATAAACTATAATCCTAAGAGAAAAAAAATATGTTTAAGGATCAGATTTAAGATAAACACATAGAGTTCACCTCTGTTCTAAGATGTATGTAAAGAAGAGCCAAGAAAATATGTTTCAAAAATTTGGGAGACATTTCTGTGACACTGACATCAATTGTAATCATAGTATTCTCTTTCTCAATTCTATTTGACTATTTTTGATAAAATGTTCTACTTGTTAATGAAAGTAGTATCTACACAGTTTGCATTCTGATAATAAAAACTCAATACAGAATTCAATTGCAGATAACAAATTCTGATCATCTTCTCTGGCTGAAACACACACGATTGCACTTTCAGTATCTGAAGCAGGCTAACTCTGAGAAACAATAAAAATCTAATTTAGGTGGTCAGAAATTTTTCTTAATATATGAAAGTTGACATTATCATTGTATGGCACTATCTTAACTGAAAATTTGTATCATATGATTTTTATAACAACTGATAGTCAAATAACTAAGCAGAAATACTACCTAGGAGGACCATTTGTTTACTTCTGATATGTTATCTATTTCATTCACTATTCTAAACTGCTACAACAAAAATGTCATTCTACTCTTACTATTGCATGCCCTTTGCCTATGAAAAACCAATTCTATTTGTACTATCAGAGTTCTTGCAAAACTTGCCACCATTGTGCTAAACCCCCAAACACAATTCTATCTCATTCAGCTAATTAGCATTACATGCCTTCTTTGATACCCATAAAGCTCTACTCTTCTGAGTAAAACAAGAATAAATTGGAAAGCAGTAATTTTGCTTAAAAAATGTAAATGAAAGAGAATTTATGATTGTTCTTTCAAAATGACTAGTTTTTAAAATTAATTGAATGAAAATCATGGCCAAACTATAAAACATAAATGCAAATAATGGCACTGCCAGACATCCTGTACATTTAATTTATTTTTTTAAATTTATGAATATATATATTTTCTTGGCTACTGGCTACAGTGATTAGTGAATATTTCTTTTGTCATAAACTTTTTAATTAGAGAGAACATATAACATTCTCCAAAGCCAATAAAACCTAGAGATAAGGAAAAAGAAATATGAAGTAGCAGAGATTACTAACGAAGGAAGTAAAGGCGAAGAAAAATAAGAAATTTAGAATTGTCAAATCTCTTTCTGAACCTTAACTGTAATCACGTGACCAAATCAAACCTGGTGTCTTCATTTTCAATATAATACAAAGATACTACAGAAAATAAAATGATTTTTTTTTACTAATACCATCCATCTTAATACAAGAAAATGGTTTTTATTAATCTAGGAAGCCAGATTTTGCTATGCAAATCACTTTCAGCAAGCAATGTACCCTGTTCATTGAAAAGGAGCTCATCTCATCATTGGTACCTGTCTCACCTGGGCAGGGCCCTTTGACAAGTCTGGACATTGTTTTGCTCACTTACAAAACTTTGACATTCCTGTACATTAGCAGTGCTTGATGTCCAAATGTGCACCCTTTGAAATGTACAATCAGAATTGCCCAGCAGGTAGGGTGCCCATTGTCTGCTTTCTTAGAGTTTATAATAAATATATTGCCTGTATTTTTAACTATCTATTTGATTAAAAATGAAAGGACAAAAATAATCGTGTCTGGTTTGGAGTAAATTAAGATCCATGGTCGCTGAGTTAATTCCACATTAATGAACTTGCTGACAGGATACTTAACGCTGAGTCCAGGGCTTGGCAGGCACAGTCTGTGTGCTGAGCTGCCAGATTCCAGGGCACTTCTTTAGTGTGTCACTGCACATTTCACACCTTTCTAAGGGGCTGGGGCACATGTGGATATCCACAGTACAGTGGGAACATGTCCTGGATACACTGACGTACTAGAAGATAACAAAGAGTAGAAAGAAGAAAGAGGAGAGAAGGAAGGAAGGACAGAAAGGAGGAGTTACTTGTAAACATTAAACAGAAGAGGATGCGTAGTTTCTATCCCAAAGTCAGGGCAGGTGGTAAACTGGGCCTTGATTTGTCTGCAAAGAGATGGCCAGGCAACCTGGACGAAAACATGCAAGCCTCCCCTGACAAAACTCAAGGGACCTGACATCAAAGCCCCAGCAGCAGAGCTGGCCTTCCCTTTGGGGTTTCCTCCCAAGGCTTCCAGAACCAGCTAACTAGTCATCAGGCTGCAGGGAGGCGCTCCCTGACCATCCCGGTAAATCATCCCCACCAGGACACACCTCCCTTGGAATATTCCTTCTCTCTCATGGTAACCCAAATCCCCTTAAATAACTTTGAATGTTACGTATTTCTCTTGGAAGTGGGTTTATTAAATGTATCACAGTGATATTGTGTGTAAATAAACACAATGATAGCTGTTCCAAGTTTACAAGTTAACCCTTCTCAGGTCTCACCAGGTCTTCATCTGGAGGCTAATTTGCCCCCAGGAGCAATGTGTGCCAGCGCGTCTGATCGTCACGCCTCGGGAAGGGTGCTACTGACATTTAGTGCAGAGGACACCACCTACCCCCTACCAACAAGGCGCAGTCAGCCCTCACTTTCCCAAGGCCGAGATTGAGAAACCCCATATCCCACAGATCACCAAATTGTTCAAATTCCATCCCAAAGACCTCTCTGCCTTGGCCAGTGGAAGGGTCAGGCTTCAATCAGTCGGAAGCCATGATGAATCACAACTTTGAACACAAGGAAATCCTCTAGAATTAGAACATGAATATGGGATGAGGGCAGAGTAATTGTGTCTCAGCTTATTTCCCATCTAGCCGTTTCACATTCTTACCCTGGTAACTAGAGTCCTAAGACTTCCTCCTGAACACTACTAAAATTATTTTTTAAAAATTACTTTTAGGGGGCTGGAGAGTGGCTTAGCGGTTAAGGTGTTTGCCTGCAAAAGCCAAAGGATCCCGGTTCGATTCTCGAGGACCCGCGTAAGCCAGATGCACAAGGGGCACATGCATCTGGAGTTCGTTTGCAGGGGCTAGAGGCCCTGGTGTGTCCATTCTATCTCTGTCTGCCTCTATTCTCTCTCTCTCTCTCTCTCTCTCTGCTTGCAAATAAATAAATAAAAATTAAAAAAAAATTACTTTTAGGGCTGGAAAGATGGCTTAGCAATTAAGGTGTTTGCCTGCAAAGCCAAAGGATCTCGGTTCATTTCTCCAGGACCCACGTAAGCCAGATGCACAAGGGGAAGCATGCATCTGGAGTTTGTTTGCAGAGGTTGAAGGCCCTGGCATGTCCATTCTCTCTCTCTCTCTCTTTCCTCTTTCTCTCTCAAATAAATAAATAAAATTATTTTTAAAAATTACTTTTAGTGGGCTGGAGAGATGGCTTAGTAGTTAAGGTGCCTGCCTGCTAAGCCTAAGAACCCGGTTCCAATCTCCAGGTCCCACGTTTAGCCAGATGCAAAGTGAGGCAAGGGCGCAATGCCGCACTTGCCCACAAGGGGGCGCATGCATCTAGATTTCCTTCACAGCAGCTGAGAGGAGGCTGGTGCACCCATCTCTATCTCTCTTCCTCTCCCTCTGTCTGTCTCTCTCTCTGTGTCTCTTTCTCAAAAAAATTACTTTGAGCACTATTGATGATTTCCTCAGTAAGCAAATTAAAAAGTGTAGAACAGTTTGCTTATAGATTGTTTTTACTACTGTGTCTTTTGTGATAAAATATTCTCATTCATATTAATTCTCTCTCTCTTTCTCTCTCCCCTGTCCTCTGAGAGAAGAACTGGACTTGGAATATTTTTCATCAGTTCTAAGTATATCCAAATCCAAATGAGTATGTCTGCAAGCTGATTCATCTTTTTCAAATTTTTTAAAATTATTTTATTTATTTTTGGAGAGAGACACAGAGAGAGAGATAGACAGAGAGGGAGAGGGAGACAGAGATGGGCGTGCCAGCAGTCTCTTAGCTGCTGTGAACGAAATCCAGATGTGTGCATTCCCTTGTGGTCAAGTGCGGCATTGCACGCTTGCGTCACTTGGCATCTGGCTAAACATGGGACCTGGAGATTGGAACCGCTGGAGATTGGAACCAGCGTTCTTAGGCTTAGCAGGCAGGCGCCTTAACCACTAAGCCATTTCTCCAGCCCTGATTCATCTTTTAAATGTATTAAAGGTAATGTCTGCAGGATAGACAGTCTTCTTTTGGTAGTGCTTCAGCCTCGACCTCAAATAGAGTAGGACAATTTCTCTTTCACTACATGAAAACCACATTTATGTAGCCACCATTTACACAGTTTAAAGATATTTTTATCTGAATGTGGATTAGATGAGAAACAGAACACTATCTACATGAGTGAAACGACACACAACAGAGAAGTAACACACAGCTTAACTAAGCAAATCTAACAACTACATTCATAGAAAAGCACTCAACCTCAAGACTTTTCCTGGTGGAAGATGAATTTACATTACTTAGGAAATCATCTTGTAATTCTGTTATTAAATTACAATGTAACATTTAAAGTTAACAATATATCATATAATTATGTCAAAATAAAATAAATTTATATATACTCATAAAACTTAGCTAGCACAGACCTCCATAGAGGTTTTCTTTTTATGTTTGGTTTTTCAAGGTAGGGTCTCACTCTTGCCCACACTGACTATGTAGTCTCAGGGTGGCTTCAAACTCATGGCAATCCTCCTACCTCTGCCTCCCAAGTCATGGGATTAAAGGCATGTCCACCATGCCCGGCAGAGGTTCTTTTCTTGAAATGGATATAATTTAAATATGAAAGCCTCTAAAGAGAACAAACCATTGTATGAATATTAATGTGTATAATACAATAATGATATGTGCATGCCACATGTATATATCATAACTTCTCACTAACATAAAGTTGGCAGAGGTAGATTTGTGACATGCATCCTTTGATATATATGTCACAGTAATATTAACCTGTATAATAATAATCTTAAAATATTCTGGGCTGGAGAGATGGCTTAGCAGTTAAGGCTCTTGCCTGCAAAGCCAAAGGACCCAGGTTTGATACCCAGGACCACGTAAGCCAGATGCACAAGGGGGTGCATTCATCTTGAGTTTGCAGTGGCTGGGGGCCCTGGGGTACCCATTCCCCTCACATGCCTATTTCTGTATCTCTCTCTCTCTTTCATAAATAAATAAACAAATATTTTGAAAAATATTTTGAGTTCAAGACTTAAACCAAATTTTGAAAACTTTTTGTCAATGGTGAGAAAAGTACATAAAATATTGCAACCCTTATTCAAGCTATAAAGCTATTATAAGATGTCATTTCATAAATGGTGGTTCAGCAACTAAAAATAATAAGTGGTTATGGGCTAGGAAGCCTGTCTGACCAGGTTCGATTCCCAAGCAGCTGCAAGAGTTCCTGGTATGCTCCAACACACACATATTCACACACACACACACACACACACACACACACACACTAAACAATTATGATCCTTGACCACTTCTGCTCCTTCTGTAACTTTTCACACTTAAAAAGCATGCTGTTGTCCTAAGACAGCCTACACCAAATGCTCACTAGACATTACTTTGCAAACCACAGGAGGCTAAACCACAATCCGCCCCTTCCATTCACATGGTTTTATAATTGCCACGATTTTCCCTCTTACAGCTGCTTTTAAAGGATGTCTTTCTTTTTTTAAAATATATTTTTATTTTTATTTATTTATTAGAGACAGAGAGAGGGGGAGAGAGAGAGAAAGAGTGAGAATGGGCATGCCAGGGCCTCTAGCTTCTACAAACGAACTCCAGATGTGTGCACCACCATGGGCATCTGGCTAATGTGAGACCTGGAGAATTGAACCAGGGTCCTTAGGCTTTGCAGGCTTGTGCCTTAACCACTAAGCCATTTCTCCAGCCCCAGGATGTCTTTCTTTGAGTTAGCTGCCTCCTTCCAGAAGGTACTAAACTCATGAAAACAAGAGCTTTTCTATAAAACAAGAGCTTTTCTATAAAACAACTATTAGCTTAGCAGACTTCAAATGCCAGCTTACTTCTTTCACACATTCACTTTTATAGGATTATCTCTTTCAAATGAAATATCCTGCCCTAAATCTTCTTTACATGAGGAATCCCCATAGACTATGCAGACCATCACTTGTCCTTTTCTGTTTCATCAGAAGGCTTTCTTCCTTTTTTCCCTCCTCTGTTTGACATAAGCATATCAAAGCAAGATCATGTCCTTTATCTACTGTTTAAGTTTCACTCATCTCAAATAAGAAGTTGGAAATGATGTACAAATAAAACAATCATAAACTTATTACATAGAACAACCTACAACAAGGCAGTTTCCATTACTTAAATGTCATGGAACTCATTTTCATTTACATTTTCCAAATGTCTTTCTAAAAAAGGGGGCGCAATTTTCAACAAATGTATCTACTGTATCGCATATATCACTGTATCTGCCGATCAGATAGACACACAACATTCACATTTATCACGCCTGCAGATGTAGTTTCTGCATACTGTCATTGTTCAATACAAGCTATTCCTGAAGCCAGGAGAGAAAAGAGACAAAAACTGGTCATTTTAAGCACCAAAGACTTACACACCCACCCAACCACTGGTCCTTATGCCAGGGCTAACAGCATATGCTCAAGAAGTGTTTGTTGAGTCATGAATAAATCAATTTCAGCTATGCTTATCAACTATTCATTGCAAAAGTAATCTTAGCAATCAAAGAACAGTTTGGTCTTTTGGGTGGGTCCCAGTACATCCAGAGCTATATCAATGATATTTCTCTTTTCTATTAAAAATTCCACCTTTGTAATTTTCAATTACCACAAATCACATTTTCAAACTCCGAAAAATTTAGCCTCATATAACCTTGCCAAATAATTCATCTTAAAAAGATTAAATTTAGCTAACTGAATACGAAAAACAGAAAGAGTTGCTCGCTCCAAGTTATAAAACAGATCCGTATAATTTCAAAAGAAGTAAGGCAAATTAGCTTTTGCTATCTATATGCCTCTGCATTTTGTGACAGAATTCCAGTAATAACCCTTTAGAACTTGTCACCCATTATCCTTTAATTCTCTTCAAGTGACATAGTACAATTCTAACAAATGTTAACCTATGTTAATAAGTTATGTGAATGAACTATTCAATAGTTTGGATCATCAGACATGTTAATGACCTCATAGTATGGGAAAAATTTAAAATACATTATTCTAAAATAAATAGAACCTCAAATTTTGATCAATTTAACTTTAACAGTCAGGTAATAATAATCCAAATTAACACTAATAAAAATAATTATAAAATGAAAGTGAAGATAAAATATGATAGTCATCATTGCATTTTGTTGTCATAAGGAGTACACCTTTGATTTTGGAGTCCTCTAAAGCCACCCTGGATCTCAAACAACCAATGTTTGTAGCTTTCTAAAGTGAAACCTGGACGTGGAACAACATAGCAGAATGCTCTTTCCAGATGGATACGCTACACCGAAATACAAACTTTCATCGGCTGTGTAGTTGGAACAGAACAGCATCTTGATAAATCTATCATGGGACAAAATCCTTCCACTTTGTAATCAAATTCAGCCTCTAGTCAAAACACTTTCTGACTTATTTAATAACACCTCAAAGCCCCTTCACTGCCCAAGGTGTTTAGGCTTCCAGTGATTACTGTGTGTGAAAAATGACAAAAACAGTAACAAGAGGGTGGGACAAAATATATTTTTGTCAAAATATTTATTGTAAGTATGGCAAAAGCAAACAACCAACCCAAGTCCATAAAACATTAAAAATTAAAAAGCAGATTTTTGTAGTCCCTTGTCCTCACCCAAACATATTATCCTAACATCTGAACAAAAGCTATTACTCTATCTCTCTCTGACTTAGAAAAGAAGTTTGAAATGAGTAACCCCACTGTTTGTCATTGGATTACATTTCTCTAGAAGCCCCCCTCCCAATCCAACTTGAACACCCAGATCTTTAACATAGAGTTCTTGGAACTTCCTTGAACAATAAAATGCATAACAAACAAGATGTATGGCGTAGTTTTGTGGTCTGTACTTTCCTACAATGAAGAACAGAACTTGAGACTGAATTAATGAACTCCTGAAAGGATAAGAACTCATGCACATGTGCTTACTGTGACCTGAATATTGAAATCCTTGAACACACTTTATTTTCAGAATCCTGGTTAGAAAACATGAAGAAGTAAAAGCCTTGCCTTTTTCATTTCAACATAAAGAGAAGGCAAATATTTCAAAAGGTTCCCTTTTGTCAAAGACATTCTTTAATTTTCTTTTTTCTTTTAGTGTATTAACTGTGATGGTTGAGTCTATGCCCCTAGTCTAATAATGTCTCAAAGTTAGCTTCTGAATTGACATTGAAACTTACAAATTGTACACATAATTATGTGAAATTAACCAATGTGCTGTTTCACACATAACTGAACAGTCTTAGTTGAAATGATCTGTCCTTATACTTCTATACAGATTATTCTATGATCATGATAGAAAGCATTCAAAATTGTACATCTAGATGGTAAGTTGGTGTCTGAGTGTCCACTCAGCGTGGTACATGTTTGAATTTGGGACAAGATCTACAGTTCTCCAAGCGTGGTCTCCTTGGACCAGCACTATCATCCTCTGTAAAATCAGGAATTAAAATATGAGATGCCATGCCAGATCAGTGATTAAGATAATGGAAGGCAATAACAAGTCCTATGTTCACCTTCCAGTGATTCTCGATAATGCAGGCCGCTTCGAGAAACCGGCCCACATGACCTTCATAACCTCATCACCAGAATCCTACCATGATTAGCTAAGAGGTGTCCCCTGGAAACAGTGCCACATTCAGTCAAATGTACCCCGTCATTCCATGTTTGAATAACATGCCATCCAGGAAGACATACTGCCACATTCTCCGGGAGAAAACTTGTATTAGCAGGCTCTCTCTTTTACGCACTGTGGCAATGGTTTGGCATCTTTCTAATTGTGCAGTCACGTCTGTTTCCCAACACCCTCCGCTACATAGAGCTTTCTCTTACTCCCATCCTGGGGCATCACTTACAAGGCAGGTCCATAACAAAACGAACCCAGTCGTTCAAACACAGGAGGCATCTGGGATTCTTAACTGCTGGAAATATGAAAAAAAGCATGATAACCTCACATAGAAGTGGTTGCAAGGTGTGACTCAGTGACGTCTACCTGGACAGGTAACAACATGGAACCTGTTGTCCTTTAAGAACCACAGCACCTGAAGATCAGTGTGAGATATGAGGAGATACTGTCAACCTTCTGGAGGCTGTTACAAAGCCTGACAGAAACAATGCCTTGAAATGACATCAAACCTAGAGGGCTGTCAGAGACCAAAAGGAAAAGCTGTTAAGAAAACAGCAGGGGTCAAGTTTAATAGTCAGCTTTTGCTCTCCAAGAAAGCTCCTTTCCCACCCAATTTCTGTTTTGACATGTGATTGACTGTCTTACAACAAACTCCTCCTTTCCTGACTCACTTCCTCAGACAAGAACCAGCCAACCCTCTCATTGAAACAAATGCCCATCTCTTCACACCGTAACACCAAATAAACCGACATTCTTAAAAAATGCTTTTCCTTAAGAAAAAGAAAATATATATTTTGTTAAAAAAAAGGAGAAAAGCCAAAACTTCATAACTATTTTCCAATGGCAGGTACATATAAAATTGCTTTAATGGAGAATCCAAAAAGCATTTGTTTTACAGTACTCAAGAAAAGCCTATTAACATCTGTTCTGCCATCCTAGGCCTTCAAGAAATCCTGTAATAAGATGGCGAATGTGCCCAGCACTCTATTTCATTCTCAGTTTTTCACTTCAAATATTTCCTGTTGGGAATGCAGACAACATATTTGACAAAGGCTTTCAAATAATAAAAGGATTACCAAGCACATTTAAAAAAATATCCTTCAGACAGGCCTGACACATCTTCAGAATTTTCAGCACTTTATATCTATGTAGGCAACTATTTTTTTTCAAGTGTTAGAATGAACCATTGTAATAGTTAATTTGAATAGTTATTCTCAATTTCTACATTTAAAAAAATCTACATGGCCTGTGTTTTATATCAAACTGTGTTTGATACTAATGGAGAATTCAGATTACAGTTAAGAAATAAAATGGCACAAGAACCCTCGCAGGCAGAACTGTCCCTCCCTCTCCTGGCATACTGGAATCCAGGCTGAAGGAATAAAAGATTAAGGCAAGATATGGTGACAGAACTTTAAAGAAACCTGTACTCAGTAATTTATTTTGGCTTTGTAAGGGAACAAATCCCTTTGTTAAAAATTTCTTCATATTTCAGCTTCACCTCATAACCCTAAGGTACACACTTAATATGCATACACTTTCTCTTATTCTGTACAGATGATTGTACTAAGACTGCCTTAATAAGACCGCCTTAATAAAAATAAAAATTAAAAAATATATAACAGCTCACACTGCCTCCTACTGTTTGAAAGAAAAACTTATGAGGTCAATACAGCCCCATACACTGTAATAAGAGAAAGGGAATTGATTAAACCTGTTTTATTATTTTTGCTTGCTTGTTATCTAATGATCTGTTTCCAAATGAAAATCTTCAGAGGGCTGAAACACTGTCTACTATGCACATACACTGCCAGGTACACTGAGGCATGACTTCTGAATCAGGAACACTTTTGATTTGATGAGTGGCATAAACAAAAACAAGATAGACTCCAAGCAGCACCCTCTGTCAGAGAACAGGTGGTTCCTTGCCCAGACCCAAGGGAGCAGGAGTTAGGTGTTTCTGTCCCTTCCTACTGACAACATAGCAGTCAGTGAAGCCCACCCCCGTCCCCAACTTCACAATCAAGATACATTCTCATCTGGGAGTCAGGTCCTACACCCAGAGACTTTTGGGCACTGACAATTTTCTTCATCTTTCACAAATTGGAAGTAATGTCACCCAACTTGTCACTGAGCTAACTCCATCTTCAAAATTCAGCAGACAACGCCTAAAGCCATCACATTCCTGACACTGCCCAGCTTGGCTTGACCCTGTGTTATCAGATTCTGTGGACCACTGAATATGAACACACACAAACACGAACAACTGTTTGGGGTTTGTTTCTTTAAAAATGCCATTTGTATTAAAAGGTCTTAAAACGAGACAAAGACTAAGCGAATGAAATAACAAATTACAATTTGTTAGAACTCTCTTGGTACATCACAATGTAAGATTCTGGTCTGTGGTTCTGTGAGGACCCACACTTCTTGTATCAAAGATAATTGAAACATTTTCTTAAAAAATAAGAAGGGAGCTAAATACCTGAAATTTGAACAAAATACAAGAAAAGAAAAAAAAAAAAAAAAAAACAGCAAGACATGGACCAAACATTTTAAAGGCTGAAATTAATGAAGAAATTCACTGAACAACAGGCCCTATTGTCCTGGATTGTTCGGGAAGATACTGAAAGGAAACTGGGAAGTGGTTTGGGGAATAACAGATTCTGGGATATGGTGGGAATTCACAGGTTGGCACCGGCTGGAACAGCTGAGTTTTGAAGGCACTCTGCAGACACAGGGGTGCGGGGGCCCTGAATCACATTTACAAAGTCTTTGTATTTTTAAAAGCTAGTCAGTAAAATCTGTTACTGCCAACCCCTTCCCCCAAAAAGCTAAACTTAAAACATACCATACACACACACACACACACGTGCACGCACACACACACACACACACAAATAGTACACACAAAAATGTGCAGATCTGGAACATTTTTTTCACAGCTGATAAAAAATACTACCATTCTTCCCCGTCTCCCTTTTGATACAGTAGGTAAACAAAATAGATTTTTCCCCCACAAATATCAGCAGACACTTTCTGGCACCCCACACTGGATTGGCATCAGTGTTCACCGTCCCAGTTCAGATGTGCAATACTTCAGATTGGATACACTGTAACAAGAACCCAACGTTGCATAGACATCCTCAGAATCGCCATCAGTCACTGAGTTGCCCTTCCAAGCTGGCAGAAAAGGAACCCGGTTTTCATTTCCAGCTACTTGGCAAACAAGGAAAAAAAACAAAAGTTTCTCCCTCTCCTCCTGCTCCTTCATATGGATTGCAGGGACCTTTTCCCACGTGCTTAAAACTTGGAACTAGGGAACAGTTGGAGGGGGAAGGGAGGTCCCCGCTTTCCACCTCCCCATTTTTCTCCACGCTTGAAACTTTTGCTTGCAGGGTGTCAAGCTGCTAATACGACGCTCAAACGGTTACTTAAACGGGGACATATGCGTCAACCAAAATCAATGAGAAACGTACATGCTTGTAAGGAGCCACATTTCCACTGGAGTCTCTCGGATGGTCTGGACAGGACATCCCCCCCACCGCAGCACTCGGACATGGGGGTGCAAGGCTGGGGATGCTGGCTATAGAAGTCAGCCAGGTTCCCGGGCTCCCACAGCCCATCTGAAAGCAAGGAGCAGAAGGAATGGCACTGGAGCGGGCTGCGCTGGGCGCGTGACGCGCAGGGCCCGGGCAGCGCTGGCGGGGCGGCCGCCCGGGCGCTCAGAGGATCACGCAGGCCGAGCAGCAGCCTTCGTCGCCGTTCGGCTGCGCCGCGTAGTTCATCTGCCGCACGATCTCCGCGAACAGCTCGTCCACCGAGGCTTTGTTTTTGGCCGACGTCTCCATGAAGGGGCAACTCCACTCCTCGGCCAGCGCCTTGCCCTCGCCGTAGGACACCTCGCGCTCGCCCTCCAGGTCCACCTTGTTGCCCACCAGGATCATGGGCACGCGCTCGTAGCGCTTCACGCGGATGATCTGGTCCCGCATGGGCTTGATGTCCTGGAAGCTCTGCTGGTTGACCAGGCTGTACACGAGGATGAAGCCCTGTCCGTTCTTGATGTACAGGTCCCGCATGGACGCGAACTGCTCCGTGCCCGCCGTGTCCAGGATCTCCAGCACCGACGGCGATGAGTCCACCTCGATCTCCTTGCGGTAGAAGTCCTCGATGGTCGGGTCGTACTTTTCGATGAAGGAGCCGGTCACGAACTGCACGGTGAGCGCGGACTTGCCCACGCCGCCCGAGCCCAGCACCACCACCTTGTACTCTCTCATGGCTCCGTCGGCGCTGTCCCCACGCCCGCCGGGCCCCGCCGGGGCTGCGCGCCTGCCGAGGATCGCCGCGCCGGGCGCACGGATGTCTTCTCCCCTTTCTCAGCTCCGCACCAGGGAAAAAAAAAAAAAAAAAAAAAAAAAGCCAAAAGAATAGCCGTGGAGCGGGGGCGTGGAGAGATCACCCAGCCCTGGAACCCGCGCGGGGTTGGACCGGTCCCCAGGGCGCGCAGGTTCGGGGCCCCGCAGCGGTCCTCGGAGGTGGCAGCGGACCCCGAGGACAATGCCAGCAGCCCGAGCGAGGCGATGGCTGGAGATCGTCGCCGCGGCAGCCCGGGAGGGCGGGGAGGCGGTGGCGGCTGGCTGCGGAGGTGGATACTAATTGCGCGCTCGGCTGGGACACGCGTGGCATGAGTCCCCGCGGATCGTGCGCCCACCGCCGCGGCCCATCGCGCGCGGGCTCGCTCGCTCCCCTCTCTCTTCTCACCCGCAGCCTCCTCGGGGCGAGGGCTTCCTACTCGCCGCGCGCAGCCCGGCCCTCCTCCCTCCCTTCCTTCTTCCCTCCCTCCCGGCCCGCGAGCATGCCCAGTGCGTCGCCCGCTACGCCCCGCCCGCGCATCCGCCCCGGGTTTTGCGCGGGACTCGGAGAGGGCGGGCCGGGGCGGGGCTGCGGTGGCCAGAGCGGCGCGAGTCTCCGAACCGAATAGGAAGTAATGTCGGGAAAGAAGGTGGGGAAACGCGGCCAGGAGGATGGGCGCTGCTGGGGGCGGGGGTCCTGCCAAGGGCGGCGCTCCCACGGAAGTGTGCACTCAGCCGGCTGCTCCGGGGCCGAGCGGGCGCTGCTCCTGTTCTTATCAAAACGCTATGGGGCATGCACAGCCAAAGGGCACTTGGGGGCCGTGGAGAGCATCAGCTGCGCGCCGTGCGCCTGGTCCCTAAGCGACGCAGAAACGCTACTCCGCCTAAGCTGCCCGGGGCCCCTGCGGTTATCCCTACGACAAAGCAAGCTGGAAGAACAGCCTGGGCGCGTGCATGCTACCAGCTGGGAAGCCAGCAGAGTCTGGCCAGGGAGGGAGGATCCCACCCACCTATCCGGCTCGGCTGAGACCAAAGCCTGGCAGGCGGATTCCAGCTGGCTCCAGCAGCCCCCGGCGCCCGCGGCCCTTCGGGGCATGCTCATTGGGCAGAGGTGGTTTGGTGGAGGAAGGCTTCGCGGCGCACGCCCACACGCCGGCTCAAATTACCTCTCCAAGCCTCCCAAGCCATTGGCCCCAGGGCGCGAGTCTCACACCCCCGAGCGTCTCCCCATTGGCTGCAGCCCTGGTTTTGACGGCTCGGGCATCCTCATTGGCTGGGAAGTCGCCTCCGCTCGGGATTGGTTATTTATAGAGCTGGAGTTGGGGGGCGGAGGCCCAGCTGTTCTTTCCCCGCTGTCCTCGCCCCTGCCTCCCACTTCCCCGGCTAGGCGCTCCGAAGTCAGAGCTGCCAACCGAGTACAGCCCTTTGGATGGAATGTGGCTTCTTGGTGGCCGCTCACGATGCCCACCAAAGGGAGCAGCTAGGGCTGACCACAGTTCTCGGTCTCCAGGAAACAGTAAAGTTTCCAAGTTACTCGGAGAGGGAGCGGCAGGGATGGGCGAGGGGACCCCTCGGAGCTCGCGGCGCGCGGGGCTGCCCAGGCTTGCCTTCTGGGAAGCGCACGCGGAGGGGCGGCCTCGAGGAGAGAGCAGACGCCTGGACTTGTTCGGAGTCTCCCGGGTCCCTGGCGAGGAGGGATGTCAGGACCTGTCGGCAGCGGGAGCCCCAGGGTGGAGGGGGTGGGGATCGGATGTGCGTCAGCTCGAGCTCCGGCTCCTGCCTTTTCTGTGCGTTGCCACTGCCCTGTGGTTTAACCGCGTGCAGGGAAGAGCCCCGCCGTGTGCTGACAGTCCCTCTGCGGCTAGCAGCTAGCTAACCTTCTCCATACCCTTGGCTGCACCTCCTCCAGGGGCTGTGCACAGCGGTGAGTTCCTGGCCAGGACCGAGCGCGACGTGGGCATCGTCAGCCCACGCCTGGCAGCCCCAGGGGTGCTCACCCAGTCCTGGCGCAGCCATTTCCTGGAGAGAGGACGCTCATCGCTGACTGTCGACTGCTGGCATAGAACTATGCATATGTAATTCTCCCGAGAAATCTCTGAAACAAATCCTCCCAATATAGCTGGCTAGAGCCCCACCAACATTCACGCCGAGTTTCATTTCTGTCAGGCGCATCACAGTACTATCTCAATTAATCCTCATACTAATTAATATTATGCCCATTTTAAGGATGACGTGACTAAGCTCCTGAGAGGCTCAGTAACTTGCTTGAGACTTATCACTAGAGAGCTGCAACCTGGTGTCTGGCTGCAGTCTGGTCTCAGGAACCCCCTGGCAGTACCACTTGGCTTCAACAAAATTCTCTGCTTTTCCCTTAAATGTGATCAGATTGGTTCTTAAGCCTGAACAGAAGGACCCCTGGCTGCTACCATATTATTGCTCGCTTCCTACCCTTTCCCAAACCTATTTCCAGAATCTGGGACTCTCAACTCACAAGAAATGGCACTTTGTTTGAGAACTGTGGCCCCCCCCGGGGAGTGTAGGTCAGTTGATGTCTCCTCTGTTCCGACACCTTCTGGCCTAGCTTTTGGCAAGGCCTGGCTGCTCAGTGTCTTGCAAAGAGCTGTTTGTTAAAGTGTGAAGATCTGTCACATGTTAACAATGTGTTGTCTTGATTTATCACTTAAATACTGGGCTGGTGCCATTTAATCTGAGCTACTCTATCCCACAAGGGTGTGGTTGGAGACAAGGCCTGTTCCTTAAAGGGCCAGTATCTAATCTCAGGTAGTGGATCTCAGTCACTATGTGGGGCCTTGGGCAAATCCCTTGGGCTTCCTGACCTTAGTTTCCCTGTCTGTAAAATGGTGATAAGCTGTGCTGGAACCGTGGGGGGGAATCTGGTTTGACCAGAGCCTCCTCCACCACAGCAGAGAGCTGAGCAAAAGAAGACCCCGGGCATCCTCTCTGTTCTTGCATTCCAGGGGCGCTGGCATTCCAGGGGGACAATAATTAACAGACACGCGATGGGAGCGCTCCTGTACAGCCTGAGCATGCCACACGTGCACCACAGTACTACCTAGATCCAGGCAGCCTGATAGCGCCTTCTGGAAGGAACATCTGTGGGACCCAGGTAGCCATGAAGATGGGATTCTTGAACCCGGATGGCTCTTCAACACCAGCAGTTTTTGTTTCACCCCAATTCCCCTCACAGGTAGTGCCATACAGGATATTGAGACTCAAAATACACATTTGTTTTCACCACACTGGGGACTGGATGCAACTACCCTGCTACTGAGCTATATCTGTGGCCCTTTAAAACTTTTTATGCATATATTTTTAAAAATTTTTGTTTGTTGTTGAGGGTTTTTTGAATTTCTTTTTTTAATCGATTCTTTTTAATTTTGTATTTGTTTATTTGAGAGGAGGAAAGAAGAAGGAAGGAAGGAAGGAAGGAAGGAAGGAAGGAAGGAGGGAAGGAAGGGAGAAAAAAATAGAGGAAAGAAAGAAAATATATGGGCGCACCAGGGCCTCCAGCCACTGCAAACAAACTCCAGATACATGTACCACCTTGTACATCTGGCTTCCTTGGGTACTGGGGAACTGAACCTGGGTCCTTATGCTGTGCAGGCAAGCGCATTAACCACTAAGCAATCTCTCCAGCCTAGATATCTTTTTTGAAAGTATTTACTTATTTGAGAGAGAGAGGGAGGGAGGGAAAGAGGTAGAGAGAGGAAGAGAGATGCACCAGGGCTGCAAATGAACACCAGGCACATGTGCACCGTGTGCCTGACTTTACATGGGTGCTGGGGAGTTGTAATGTGGCTGTGGGTTTTGCAAGTGCCTTTAACCTCTCAGCCTCTCCCCAGCCTGATCTTGGCCCTTTTATACCATTATTATTTGCTTGTTTGTTATCTATTTATTGTTCCTCAGACAGGGTTGCACTAAGTTGCGCTGGTCCATTCCAATCAGGTTGAACTCACTGTGTGGCCTGCAGGAACTTTTGGCCTTAACATAAACATACGCATTTTCAGAGTTGCTCCCTTTCTCCTGTAAAATTGGCTGGGAGTTTTTGCTTTGGTTTTGTGTCCCCACTCACAGCACGAATCACTGTCCATCCCATACCAGTTATTTATGTAACTAAGTCTGGTTCTCTAAAAGCCCCTTCTGAATTGAAGACAGGGCCCCATGTAAAGCCTCCTGTTTTTCACAAAATTACTATGAGGCCCTCATAAATATTCATTAGTGAATGTGTAAATGTAATTTTATTCCTTTACTGAACTTCATTTTTGATAAGAGATAATACCATCCTTGATGACATATAATCTCTTTGATGCAAACAAAAAGGTATCCTGATGTTGGATTCTCCCAGAACCTTGAAGTTGCTAGAGGGAGGAAAGGGCACACTTGCCCAGTACAAGCCCTGAATTTATGCCCTGTCCAATGAATAATGCCTTCTCTAAAGTGGGCATTACGTTGAGATAACACAAAATGGCATGGAAAGAGCCCAACTTTTGATACCTACCACTGCCTAAACAGAAGCCCATCCTTGCTCTGTGCCCTCCCAGAGGAGGTGCTGAGCACACTCTGAAATGCTAGGCCTAAGCCTCCAGAAATGATGAGAAGGCTGACCTCTGATGACCTCAAAAGAGGAGAGTCCTCACCTTCAGTAACATGAAGTTAGTGGAGCATCATTCTGTGCTGTGCATCACATAGCCATGGCCTCCTCTAGCAAACAAATAAATTCACATTTTGAAAATGCCAAAGTAAAGTTGGTAGTGACAATAAGTCATTATTTTAAGGGGAAAGATTAACTGTGCCCTACAGAGTTCTCAATAAATATTTGCTAAGTAACTGAATAGATGATAATATGAAAGCCTAGCTGATGTAAGATACTTTTACCAAAGGTTTTTTTTTTTTTTTTTTTTTTTTTTTTTTTTGGTTTTGCGAGGTAGGGTCTCACTCTGGTCCAGGCTGACCTGGAATTAGCTATGTAGTCTCAGGGTGGCCTTGAACTCTCGGTGATCCTCCTACCTCTGCCTCCCGAGTGCTGGGATTAAAGGCGTGCGCCACCACGCCCGGTACAAAGGTTGATTTTTAAATAATTTCCAGTAACCCCTCTGAAAGTCTAAGTTTACTGGTTATCATCACTATCTCGTGCCATTCAAACTACATATCTTATACTTTGGGTAGCCAGCATATTTCACATTATTTCATACACTCTTCATTTTGCCTGTTGAGCTACCATCTTGTAAAAACAATGACTTATAATACTTGTGAAATTTTGAATCTTTATACCTTTTAAAGTATTCTGATTTATTTGCAAGCAGAGCAAAAGATGGAGAAAGAGACAGAAAGAGTATGGGCTCACAAGGGCCTCTAGCCACTGCAAGTTAACTCCAGACACGTGTGCCATTTTGTGCATCTGGCTTTATGTGGGTACTGGGACTTAAACCCTGGCTGACAGGCTTTGCAAGCAAGCACCTTTCACTGCTGAGCAATGTCCCCAAACCTGAATCTTTTTATCTTAAAAGTGTCATAAAAGGGCTGAGCACATGACTTAGCAGGAAAGAGCCCTCTAGCACGAGGGGCCTGAAGGCCTGAGATCACCTAATTTGGATTTCCAAGGACCCATGTAAACAGCTGGACATGGCTGTGCATTTCTATAATGGCAGTCCTACAGGGGCAAAGGCTGGGGCTTGCGAAACTGCAACCCCATATTCACAGAGAGACTAAGTCTCAAGAAACTATGCAGATGATCTGTGTTCTTCTCTGTCCTTTGCATCTGTGCATGCATGTACCTCACTCTCTCTCTCTCTGTCACACACCACTTACTACACACAAAATAGTCATAAAGCTTCTACCATGATGGCTAAGATCTTAGTTGTATAATTCAGTATCTACCTGTGCCATTTGTTTTCTGCTCTCATTTTAATTATTCTTCAAAAGAAAGTATAGGCAAGTCTCAAATTTTAAATTAAGTAACCTCTCAAAATCATTCAAACTTTCTACATTTTTTAATAAGCCCAAACCAAAAAAAATTCAGGAGAATCAAAATAGTTATTTTCCCATTTGTTTCTTCTTACCAAATTGGTAATGGATAATGACCTCATCTTACAAGTTAATGTTATTATTAATAGACAATGAAACCACCCCTCTCCTAAAGCAGTCACCCTGTGTGTCATGTGGGGCTGGGCTAATATGACACAATGACCCAGTAAGAGGGCGTTTCTTCATTAGCTTTTATGCTTGGTTTGGCATATTTTAATTCTTTTACCTAGTATTAGGAGGGACAACAGATAAAAGTCCCTCTTCTTGAAGATGAATGATCTGACCTTTCCGGTCATGTCTCAGTTTTGCCTGAGACCACAATCCTTTTATAACAGGACTTCGGTGTGATGAATGTGTGCTCACTCAAGGGAAATTTTGGAGAGATTTCATTGATCCTGGTTTTCTTAGTTGAAAGATCCATTTCAAATCCCAGTCTGTTCAAAATTTGTCTCCTCAGAACCGTCTGTTCCAGAGAACCAAATATAGAAAGAATAAGAGAAACTGCTCAGCTCTATGACAAAGAATGTTCCTCTCACTTTCTTTCTTCTCAAAAACGACTGGTTTAAAAGAGCCCCCTTCCCTGCCCAGGGAGGACCGCGCCCAGTTTCCCCTGATGCCCCCTCGGCAGCAGTGGCTCCAGTAAGTCTTTCAGATGGTGTGGCTTTGATGGAGACAATGAGGGCCTGTTCTTGGGGGAAAGGAAGTGTCCCGTGTAAATTCTCACCAGCTGTAGGTTGACTGAATCTGCCTACTGGGAGCTCTGTGTGACGGGAGGTTACATAATCGAGCAATCGGTGCAAAGAACCTGTGAGTGGTAGTTTAGGAAAGAACAGAAACATTAAGAATTCAAACAAGTTTTGTGATGTTTGTGTTTGACTCTATCATAAATGTATGTAACACTTTTGTAGGTTTTTAAAAAATCTGTTTTCAAGCTTATCAACACAAGGGAGATTCCTGTCTTATTTAACTTGTAATATGGATATAGTACTACAAAATACAGTTAAAAATATCTGTCTGTTGAGGTTTATTTTCTTAAAATTCACCTTATTGCCTTCTAGGGAAAACTTGTGGAATTAATTTTGGAAAATTGATTAAATATTTCTTTTTCAAAGAAGGTAGGCATTCAAAGTAAATGGTTCAAACTTTGTTCTATAAAGGGTTGGCTCATAAGTGTTAGGTTTTCAAACCATCTATCTCTTGCAATGACTGAATTCTGTTCTTCTACTATACAAGCAGCCTTACACAGTATGCAAATAAGTGGTCATGGCTAGGTGCCAAGGAACCCTTTCTTTGTGGAGACAGGTGGTGGACTGCATTAGGTTTGCAAGCCCATGGCTTGTCAGTTTCTAAACCATGCATGGAAGGGAAAAGGCAACCCTTCATGTGTTGCAGGAGTTTCCTTAAATCAAAATGGACTGCTAGTCCTTCAATGGTGAATATATGTCAATAATACATAGTACTAAATCTATATATTTTTAAGATATTCATATTGATATTATTACACAAATGACATAAAACATCTTCTCAATGGTAAAAGCATTAGCCATGTGTTATTTTCTTATTTCTTTCATATTTTTTTTGTTTATTTTTTATTTGTTTATTTGAGAGCAACAGACAGACACAGAGAGAAAGAGGCAGACAGAGAGAGAGAATGGGTGCACCAGGCCTTCCAGCCACTGCAAATGAACTCCAGATGCATGCGCCATCTTGTGCATCTGGCTTACGTGGGTATTGGGGAATCAAGCCTCAATTGGATCCTTAGGCTTCACAGGAACTGCTAAGCCATCCCTCCAGCCTCTTTTTCATATTTTAATTGTGGATCATAGGTTAAATTAGTCATGTAATCTGTAAGGAGATACTAGTCCTGTCAGTTAAATATCTTGAAAATAATTTCATTAGTTTATGAATGGCCTGAGTTTTTATGATTTTTTTTTTTTTTAGTTGAGATTTTAACAAGCATTCCTATTCAGAATTTCTCTTTTCTTTTATGGGTTTCCTTGGCTGAGTTCATGCCATAGATAGGAAGGGAAGTTACGTGTTATATGGCTGGTTTTCTTCTAGCATTTTCATGGCTTCATTTTTATGGTTATGTTTTGTCTTGCTTTGCAAATGAAAGATAACTGAAATGCAAACCTCGAGTGAGCACTTAGCTGCAGCTTCCAAGGGACAGACAAGAAGCAGGTGAGAGCGCTGTTGATAGGCGCACTTCCTTCCTGTACAACAAGAGACCTGAAGACCGAAGCCAAGGATGTGGAGAGCCACAAAACTGCAAATCACCTCTCCCGGAATAAAAGCGGCAGGACACCTGCTGGAAGAGGGGGTGCCAGGTGTGGGTGGGAGTCTGAGCAGAAATGAAACTGTTTCTCACAGTGTCTGTGTGACACCCAGCACGAAGCTGCCAGGATGCTAAATTTGGGTTGCATGAGTTTGTGCAGATGCCAGTTCAGCTTTCTTTAAGACAGATATTGACAACCCTTCTCAAGTATGTCAGATCAGATTCTGAAAATTTCTGAACGCTTTTTCTTGCCACATATGCACAAATATACAATCATAGAATGATGTATTTATATATCCCCATATGTCCACCCCATAGTGAAAATAGACACACCTGTGACTTGCGTAATTAAAAATTCCATTGCAGGGCTGGAGAGATGGCTTAGAGGTTAAGGCACCTGCCTCCTAAGCCTAAGAATGCTGGTTCCAATCTCCAGCGGTTCCAATCTCCAGGTCCCACGTTTAGCCAGATGCAAAGTGACACAAGGGCGCATGCCGCACTTGCCCACAAGGGGGCGCACGCATCTGGATTTCGTTCACAGCAGCTGAGAGGCTGCTGGGGCGCCCATCTCTGTTTCCCTCTCCCTCTCTCTATCTCTCTCTGTCTCTTTCTCTCAAAAAAAAAAAAATTCCATTGCAAATAGGAAATTAAATGAGCTCAAGAAAACTGTATTAACTCTAACTCTACTGAGTTTCTCCTTCTGGTTCATGCTAAATTGTACTAATCTTAACTCTCTTAAACTTTCAGGACAAGTCATTGTAAGCAGTGGAGTATTTGTCCACAAAATGTTCATATTGTTTGTGTTCCTTTTAAGTAAGAATACTGTGGTAGTTTGAATAAATGGCCCCCAATATATTCGGGGTTTTATTAGTTTATAGTTTGCAACTGCAGCCGCCTTGCTGGAGGCAATGTCACTGGGCGGAAAGTGTGCCTAGCAGGAGTTCCTGAAGTGTGCTGTGGCTTTTGGCTGTAGTTTTGCTCTGCGTGCTGTGTGACTGGTGGTTTTTTTTCTCTCTCTGCTTGGCCCTGTGAAGACAGGCCAGCTTCTCCTGCCATTATGGAACTTCCCCTGGATCTGTAAGCTTCAATGAATAATATCCCTTCCTCCATAACTGTGCCTTGTCTGGAAGTTCATCTCAGCGAACCTGAAGCTGTCTGCTACAAATACACACACAACACACACACACAAACATACATATATTATTTGCTCTTTCAAGGTAGGGTCTCTCTCTAGCCCAGGCTGTCCTAGAATTCACTATGTATTCTCAAGCTGTCCTGAAACTCATAGTGATCTTCCCACCTCAGCCTCCCAAATGCTGGGATTAAAGGCGTGCACCACCACGCCTGGCTATAAGAAAAATACTTTTATTCGTTTCATTATGTAAGTGGTATGTCCTTGTTATATCAAATTTGGGATATGTGTATGTGTGTGTGTGTGTGTGGGCGCATCAGGGCTGTTTGCCGCTGCAAATGAATGTGTGACATTTGATATTTGTGCCACATTTTTACATTTAGCACACAAGGGTGGCTTGGGAATTGAGCCCAGAAGGCAAGCTATGCAAGCAAGTGGCTTTAACCTCTGAGCCATCTTCCTACCCCAAAGTTTGGATATTTAGAAAAGCATAAATAATAAACATTTTTACCTAAAACCTTAATATTTTGGTTGATAGCTTCTTCTTTGTTTCTGAGAATTATTTTGTATGTTGCCTTAGATAAGTGTTCTCAAGACTGTCTTAGCATACAGCTCAATTTAGACTCCAGGTATTCCATATAAACAGTGAATAAATCATCTTAGCATACAGCTCAATTTAGACTCCAGGTATTCCATATAAACAGTGAATAAGTCAAATAAGAGAGTGGTATCTATTTGGTGAATACTTTTCTCATTTACTTTTATGATAGGAAGTGTCTCTCTTTTTTCTGAAGTTGTTCTAATCAAAGGATGCCCAGGAAGCTGTGTTCTTGACAAAGGCCCTGCTCCAGACTGGCCAGGGGCCTGCTGGGGGCGGCTTCCGCAGCTTGTTTGTCCTGAACACGAGATAAACATGTTCAGGCTCATGACCTATGGGGCAGCTGAACATGAATGAGTATTTAGTTGTGTTCTCCCGAATGCACTGTTGCTCTCCAGAAATTATCTGCCTCTTTGTGGCCAACAATGCCCTTTGATATGTCAGCACCATTCAAATGACTTCCGCATCACCAACACGTCTCTGCTCTCTTTGTCAGGATGCACCCAGGCTTCTGTATATTTCCCCTCGGCTTTTCCAGAGGCTTAAAAGAAATATGCCTTGTACTTTCCCAAAGTATTTCCTAATATGTCTGGGAAATGGTTTATTCTCAACTGTGCAGATTCTTTAAAAAAAAAAAAAAAAGAAACAAGATTTTTACTGACAAGATTTCAGAGCTCACGTTTCTCTAAATGGTTCTCAGAGTTTCATTTGAATAAAATAGAAGATATAAGCAATATTTAAAGTCATATATTCATTGTAAAGATGAAATGAAAATTCCTGAATATGACATGCCTGATAAATTTACTTTTTTCATCAAACCTTATATGCAGTCATATTTTCTATCTGAAATAACGCTTTTTTGATAAGCTGACTTGGGGAGTTAATTTGGTAGCTGGAAGATATAAATGGTATAGAGAGATATCACTGTATTTCTTCTGGTTGAACTTAATAAATGTGTAAGAAACAGGGTACTTTTGACATCAGATAAGCCTGTGGTTTTGAAAAGTTCATTACCTATAAACAATCATGGTGGGAGCAGTGGGTTGGGCTGACAAGAGAGACTGCTTTTGACTCCCGTGCATCATTTATGTGTAACACATTACACACTAGAGCCTGAAGGGCTGTGTATTTTCCCCTCCTGAAGAATGAGCTTATTCTTGCTCTGTTAAATTCAGATAGACGTTTTAAAAATGTAATTCCATCAAGTTTAATTAGTATCAAGAATTATAGTTTAGGGCTGGAGAGATGGCTCTGTGGTTAAGGTGATTGTCTGTAAAGCCTAACAATCTTAGTTCAAGTTCCCAGGACACATGAAGCCAGATGCACAAAGTGGCTAATGCAGCTGGAGTCCATTTGCAGCAACTAGAGGCCCTGGCATGTCCATTCTGTCTCTCCTCAATCTCTTTCTGTCTCCAAATAAATAAATAAAAATATTTATTTATTTACTTACTTATTTATTTATTTTTGGTTTTTCTGAGGTAGAGTCTCACTCTAGCCCAGGCTGACCTGGAATTAACTATGTAGTCTCAGGGTGGCCTCGAACTCTCTGCGATCCTCCTACCTCTGCCTCCCAGGTGCTGGGATTAAAGGTGTGTGCCACCACACCTGGCTCCAAAATATTTTTTATATAAGGAATTATAATTTAACCTAAGCTTGTCTTATTTTCACACACAGACCAGCCAGGAAAGGAAGTGTCACCGTGATTCAAGTGCAGAATTTCATGATTCCACAGCTTGTTTTTGTTGTTGCACTGATTTTTGTTTGTTTGTTTGTTTGTTTGTTTGTTTTCAGACATGTTCTCACACTACATAGCCTAGGCTAGACAGAAAAAATCACTCTGTAACTCAGGCCAACCTTGACCTAATAGCAATTCTCCTGCCTCCACCTCCCAAGTGATGTGATTGCAGGTCTGAGCCACCATGACCAGCCCTTAGCCCACAGTTTTATAAAGTGTAAGTCACATCACTATAAAGTGTAACTCCATATGGGGTAGCCTAACTGAATGTGAAGGTTATGAAAATTTGAGAAGAGCAAAAGATGCCCAAGCAATGACCCCAAATTAACTCAAAAGCAAATGCATAATGAATCCGAGGTGTTTCTGGCAGTGCTAACCCATGCTGTATTGCACAACTTAAGTGCGGTCTTGTTTCTGAACACACACTATGCACACTTGGTGCAGAGGGGGCCATGGTGCCATCATGCCATACCACACCAGTGAGTGATGCTGACAAAGCTCAGCTCAGAGTCAAGACCAGTATGTATTGTGAGGTACAGGGTTGTTTTATTTATTATACATATAAGGTTTTTGCACTCATGAAAATGAAACAGTTTAATTATGAAAAATATTCTAATATTTTCTTAACATTGATCTCCTGCATGTAAGTATCAAATCAACATAATTTTGAATTGTATTATTTCAGAGCATTTGATTTATAAAATTGCTGTGTGAGTTTCATAAAAATTATTATATGAATTTTGGCTTGGGATTAGGAAGAAATTTCTAACATCTTCTCAAATGACCTTAAGCATGTTTACCATTTTGGGCTGCAGATTTACATGAAGTGGAATTCTCAGCATTGGTGATTATAAAATCAAAATATCAATCAACTCAGAACAATGTTGAAGATGCTCTATCTCCTATAGTATCAAATATTCAGCCAAGATTTAATTCTTTATGTAAAAATAAATGAGCACATCCACCTCATTAGTATGCAAATTTACTTTCATCTGTAATGAATGGTAAAATTATTTACATGTCTACATATATGACTTATTTTCAAATAAATTTAATTATGGTTTATTATCAGTAAATGTTTAAATTTGTATTCCTACTTTTATATATCCCAGGTCTCATAGAAATTTCTCAAACAAAAATAAATTCCACGTGGAAAACGTTTAAGATGCCTTGAAATATTTTATAAGGGCCCAAGTTATAACCAGGAAGGTAAGGAGAAGATGTTCAAGGCTCCTAAATTTGATACAAGGACAGCAAAACCATGAAGGAAAGGGGACTGTGTCTTTCAGATGAACAGCTGATGGCATAGCTAACCCCGTGGGATTTCTAGAGTCTCTCTGATAGGGTGGGGACATGACTTGGGACTAGTAAGTGAGCCATTGAGATCACAAGGTGTTAGTGACATTGAGGCAAGAGATTCTGTAGCAAGTGCTGACACAGTCCACATCTCTGGTAGCCATGGCAGCTGCAGAGGCTCCAGGATGGACCGACACTCACAGTAGCAAACAGTGTCAGCACAAGTGACAGTCATTCTGGGCACTGGCCACTGAAGTAAAGATCTCAATATTATGTGTTAACACAGGAGCAGATAATCCAACAGGTTCCAGATGCTACTTTTAAGGGGGTAAGCAGGTCTAGAATTCATCCACTATATTTAGAGACTACAGTAAAATAACAATAATTTATGTTGTGGCTTTATCCCTCTGCATAATATAGGAAATTAAGATACATAGGAATGTTTTATAAATATTTTGTCAATAAGCTACAAACATTTTTCAACATTCTTTTTTGTTTCTGAAGGATTTATTGTCTTTATTTTTAATAACTGCTAAACTTATCTCACAGTGGAAGGATTAAGAATGCTTATGATGCTCTACCAAGCAGGAAACTCAATTAAGGGAACATGGGACTAAATAAATAAGAATTTACTAACCATAATAGCAAGAAGTCTGGAGTGCTTCTGACTTTGGCTCAAGAGCCCAGTGAAGTCACAAGCCAGGTTTACTTAGGGGACAAGAAGAAGATGTACTGGAAGAGCAGAATGAGGAGCATTGTATGAAGAGAACTCTATTTCATCATAAAACAGAAGCCTTCAGAGACTTCCGGTTTTTTGTTTGTTTGTTTGTTTGTTTTGGCTTGAACTGCAGTGAATATTCTTCTAGCTGCAAGAGAGGCTGAGAAAAAAAGATTTTAACGTTTCTACCTTTCACAGTGGTGGGTGATTGACTCCAGAAAAGTAAATTGACACATGTCCTGCCATGATGGACTTTCCCTCAGAACTATAAGCTCCTCCTCCTTTAGACTGATTTTTGTCCGAGACCTTCATCCCAGTGACTAGAAATTAACTAATACACGAACTTGGTACTGAGAAGGGGGCCATTGCTGGGCTTGGACAAACTGGGGAACTGGTTTTGCAGAAGGACTGTGGAAGACTTTTTGGAACTTAGAGTTACAGAAGTCTCACAATGCTTCAAGTAGTGTTGAATGGGGAATTCTAATTGGATTTTGGAAAACCAAAAGTCTGAGAAAAATGCAGACAGTGGAGACCTGGCTCGTGAGGTTTCACAGGGGTTCATAGACTATTGGGAGCAGGGCTAGAAGGCCATTCATGTTTTCTGGCAAAGAAACTGAATTGCATTCTGCCCAGGTCCTGAGAACTGGAGCAAAGCCGAATTTAAAAGTTATGGACTAGTGTAACTGACAGGAAATTTCAAGGTAGGACAACACTGAGTCTGTGATGTGACTCTTTCAGTTGTCCTGATTCAAATCTACAGCACAAGGCACCAAATACAGACATGGACAATATGAAGCTTGGCAGGAAAAAGAAATGTGAGCAAATCTAAAGTCCTAGGACTGCCCCAAGGATGGTGGCACATGCCTTTAATCTAAGCACTGTGGAGGCTGAGGTAAGAGGATCGCTGTGAGTTTGGGTCCAACTTGGCACCACAGAGTGAGTTCCAGGTCAGCCTGGGCTAGAGGAAGACCCTGCCTTGAAATACTAAAAAATATTTTATACATAATGTTGTGGGACCAGAAACTGCAGCCTCTTTAGCTATAATTTTTAAACAGATTGTCAGCATTACAAGGAGTGCATGGTGAGGGTGAAGGTGAGCTGTTCGCTCGTATTGTTTGTCTCTAGTACTTTGACCCTCGCCTCTACCCATGCACTTCTCAGTCTCCCTGACCACAGCTACTGTCAACTTTGTTACAGGAACTCAGATCGTCCCCACCATTTTCCTTTCTTCTTTTTGAATAATGCATTCTTCTTCCTCATATGCTACTTCTCAATGATGTCATACCAAGAGAAAGACGGCATGGATGTATGAATGTCTGTCCACACACATGCATGCACTTATGTGTGCACCCTCTATCCAGTGACAGTACTCCACTTTTTCTTGGTTAGCATAGCTTGCATGCAAAGGGGTCTGGCTCACTACACCGTGTTTAAGATGGTTAGTGAATACTCAGGGTCTGCTTCTTTGCCCAGAAGCATGGATATGTTATTGCTTATTGCTTTTAACTGTTGTTTTGGATATTTATGGGTTTTCTGCATCTGCCAAAGTTTTAACCATCTTAGGGCTCTGAAGTACTGCTATCTAGAGAGTAGACCTCTTCCCATAGTATTTATTATTTATGGGCCCCAAGCCCTTATTTTGTAATTGTCATTTAGTCCACCATCTTAAGTGGACGATTTGACTCCAGTCTTGTTTTTCTTGCTGTAGCAATCAGTCTTATGAATGCTAGTGGACAGAGCTCCTTACAGCACAACTGGGAAAATGAATGAATCACAATATAATTATTTTTGAAGATGTAATGTTGAGTGAAAAAAGCAGAAACAACAGAATACATAGTGTATAATTCTACCAATTTAAGATATGTTTGCTTGTGTGTGTGTCTGTGTGTCTGTGTGTGCGTGAGGGTGTGTGATGTAGGCACGTGTACGTGCCCTCTCCACTCACCGTGCTCTCACCTATGGTGAGGCACACTCTCCTGAAGTGGCCAGAGGGGAAAGTCAAGTTCTCTGCTCCATTGTGCTTCTGGCCAGTCTTATTGGAGACAGAGTGTCTTTTTGATATTGGAGCTGGCCATTTCCTCAAGAGCTCCCATGATTTGGGTCTCTGCTCCCCATGGGACTCAGGCCTGGGGTCACAGATGCATGTGGCCACACCCAGCTATACATTTGGGTCCCGGGGATCAAATTTGAGCAGTCTCTCAGGCCCTCGTGCTTGCACAGCCGTGCTCTTAAGTACTGAGTCATCTCTCCTGTCCCAAATTAAACTTGCTTCCAGGCATGTATTAACTACAGAGAATAAGCTATAAAGAAAATCAAAGAATTAGCGTAAATTCTAGGTGGGAAACCACATTTATGGCTGTGTTACTCACTGAATGTGTTACTCACTACATAATTCGGGTCTAGTGTTAAATGAAAATGCTGGGTCCTTGCTTCAAAATGGTCATGCATTTCAAGATGGCATCTGCAAAGAGTAAACCAAACCCAGGGCCTTCGAGGCACCAGCTCACGTGACTGTGATGCCAGCCCTGCCTTGATGCCTTTAGATGATTCGCCTTCGTCCTCATCACTGTGTCCTCTGGAAAGACGTGGAGTCAGGCAGATGCTTCAGAACAATTCTGAAGTTATTTATGATAAATGCACTCTTCTGTAAGTTTATTATTTAAAAAATTAAAAATACAAATAGAAAAACAAACCAGAACCGAGCGGAACTCTCTTTGCTCAGCGTGTGTGCTTTCGTCTCCATGGATTCAAATGCTCTCCCTGCACACTCAGCGTGTGTGCTTTCGTCTCCATGGATTCAAATGCTCTCCCTGCACACTCAGCGTGTGTGCTTTCGCCTCCCATGGATTCAAATGCTCTTCCTGCACACTCAGTATTTGTGCTTTCGTCTCCATGGATTCAAATGCTCTCCCTGCACACTCAGTGTGTGTGCTTTCGTCTCCATGGATTCAAATGCTCTCCCTGCACACTCAGTGTGTGTGCTTTCGTCTCCATGGATTCAAATGCTCTCCCTGCACACTCAGCGTGTGTGCTTTCGTCTCCATGGATTCAAATGCTCTCCCTGCACACTCAGCGTGTGTGTGCCCCTCCATGGATTCAAATGCTCTTCCTGCACACTCAGTGTGTGTGCTTTCGTCTCCATGGATTCAAATGCTCTCCCTGCACACTCAGCGTGTGTGCTTTCGTCTCCATGGATTCAAATGCTCTCCCTGCACACTCAGTGTGTGTGCTTTCGTCTCCATGGATTCAAATGCTCTCCCTGCACACTCAGTGTGTGTGCGCTTTCATCTCCATGGATTCAAATGCTCTCCCTGCACACTCAGTGTGTGCGCTTTCGTCTCCATGGATTCAAATGCTCTCCCTGCACACTCAGTGTGTGCTTTAAATCTCCATGGATTCAAATGCTCTCCCTGCACACTCAGTGTGTGTGCTTTCGTCTCCATGGATTCAAATGCTCTCCTGCACACTCAGTGTGTGTGCTTTCATCTCCATGGATTCAAATGCTCTCCTGCACACTCAGTGTGTGTGCTTTCGTCTCCATGGATTCAAATGCTCTCCCTGCACACTCAGTGTGTGTGCTTTCGTCTCCATGGATTCAAATGCTCTCCCTGCACACTCAGTGTGTGTGCTTTCGTCTCCATGGATTCAAATGCTCTCCCTGCACACTCAGTGTGTGTGCTTTCGTCTCCATGGATTCAAACGCTCTCCCTGCACACTCAGTGTGTGTGCTTTCATCTCCCATGGATTCAAATGCTCTCCCTGCACACTCAGTGTGTGTGCTTTCATCTCCATGGATTCAAATGCTCTCCCTGCACACTCAGTGTGTGTGCTTTCGTCTCCCATGGATTCAAATGCTCTCCCTGCACACTCAGTGTGTGTGCTTTCTCTCCATGGATTCAAATGCTCTCCCTGCACACTCAGTGTGTGTGCTTTAAATCTCCCATGGATTCAAATGTTCTCCCTGCACACTCAGTGTGTGCGCTTTCATCTCCATGGATTCAAATGCTCTCCCTGCACACTCAGCGTGTGTGCTTTCGTCTCCATGGATTCAAATGCTCTCCCTGCACACTCAGTGTGTGTGCTTTCGTCTCCATGGATTCAAATGCTCTCCCTGCACACTCAGTGTGTGTGCTTTCGTCTCCATGGATTCAAATGCTCTCCCTGCACACTCAGTGTGTGTGCTTTCGTCTCCATGGATTCAAATGCTCTCCCTGCACACTCAGTGTGTGTGCTTTCGTCTCCCATGGATTCAAATGCTCTCCCTGCACACTCAGTGTGTGTGCTTTCGTCTCCATGGATTCAAATGCTCTCCCTGCACACTCAGTGTGTGTGCTTTCGTCTCCATGGATTCAAATGCTCTCCCTGCACACTCAGTGTGTGTGTGCTTGTCTCCCATGGATTCAAATGCTCTCCCTGCACACTCAGTGTGTGTGCTTTCGTCTCCATGGATTCAAATGCTCTCCCTGCACACTCAGTGTGTGTGCTTTCGTCTCCATGGATTCAAATGCTCTCCCTGCACACTCATGTCTCCATGGATTCAAATGCTCTCCCTGCACACTCAGTGTGTGTGCTTTCGTCTCCATGGATTCAAATGCTCTCCCTGCACACTCAGTGTGTGTGCTTTTCGTCTCCATGGATTCAAATGCTCTCCCTGCACACTCAGTGTGTGTGCTTTTCGTCTCCCATGGATTCAAATGCTCTCCCTGCACACTCATTGTGTGTGCTTTTCGTCTCCATGGATTCAAATGCTCTCCCTGCACACTCAGTGTGTGCTTTGTCTCCATGGATTCAAATGCTCTCCCTGCACACTCAGTGTGTGCTTTCGTCTCCATAGATTCAAATGCTCTCCCTGCACACTCAGCGTGTGTGCTTTGCGTCTCCATGGATTCAAATGCTCTCCTGCACACTCAGTGTGTGTGCTTTCGTCTCCATGGATTCAAATGCTCTCCCTGCACACTCAGCGTGTGTGATCTCCATGGATTCAAATGCTCTCCCTGCACACTCAGTGTGTGTGCTTTCGTCTCCCATGGATTCAAATGTTCTCCCTGCACACTCAGTGTGTGTGCTTTCATCTCCATGGATTCAAATGCTCTCCCTGCACACTCAGTGTGTGTGCTTTTCGTCTCCATGGATTCAAATGCTCTCCCTGCACACTCAGTGTGTGTGCTTTCGTCTCCATGGATTCAAATGCTCTCCCTGCACACTCACGTCTCCATGGATTCAAATGCTCTTCCTGCACACTCAGTGTGTGTGCTTTCGTCTCCATGGATTCAAATGCTCTCCCTGCACACTCAGTGTGTGTGCTTTCGTCTCCATGGATTCAAATGCTCTCCCTGCACACTCAGTGTGTGTGCTTTGTCTCCATGGATTCAAATGTTCTCCCTGCACACTCAGTGTGTGTGCTTTCGTCTCCATGGATTCAAATGCTCTCCCTGCACACTCAGTGTGTGTGCTTTCATCTCCATGGATTCAAATGCTCTCCTTGCACACTCAGTGTGTGCGCTTTCGTCTCCATGGATTCAAATGCTCTCCCTGCACACTCAGTGTTGTGCTTTCGTCTCCATGGATTCAAATGCTCTCCCTGCACACTCAGTGTGTGTGCTTTCGTCTCCATGGATTCAAATGCTCTCCCTGCACACTCAGTGTGTGTGCTTTCATCTCCATGGATTCAAATGCTCTCCCTGCACACTCAGTGTGTGTGCTTTGTCTCCATGGATTCAAATGCTCTCCTGCACACTCAGCGTGTGTGCTTTCGTCTCCATGGATTCAAATGCTCTCCCTGCACACTCAGCGTGTGTGCTTTCGTCTCCATGGATTCAAATGCTCTCCCTGCACACTCAGCGTGTGTGCTTTTCGTCTCCATGGATTCAAATGCTCTCCCTGCACACTCAGGGGTGGTGCTTTGTCTCCATGGATTCAAATGCTCTCCCTGCACACTCAGTGTGTGTGTGTCTCCATGGATTCAAATGTTCTCCCTGCACACTCAGTGTGTTGTGCTTTGTCCCCATGGATTCAAATGCTCTCCCTGCACACTCAGCGTGTGTGCTTTTGTCCCCATGGATTCAAATGCTCTCCCTGCACACTCAGTGTGTGTGCTTTCTTCTCCATGGATTCAAATGCTCTCCCTGCACACTCATCGGTTGCAGGCTCAGCTCCAGTGCCAGCTCATCCAGGAGGCATCTCGATCTCTTCCACAAAAACTAACCCTTCCCTTCCCTCTGCTCCCTTAACACCATCTTCCTACATTAGACTTTAACTTCTCTGCCTCAAGCCAGAGTTCTGTGATTTTTCATTTTTTAGTGAACATGAAAGCTTGGGGAAATATTTCAGTATTATTCATTTCATGTGTAGGATCCTAGAGGGAGTTACACAGGTGATTCTTTCACTGAAGCTAAATAAGGTTTGTAATAACCCATTCCAAGACCTAAAACACTCAAAATTCCTAGACATGCAAGTCCTTAAATAAGCAGTGACATAAGGCAACCACAGTAAGAGTTCCTATGAGGACTAAGGCATGACTGCTCACCAGGGGAGACTTTGCAGTAGGCACCAAGTATTTTATGATATAATTCAACCTTTTTCTGTTTCACATATGAGATGAATATTTCTTACAATTATTTTAACATCATAAATACAATATGCTGGAAGGTGATTTTTAGGGATTAGACAGTGCAGATACCAACTTTCTCCAGAAACAGCTTTGAAAACACTATTTCTCTCTTTTTGACATTTTTTTCCTTAGGATATTTTAGCTCTAACTCACACTTTGGATTCTCTTTATAAACAAGTGGTGTGCATTTTCTTATACCAGATTGGTGTGTTCTCTGAGTATTGTTTCTAAACTGAAGAAAATGTTCCTCTTACCAGCATCTGGGTAAAATTTGGAGTTCTGTCATAGATATAAAATATAGATTTCAATAATCATCTCTCCCCCACATAAAATGACTGTGCAAGTTCTATGTCAAGCTTTGGAATCACAGATGAAGTGTGGGTTCAGAAAAGCCACTGTACAAAAAAGCATTTGGACATTTCTTTTCATCAGTCCTCTCTAGGGAAGCTGTCCAGCCACACTGCCCAGATGGTTCGTTACCAAGTCTGCGGTGGTAAAGAAAGCCCTGCGAGAAACACAAGTGCAGCATGGATGAATAGATGCATACATAAATATGATGTTTCATTCATCTTTACACATATCTTCACTGTCAAGTCCTACCCAAGTGAAGGATGACATTTCGTTGGCAAGCACATGGTTACATTCTCAGTGGCACAGACATATGGTTAAATCATTCAATGATAAATGTCTGCCATTTCTACAGGACAATTCATTTTAATCAACACAAAGATTTTACATGAATCTTGCCTTATCCTGCCAAGTAACCATACACAAGGGGGGAATCAACTTATCATCCTTGCCAGCAACAGGAACAGTGAGAGAGTGTGGCATTTCAAGACAGGGTTTATTTATGCTCCTTTGGTGCCGTCCTTTCCCACAATGCTTTTCACCTGATGACCAGAGATCAATGCTCGCATATATCACGAGGCATAGATTTCATGTGTTTTCAGAGTAAATATTTAATTCCACAATAAACCTTTATATGCAAAAATATTCACTGTGGGACCCTGAGGACTCAGACAGCTTCAGGCTTATTATTTTTATTTGTTCTTTTTAAACTAGTCATGCTTCTCCTGGCTCTTCCTATAAGTGGGTTCCCCTCACTCATGATAATCATCATTTCATTTTTATTTTTTGGTACTACATGTTAAGCCCAGGACTTTGAACACACTACCACTGAGCCCACATGTCACTTCTGGGGCATTCAGAGGACTACAGCCTGTCTACAGGTTATTGTCATGCCTCTCCCTGAGCCAGGTAGCCAGAAGTGAATGCAGTGATGTTGTCCACACTTAACTGAATCTAACCTCTAGCTACTTTTGTTCTTCCCACAAGTTAAGAATAGTGTTAAGTTTATTTATTGTTAAAATAGATCAGTATTTGGTGAAAAGAAAATTATTAGAAATTATAATGTCTAGGAAAACTTTTAGTAGAACACAAACAAATATAATATATATATATATATATATATATATATATATATATATATATATATATATATATATATATATGCTGACTTTGTGGCTTTTAAAACAATAAGACAGGTTTGAGGCTGGTTTGGAATTTGAAGTCCTCCTGCCTCCGCCTCCTCAGGGCTAGAATTGCATATATGTACCACTGTGCCCAGTCGTGACTGTTGTTACGCTATAACAGTGAGTGGAACCATTTTAAAAGAAATGAGGTAGCCCACACATAGTCACTGTGGTCTTTCACAGGAAGTTTGTCCCCGGTGGAGGCTATGCCACAGCATTTACTTAATTATATAATGTACTAGTGAAATCTAAGGGATTTCGGGGGGGATGGGATATGTATATGCATGTGATATGCAACAAAAGCCTACCCATATTTGTGTGAGTGCACATGTATGTGCAGGCACATATGTGTTCCAATGCATGTGGAGGCCAGAGGATAACACCAGGGGTCAACTTTGGCTATTCTTCACGGTCTCTCCCAAGGACTCAGAACTCACTGACTCTGCTAGTCTAGCTAGCCAACACGCCTGTGGAACACTCAGGGTCAACTGTGTGAGGATCGCTGGAATTACAGGCTGGTCACCTCACGCACCGAGTATTTATGTGAGCATTGGGGAATTGAACTATAGTCCTTGAGCTTGCAAGGTTTGTGCTTTATCCACTGATTCATTTTCCCAGCCCCAAATCTATGCTTTATTTTTAAAAATATTACTTTGCCTGCTTCCATCTATGCTGGACTACTAAGGGTTAAGACATAGTTAAATATTTGTTGAATGACTATAAGAAAAATGCATTAGACTACAACTTCTGTATTCCTGACTCATTTAAATATCCTTTATAGGTAAGACAGAATGAGGGAAGCCCACTTCATATTATATATATGAGTGCAATATTTTCCCAAGATCATAAACCACCCACAAAAAGGCAAGGACCAAAAGCATACCAGCAGCGGGCTTTCTCTTGCCCGGATGGCTTCATGTAACTTCCAGAGTCTGGTGACACTGGGTACATCCTGAAGGCGGGTGATTCCACTGTGGTTTCGCTGTTAGTCAGATGCAGGCTCTCGGAGAGGAAGAGAGAGGCACCCACAGGTCCCGTGCCCAGTGCCATGCCTTCCCTCTAGTGAAGCTTTTCATTGACCAGGTTCCCATGGTCACCTATTATTTGTAGTTATCTGTTGGCAAATCCACGAGCAATGAGGCCTTGGGAATCAGTGCTACCTTCGAGTTTCTTAGCCCTTGTGACGGTTTCAATGTAAGTGTAAATCCTGCCCCCCACAGCGCATGCCTCAAATGTTTATATTTAAGATTCCTACTGAATCCCCAGCTGGTGGAGCCTTTGGAAGGTGGAGATGTGCAGAAGTGTTGCTGAGAAATGACCAACAGCCTGGTTAATCTAGGCTACTGGGTGTTCAGAGCCACTAGTGTTTGCTCCTTCCTTCCTTCCTTCCTTCCTTCCTTCCTTCCTTCCTTCCTTCCTTCCTTCCTTCCTTCCTTCCTTCCTTTCTTTCTCCCCCCCCCAAGGACATGTGAAGTTGTGAGACAGTTATGCTTTGCTCTGCCCTGATGAAACTTCCCTTCAAAATTGTCAGCTTGAAATAAACCCTTTCCTTCCATAAGCTATTTCTGGTAGGGTGTATTGTACCAGCAATGAGAACATACCTTATCCCACATAGGCATGGATCTCCAGAGATATGAAGATGGAGTGTCACACATGTCAATGAAAGCATGCTTAGGTGTTATTCCATGCCTCACACATGGCTTTACACTGAAGAGCTCCAGAGAGAAATCCAGGGATCGTGGAGTGACAGGACTGAGGCTGGGCATCATTGCGGATAGTCACTCAATGTAAGGAACCCCTACGTCTTCACTCCAATGCCAAGATAGACCTGAAGCCTGCTCTGCTCTGGGGAAATCAGACTGACGGGTTCTAGACTGCCTTCTGGACCTATGGTGGGGAGCAGGTCCTGCCAAAAAAGGGCTGGAACTCAGCAGCGTGAGCGATCGATGCAAATTCACTCAGCATCTGGACTATCAGCTGGTCTACCTGGTGCTGTTAGATGACTCATTGGCTTCTGCTTCATAAACAAACCCATTGCTTCTACAGAGCTTTGTGGCATGTTTTAAAGCAGTATTTGTTTTCCCCGTGCAGCAGCATTTTAATACAAAGAGCACGTCTGTCTCGAGTGTTCCACAGCATGAAGGTGGGGAGGGCAGTTTCACCACCGGCCTCTCTAAGAAGATGACTAGCTATAAATCTGAATAACTCAGAAAGTGATTTTCAGGTATGCACATAATGGAAACCAGATGAACCGAATATAGTTTCCAAGTGCTGGAAAAGAAATCTGGCCCTTTTTGAATAGTGAGTAACTGAGACCTTTGATTGCTCACCTGAATTCCATGGCCTGAGAATTTTACTACCTAAGTCTCATGAAAAGACATGTATGAACATTCAGTGGTAGGGAGATTTCTAGAACTTCAGTGCAGAGGTTAGGGCTTCAGCTGAGTGTACAGTTTAGGAGATACGTGGTTTGAGAACTTGGACTTTGCGTCTAAGAATGGGGGAATGTTGGGATACTATGTCCTGTAAATAAATAAACTATGTCCCTTAAAATGTTGATGCTGTATTTTCCCCTTGTAGGTCATTGAATCATGGTTCCTCTTTTTCTTGGGCCTCCAGGGTGTAAATTCAGAGCTATATTTTATTTTTGAAATTTTGCATTGTCAAAACACATGAGGTGACCTACTTGGGTTCCAAATTTTCCAACCGAGTGTCCTGAACAGAGGCAGTTCACTTAACCAGAGTAGACCCTGGGGTTTTCATTAATAAAATTAGAAAAAAAAATCACTAGTTTTTAAATTGCTTTGGAGTAAAGATCCTTGGAGTGTGATGGGGTGAAGCTTGAGTCTGAAGGTTAAGCCTACAGCCTGGAGGAACTGCAAGATATTTTCCTTCATTTTAAAAGTAGGGAAAAAAAATCCATTTTAGCTTGTGTGCACCCCCCAAAATAAGCCATTTGTAACAAATTGTGAGCAGAGTTCCAGAACTCTGTGCCCCATAATGTCTGTGGTTTCTTTCAGATTCATGAAATCTGGACATGAAGGTCAGGAATCAGAGCACTCGGATCTTAATTCCGGCTCTTCTGCTAAAATGCTGCACTATGCCCTTTGGCAAGTCACACCTCCTTGTCAGGCCTTCTTCCCCCTTCCTCCCTCTCCAGTCTGTAAATTCCGAGAATTGAGTGCAAGGGACTGCAGGTTGTCTAGAAAGCTTTGTCTGTTCTCCCTTGCCTGTGTTTCCCAAACACCTGCTCTTCCAGAGAGTATTCTTGCAGAAAGGGTACCATTTTGGGATTTCGAGAGAAGATTGGGTCACTTGGTCCTTTGTTACACAATCTGGCATTTTGTGTTATGACCGGATCCGTTTTAAGGAAAGGAGTGAACAGACAAGTGGAAGAGTCAAGCAGCGGATGAGTGACAAGGAAATGAGAACTTCAGAGGGAAACGTATTTCCTCAAGCGGTGACTCATGGAGGTGACCTGTGAGTGTCTGAGGGAGACTGAGTCAGATGAGGGTTATCTCACAGCACCCCCGTGTTCCTGCTTCACAGCCAAGATGATTGCTGACTGACAGAACAAGCTGGGGGTTCCCATGCTGCCAGCTTCCTTCTACCTGAGTAATTGCCAAGTCAAGTTTTCCTGAGCCACTGTTTTTTTTTTTTTTTGTCATAAGTAGGGCAGGGCAGTTTCACCACAGTTCCAGGCAACAAGTTCCTTTAATATAGTTTCATATGTGTGTCCTTGGGCAACATTCTCATAAAGTGTGACCTGTATCAAAATGTTATCCCAAAGTGTATGCACACCTTCATTCACTTTCAATACCAGCTACTCCATTCCATCACCTTGAGGAAGAGGGGATCTTTTGGCCCCTGAGGAAGTGTGTGGCTTACAAAGAGCAAGCTTAACACTCAAGAGTGTTCATGACAGTCCTAGAGGTGCCCAGTAACTACATACTGGC
The DNA here is from genome assembly GCA_036365145.1 of Orientallactaga sibirica. Classification (NCBI taxonomy): domain Eukaryota; kingdom Metazoa; phylum Chordata; class Mammalia; order Rodentia; family Dipodidae; genus Orientallactaga; species Orientallactaga sibirica. The sequence continues at coordinate 1,475,831 of JAEOAD010000051.1, forward strand.
TAAGGAAAGGAGTCAAACTTTAGAGGCTCATGGCTGGGCTTGGTGGTTAAGGCATTTGCCCGCTAAGCCTAAGAACCTAGCTTTGATTCCCCAGTACCCAAGTAAGCCAGATGTACAAGGTGGTGCGTGTGTCTGGAGTTCGTTTGCAGTGCTACCATTCTCTCCACCCCCCTCTCTCTCTATCTTCCTCTTTCTTTCTCTCTCTCTACCTCTTTCTCTCTCTTTCATAAATAAATGACAGATAGATAGATAGATAATAGATACGTAGATGGAGGGTGACAACTGTAGCCGTGTAACTGTTGGTTATTACCTGGTCTGCTGGTATATCTCCCCACCTCCCAGCATTTTTAATCAAATTTCAGGGCTTCTCAAGTCTTTTCAAAGATAGTTCTCACCTTCAGTTCCAGTCTGCTTTAGGATCTGCCCCCACACTATTCCTTTACAAGAACCCCTTAACTTTACCCATCTTTCTTATCTCTTAAAACTTCTGCGTGATTTCCTTTGCATTTTACTTCTCCTTCTTGCCACTGGAAATAGCAGATGAGCATGATTTTTGTCCTCTCCAGTCTTTTCTGTTAGTTCCTCAAACATACAACAGCACCCTTTCAGATTGTAGTGGTGAGCACGGACAATGATAGAGGAGATTCAGCCCGGGAAAGTGAGGATGGCAGTGTCAGAAACGTGGAAGCAGGCAAATGTTCAGTTAGCCACTGAGAGAAGTAGCTCATTGGCACTTTGCTGATATTAATCACCAAGCCAAGGAAACAGAATCATTTTCCCCTATATGTACAAAAAAAAAAAAATCACCTGGAACGTTTGTGATATCTCTCACACTTTCAAGATTCTTCTTAAACATTGTCATTTAATCTTTTAACTAAGTAGAACATATATGTGTAACTGAATAGTTAAATGAGCCTTATTCTTATTTAAAAAAATATACCAGATTGATTCCATCCCCCACACACACCACCACACTCTTTACTCTTAAAATTGACTTGGGTCCTGGAAACACTGCTCAGTGGTTAAGGCACTTGTGCACAAAACCTAACAACCTCACTTTGATTTCCCAGTACCCATGTAAAGCCATACACACAAAGTTTGGAGCATGCATCTGGAGTTTGTAGTGACTGAAGGCCCTGGGACACCCATTCATTCTTGCTCTCTCTCTTTCTCCTTGCAAATAAATAATAAAATATTTTAATTGACTTGGGACATTTATGATTTCTGAGAAGTCAGTTTTCAGCCTTACCTCTATTTTATATTTACCTGCAATATTTCTGGAACACTACAAAAATGTTCTCAAGTTTGGGGTTCTGTGAAACAGGGAGGAAGAATCCTGCTGATGTCATTTTTTTTTAGCTGAAAAGTAGAACCTAGCACAAATATCAATGCCCAAAAGAAGAAGCAACATATAGAAAAAGTGGAGCAGAAATATACTTTGTGCATTTATTTACAGAAATGATTCTTCTTCTTATATGAGGACCTTAATGGTCTACTGGAGTAGAAAAGCCACTAGAGACCAGAAATGCAGAAACCCCTAGCCTGAGTCAAACTGCTTTGAGTCCCATCGTTTCGCGGATGTAACGACTGTGTTTCCTGAAACTCATCAGTGACGTCTCTGGAGAAAAAGAGGCGGGTCCTGGAAAGCGCACGCTTTTGCCATTGCCGAGTCTAATCTGGGCAGAAAGTTGTCTCTCTGCTCCCACTCCTCAACCTAGTGAGCCAATTCAATTTTATAATCATTATCACTGCAATTCTTAGGACCATGTCACAGGAACTATATAAAAAAAATGAAATAACATGTGAGCCAGAAGTTGTGTAAGACTACAAATGGGCAGAGACACGAGGTGGGACATTTTAAAATTGCTTCTTGTGGTTTCTTGGTGATTCAGATGAGGAGCAAGTCTCCAACATTTGGAGGACTGTTCATTTTGAGGGCGAGTCTTGCTTTTTCTTTATCAATGTGGCAGAATGTCAGGCATCCTTTGTCATCAGAGTACTCTCACTGGTTACCTTAGAGACCTCTGTGGAAAGAAGTTGAAAATCAGGGGCTAATAGTCAAGGTGACAAGAAATGTTGCCATTCATACTATATTTTTTTCAATAAGAGCAGTATTTTCTATGTGTCTAAATAATACAAAACTTTCTTCAGAAAGATAAATTTATATATTTTCAAAATGATCTTGTTTCTTCCTTTGTGTCTTGATAAATGCTGACTTAAGACATTAAAAGATGGGCAAGTGTTTTGGACTTATTTCTGCTCAAACCTCCCAATGGAAAAATAACAGTTTTGTGAAAATACTTTGAATTAAAATGTTATCTAAAATTTTTTGAGGCTTGTATTATTTAAAATAAAATTTTAAAGGAAGACACTTCAATAAATTCCTCCTTAAAAATTTTCCATCCCTCAACATGTCACTTCTTACAGGATCCTTGAAAGCATACTATGCTGAAAGTAAGACTCATTGCTCCAAATGCATACAATATCTATAATTTGTCCAAAATATGCCTCCAATGTTCCATAATTTCCCAAGACTAAGATGAAAATGCAGAAGGTGGGAGTGTCATGGTGAAGTCGTAGCTGAAGGTCTTTCACATTATTTAGGATTTGGCACACTTTTGAGCCAGTAGGAATTTCTGGCTGACATGTTCTTTACCATATATTTAAGATGAGTGACAAACCTGTCTCACGAGTCACAGTAATTCAATAACCAAAGACCATGCCAAGCAAATGCTGTGAGAACAGGTATAGTGATCTTGTTTGGGCACTAAATACACAATGAAATGAATGTCTTGACCAAACCGAGAGTAATGGGGCTGATGCCAGCTGTTTCAGCAAATCCCAGTTACTCCAAACCAGGGTGTGGTCAGATACTGTTGCCAATGGAAAGTCAATGTGTGACCAAAGTTTTGGCGTAATGCCCATAACAAAGCAGGAGTGTCATTCAAGGGAGGGCTTCCTGGCATCATTATCTACACTGGCTCCCACACCCTTAGTGGTCAACTTGGACTCACCAACTTCACACCCTTGGTTTTCTCCTGATGTGTTACGTAGTCGCTGACTTCGTATAGAGCTGATGATTAAATATTAAGTAATATAGTCACGCTCATGGATGAATCTTGGCTAAAAATAGAAACAACCCTCAGCAAAAAAAGAAACCTGATGGAGTGAGAAATTACATCCTGTTGGCAAAAAGTAATGCACAGCTCATGGGATGACAGTGCAGTATGAATACGGATGACATCAGAGTATCACGAGGAAGTCAAAGGAAACGTGCCTTTTCGCATGGGTGAAGACAGATGAGATAAGATATACTTTTTTTGGGGGGGGAGACACAGAGAGAGACAGAGAGAGAGGGAGAGGAAGACAGATAGAGAATGGGCGCAGCTGCTGTGAATGAAATCCAGATGTGTGCACCCCCTGTGGGCAAGTGCTGCCTTGCACCCTTGTGTCACTTTGCATCTGGCTAAATGTGGGACCTGGAGATTGGAACTGACGTTCTTGGGCTTAGCAGGCAGGTGTTTTAACTGCTAAGCCATCTCTCCAGCCCAAAATATACTTTTTGTCTTCCACTAATTTTGACCCAAAATGCCAATTTATAATCAATGTCCTAAATCCTTACTGGGAATTTTTCAAAATATTTTTATTGAGAATTTTAATGCATGAACATAAGATAATTTGATTGTATTCCTGCCCCATTGTCTTCTTTTGTGCTCCTTCCCTCATCCCCTTTGTACTGAGCACCCTCGTCTTTCCAAGCACTCCTCCCTCATCCCTTTTGTCCTCCTCATTTCTCCATGTCCACATGTTGATGGCTTCAGAGCTGTGCAGGTCGTGTGGAGATAAAATGTCAGTCGTTGTGACAGGAAGTGGCAGAGAAAATATGAGTGCTGCTTTGCTGGCCAGAGAAGTATGTTTGTGGAGGTGATGACAGACACTGAAGAGATTATTTTTCAGGCATAATTTTCAAATTGAAGAAGTTAAAATGTCAGGTTGGAGTAATCATTTCAAAATTGTGTGTGTGTGTGTGTGTGTGTGTGTGTGTGCGTGTGTGTGTGTGTGAGTGCATCTCTGAAAATTACAAATCATTAAATTGTGGATTCAACAATAATTGAATCATGCTGTAGAAGTCCTACAGCTTGCTTTTTGTTTTTTGTTTTGTTTTGTTTTTTTTTTTTGAGGTAGGTTCTAACTCTGGCCCAGGCTGACCTGGAATTAACTATGTCTCAGGGTGGCCTTGAACTCATGGCGATCTTCCTACCTCTGCCTCCCAAGTGCTGGTATTAAAGGTATGCACCACCACGCCTGGCTATTTATTTATTTATTTATTTGGGAGCGACAGAGAGAGAAAGAGGCAGAGACAGAGAGAGAGAATGGGCATACCAGGGCCTCCAGCCACTGCTAATGAACTCCAGATGCATGCGCCACTTTGTGCATCTGGCTTGTGTGGGTCCTGAGGAATCGAGCCTCAAACCAGGGTCCTTAGGCTTCACAGGCAAGCGCTTAACCATTAGGCCATGTCTCCAGCCACTAAAGGCTTTTTTTTTCTTCCCTGAACTCCTTGCAGAAAGATCACTCCCATCGGCATGGTAAGCTTTGATGTTTTCAAGCCAGTCTTCCTGTAGCAGAGGCTGGCCTCCTCCTGCCTCTGCAGTGCTGGATTACCCACATTGCAAAACCCTATTTTGTTTTGGTAAAGGATCATTAAGTTAATGAAATATGCTTAATATATTTCAGTGACTAGTGAAGTCCCCAAATACATGACAGAAAAATGGAACAAGAGCCGGGCGAGGTGTTCTAGATCAGGTTACTTGAGGTGAGAGACCCACCCTAACTGGGTGGCACAATTCCACGAGTTTGCTTCCAAACTGAATTCAAGCCGGTGAGCAGTCGCATCCATCACTCTCTGCTTCCTCACTGCGGATTGAATCTGACCAGCTGCTACAAGTTTCTGCCTCTGTGCCTTTCCCATCATGATGGACTATAATGCCAAACGGAAAGCTGACAAAAACCCTCCCTTTTTAAAGTGGCTTCTAGTCCAGCATTTTTTAAATCAGTAATGAGAAGGTAACTCATATAGAAAATTAGTATCTAGAAGTGTAGCATTGCTCGGATAAACTGAATTGTGTGGTTTATGTGTCTTTGGAACTCTTTTGTGGAAGTAATGCGGAAGAGATGGAAGTTTGGAGCTAGCAAAGTCCTTTAATACTGTAAAAGGTGCGCAATCGTTCAGTCTGGTGGGAGCTTGGACTAAACGAGCAGTTTCAATCTTTATGCAAAGGAAATTGAGAAAATTTCTCCTCCTTCTGCCTCCTCAGGGCTTCATTACAAGGGTGTGTATTTATGGCTTTTTACATTTGTGCCTGAAGATTTGAACTCATGTCCACATGCTTGTGTGGTAAGGACTTGACCAACTGAACCATCCCCCAGGTCCTTCCTCATCACATTTTTAACGGAGATCTACTTTATGTTATTGCTAGGACAAAGTTAAAAATAAATTACTCAGTAAAGGCTTCCTTTTCACCTAAGACATTGTAAGTAACCTGCAAGTAAGAGAGTGAATTAAGAGTCCCATGCTGAATTAGAAATTATAAATAGATGCTGCAATGAGAAATGTATTTAAGGACCTGCCTACACTGCAGGAAAAGCATGTGCACAAAATTAGGGGTGATTCTTGCTAGCCTGCTGTTAGCTCAGTTTCTCTGGCTAGGAAAGATAAAAATATAGATGAGTGTTCTGGATAATTACTTTGAAAAATTATTAACTTTTGTTGCCATAGACACTAATGTGATTAAATATAAGTACGTCTTTGTTTATAAAGAATTGGATTGAAGAGGGTGTGAAGTAGTAATGTTTAAAATATGCATACAATTTTAATTAAAAAGTATAATTTCCTATCAACATTTAGGCTTAATTTTTTTAAAAATATAATTAATTAATTAATTTATTTGAGAGAGAGAAAGAGGCAGAGAGAAAGAAAGAGAAAGAGAGAATGGGCATGCCAGGGTTTCCAGCCACTGCAAATGAACTCCAGATGCATGTGCCCCATTGTGCATCTGGCTAACGTGGGTCCTTTGACTTTGCAGGCAAACGACTTAACTGTAAGCCATCTCTCCAGGCCCTTAAGCTTAATTTTATTATCTGTGTTACATATAGAATACTTAAATGAAATTTTTGTGAACCCACCAATAGGTACTTTCTCAAATTATAATATCATTATCTATAAAGAATTTGACATATCCCTTCTGCACTTGTATACACCTACACAAGCTTCGGAACATGTTAATAAAGAGAGATGCTCCTATAGGACACATATCCAGCAATTAGACGTTGTCTCTTTCCCATTTCATAAAGATGGAAACTGTTCATAAATTAAGGAATAGTCGATCTAGGGCAATCATCCTTGGTTAAAATGTAGTTACTGTCTCCGTGCAGCCTGGAGCGGGGAGCTCACTGAACCCATTGGAACAAGCGTGGGTATGCAGACAGCTTTGCTCCTTCACCTCTCACAGGATCGCTTGTTACGTCTCAGATTCAAGGCCACAAAGACAACATCTGGGCAATCCATATTATATGTTTTACTTAAAGTAACAGTCCCTGATTTATGAAATTTCATTTGTAGTTTTTAAAAAAAATATTTTTATTTGCAATAGTATAAAAGAGAAAGACAAGAGATAAAGAAAAGAGAAGAGAGTGTGGTGCAACTGGGCCTTTTGCTACTACAAACTATGATCAGACGCATGTACCACTTTGTGCATCTGGCTTTGCATGAGTACTTTGAAACGAAACCCTGGTGGCAGACTTTGCAAGCAAGTACCTTTAACCACTGAGCTAACGCCCCAGTTTTCATTTATATTTTCAACTGCACCGTTCCCCACCTATCTTCTCCAAAGCCATGACGCATTCTCATGATCTAATTATTAAACATTTCTTTTCTTTTTTACACTTTTTTCTTCTCATTAAGGTGTACCATGCACAAGTTATAGTTTTCCATTTTTATCTTCTTTCATAGCTGTTAATTCCATTCTAGCTGGTGTTTATTATCATGTAATGACCTCTTTAATTCCATTCCTCCCTCAGTTTTATTCCAGATTTAACGCTTAATGTCATTCCCTTTGTTTTTATACAGCCAGTCTGTAGTTTTGTTCTACATTATACTGTTAACACGGCCATTTCTCTCAAGCTGTACAATTGAAGGATTAAATGTTTTAGATGAAATCATTTCTCATTGGCAAAATCTCAAATAAAGTGAATAAGACCGTGTTACAAAGGGTTTGAATAGTGTCCTCCTAATAGATTCAGAAGTTTATTGACTAAGTTTATTAATTTAGATCTCCTGCTGCCTGGCTGGAGAAAGAGTCACTGTGGGCGGATCCTGGGGCCCAGTGGGGCCCGTCTGAAGTCCAGCCTAACTCTCTGCAGAGTGCTTGAGCTCTGCCTGGCTTCCCTGCTCTTGGTTTCTGGTGTGTGTTTTGGGTGCTGCTGGTGGTGGGTTTGCTCTCTGTGTGGCTCTGTGAAGGGGGCCAGCTTCTTCTGCCATTATGGAACTTCCCCTGGATTTCTAAGCTTCAAATAAATCCCTTCCTCCCATAAACTGTGTCTAATCTGGAGGTTCATCCCAGCAATGCGAAGCTGACTATAACAGAATTCAATACAGAAATCTGTACACAAACTGAAGATGTTTTTTAAAAATATATTTTATGGACTGGAGAGACTCTTTAGTGGTTAAGGCACTTGCTGGCAAAGTCTAAGGACAAAGGTTCAATTCCCTAGGACCCACATAAGCCAGATGCACAGGGTGGGGCATGTATCTGGAGTTCATTTGCAGTGGCTGGAGGCCCTGATATGCTCATTCTCTCTATCTCTCTCTCTTTCTCACCAATAAATAAATAAAATATTTTAGTTATATTTTATGGTTTTATTACATGGACTGTCACCTTTACTATTTTGAAACGTTTTTATTAATTTTAATTTTTTATTATTTTTAATTTATTTTTTGGAGAGAGACACAGAGAGAGATAGAGAGGGAGAGGGAGAGGGAAACAGAGATGGGCCAGCGGTCTCTCAGCTACTGAGAACGAAATCCATATGTGTGCGCCCCCTTGTGGGCAAGTGCGACATTGCGCCCTTGCGTCACTGCATCTGGCTAAACGTGGGACCTAGAGATCGGAACCGCTGGAGATTGTAACCAGCATTCTTAGTCTTAGCAGGAAGGTGCCTTAACCGCTAAGCCATCTCTCCAGCCCAATGCTTTTATTAATTTTAAAGTGAAGATTTCTTTGAAAAGTAGGATACTAAAATCCTTTATAATAGAAGACATATCTATTGAACCAGGCTTGGTGGCGCACGCCTTTAATCCCAGCACTCGGGAGGCAGAGGTAGGAGGATTGCCATGAGTTCAAGGCCACCCTGAGACTACATAGTGAGTTCTAGGTCAGCCTGAGCTAGAGTGAGATCCTACCTAAAAAAAAAAAAAAAGAGAGAGAGAAGGAAGGAAGAAAGAAAGAAAGAAAGAAAGAAAGAAAGAAAGAAAGAAAGAAAGAAAGAAAGAGAGAGAAATATCTATTAACTTCTTCAAAAGACTAGCCTAGCCTCCCATGTGGTCTCCTACCCCATTTAACTCATGAAGGTTATAATGACTCTATTCATACAGGTAATGGGTTCTGGGTAGAAAAGACAAAATTGAAAAACTGTTTAAGCCACTTGCTCAGATTGGTCCTGAGAAGTGTTGGGATAATTCTCAGACACGAGACACTTTTCTATATGGTTTTGAATTGGAATATGATCCCTGTTGATACCTGTTCCGGTCATGATGGGTAAGTGTCCCGTCAACATGAATGTCACCAGATAAACAGACCGGCATTATTCCAGATGCTTGAAGAGATGAGCATTTAGTTGTTTCAGGGAAAATGTAGCCATGAATAAATAATCAGCCTCTGTGTGTTAGTCTAGGAGTGTAAAAAACGAAACACTATTAAGATGAAATAATACTTGCGAGACTTTGAGTGCTGAGGCGTACTTCCACCAGGGCTCCATGGCAGGTCCTGGCTCTGAAACATGCCTGGCTCAGTTTTCTCATTATACTGCCCAGACTAGCCTGGAACTCCTGAACCCAAGCCTCAGATTCCCACACTGCTTAAAGTACAGGCAGGAGAAAATTACCATTCCTGACTTGCTTTTGTTTTTATACTGCATTCTAATTCTACTGGAAACTATTTAGCTAAGGCATGCCTTTGAAAATGTGCTGTGTATGTGCCTCACTGGTCGATGCTTGTCTAACATGCATGAGGACCTAGATTTAATCCTTAGTACTATTTATTTTATAAATATTTTTATTTATTTATTTGTAAACAGAGAGAAACAGAGAGAAAGAGAGAGGCAGAGAGAGAAAGAAAAGAGAGAGAGAGAGAGAGAGGTGCCAAAGCCTCTATCCACTGCACAGGAACTCCAGATGCATGCACCACTTTGTGCAGCTAGGTATTAGGGAATTGAACTCAGTTTGTCAGGTTTTGCAGGCCATCACTCCAGCAGAACTTTTAGGATTAATATGACATTAATCACACAATGGTAAGACAACTTATGTTAGATTTTTTTTTTCTCCTACGGTAGTTAGAGTCAATTTTATTAGTGGCAATGAGAGATTTTGTGATTAGTTTGAGAATGAGAAGCGTTTAAGGGAAGGAGTTTGTGACAATAATTTTTGGGAACACTCATGAAAGGAGGTCTGGGTAGGGGTTTGTGAGAACTGAAGTTGTATGACGAGTTAAGTAATCAAGACCAGCTGCAGTCGCATCACCTGGGCACTGGTCTGCAGTCTCTGGCTCCGTCCTGAGCCTAGTGAAGACCCTGCATTTTAACAAACAGAATCCTCGACTTCTGTGCCTATTGAAACTGGAGACACCCTACGCTGACAAAAGAGTTTTCTGGTTCCAAATATCACTAAGTGGAGGCTGTGTGGATAAGTTCAGGAACACTTCATTCCTTCGCTTACTTCTGTGTCTAGGAGGCAGCATTCGGGCCTATGCTGTTCCTAATGCAGTTTAATTTTCCTGCAGGCTGAGCAGGCTTTGGAACTGTATAAGAGCCACATAAATGCACGCAATGTGGAACCCACAAGGAATCCAATCTGACTCAAGCAGGCAGCCTCCAAATAAGCTCTGAGCACACAGCTCCTCTGCACAGTTGGATTGTCTTTAGTCATCCACAGAAAAGAGCTATTCTTAGAACAGGAAACAGAACTGAATTTTGGTGCACCAATATATAAATAGCATAGTTAATAATATTGGAATTGCCACAATCAAATGTCTATGCCAACTAAATAAAAATAACCCCTCAATATCATGAATTTAAATAGGATCATCCATGCTTTAAAAAACTCATGTCAGTTTTTCATTGGCTGGAGGAATCAAAAAGCAGTCAATAAGTTGGAAAAAGAAAACATTCACGATTACTCGTGGTTTAAAGACAGAGTCACATCTTATCCATCAATCTCGAACAATCAGAAGTATGTCTGAAATAAAGTCTCAGTAGTTTATGTGTAAATTAATAAATTAGTGAATTGATGTCTAGCACAAGGCTATGTGTAGAATCTTAGAAAATTAATTGGACCAACCAGCAAAAAATATTAAGAATTCTAAATCAAAGACTTAATTAATGAAAGAAATGATTCAGGGTGACTAGCTCATGTTTGCTAAATTAAAATGGCATATTTTTTATTACTGAAGGTAGAATTTTGATATGACCTTTAATAACAACTATGATAAAACAGTATACAGACAAAAGAGAGAAAACTTATAAAAGCTTTAAAAAGTGAATTGATTGTCTTTGCAATCTTCAAAGCTAGATAATTCATTTGTGAAGTACTGTCTTGGTGTGTGTGTGTGTGTGTGTGTGTGTGTGTGTGTGTGCGTGCACACATGTGCACAGTTCATTGCCAAATATTTTAACCTCTAAAAACAAGAAGAGACAGCTAGCTCATTAGTATGCATTTTGAATATTTTCTTGTAAGTCATAGCCTCAAGATGTGGCTGTAGAATTAATTTATGACAAAGTTGAACTCTAGAGTTTTCTATCCTTACATCAGTCTTCTAGAGAGTTCCGATGAATTACTTACTCTTCTGCAGAAAATCAATTAAACGTCTGCAATACAGTTTCATAAATGCTGAGTTGAACCCAGTTGAAGTCAACTCAGAAAACCATGAAGCTGGTGGGATCCGCATGGCGGAGCTCTGCTCTGGGCACCGTCCCTGTGATGAGCACCCTGACCTTCTTCACAAAACGGAATCCTGCCGCGAAGCTAGGCCTCGACATCCTACCCGCTGTCTGTAAAGAAGATGCCTGCACGTCAACTGCTCCAGAGTTTACCTTTGGTGGCTGCATACGTCACTGATGAAGAGAAACTAACCTTCTCTGTGAAAGCTATTTTTTTTTTGTCATTTTATCACTCTTAAAACTACCACTTTTAAGGAATGAGTTCTGCTAAGCTAATACACTGCAAATGCACATTAAAAAAATCATTGCAGGGCTGGAGAGGTGGCTTATCACTTGCCTGCAAAACCTAAGGACCCAGGTTCTATTCCCCAGTTCCCACGTAAGCCGATGCACATGGTGGCACATGTGTCTGGAGTTCATTTGCAGTGTGGCTAGAGGCCCTTGCATACCCATTCTCTTCTCCCTCTTTCTCTCTCTCTCAAATAAATAAATAAAAATAATTTTTTTAAATAAAAATAATCATAGTATACATTCACAGTCCTCTTAAGCTAGTTCACTGCAGTTCTGCATTTAAAGATTCATAGTATATGTTCACATTAAGAACACTGTAAAAATACAAGTTGTTGTGGTGAGGAGGTACTGAGGTGTAGCTCAGCACAGAGTGATTGATTACCTAGTTTGTGCAAAGTCCTGGACTTGATCCTCCACACACTAGTGTGTGTGTGTGTGTGTGTGTGTGTGTGTGTAAAATCATTTCTATGTTCTCTTTGAGCTTTATCTTTCCAAAGCAGATGGCAATGGTCATTTTCAACCATCACCTACCCGCCTAACTGCTGTACCTAAACATTTTGTGTTGACACACCAGTATAACACGGGTATAAAGTGCTTCCTGGGAGGTCAGCACCTTGACTGCCGGCACACAGCAGTGAACGGGGCTGGAAGGCCATGACTCTCAAAGAGCGTCCATTCCATGAGTCCAGGTGTAGAAACCTCCAAGGAGATTACAGCTGGGAAGAAAGCACAATGCCTGGTGGGAAAAGACTACTATGTGCTCAGAAGGGGTCTCTAAAGAGATTCTAGTTAAGAAATGCAAGGCAGGTGGCAGGCATAGACACATCTGGGATAAGAGTTTTGCAGACAGAGAATGCCTAGTGAATAAACCCTGACATGGGAAGAACTTTTCTGCTTACAAAATAGAAGACGAAGTGGTGAAAAAAAATGGTGGCTACAAATGAGGCTGGAGAAGCGGGCAGCAGCTAATTTTGGGGAGTCTTCTCTTGTTTCCATTGGAAATTGGAAATCTCTAATTGAAATAGAGAAGTTTCAGATATTTTAAACACACGAATGACAATCAAATTTATGAATAAAAAATATCATCCTGGTGTTCTCTGAAGGACGGCGTGCGGAGGGGCAAGGCTGGAAGCCAGCTGTGTCTGCCGAGATGTGGGCAGGGCTCTGACAGTGCGCAGGAGGAGATTTCAAGAAAAGGGGATGTGTTTTCTAAGAGATTTGGAGGTAGAATAAGCTGAGGCACCATGTTAACGCAAAGATTCTGTTGCTTTTTACAAGGGTGTCGTTCCATTTTATATCTAATGTCACAATTATTGTCAGAATTCTACTGGCTTATGGAAAAAATGATTTACAAGATCAATGTCACCAAAAAACAGCCTGCATAGACCCCAAGCTTTCCTGTTTTCTTATTCCTCTGCAAAATGAAGAAAAAATTGTAATTCGTTCCCTGTCTGAGCAGTGTAGGATGTTTTTATAAAATACATGATTAATGGTTTGCCTCTGAGCTCTTTGAGGGCACGGGCAGCAATGAATTTGTCTTCCTATCACCTGGCTGGGCACAGAAGGCACAACAGATGCCCAATGGATGCCACATAGCAGGGAAATAAATGCTTCCAGCACTAAATTTCTCTTGCCCCAGCTCTGCTTGTATATATTTTGTATGTTCTCCTTAAAATGTATTGCATTTGCTCTTCTGAAGTTTGGAAGAATCTTTGTTTCAGAGACATGTATGTTAACTTACACATTGAAGTCGTTTGATAATGGAACATGGGAAATTATTTTACATATATGTTATGCCAGCTAGAGCTGACATAACAAGTACCACGGACATGGCAGCTTAAACCATACAATTCTGAAAGCTGCAAGTCCCAAGTCCAGGAGTTTGATTTCTTCTCTCTCCTGATCTTGTAGACATGTCTTGGCCTCCCTACTGTGTTCCCATTAGGTTTTTCCTTTGTGTATTTCATGCAAGCAGGGCCCACATTAACACCCTCATTTTAAGCGCATTATCATTCTAACAGCCCCATGTCCAAACATGGTCGCATATTTGATAGGGCTTCAACATGACTTGAAGAAACACAGTTTAGCTTATAACATTTTATTTTAAAAATAAATATAGTACTTCAGGGCTGAAGAGATGACTTTGCAGTTAAGGCACTTGCCTACAAAGCCTAAGGACCTGTGTTTGATTCTTCAGATCCCATATAAGCCAGGTGCACAAAGGTGAGGCAAGTGCAAGGTCATTCATGCCCACTAGGTGGCACAAGCATCTGGAGTTTGATTGCAGTGGCTGAGGCCCTGGCATGCCAATTCTTCCTCTCTCCCCTCCTCTAAAAATAATAAATAAATGAATAAATAAATGAATAAATAAATAAATAAAATAATTTAAAATAAATACTACTTAATTAATACTAAGAAAATGGCCACTATGTGATGAGTATCTCAGGAGACTTCCTAAATATCCTTTAGTCTCCTTCCATAGCAGCTTGGAAAGCCCTGAGTGCTGGAGTGAAAGAGCAATTTGTGTGACTCAATGAATCTTTCTCAATACACCTGAGTTTATCCCAAGAGGTGAATCTTGAAGGATGAGAGCTACGGGTCTGAGAAGCATTGGTGTGATGAAATGAGTGGGGCTTTCAATCCCTCCCCAAGGCCTGTTGGCAGCTGAATAAAGGAGAGAGGCAATCACCAGTGGATAATGGTGATTTAATGCACAATACCTCTTCAAGTGAACTTCCATAAAACCTTCACAGAACGTCCAGGCTGGTAAACACCTGGGAGGCTGAGCAGGGAGGGTAGGTAAGAAGCCCAGGGAAGGCAGGGGTGCTCCATGCCCTCCGTGTCTGGGTGTCATTCGCTCTGCTTCACATGTAGCAGCATAATAAACGGGGAATGAGAAGTCACACCTCTGTGCAAGTCTGTGAGGACATTGAGCACACTATTGGGCTTAAGAAGTGGCTGTTGGGAACCCTGACTTATGGCCAAGAGTGACGAGTGTGGGTAACCGAAGGATCACTGAAATTGTGAAAATGGAAGGCAGATTTGCCTCTGAGCTCCAGGGGATCCAGAGTGAACTGTATGAACCCCAGTTTGTTTCCATAGAGAATCAGAGGATGTCTTTTGTGGAAAAGCCATACTTTTGGTGTCCTAGGTTTTGCAGATATTGAAAGAGATTTTGCTTGGCCAAGGGAAATAGCTGAGTGGCAGAGCACTTAATTAGTATGTGAAAAGTCCCGACGTACATCCCCAGTAGACCCCACGCAAAGTAAAGCAAAATTGTGAAAAGAAAGACAGTTTTCTTTTGGCCAGCCATTAAAACACACACACACATACACACACACACACACAAACCTCATAGGGTAAATCAAATATGGGGTTAAGGCACTTGCCTGCAAAGCCAGAGTACCTAGGTTCAATTCCCCAGGACCCACATAAGCCAGATGGACAAAGTGGCTCATGTGTCTGGAGTTCGTTTGCAGTGGCTGGAGGCCCTGGCATGCCTTTCTCTGTGTGTCTGCTTCTCCCTCTCTCTCAATAAATCAATAAAAATATTTTTTTTAAGGCAAGTGCCACCATGCCTGGCTCACATTCTTTAAAAAAAAAATTGAATAAATCAAATTACTTTGTAATGAGGAAACAGAAGCTGAGAGAAATAAGATGATTTAACACTGTCCTCAGAGATCACATTATTGGGAGATTAGTAAGAGGGTCTTCACGACTTTAAGGTCTTTTCACAGCTACAAACTGTTGCCATCCCTAATTAGATTGTTTTGGATATATTTAACAAGAATGTGCATGAAAATGACTTGGCCTTAGGCCTGAATTGCAATGACTCAGCAAATGTTAGTGACTCCCCTAACAGAATCATATTTCCACCACCTCTTTCTGGCTCTCCTACTTACTCTGGAATGCCAGTTTGGAATACAATTATTTAGAAGATTGCTCATAATGATTATTTCTCTTGACTCCGTGTCAAATCCTGTTGGCTGTTTCAAAATCTGCGCCTGTGTACATGTGAATTTGCAAGAGTCAGATAATGAAAGTGCTTTCACATTTAAGAATAGTTTCCATGATTCTAATGCTTAGCAACTAGCATGCAGTAGCGGAAGGAAAAGCACGGCAATATTCCTTTCCCTTTAAGTCCCTCGGGTTTATAAAACCACCTCGATCTCTGAGTGCTTCAAGGCCGCAGGAATTAAAGTAGCAGGCACTAAATGCCAAGTTTAACAGAGCAATAAATTAACCAAGATTCCTACCATGAAGAGCATCCATAAAGGTCTACGATGACTGCAAAGGGATGTGGAGAAGCGCAAGCTAACTTCCCGAAGAAACCAACAGCTTCACAAAGGCATCCAAAGAGGGTTTAACAGAACACTTGTGTAATTCTCTGACTCTTCCCATGAATGCTGTCTCGGAGTATCTGTTAGCACTAATTCTTACCTTTGGTGATGACATCTATTAAAATGCTCTGGCGACAAAGGTATAACACCAGAGATGTGCTGTTCGTGTCAGGTGATGGTTTTGGGACATGTAGTGAAGGAGCACAAGGAACTTATGAGAAAACACCACTTTGATTGGAGACAGCAAGTACAGGAGCTTCAGCTTCCTGCATCTCCACCCCTGCCACTCGCCTGGCTCATCAACATGCGAAATGGCAAAAGTGGTTTTCTTGTCTGGGGAAACGCATGGTTTATTTATAGGCATGATGGATGCAAGAAATGGGCCACCAGTGGTGACTTTAAATATATCCCCGTATTGATAAGGTAGTTTAGAAACATTCTCTTTTTATGAATCCAGCGAAAGCTAAAGCTTGTGCAGTAGAGAGGGAACTCAAGAATAGACTCCTGAAGCATCCTATGTCCTTTTGCTGGCCACGAGGGTTCTTTAGCTGTCCCTCCTGTGGACTACTCTTCTGCCCATCTTTAATGAACTTCCATGCCAAATACCAACACAACAGGTTGTAAGGACTGTGACCTCTGTGTTAATGTTGGTTTGTTAAATAAATATCTGTTTATGTGGCAAAACTGAGTCTTGTTTTGCTGTTGTAATATAGTGGTGGTGACTACACTGGGGTCGAGGCAACCCTTGATCGATCCAAGGTCTTCTGGGATTGCATAGAATTCAAGTCTATGACTAATCCAGGGAGCTTAACTACATCAATCATGGCAGGATTTTAGGGGATTCTTTTCTTTAACTTTAATGATCTTTTGGAATGTTGAGGGTCATGGGCAAAAATAAAATATGTGAACATATATATCAAACAGTTTCAAATAAATCATTAACAATAATGATAGTCTTATTAATAAAAACTGTTAATTGAAAAATTAAGCTTTTTTCCAATACTCTGATTTTCTATTACCATTCTTCCTATCTTTCTAGAAAACAGAGGGAAGCCTACAAAAATCCTTGACAATCTAAATAAGTTATGAGAATATTTTCTCACAGAGAGAAAAGCAGGAACCAATATGTTAGCCTTAGTTAAGTTTCATAAACCATTTTGCCCAGCACACTGGGATTGGCAGAACACAAAATACTTTGGCCAACTTCTTTTTCCCCTCATTATTTAAAGCCACATGTTCTATGAGGGGGCTTTCATGCATGTGTTGCAACTTTTTTCTAAAATATGTTTTACTAGTAGAATTACTGGGCTGAAGAAACCAAGCATTCGCCAGTTATAACAGAACCATGGGATTGTGTGAACTAATCAGTCTTTCTTCCAAGATGACAGAATGGAAATTTGCTAGAGGAAATGGATTTTACTTGAACCAGGAGGTCTTGAGGTTGATTATATTTATTAAATTGATCATATATGGAAGGCTTAGGACCATAGCAAAAAATCACCAGACAAATAAAATGGCAGAATGGAGGAAATTTTGGCAAGTTGAAACTCTATTTGGCCTCAGGTTCTGCCTGTGTAAAATTTAAGAGTTTGTTGCATATTGTCAAATCCCAATTAAGGAGCACTTTTATTATTCAACCATTTATCATGGGTCTTATATAACAAAAATTTTACTAACAAAACTACATGTAATGACCAGTACTTTCTCAAAGTTTTATATTTATAAAACTTATGAATCATTGCCTTTTATCAGTGTAAAATATCCAGGGTTACCACAGTTATTTTATGGATATAATGTGGGCTGATGCTGAAAAAATTTGATGAGTTAACCCCAGTGAGATGACTGGTTAAATTTATTATTACTATAAAGCATTTTAAAATGTAGGCATTGTCAATTATATAAAGATAATTGGTTCCAGAAAGACAGCATTTAAAGTAAGTCCGTGTAAAACAGGGGTCAGTACCTTGAAAGTTTTCCTTTAAAATTATGAAAGTAAAATTATTTAATTTCACTTATACTTGACTAGAGCTGCACCTAAAGATACCATAGAATGATAACAATTGACAAGAAGGTTAGCTTTTTTTTTATTTTTAAACAATTTTAATCATCTTAAGCTAGCATACAAAATCATGGGTTTCCCTATGGCATTTTCAAACATCTATCATGTTACTCTAAGATTAACTTTTTGTGTATATACTAAATACATAACTAATAAAAAATAAAAATAAATAAATACAATATATTTTTAAAAAATTAACTTTTGTTCAATATATATATACTTTTTCTCCCCAGATTTTTGCCTAGCATTTAATTTCTCTATAAATTTAAAGAAAGATTGCTTTGAAGGTGAAACAGGGCAAAAGAGTCAAAACTGAAGACTTCTGTTAGCCTTTCTCGCTCAGTCCTTTTCCTCACCCTTGCCCAGGATCTTTGACTCTGGGTGCAGCTGGTTATCCTGCAGCATTTGCCTCATGTAATTGAGCGTGATCAGAGTTACGATCAAACAGAATCAAGGTGTGGAATCCGAAGACAAGGCCAGATTTCATGCCAACAAGGACGTGGGGCAGAGCTAATTTTTACAAGGTCATGTCATGATTGTGGTGGTTTGAATGCAAAATGTCCTGCATATCCTCATGTATTTGTGATTAATCCTTGTTCTTAATCCCCACCTCGTGGAGCCTTTGGGGAGTAGAGCTTTGAGGAGAGAATGTGGCACTGGGTGGAGGGTGGGGTGTCGGATTTTACAATCCAGCCTCCCTTGCCTGTGCTGCTTCTTCCCTGCTGCTGTGACAAGATGTGACACCCCAGATGCCTGCTCTGCCATGTTTGCCCTCCTGTGATGAAGCTTCCTTGAGACTGTAAGCCAACACAAACCCTTCTGTCACATGAGCTGCTTCTTGTAGGCATTTTCTCTCAGCAACAAGAAGGCACCTGCAACAGTAACTGGAACATTCTTTTCCATTCTATGATTACGTTCTTACTTCTGCCATGTTGTAACTGGAGGCTTTGTCAGGGATCACAACCTAAGAGGCACCTTAGATTAAACTGGACATAGAAGAGAAGTTAGCTCACTGAAGGTTATCTATGAAAGCAGCTTTATGTCCAGCATAAAGCTGTTTTATAACTCGGAGAAATCACTCCAAGCTACAAAACAGAGGCAAGTAGAAAAGTTCAGATCCAGAAACAGTGCTATGCCCTCCCACCCCCACCCAGCCTGGACTAGAGGCCAGACCTCGTGTGTCTGAGCAGAGATGAAAGGAAATCCAAAACACACACACACACACACACACACACACACACACACACACACACTGAAGGTTGCACCCAGAGAGAGAGGGAGGGACTGGAAGGCCACAGCCTTTGTAGCATCAGATTCCGGGATGCAAGGGGATAACCTGATGGGTTTATAGATTTGGAGGGTTGACCCCAGGGCCAGCCCACCTGGACCATCCCCCTAGGTGATATGCTAGACTGCAGGCAGCAGGCACACTGTGGGTTAGCCTTGATCAGACACGAGTTCCACTTCTGCTAAGAGTTCTGTTCTTGCCAGGGTCAGGTGGCATATCCTGATTTTCTTTGGGCTTCAATTTATAAGTGAAATCTACTTTTCTCCTATCCTCCTTCAATACAATATGGGAATTTTTAGCTATCCTGGATTCTTGTCTGATGATTTCAAAGAACTGATATTTAGGGCTGGAAAGATGGCTTAGTGGTTAGGCACTTGCCTGTGAAGCCTAAGGATCCCGATTTGAGGCTCGATTCCCCAGAACCCAGGTAAGCCAGATGCACAAGGTGGCTCATGCATTTGGAGTTCATTTGCAGTGGCTGGAGGCCACAGTGTACCCACTCTCTCTCTCTCTATCTCTCTCTCTATGTCTGCCTCTTTGTCTCTCTCAAATAAATAAATAAATAAAAATAACAACAAGAAAAGAATTGATATTTATATACCAGAGGGTAAAAGTTAGAGGTTTTATTAGATTGTGGATATAAATTAAGAGAAGGAAGACAAAGCTCATGCTAAAGAGGGATGAGTGGGGTTCCTAGAAATAGGGAAGTCGAGAGTTCAAGAGAAAGAAGGAAGAGTGAGTGCACACAGCCCCTGCCCATGAGCAGGCAAGAGTGAGGCAAAGCCCAGCTAGAGGCCAAAATTTTAAGTTCTTAATGGGGGCTGAGCTAAGCAGCCACAAATCAGGTTCAGATTTAATCCTTCCTGAAATCTTAATTCTAGGAAGGGGAACTCCTTCCCAGGGAGGGACTGAGGTTGAGTGTGTTCAGAACACAGACGTATATCATTGGTTTCCATTCTCTTTTTCTACTGCCGGCTTTTTCTTCTAGTGAGAAAACAGAATGTTACTGAGACCTCAAAGGACATTACAATAATAATAATAAGATGGTCTTAAATACCTGCAGTGAACAGTGAATTAAGCACCAGACGGATTGGTATGGAGCAGGCTGAAATTAATTGTGTGAGTTGCCCTTGTCTGCAGGGTCTGGATAAACAATTCCTAACTTCCTTTTATTTCCACCCTTCAGCTGAGTCACAACTGCATTGTAAAAGCTTAGCATAAGCAATTTTATGTTGGTTATTTTTAAAAAGGCAGCAGAGAGAGGAGGCTTGCCTCTGCATAGCTACTTTGGACCTGGGGCAAGTCATTTTTATTCTTGAACCTGATCTTACATCTATATATATTTTTTAATTTTATTTTTTGTTTTTTCGAGGTAGGGTTTCACTCTAGCACAGGCTGACCTGGAATTCGCTATGTGGTCTCTGGGTGGCCTCGAGCTCATAGTGGTCCTCCTACCTCTGCCTCTGGGATGAAAGGCGTGAGCCACCATGCCCGGCTGTTATAATTCGAGGGAGGTAAGTTATTCCTATCTCATTCTCAGGGTGGTGGTGAGGATCAAATGAGTTAACTCACATAAAAATTCCTGTGTTGTATATGCCACAAATGCAAAGGATGTTTGTGTGAACAAATCTACATATATTAGGCACAATCATAAAGCATGTTTCAAAATTTCTCAATAGCGTTGTTTTCATCACCCATGCCATTTGAAGCTGTGCTCAATTTGTCTTTTTATTTTGTTTTCTAGTCGGCAAATATTTGATTCCCATATGCTGACCACAGTGAATTTCCCATTCTGGTGAGATTTCCTAAGTTATCATGTCCAAACAAGCACTTTTGTCCTTTTGAGTTTCTGCTCTTTATCTTTCTCTATGTTTTGGAGGAGAATTTGGGCTCATATTTCAGTTATTACACTAAGGACAATTTGTCAGCCCACATGTCTTGTATAGCCAGTTCTCTCATTAAGGACCATGTCCCACTTCAAGATGACTTATGCTTGAGTCAGTATCTTAGCTTAACCATGTGACGCATTAGAAGGTTTGTTAGTTCCTCTGCAGAGGAAAAAGGAAAATTGAAACTAAAATTTTATTGCTTATTCTTGGGGCTCATCTTTTGTTTTGCCAACAAAATACAGAACTTTAAAAATATAGACACCCAAGCCAGGCATGGCAGTTCACGTCTTTAAGCCCAGTACTTGGGAGGCTGAGGTAGGGGGATCACCATGAGTTCGAGGCCACCCTAAGACTCCTCCCTCCAAAAATCCTTCCTGGAAATGGCCTTACACACTTTTCCAAAAAACCTGCCTGTCTTGATTCCTGATCTGATCAAGTTGACATAAGAAATTAACTGTCACAAATGCAATATGTATATTTCCTTTCATTCACCTTTTGCAGAAGGGAGCATTTGACAAGTAAAATGTCTGTGTAGGTCAAGCTGTATATGCTTAAGGACCGATATGTGTTCTCCTTGAACTTAGGCTCTTCATGTCTCTGCCTGTGCCTACTGCGTGCTTGACTTACACACTCAGTTGGAACAACGTGGTTTCTAGTCACGGATGCTAGCATGAATTCTGTAATTCTAGAGATCTATTGGACATTCGGGAGAGAAGGAAGGATGTCAGTCCTTTGCAGAGAACAGCTTTGCCCACTCTGGAGTTGGGATTGCATCGGTCCTCTTTAATTTCAGATACATTTTTTTAAAATCGAGCAGATAAATAGTGGAGAGCTGACAGATAAAGACAGATGGTTGTCTTAACCGTAGACCTTCCTTTTACTCCTCCTCTTCACCTTACCTCCATCCTGTGGTTCTTATTTTAAGAACTTGGTTTTGACAATGTTTAATCTATTACAAAGAATCCTGTTTTCAACCACTACTTTTATTTTGCTATATGTAGTATTGAAGTTCATTTGTATGCTAGTTCATTTCCTATAAAGTTTTGGGGAATTAGAGACTTCCAAATCCCCTAATATGTTGGGTTGGGTTATCTATATCTTTCTAAATGGATTCCTCCAGTGCTGGGTTTGCAAACTGACTGTGCCCAGAATTACTGCCTTGACTATGGGATTGGAATTGGAGTGACCAAAATATACAGAAAGAGTTACATAAATTTTACAATAGTGATCTCATAGGAAGGCGTGTAGTACTGACGCTTTGGGGAAGCCACTAAATTTCTCTGAGGCTCGGTTTCTCATCTGTAGAGTAGAAATAACAGCAAAGCTGTGGTGAAGGATGAATGCAGATAAACTGCTCAAAGCAGCATTCATCACTTAATGAACATTCAAGAAGCAGGACTGCCAGCCTTCCTTTTGTGACTGTAAATGTTATTCTGCTTTTGGAGAGATTTAATTACAGAATGTTGAAGTCAACATAGCCCAGTTAAAATAAAAAAGATTAATAATATTTAAAATAAAGTTTTAAAATGCTGTCCAGTCCTGGGTGCTAACAATGTTATCTAGGCTGCCCTCTGAGTCCTGGGCTCAGGAGACCCTCGTGCATCAGCTTCCCAGTACCTGGCAGTACAGGTGTGTGTACCATGCCCAGCCAGAAGTGAATAATGTCTTAATGTCTTGATAATGTTGCTTTACCCAGAGAGTTCCCAACGTCCCAAGGAATTTAGATAAAGAGCTAGATTGTGTCTTAGTCATCAACCAACCTAGCTAACTTTCTGATTTATCTTCTTGGAATTTTCTGTACCTATTATGAAAACAACACAATTACAATCTTCTTTATCTTAGGCTCATATTCAAAATGAAGGTATATGTTCAGATTCACAGATACATACATGTCACACTTCACACAGGAAGGTGATGGGAGGATTTCACCATGGGGTCTGCAGGCATTTGTCTACTAGTTCCCTGAGGAATGACCTTCATTTGGTTTAGTAGATAAACAGCAAGGGAGCAATGGTCCCAGGGCATGGTCTAATTTAACTTAAGAATCCATGTTTCTGTTCCCAAGTCTTAGTTTTCCTGGATGAATATGGAAATAGTTGTGCCTATCTCACAGCATGCATGTGAGCACAAAATAATAGGTGAATAGAAAAACACTCTAAGTTAGAGAATAATAGATTTAATTTTATAATCTGCAATTGTTAAAAAGCAATGCTAGGTGGTTTCCCAGAGAGCCTTGCAATATGCTTAGCAGACCTTTGGCATGTGAGGCATTATGCAAACTCAGTTATCTCTGTTATCAAACAGTTTACATTCAATAAAAATACCTCCAGGGTGTCACCTCCCCCAGCATCATCACCTGGCAGGAGCATAATGTGCAGACTCACTCAGCCTGAGTTACAGATTAACCTGATGCAGAGGTCTCCAAATGGTGACAGCTTGGATGGAAGTCCTGCTAGTCTCAATTTTCAATTTTGACCATTTTTTTCAAATTTCCTTATTTCATCTTTCCTTACTGCTACGTAGAATTCCATAGTATAGATATACCACATCTTGGTTATCCATTCATCTAGTGATTTTTGGCTGCACTCAAGTGTTTTATGACCATCAATATATTGTAGTCCAAGGGGGGGAAAATGAGAAGCCTTGTGATGGGCTTTTAAGGGCTGCCTCAGAAAGCGTACACTGCAGTCAGCATGCTATAGAAAACAGGCCTCCTCTAGATGTGGCATAGTGGGCCTGTTGTTTTATCACTGCTGTTATAAATGAAAGTTGTGCATCCACATGAAGCCACAAGTTTGCATGAAGAAGAAACAATGGAAAATCTAGAGAGAAATCTGATTTCTTTGAGTGTCCACATGTTAAGCATTTAACAAAGGGGCAGGTTTGATTCAGCAGCGTGGCTCAGGAACAGATGTCAAGCCACTGAAGATAAGCACAACAAGAGCTTTTATTTTGAAGTTTCAAATTTAAACCCTTGTATTAATGACTTGCAAACTTTTATCAAACTATGGAAATGTGAAAATATTCTCTTGCATATTTTAATTATGTAAGCTGTGATTTTGTGAGTTGTGATTTATTTTAAAAGTAAAATGTCATTTGTTTATTTCACTTTGATTTTCTGTTTCCTAGCAAGTTTACAATGATATGTAAAGATTAGTTCAGGCATCTCAATGCACTGAAACAACACCTTACAAAGATACCCATTCTCTGGTTTTGCTTTTGCTCAATTATTTTTAGGTTCCCAAGTTAGACTGACAAATTGTGAAAGGCAAAATAAAAAATTTAGTTACACGAAAACAATGTCATGTTCAAATTTAGGTGATATTGAAAGTGAAGTATGCCTTTTTAAAAATAATGCAAATCCTTAACAAATCTGAACCCTAAATGGTTCAAGTGACATTTCACTCTTTGGCTCTTCAGGGTTAGCAAACATAAAATCACCTCATCATCTAGTTGCAGTTTACTAGAATATCTTACTTTATTCCCTTTCTAGCTGTGATGGTTAATCTTGTCAACTTGACTGGATTTGGAATCACCTGGGAGGAGACACACACTGGGCATGCCTGAGAGAGCATCTACAGACGTTTAACTGGGGGAGGGGACTTGCTATCCCAAGGTCAGGGGCTCAGGCTGAATGAAGAAGGAAGAATGGAAGAACAGAGGCAAACATTCATCTCCCTTTTCCAGACTGTAGACATGGAACCGGCTTGCCTCACTGTCCTGCTGCCCCCAGTGCCAGTCTCACTGCCATACCTCTCCCACCATGATGGAATGATGGAATGACCCTCAAACTGAACCAAGATAAGCCCTTCCTTCCGTAAGTTGCTTTTGTCAGATAATTTTCCCATATCCAAAAGAACTGTAACTAATACAGTAGCACCATAATGACCTGAAAACCTCCATGGTGCTGTCTCTTGCTTAGCAAACCACCTTGCTGGCTGTGTTTAAAAAAAAAAATGCACATCTAAGACTTAAACTGTTTCCCAGCATCTCAAAAATATTATATTAAAATTATAATTTAAAAAATGTTACTGAAGGATTCTGCTTAGAGCTCTGTTGTTCAAATTTTACATATGTATTGTCATGTCAGCTTGATAGCACACACCTTTAATCCCAGCACTCAAGAAGAAGAAGAAGAAGAAGAAGAAGAAACCCAATCGCAATCTGTGTGTGTGTGTGTGTGTGTGTGTGTGTGTGTGTGTGTGTGTGTGTGTGTAAAAACTGCAGAGCAGAGGAGGAAAACTTTGGGTTCATCTTAAGTTGGAGAATACACCCTTTATAGAAGAGGTTTGTAAGCTCACTTCTTTCTTGTAGACAAAACACATGGGCGGGCTGGAGAGATGGCTTAGCAGTTAAGGTGCCTCCCTCCTAAGCCTAAGAACCCGGTTCCAATCTCCAGGTCCCACGTTTAGCCAGATGCAAAGTGACGCAAGGGCGCAATGCTGCACTTGACCACAAGGGGGCGCACACATCTGGATTTCTTTCGAGAGACTGCTGGCGCGCCCATTATCTGTCTCCCTCTCCCTCTCTGTCTGTCTCTCTCTGTGTCTCTCTCCAAAAATAAGTAAAATAAATAAATAAATAAATAAATAATAAATAAACATAAAAATTAAAAATTAAAATAAAATTAAAAATAAAAACGCATGGGCTACAGAGGCAGCAGCTGGGGTTAATCTCTAGCTTCTCTATTTAAATCTATTGACAACTTTGAGGAAAACACAAAAATTTTTTGTGCCTAAGTTTTCTCATCTGTAAAATAGACATAAACAGTCTTCTTTTCAATGCTGTGAGCCAAACATTGCAAATATTTCAACAGGAAACAGGATACAAATGCATTTGATAACATTATATATGCATTATATATGGCATGTTCATAACTATAAGCCCAAATATCACAGGCTGACATAAAAGCTATGTAAATCATTCTTACAGGACAGCACAGTTCAGGGCCTCTAACTTCCTTGATACCAAAAAGAAGTAAGACAGTCTTCTGGTGCCAAGCCATAGAAAGGTGATATATAAGTGAAAGGTTCATTTTGTTCAATTTCCTCTCTGGCTACTGCAGACCATCTTCCCAGAGCAAGCAGGAAACTGCCCTCTGGAACTTGTCATCTTTTCCCATCAAAGAAGCAGGCCTGCCTCCTTCCTACCTGTGGAGCTTGGACCTTTTCTTATTCAACAGTTAGTAAGTGGTATTTACTATTCTAACATCATGCTAGAGTTGGAAAACAAACCCCTTCAGAACCTACCCACTGCTCAGTATCTGTTCAATCAGAGCGGTGAACAGAGTGCACGCATGAAATAAAGCTAATCCAGCTGTGGGGTACATAGGGAACGTCTCTGGCAGCACAGGCTTAGCCCAGTACTGGGGCCGAAAGGATAGAATTGTATGTAGTAGAGGGAGAAACCCACTCAACAAAAGGTGCACTCTGGGGATGTGTGGAGTTCAGTTCTGACGGAGTGGAGACTCCCGACTCTCACTGCCACCCACGGGATGCCCTCCTCCAGGAGTGTGTGGCGTGTTGGTGTTTCCGAAAACTTCCTCGGTGATGTTGACGTGTGCAGTATTTTAACGCATGCAGAAGAGACCAGGCGGGGCTGGTGCTCTGATTGGCTCAGACAGGGCTCAGTCTGGCAGCTTTCACAGGTGGGACCCAAACTGTCAAGACTGACTTTGAAGTGGAGAGACCACTTTAGAGAGCCAGGCAACAATGTAGATTATGGCCAATAGCTTTCCTGGGTTGTACCTTATATCTGCTCTGTTAATTTGAGTAACTGCCTTTCAGAAAGCACACAGCCTTAACTTAGGTGCTAAATCTTCAGGAGAAATGCTGATTAACAAACTTCAAACAGGAATTTTTCTATCAAATGGACTTCAGCAATTTGTAGACACCATGAAATTAGTCAAAATTTTACCTGTCAATGAACATATGGTTTTCCAGAGTAAAATTGCAGTTTCTTTTAATTACATCAGCAAAATGCTATAGCACTCCATAAGACAGCAGTACAACATACATTCAGAGCGTAGGCCTTCCTGTGCATGAAGTGAGTTTATTACGAAAGTTAGTCACTTCAATTACAGCCCTCAGATAGTCGTGCGGGTATTTTAAAGTCTGCTCCATACCTTGAATTCTCTGGTGGTTTTTAATTCTGACAAAGCATCAAAACCATTTAAAGAGATTTAACAGGACTTAGTTCCAAATCTCATCTGGTGATTATTGCATTAGGTGTTGAAGAAGGGTTCCGATGTGATTTTAATTGCAGTCAGGTGTGGGAACTACTACGCTCTCCTTTACTTATAAATACAGAGAAAAGAATTAACTTGTGATCTCTATTATCATGCTTTTGTTACTATAAATCTTCATTATTTTTACAAGAAAACTGAACGTGGGGCTTTCCTTTAAAATAATAAAACATCCTTAATTTGATAGCTGTGCAAGTACGGGGTATGTTTAGAATGTAATCTTTCTGCTGGGATTGTTTCTTTGTCTTCCCTGTTTCTGTTTCTCTTCCCTAAAAATAATTCAGTCCTTTTCTAGTGGTGCTGCTTCTCTTTAAGATTTCTCAGCCAACATGAAAATCATAACAAATTGTCTTATCTCAGCCTTGAAATGAAAGGAATGGTACATTTTCTTTCCTCTCCCTCCATTTTCTTTTGGAAGAGGCTTTCCGGTTTTGGGAAAGTTTCTTTCATTCTCCCATGAGTCTGGCCCTCCTATGAATAGTGTTATTTTCCTCTTCTTAGGTTATCTGCTCCACATCTGGTATCTGGCATGAGGCAAAAACAGCATGCCGTCAGCCTCGGAAGAAAAGAAACATAGGCAGTTAGTGACAATTTTGAATCTCATTTATTGTCCACTGGAGCATCTGAAAGGCTTTAGATAATGAATAATGAAATATACGAACGTGTTGCACTAAACAGTTATTCAGGAAGGAAGGGAACCCTTGTACCTTGCCTGCTGGGTCTGTATCCAGGGGCAGCTTGGAACAGCGGGAGGAGGGACATTCTTCAGAAGCCCTGATTTTGTGGGACTGGGGCAGTATTTGTTGTTCTTCTTCTAGCAGATTGAGTCGTGCAAAGCTGACATAGTTAAGTACCCTGGGTGGTGCACATAAAACTACCATTAAGTGAACACTTTCTAAAAGAAATGTTTTATTTTCTATTCAATTTCATACATGTATCCAATTCATTGTAATGACATTCACCTCTTGCTTCTTGTAGCCCTCCTTCCACTCCTGTCAGTCCTCTTTTTTTTTTGGTGACACATTGAGTTGAGTTAGTGTAGATTTCATGCACATGAGTTGGGTTATTTATAGGAGCATGGGCAACTTACTAGTGGCCATGCTACCTCACTGAAGAACCATTAACTGCCTATAGCTCCTGAGGCGGGTGTCCTGGCCCCTCCCCCATCCTCAGTGGACGGTCTGTCCATGGGCTCAGTCCTGTGCAGGTCGAATGCAGGTGACCACAGGTGCTGTAAGGTCATGAGTGCAACAGCCATTTCCTGTCCTGAGGACGGTGTTCCACAGTCCTCTCCAGTAATGACTGCCCGCTGCAAAAAGAAGATAAGGGAATGTTCTGACTATGTTTTACAAAATAATCTATGGTGAGAAAAACACATTTTTAACAATGTCTTTTTCCCCAACCAGTATTGAGACTAGAATCTTCTGGCAAGTTATAATTGCTTATTTTAATATTTTATTTATTTATTTATTTGAGAGAGAAAGAGGCAGCCAGAGAGAGTATGGGCATGTCAAGGCCTCCTGCACCACTTTGTGCATCTGGCCTTACGTGGAGGCTGGGGAACTGAACCTAGGCCATCAGGCTTTATAGGCAAGTGTCTTTAACTGCTAAGTCATCTCTCCAGTCCCAAGAATAAGATTTCTTAAGCAAAGAAAGCACCCTGCTTACTGATAAAAATAAAGGACTGGATTCAAATAGAAGTCTAGTGCAGAAGCCCGGACACATGCTCCCAACAAAACTCCTCTTATTTTTGGGTGATGCTGGGAATTGCACCCAAGGTCTCATGCATAGTCGAAAAGTGGTTTACTGCTGACTTGTATTCCCCAATCCACAAGTGTTAAGTAAAATGTCCTGGAAAGATACTGTGGCAGTTTGAATAGATGGCCCCCAATATAGTCAGTGTTTTATTAGTTTGTAGTTTGCATCTGCAGTCACCTTGCTGGAGGCAATGTCACTGGGCAGATCTTAAGATGTGGTGGTGGGTTTAGGATTTCAATCTAAAGATATGCAAAACGTGCCTAGCTGGAGTTCCTGAAGTGTGCTGTGCTATGTGGCTTTTGGCTTTTGGCTTGTGTCTTCTTTCTCTGTGTTTGGTCCTGTGAAGGCAGGCCAACTTCTTCTGCCATTGTGGAACTTCCCCTGGATCTGTAAGCTATAATAAATCCCTTCGTCCATAACTGTGCCTGGTCTGGAACTTCCTCTCAGCGAACCTGAAGCTGTCTGCTACAGTGACATTCCAAATCCGAAGCATACATCATATCTCATGTCCTCACACATACTTCCCTCCCCCATTCAGGTCTGTAGGACTCCCTACGTTTAGGTGAAAATGGTTTACAGATTATCCTCTACACAGACTTTTCTCTAAGACACAGTTCACAAAAGGTTGATTTTGATTGTCTTTCCCCCGAGCATATCTGAAAATACTTGGAGACATTTTCAGGGCAGTGTGTGGTACGTAGTCTCTGGTATCTGGAGGAAGGAGGTTGCTGAACAAGTGACAACACGCCCCTGTTCTCTCCATCTGGTCCTCTGTTGCTAAACAATCTTCCAAACACAATGTCAAGAGGGCTGAGGTTGTAGAACCCCAGCCAGATGTTTTCTGGGCCTGTTCTATGACTCACCAGCCGCAAGAGGGAAACGTGTCCATGAGGCCTGACTCACAGAGCAGTCCTGCTGCCTTTGGGAAACTGGCTATGCTTGTTAGACTCGATGGGTGTTTGTGCATCTGCCAGACACTTGTCTTGTCAAGGAAAGTGAAATGGAGTCTGCTAACCAGAGACTGCGGTGGAGTCGTTATTTGAACTTTGACTGTGAGTCAGCGGCCTTGGCTCAGCCTCAACTGATGGCAGAGGTTGAAGTCACCTCAGCATGCTGAGCCTCAGTTTACCTGTCAAAGAAGGGATGGAAGAAACCCCTACTTCAGAATAGCAACATGGAATCAAAAATCACCACACTGTAGTTCAGTCTCCATAACTTCTTGGTTTGTTGTTCCCTGAAACTTTTTGTTTGTTTGTTTTTTGTCAAAAACAAGAACCATTTTTAAATTGGCTTGAGTATGCTCCAAAACCAAGGAGCAGCTTAACCACTGGAGTTTAAATGTTGCCCCTATAACATGCTTCTTAGACAGACCTGGTTGATTTACCAACTTGTTCTTCTGCTAGGAAATGGTCTAGGGTTAGGTACAACAGCAGACATTGGGAACTGGGCCTCATTTTCACTCATGAAATTAGTCTATATCTAATACCACTCCTGTCTCTGAAAACTGCCTGCAGAGATGAGCATTGGTTTGGCTCAGTTTTCACCAGAAGCCTGTGAGAGGATGTGAGGACACGAAAAAGAAACAGGAGTCAGTGATCATTGAAGCTCAGCACAGACCATGTGCTCTGAGCTTGTCCTCTGATTGGTCACTGCAAACATCTGACAGGGTGGACAAGAGTAGCATCCCTCCACTGACGAGACATTGCTCACAGAAGTTATTTGTAAGTGGTAGGAAACCTGATTTTCAGTAATAAAAGGCATTGATTAGGTCACTCAGCATCTCACCAAGTAGCAAAGTAAAGATTGATCTGAGGCTATAAATATCACATTGTTCCTTTCTCTCAGTTTGTCTTCTGTAGCATGGTTTTGGCTTTAGACTATATACTGCCCAGAATCGATGGTCTTCCATGGCCCATTTTTGTGTCCACTATGAGGCCCATACAGACCTGGGATTCCCACTTCCTTTTTGAACCCTTGCTGTGGTGAGTGGCTGCTGTGGGGCTGGGCGTGCTGATCCATTGAGGCTCATTGTGGGTCCTGCCTGGTCAAAGGTGCTTGATAGATACTGACCATGAATTTGCTCATTTCTTCCTCATGTGCTGTGAGGCCACTTAGTCAGCTGAGTAGATTAATGGTGACAATGAAATAAAGATGCAAACTGGAGTTCAGATCCATGAGTGAGAATCAGATCTGGTAGTCAAACAACGAGAAATTGCTTTGTAAAGTACAAATTCATGGGTTTCCCTTTAGAAATTGTCATTCATCTGGGGTGATAACCAGAGCTAATGGCAGCTTTATTGCCATCCAGCTGGGCATTTCCACAACTGTAGGGTATTTTACAAGCAGAGCCAGGCCCGTGAGAGCTCCTCTCCTCAGCTTCTAGGGGCAAGGAAAGAGGTAAAGGTGAGTGGAATTGCCTTTGCTTGTCTTGCCTGCTTCTGGGTGTGTCTTAGATGTCATGCAGTCGTGCAGTCTCCTCCCTGGTGCTGACATTGACCGTCTTTAGTAAGTGGATCGAGAAGATGAGGAAACTAAGTGATACCAAACCCTGCCGTGCAAGCCCGACGCGTCCTCCAGGAGATCCCAACAGACAACAGAGAGAACAGAAAGCAACAGAAGTATCGTGTGCTAAGGAAATGGGTGTGTGCCTTTACCTCTACCTCAGGTGTGCCGAGTTGTGCAGAAGGAGCCGGAGAAGAAATATAGGAATTAAAAAAAAAAAAAGTACTACCTTGCAGGAACATTCTGCAGCTGCTGCCTTCCCATGGCTGGGACAAAACTACCTGGCCAAGGCAGCTTATGGGAGGAAAGGGCTGGTTTTGGCTGACAGTTGAGATGAGAAAACTCCTCATGCCAGGGAAAAGCCTGGCAGGCCTGAGGAGGAGGCCTGGGTCACATTCCCCACACCCCCAGCAGGAAGTCGTCTGAGTAAGTGGCTCACACGGGGTAGGGATGAACTCAGAGAACTCAAGGTCCGCCTCCAATGATTCACCTTCTGGAGCAAGGCTCCACCCGCCAAAGGGACCACAATTTTCCCCGGTTGCCACCAGCTGGGGACCAGGTATTGTAAACTCATGAGGCCATGGAAGGCCTTCCACATTCAAACCCACACATCCTTCGTTAGAGTCCACATCCAAAGGACAAGGAGGCAGATACTGAGCACATATGCTCGGAGCGGGATCGTAGGAAACTGAACCGCTGCTAAGGAAGGTGAAGCACAGAGCCTGACTCCAGTGCTATAAAGCCACGTGCCCCAAAGAGCTTGTGATGGAGTCTGTGAAGGTATGCAGAGATGAAAACAAGAAAGAACTTACATCGTGTGCATGTGTGTGTGTGTTTTACATTAGATACATATGTACTCACGTGTAAATATACAAGTGTTCACTCTTACACATATCAGTGGACACACATCTCAAAACTGTGCTTACAAATATAACGTCAATAAAACATTAGTTTATCACTTCTATGACTTTTCAAAAATATTTTAGCCAGATACACAGGGTGGTGCACGTGTCTAGAGTTTGTTTGCAGTGGCTAGAGGATCTGGCGTGTCCATTCTTGCTCTCTATCTGCCTCTTTCTATCTCCCTCTCTCTCTCAAATAAACAATATTTTAAAAATATTTTATTTATTTAATATTGTGTGTGTGTGTGTGTGTGTGTGTGTGTGTGTGTGTAGGGGAATTTACTTGCATTTGAGAAGCACTCCCTGGACCATTGAGCCATACCCACCACAGGTTTTGGAGCCAGAAGAAAGGTTTTCATAGTTCTTGAGTCAGAATCTGATTCAGAGCCAAAATAACTTCTAGTGGCCTCCCCCCTTCCAAAGCCGAACTTGAGACGTGGTGAATCCTTCCTGAAAGCACACACGTGGTTACACGCGCGAGGTTTTCACCATGTCAAACACGTAGAGGCCGTGGGTGTTGCACAACGCCAAGGAAGCGGAGGGAGGACGAGGCAGGAGCACGTGGGCCACCCCGTCTGGAAACCACTTCTCAAGACGACGGAGGAGTCAAGAGTTTTCTGGAGCAGACTCAGAAAATGGCCAGAGAAGAGTTATCATTACATAAGACGGAGGAACCAGAAACACTGGAAAGTTCTTTACAGAGTTGTAGTGGACTGGCAAGACTATTTAAAAATGAGCTCGAAGGAAAGTGTGGGTGCATCTTTAAAATCGGACCAAGCGATGTTCGGAGATTCTTTAGTCGCCATCTAGTGGTTAAATGGAGGAAAGCACCTTCAAGTTTTTAAAAAATGCTGTTTCCTACATAGTTAAGTGCCCGGTAAGGAGACAGCCACTTTCAGGAACGAGCTGTTTGTTTCAAACTTATTAACGAAGTCAATGGGCACTGTAAAAACAGTAATTTGTAGAAGGCCAAGGCTAAAAGCACAGTTTTTGTCTTAATCTCCACCAGTACCCCGTATAAAATTTATATGAACCTGTTTGAAACAAAATTTAAAACGTGTTGGCAAAAATCACAGGATTCCAGAGAGTACAGTTACAAATATCGTATTCTACAAGCATATTGAATTTACCTATGCTTTTAAATTAGTTTACAGCTTTACAAATAATGTTAAATAATAATATTGGAATTCTTTACCAAAAAGTTCTGACATATTGCATGTTTCTTTTTATTTATTTTGCATATTTCCTAATGTCATGTTCAAAGTTCTCTGTAGAAATGGAAATGAGTCATCAGAAAATCTAGGGTATTCCTAGATTTTTTTAGTGTTATTTTCACCTTATATGTTTATCTTTTGATTTATTTACACATTTACAGAGAAAGAGGAGATGATGCATATTCACCTTTCAGTGATGAGGTGATGACCTGGGCGTGTGGTCTGATTACCAATCTTTTAATCTCCATAAGGAAAACAACTGGAAGGCACTACTAGCCTTAAAGCCCAGAGGTCTGGTTTACAGAGTTGTAAAGCCATCTGTTTTCTGACTTTATTCCATGATCCTCTGGCATATGTGCATGGCTTCTGTTCATTTCTTTGTGGTGTTTTCATAACTTAATGTTGTCTCTCTCTTCTTCTAAGGTTCTCCTGTACGTCTCATTATTTGGGGTTAAGGAATTGGTTTAGGGGTGACATGTAACTTAGTATGGAACAAGGCAAAGAAAAAGCCTTTGAAAGATGTCGCTCACCACGAATAAGAAGGAGCATAGGGAGAAACGTTTCCTTCTCTCCCTGCCTGTTGGTTTCTGAAGATGTGAAGCTTAGACCTGCTGAGGTCACCTTGTGAATGAACTTGCACGTCAAGAGTGACAATGCGCTGCTGGGCCAGTCCGGGCATGGTGCACAGGCCTGTAATCCCAGTACTTGGGAAGCAGAGGTAGGAGGATCAGCATGAGTTCAAAGCCACCCAGAGACTACTGGGTCTGTGAAGTAGTGTGAGGCACTACCTTGAGAAACCAACCAACCAACCAAACAAACCAAAAGCATGGCAATGTGAGTAAGGGTGACCAAGGAAGCGTGGTCATTAATAACACTCTTCAGACATTAATCAACCAGAAGCTGCCCTACCTTTGAATTTATCATATAAATAGCAGTTTCTCCTTTTAAAATCAATTTAAAAGTGTTAATGCTTCTTACAGGTAAAAACATCTTAGAAAAACAGGTAAATAGAAATAATAATCATAAATATTTATTTAGCTACAATTAATGCTTATTAGATAGTATTCAAATAAATCACTTGAAATGTTTGGTTTTATCCAATTAACAAATGCTGTAATGGGAAAAGATCCAACAAAATGTACTTGGTGAGTTTTAGGTTGAGACAGGGAGAAGCCAAATCCTACGGGAAGAATAATCAAAGATGAGAACACTGGAATTCTGTTGACCATGTCATAGGTAACAAAATTGAACAGAAGATTTAAAAGTAAGCTATTATAAATTCCTCAAATGGAAAAACAGATAAGCCCAATCAATATTCAAAATACATGTTTTACTAAACTTTGTGGCTATAAAAAACACACACACACAATTTTATAAATCCAAGTAAGATGAATGCTAGTTTATTTTTCTTGCCGCAAGATAGGATTGTTCCTGCCAAAGGAGAATTTTGCAAAATTTCATTTACAAAGTGCATTTCCCCCAAAAGTTTGAGTCCTATTGTTCTCTTCCTTAACTTTCTACAAAATCAGAAAAAGTCAAAACTTCATTCTGAAGTGAAAACTAAAAGGAAAATAAGTTTATTTTTTAATTCAAAGAAAAATATAAACAATGGAGCATTTTCAAAGTTCTTGGTTTTAGTAGCTATGAAATTATTTAGATTACATATACAGGTAAGAACTTGAAAGTTTTAGAGATTTCCCTTGTATTGCTTTTAGTGTGTTCATGGGCACCTATGAACAATGAACGAATAAAGAAAACATAGCATATGTACACAAGGAAATACTACTCAGCCATAAAAATAGAATTGTCATTTGTAGCAATATGGGTAAAATGGAAGACATTATCTTGAATGTAACAAATCAAGCACAGAAAGGCAAAAAACACAACATACCCCTTATATGTGCAGGATACTTCTTGATGTCGCGGAAGCAGAGTAGAATAGTAACCTTTAGCCTGTGCACGTTTTAGGGCATGGGAATGAAGAGAGAATAGTCAGTGGGCATAGAAGTATAGCTAGGGGTCAAGGATGTAGCTCAGTGCTAGAATGATTAACTGGCATGCACAAGGTCATGGGTTCAATCCCCACCACCTCAAAAAAAAAATCTTTTCTCACACTTTCTCCAAATTCCCCATCCTTCTGCTCCCCAACTATTTTTGTTCAACTTGTCGCTGCTGTTGCTGTTGGATGATGCAATGCATCCAAAGTAAGACGGGTCTTAACTATGACTACAGAATCTTCAGAAAAGCATTATCATGCTATCCATTCATTCAAGTCTGTAAGTTTTGTCTACTTTGATTTTGCACTGTAAAAACATTAGTATTTATTTGAAATACAGAGGGGATAGGGCTGGAGAAAAGGTGAGCATGGACATACCAGGACCTCCTGCTGCTGCAAATGAACTCCAGATACATGGGCTCCTTTGTGCACCTGGCTTTATGTGGGGTGCCTGGCTGGCAGGCTCTGCAAGCAAGTGCCCTTAACCCCAGAGCCATCTCCACAGACCCTAAATTCTGACTCCAAGGGACTTAATCTATCTTCAGGAGCAATATGCATTGTTTATGTGGAAGCTTCCCAAGGTCGATAATATTCTAGCTGTTCCCTTCAGAGGAATGGAACCCAGGCCCTTCACAGCTTTGGTGTCTCACTACATTTTCTACTGTCAAATTGGTTTCAGGTACTGAATCACTGAAGCTATGAGAGGCTCATGGGGTCCAGGGGACACTTCTTCTGAGATTCATTTAATACAGAAATCATATACATTTAATACTGAAAGCCGGCTGTTGAGCGAGAGCTTCCAGACAGAGGTTGTCGCTTTACTCCCCGTGCTCTTTTAGCCTGTTGTGGATAAGAGACACTCATAGTGCCTGGCCTTCTTTAAGGGATCTAAGTATTTCCTGGTGGGACAATCTTTTCCTATGTTAACTGTTATTGAATCATTAACTTTCCAATTTTCCTCCTGTAGTCTGATCACATTGAGACTTTTCTTCATTATGCCATTGCTCATGAAATAAACCACATGCTCTAGCTTTTTTTTTTTTTTTTTTTTTGAGGCAAGCCCAACAGACAGACTGACCTGGAATTCCCTATGTAGTTTCAGCATGGCCTTGAGCTCACAGCAATCCTCCTACTTCTGCCTCCCGAGTGCTGGGATTAAAGGTGTGTGCCACCATACCCAGCTCAGACTGACTTTTTTTTTTTTTTTTTTTTTTTTTTAAATCTTTTTATGTATTAGTCAGAGAGAGGGAGAGGAAGAGAGAGAGAATGGGCATGCCAGGTCTCTAGCCACTGTAAATAAACTTCACATGCATGCACCACCATGTGCATCTGGCTTAAGTGGGACCTGGAGAATCAAACCTGAGTCTTTAGATTTCGCAGGCAAGTGCCTTAATGGCTAAGTCATCTCTCCAGAGATGTGAGAGAGTGAACAAGCAAGAAAGAGAGAATTGGCATGCCAGGGTCTCCAGCCTCTGCAATTCTATATAGACTCACAACACTTATGTAAAATATTTTTGCTACCAAATGTATCTTTAAAAACACTTACAATTAAAAGGGTAAAGGAAAAAAATTCTAAGGTTTTAAAAAATGTAACAGTCCACAATTTAATCCAACTATCTTTTTAGGGCTTTCACAAAACTCTCTTCAAGGCTGAGATATCAGATTGCAGCAACATCCAACACCTGGCAGGTATTTTTAATTGCTTTTCAAAATAAGTGTAACATCATCCAAGTATATTAAGAAGGGTGCATTATCAAGAGGTTTTTGTGAGAAATGTCTAAAGAACAGGTTAAGTCACAAGTCTCAAAGGCATTTCTGTAGTGTATACACACGACACACACACACACACACACACACACACACACACACACACACACACTGTGCACTATGTGGAACTCCAAGCAACTGCTGGTGTTGGTGGAATACGACAGCTGACCTTTTCTTTTGACTCCCAGAGCATCTGGGGTGAAAGGAGACATTCTGACCACCATGCAGGTGAGGAATCCAGTGTCTTCTGCCGGGGTTTCTTTGTACAATACTGTCAGCAACACTGCATATGTCTCTCTTGAACTTTATGGAAAAGGCCAATACACGAAAAGAACTTATGAAAGTTGGACTAGGGTTTAGAGGAAGCAGAAAAACGACGAAGGATATACAATTTTAGGTGGACCTTACCATCAGGTGATAACTCTGCACATGTACAATGGACGGGGGCATAAATGTGACTTACACGTCTCACTTTCGTCCTTGGCAACTGTAGCAGACAGCTTTAGGTTTGCTGAGATGAACTTCCAGATCAGGCACAGTTATGGAGGAAGGGATATTATTTATTGAAGCTTACAGATCCAGGGGAAGTTCCATAATGGCAGAAGAAGCTGGCCTGCCTTCACAGGGCCAAGCAGAGAAAGAAAAAGCCAACCAGGCACACAGCACACAGAGCAAAAACTACAGCCAAAAAGTCACACAGCACACTTCAGGAACTCCTGCTAGGCACACTTTGCATATCTTTACAATTGGAATCTCAAACCCACCACCACACCTTAAGACCAGCCCCCAGTGACATTGCCTCTAGCAAGGTGATTGCAGATGTAAACTATAACTAATAAAATACTGAATATATTGGGGGACATATATTCAAACTACCACAGCAACTTTAGGTCGGACTTTTTGGTGTATTGACCTTATAAGTGACCTACAAACAGATATAAGTCATGTAATGAAGCATTATTGTGGTAGAGTTTCTATATTTCTTTCATATAATGCATCTGACAGACACTTGATAAGAGACTTAGCAAAGAATACTTAAGAGTTCAAAATATCAGATTCAAGTTGAAGAGATGGCTCAGCAGTTAAAGGCAAGTGCTTGCAAAACCTGACAACCTGGGTTCAATTC
The DNA here is from genome assembly GCA_036365145.1 of Orientallactaga sibirica. Classification (NCBI taxonomy): domain Eukaryota; kingdom Metazoa; phylum Chordata; class Mammalia; order Rodentia; family Dipodidae; genus Orientallactaga; species Orientallactaga sibirica. Next base: position 1,514,418 of record JAEOAD010000051.1, read on the forward strand.
CCCAATCCCCACATAAAGCCAGATGCACAAAGTGGCACATGCATCTAGAGTTTGTTTACAATGTCAAGAGGGTCTGGAATGCCCATTCTCATTTTCTCTCTCTTTCTCTCTCTTCTTGAGGATAAATAAAAATAAAAACATTTTTAAAATATCAGATTTAGGGAAGCACATTTTAAAATCCATTTTATCTACATGTAGACCCATTTCTCTGAATAAAAGACACATATAAAACTAAAGTCTGCAGTCTTCTTCATTTTTTGTCTCGGTTTATAACCTCAATTAATCCAAATTAAGCTACTTATTCATACCATTGACTTAGACATTAAAGATGTTTTGCCTCTTGTAAAAAGTAATGATTCTGCTCTAAGTAACACATGTCTAAATCCACCAGGACCTGTGTAACCAATCTTAGCAAAATACTTGCTCTAGCAATATATTATCCAAATAAAAGAAAAGAAAAGACTTCTTGTGCTGTGGCTTGCATGTAGAATGTTCCCCCGTAGGCTCATGTGTTTGACCACTTAGTACTCAGATGGTGGCATTGTTTTGGAAGTTAGGTGGAATCTTTAGGAGGTCAACTCTTTCTGGAAGAAGTGAATCACTAGGGGTGGCCTTGAAGTTGTGTGAGTAGGGCCCACTTCCTGTCCTCTCTCTGCTTCTTGACTGTAGACACACTGTGACAGCTACCTCACATTCCCTTAGCCATGTCTTCATTGTCTTGCTTTCCCGTAATGTTGGGCTGTGTCCCCTCAAGTTGCTTCTTGTCAGGTATTTGACTAAAGAATAATAATAATAGAAGAACAACTAATTCAGAAAATTGGTACTGAGGAGTGTTAAGAAAAGTAATTGATATAGAAAATTGATAGGACCATGTGATAGTAGACAGAAATTGCCTAGGCAGTTAGGGTAACAGAACCCCACAAGTAATGGTTTTCTATTCCTTCAATAAAAGCAGGAAATGCCACTAAGCTTGAAGAACCCTGGATGTTACACTGTCCAGGAAAGATCTCTAGATGAAGCTTGCACTCTTCCTAGAGGACAGAGACTCTGATCCTCACCTAGGATCACTGGCAAAGCTGGAAAATCCCGTCTTGTTCATAGTAACACGCAGACCTGGTCCTCCTCACATAGCCCCTCCCCATAAAACCCAGATCTGAGTCTCGAGGGGGGATTCTCAAACCCCCTCTTGCTTCTTTCTCTTATGTCTAGACTTCAGGCCCCTTCTCTTTGTCCTCCTGAAGCTTAAAACTGTAATGAAATCTTTCTGAACTTTATCCTCGGGTCCAAGGATTTCATTCTTTGAATTCACAGGACAAGGATCTGGGAACACCCCAAATTATTGGTGCATCGGTGTACAAGGAACCCCAAATTCCTGTATCATATGGTCCTACCAATGCATAGGGTGACTGCTATGACCAATCTGACCATGTGATTCCTAGGCCTTTGTGTCTGATTTGTGAGAGGACTATGGAAGAGTCTGGAGTTGCAGACTAAAGAAACACTCGAGTGCTGTAAACAGAGCTCAGTCAGGCATTCTGGTGGGAATTTGGAAGAGCCAAATGCTAAGAGAAATGTGGATAATGAAAGCTCAGCTCACAATGTTTCAGAAGGGGAGGGAACTGGAATAGCAGCAATTTATGGCACATTATTTTTGTTTTTATTTGTTAATATTTTATTTACTGTGTGTGTGAGAGAGAGAGAGAGAGAGAGAGAGAGAGAGCACGGATGGGCACCCCAGGGCCTCTAGCCACTGCAAGCAAACCCCAACTCCAGAAACATGTACCACCCTGTGTGTCTGGCTTACATGGGTATTGGAGAATTGAACCTGAGTCCTTAGGCTTTTGCAGGCAAGTGCCTTAATACTTAAGCCATCTTTCCTGCCCCAATGTCACATTTTTATCAGGAATCTGGCTGCATTCTGCCCATGTCCTGAAAATTGGAGTAAGGCTGAATTCAAAAGTAATGGGCTAATTGGTTTGGCAGAGGAAATTTCAAGACAGGATGGTCATGTTAGTACTTATTGCTCTTATTTATTTCTACAGTGAGGAAAAGGAGCAAGTGAAGCAAGGAAATATATATAAAATCATGTTCGTTGAGGAATTGGATGCGTTTAAAGTTGTAGACAGAGAAATACAAAGCAGCTCTGTCAGCCCTGTTCCACTAACAGTTTATGCTTTCAAGGGGACAATGGGACTGCAGGGCATTCTGAGGGCAAGACCCCTCCAACGGAAGGCTCCATATTATGAAAATGCAAAAATCACTTGAAGGTTTTTCCTGTTCAAATGCAAAAGAAACTGCGCAGACAAGTATTTCCCAGGGCCAGTATTGAGGCTCCTGAAACTGAGATCCAAGGTATCAGACTAAGCCTCTAGCTAGCAACAGAACTTGGATCTGCTGAGGCTATGTAGTATGGTGCAAGTTTTGTTTACAAATGACAGAATTTTCATGCATAGTACAAATACCTTAATAGGGTCAAAAAGACAAACTTGGGGATAGAATCATTTTCACATTTGATCCAGGCATCCATGTTTGAGGGAAGCTTAGGACAAGCCAGCAGTTTTGTTCGGGGAAGAGCAGCAACAGAACTCTAACTTCTAGGAGAAACAAAATGCCCAAAACAACCTGTGAGCAGGCAGCCTGGGAGCACTGACAGCTGGCAAGAGCCTCCCTTGCCATCCAGAAGACAAACCAGAAAACATCCTGGCCACGATGGACGCGGGAAGCATCTCAAACACAAAGGAGGTGAGTCACAGCCTCGCTGGGGCAGGACAACTGCACAGCCTTTGACGTTGGTGTTCCTGTGTCTTTCCACACAATTCTTATTTATCTGAGTCACTCTGAAATTTGAACTCTGAAAGCCAGTCCTAATAAACGGTGCTTTTTAAAAGTCTCATAAATTTCACTTTCTTTTGAAAAGTAAAACTCAAAGTGAAAACTTGGAACAAAGTCATTTCATTCTGACACTTTCTAATTGCTAAATTTTATTTGTAAAACAGATTTAAAAATGTTTTTAGAAAAACAAGTTCCGCCAGGCGTGGTGGCACACACCTTTAATCCCAGCACTCAGGAGGCAGAGGTAGGAGGATTGCCGTGAGTTTGAGGCCACCCTGAGACTACATAGTTAATTCCAGGTCAGCCTGGGCTAGAGTGAGACCCTACCTTGAAAAACAAAAAAAACAAAAAAACAAACAAACAAACAAAAAAAAACCAAGTTCCCAAATCATAACTTTAGACAATAGTATTCAATATAGTAAAATATTATTTTGAATGAATATCAACTAAAAATGTAGGGCTGTTTCAGATATGTATTCTTCAATTAAAATTTATGCTTGCATTCACAAGGACACAGGAATAAAATGGAAAACAATGGTGACTAAATTTTTATATGCCATAATGCTTTATATAACAAACAATACAATTCTTCTCACCATGTTGCTTCAGGTTGTTTAAAGCTAAGGAAACAATAGAAATATTCTGCTGCCATCTTGTGGTCATGAATTGTAACTGGATTTTTTTTTTTTTTAAACAATAGCCTACTCAAATTTTACAATGCTTTATAACTATGAAGTGAGCTTCTTTCTTTCAGAAGGCTAACTTGCCAAGCATGAACAACATATTAATGTGGCAGAAATCCCAAACACACACTCATTATTTGGAATGTAATTAAATTCTGGCAAAATGATGATTTGTTCTGTACTCCCTGTGTGCCAATGCGGAAGGAGCAGACTTGGGGAACCAATGGAAACTCATTAGGGTTAGAGCCCAAGACCACGCAGAGTTAGGAAGGGATAGATCTGGGACATGAACGTCAAATCTAAATTCAGAACTTTAGTAATTACTGTTCGTTTAAGCACACCTACTGTTTACCAAGCATCATGCTAAGTAACCAATGGTGATAATATTCTTGGATACAAATGTCACCACTGGTGTTTCCCTTATTCGAATGGGGAGATATGGAAAGTCCCAAGTAACTAAGCTGCCACTAACCAAGATGGGACTTGAACCTCAGAGTGCTGTACTTACTCCTACAGTGCTCACTGCCAAATATGAACCTCAGAGTGCTGTACTTACTCCTACAGTGCTCACTGCCAAATATTAATGCACATGAAAAGCATCACAGAGACTTTATGAAAATTCAGATTCCTGGGCTCAACATTTAGGCATTAGAGAGAGAGAAAGAGAGAGAGGTCATGCCAGGGCATCTGGTCACTGTAAATGAATTCCAGAACCATGCACCACTTTGTACATCTGGTTTACGTGGGTACTGGGGAATCAAACTCAGGATGTTCGGCTGGGCCATCTCTCCAGGCCCCAACACCCAGATGTTCAACAGAGGTCACTTTATTTTAAACATGAAGACTTAAGGATCACATCATTCCAACTGCCAGTGTTCAACAGAGGTCATATTATTTTAAACATGAAGACTGCTATAGATCATTCAGAAATGCCAGAACCTGCCAGTGTTCCCACTTCTTAGAACTAGTAATCAGTATTATAAAATGATAAAGGGAAAGTAAGATTTTTTTTTTTTTTTTTTTTTTTTTTAGCTTTTTTCAGAAATGCCAGAACCAGGCTGAAATTAACTCTGTAGTCTCAGGGTTCTTAGAACTAGTAATCTGCCTAGTTATTAAAATGATACGCCCGGCTGGAAAGTAAGATTTTTGTTCTAGTTCCTGGACCACTTTTCATCTGTTCTGCCAAGGAGCATAATCTTTGTCTGAAAGGGAGTCTCAAATGCTGGCAGTAGGGAATACATTTTGAAGACACGATGAGTGACCACCCAGCTATTTTCATGGCTTTCTGTCCTCTAGTCCAGATAACTGAAATGCTAGAAATGGAGAGTAGCTCTGACTGATCCTGTGTGAGGAACCAATGACAGTGATTTATAACACTGGGAATTACTCCTATGGGTTAGGGACTCCACATGAACAAACGTTGTTTAAAAAATGGCAGCTAGGCAGATAAGCAAAGAAATAAATCAAAGACTGAAGAAGTGGTTGTTGGGTGTGAGCAAACTCCAAAGGGCCTTCCCTAAAGGGCAGTTCATCAGTATTTAGAAATAGAAAGAGATCTTTCAAGTAAAAAGTGGAGACTAATTGCAGATTTTCCACCTCTCTTTTTCTTAACATTCATACTTACAATAAACAACTTCAAAATCACAATAAAAAATTTCAAAATGCAGAAACCTGAATATATAGTAGCAGACTAGAGAATATATATCTTTGAAGCTATAGATAAAATTCAGGTATTATTGCTGATGTAGAAGTCTGTACAAAGTGAAAACTAAGGTTGTGAAAAGGAAGGGAAGTCAGTGAACTATTGGGGTAAAGATAGTTTTCATGACTACTAGGGGGATGAGGTATAAGTACCAAAAACTCCTATATCATGTCTGGATCATACAGTTTGGTGTCTCACTGCACATAGTGTCTGGATCGTACAGTTTGTGTCTCACTGCACATAGTGTTGGTGTCTCACTGCAGTTAGTGTCTCACTGCACATAGTGTCTGGATCACACAGTTTGTGTCTCACTGCACATAGTGTCTGGATCACACAGTTTGTGTCTCACTGCACATAGTGTCTGGAGTTTGTGTCTCACTGCACATAGTGTCTGGATCACACAGTTTGTGTCTCACTGCACATAGTGTCTGGATCATACAGTTTGGTGTCTCACTGCACATAGTGTCTGGATCGTACAGTTTGTGTCTCACTGCACATAGTGTCTGGATCGTACAGTTTGTGTCTCACTGCACAGTTTAGTGTCTGGAGTGTCTGGATACAGTTTGTGTCTCACTGCACATAGTGTCTGGATCAGTTTGTGTCTCACTGCACATAGTGTTTGGTGTCTCAGTCTCACAGTGTCTGGATCACATACAGTTTGTGTCTCACTAGTGTCTGGATCAGTGTCTGGACAGTTTGTGTCTCACTGCACATAGTGTCTGGATCACACAGTTTGTGTCTCACTGCACATAGTGTCTGGATCACACAGTTTGGTGTCTCACTGCACATAGTGTCTGGATCAGTACAGTTTGGTGTCTCACTGCACATAGTGTCTGGATCACACAGTTTGGTGTCTCACTGCAGATAGTGTCTGGTCTCACTGCACAGTTTGGTGTCTCACTGCACATAGTGTGTCAGTTTGTGAGTGTCTGGATCATACAGTTTGGATCGTACAGTTTGTGTCTCACTGCACATAGTGTCTGGATCACACAGTTTGTGTCTCACTGCACATAGTGTCTGGATCATACAGTTTGGTGTCTCACTGCAGTGTCTGGATCACACAGTTTGTCTGGATCATACAGATCATACAGTTTTGTGTCTGTCTACAGTTTGTGTCTCACTGCACATAGTGTCTGGATCATACAGTTTGGTGTCTCACTGCACATAGTGTCTGGATCACACAGTTTGTGTCTCACTGCACATAGTGTCTGGATCACACAGTTTGTGTCTCACTGCACATAGTGTCTGGATCATACAGTTTGTGTCTCTGCACTGTCTGGACATAGTGTCTGGAGTGTCTGGATCACAGTTTGGTGTCTCACTGTCACATAGTGTCTGGATCACATACAGTTACAGTTTGTCTCTCACATAGTGCACATATCATACAGTTTGGTGTCTCACTGCACATAGTGTCAGTTTGGTGTCTCACTGCACATAGTGTCTGGATCATACAGTTTGTGTCTCACTGCACATAGTGTCTGGATCATACAGTTGGTGTCTCACTGCACATAGTGTCTGGATCACACAGTTTGGTGTCTCACTGCACATAGTGTCTGGATCATACAGTTGGTGTCTCACTGCACATAGTGTCTGGATCACACAGTTTGGTGTCTCACTGCACATAGTGTCTGGATCACACAGTTTGGTGTCTCACTGCACATAGTGTCTGGATCATACAGTTTGTGTCTCACTGCACATACATACAGTTTGTGTCTCACTGCACACAGTTTGGTGTCTCACTGCACATAGTGTCTGGATCATACAGTTTGGTGTCTCACTGCAGATAGTGTCTGGATCGTACAGTTTGGTGTCTCACTGCACATAGTGTCTGGATCATACAGTTTGTGTCTCACTCAGATCACTGCACAGTAGTGTCTGCACATATCTTACAGTTTGTGTCTCACTGCACATAGTGTCTGGATCGTATTACAGTTTGTGTCTCACTGCACATAGTGTCTGGATCATACAGTTTGGTGTCTAACCACACACCAACCTGACTGCTTTTGTCCATCAGAGAAGCCTGTTCAATTTGTTGTGAGTTCATAGTGTCCAAAGAGCTTTCTCAGTACCCAACTTTGTGGCCAAGCCAAGCCACCATACTCTGTTCTTCCTATCCTCATTTCTCCTGATTGGAATGGGCTTACATTTCTTACTTGTGGCTGGACTCCTTTTGATCTTTCAAAATTCAGTTCAACACGATCCTATTCCTGGTGTCACAGCAGGAAGGCATCTGCCCATGTCTCTAGCACGCTTCCTGAAGTGTGATGCCGGTGGCTTTCACTATTAAGACCCAGGCATATCATCCTTCTTAATGGGCCATTAACCACACTTAGGACTCTACTCCAAGTTGAGCCCAATGTCTGGGATAAGGAAGAAATGCATCTAAAATTTTCTTTGATATTAACTGGATAACATGAATTTATACTATCTTGCTTGAAGGAACTCTCTTTGAAATCTGAGACACTATGACTACAAAACCAAAATTTACCTTCCCAATAAATGACCAAAAGTCCATACAATGGAATGTGCTGAGAATTGCATGGGTATAAGATCCAGTACAGAAAGCAAATTAAGGAAAAAGTTCAGTCTTTCCCTTGAAATACTCAAATTTGCATCCTTCTTTAATTCCTCCCCATCACCTTCTTTCTGTTCCTTTTACTCCCCATTTAGAACTGGTGGTTTTGTTCTCTGTATGTTATAGTTAATGTAGACTTTAGGTACTTGGCCTTTTACTGACCACAGTGTCCCATGCTTTGTTTAGGGTTGGAGACTTGTAGAACACTGTCTTAGGAGTCATTTGCTCCTGGGAGAATGTTGACGCTGACTTCAGGACAGTCTTAGGACTTACAAACCATATTTGCATAGTTTTCTATGTAAAGAGGTCTTCTGGAGTTGTTAGACTAAAGCTAATGCTATTTTTTTGTTATTATAAGTGAGTTTACAAAATAGCACTTTCAAGCTCTATAACTTCATTAATTTTATTAGATTTTAATCATTGCTAAATTGTCTGTGGCTGGAATCAACACGGAGCTACAACTAGTAGAAAACTGAGCATGCATACAATCGAAATGCTTATAACTATGGACATTACTTTTCTGGGACAAAACACTGACCCGAAGCAGAGAATGAAAGGGTGAGGTTTATTCCAGCATACAATCTCAAAGGACAGTTTCCTCATGGCATGGCAGAGCAGAGGCTGTGCACTCCCATCTGCTCCCAGCAGCTGGGATACAATAGCAAGAATGAGTTAGCTCTGGCAGGAGGGAACTCAGCTGTAACACCCCAAGGCCCCCTCCATGTGACACACCTCCTCCAGCAAGGCTCCACCTCCCAAATTGTCACTAGCTGGGTTGAATTTGAGGCTTAACCACATGAGACTATGGGGGACATTTCACACTCAAACCACCACAATTGCCTTGACTCCTTGGACACATACTTGATCCATCACCTTTCCCAAGGTCACCTTGGAATTAGGAATCAACAATCTAAAGCAAATGAATTCTTAATGCATGCACAAATCAGCACATAATTTAATAATCAGAAGGAAACTTTCTGCAACGGGCTTCACTCAATATCAGAACATAACTACAGCTTTCCATATTTTATTCCTTTTTTTCTCCCCCATCAAGGAGCTGAAAGTGTTTTAAGCTCATCTTTTGTCTGAGCAATCAATTCTCAGGAAGACTGCCTGTCAAGCCTCTGGCTTGCAGAAAATACAAAGCGGAGAATATCAATAAGCTTCCTGCTGCGTCTTCCCTCGCAAATGGTCAGATTGCTGCTGTTATGCCAGCTACCTACTTTCTGAAGCTGAGTAGTCTGCCTCCCGAGGCAGAGAGTCCAGGAACCATCCACTTTCAAGATCTTGGCATTCACCTAGGGACTCGTTAATTGGCTTTTTTTGCTTTTTTTCACATTTTAATTAGACAAATTAGCATGAAGAAGAATGATTGCATTCAATGGCATCTTATTTCTGATATATTATTGCTCCAATCTGGTTTGATGTGGTAAACATCAAGTTTAAACGTCAGAAAGCATGATGCACTGTTGATAATCGAGTGATTATGAAAAGTATAATTATTTCAAAGTGAGTTTCTATATCCACTATTAATTATCATGTACCACAGTAGTTCTAAAATAATGAAAATAATGTCCCTATTTATAAGCTTTTAAACTCAACACATATGTGGATTTCAACTGGTTGTAGCTCCATGTTTATTCCAGCTACAGAGAATTTAGCAGTAATTAAAATAATTTTACATTACAACAAGCAATTACCTCTGGGACCTGTGGCAAGCCCATAATACATGCCATTTTTTGTCATGTTTTAAGGGAAAGCTTTTCTAGTACTTTGAAACCTAGAAATTTAGTCTCATTGAAAGAACAACTTTTTGTTTTGTTTTGTTTTGTTTGTTTTTTGAGGTAGGGTCTCACTCTGACCCAGGCTGACCTGGAATTAACTATGCAATCTCAGGGTGGCCTTGAACTCAAGGCGATCCTCCTACCTCTGCCTCCGGAGTGCTGGGATTAAAGGCGTGCGCCACCACGCCCGGCTAAGAACAACATTTTGATGCTCAGAGAGCATGGCTTGGCCAGCACCCTAATCTGAAAGTAAATAGCATCCTTTTGATTTTTGAAGTTTTGATAAGTTAAGGAAAACATGAACTCTGCTGAGTGATTGAGTTCCCAGTAAATTCAATAAAAGAAAATACAATGTTGTGCCTGCATCATCTTCAGACACTCGAAGGCATTCAATATGTAAATCAGTTCCATAGCAGCTGCTCTCTGTAGTGGATCAGAGTTGGATGAAGTTATGAAAATGTGCATAGTAACACAGTGAGAGAGCTCAGGAGAATGGTGTCTTTAGAAAGTCAAATACTTCTTTTGCAAATATTCACATTACTTACAAAATCATATCCCGCCACAAGCAGTCGTGCTCTGAGTAGAAAGAACAGTGAGGACCCTGGAATTATTTCTCTCTAGTCCTCCATTCTGTCCTCCTTTACTCAAAATCCACGTGTCTTTCATTAAATAGGTCACTTGTCCAAGTCAATGTCTTTTTTGTACAGCGGGGGAATGGCAAGGCTGAACAGTGGATAGAAAACCAAGTTACAGGACCAGGGCTGGGCTCCTGGTTGTGATTAAGGTAACATCTCTTGTTGCCCTCTGTGTCCAAAATATGATTCCCAGGCTGGGGAGATGGCTCAGCAGTGAAAAGCAATTGTTTGCAAAGCCTGTTAGTGTGGGTTTGATTCCCCAGCCCCCAAGTAAAGTCAGACACACAAAGTGGCACACGTGTCTGGGTTTGCAGGAAGCCATCCTCTCAATCTTTCTCTCTCTTACAAATAAGCGTAATGAAAATATTTAAAGATTGCGATTTCAAGTTCAGCTTTACCACTTTGGAGTTAGGTTATAAGAACTGATTTTCTGCCTAACTTCATCTAGGACAAGAGGTTTTGGATTTACAATTGTGTTAGAGCAAGAATAATTACTTCTTTATGTAGGAATTGACAAAAAAGGGATGTGTCTGTTCTGAGTCATTTTAGATTTTTAAAGGATTACAAACAAAACAAAAGAATTAGTCACACGACTTCGTAAGTCTGCGACCCTGAAATGTTTACTTGTGGGCTGTGTTACTTACTTTTCTTGCTGCTGTGACCAGCTATCTGGTAAAAGGCAGCTTTGGGAAGGGTTTATTCTGCTTTATTTACATTTCGGGTGGGATACTTCATCGTGGCAGGAGCTTGAGGTGGCTTATCACATTACCTCTGCAGACAGGAGGTAGACATAAAGATAGAGAGATAGATAGATGGAGTGAGAGAGAGACAGATGAGTGCTTGTGCTTAGCTCCCTTTCCATGGAATAGTGCTGACCACAGTTAGGATGGGACTTTCTAACTCAGTTACCCCAATCCTTTAAGGACATGCACAGAGATTTGTTTCCATGGTGATTCTAGATCCAATCAAGTTGATACATACAGATTAACAATCACAAGGTCCGTCCCTTTACAAACAAAACCGGCTGAGCTCTGCTCTAGTTTATATAACTCTCAGGATCCTTGTAAGAGTGTTGCTCAATCCTTTATCTTTATGGCTTCAAGACTGTCTTACAAAGGGCCTCTTTCTCCTCCAACCTGCCAGTACTGGAGATCAGAGTCACTTGTGCTTCAAGGAGAGGTGTGTACCAAGGCAGCTTATAGAATGTTACCCTCAGACTCAGGGCACTCATCCTAAGGGATCTTTCATTTAGGGCTGTCGGATTTGTGTGTCTACTTCCTTAGATGCTTAGCATTGAGTCAGCCAATTACTGGAGTGGTGGTCTGTCTGAGGACAAAAAAGGTGACATGACTCAAGCATGGCGGTGCACACCTTTAGTTCCAGCACTTGGGAGGCAGAGGTGGATCACTGTGTGTTCAAGGCCAGGCTCGGGCTAGAATGAGTTCCAGGTCAGCCAGGACTAGAGTGACATCCTGCCTCAAAATACCCCCTCTATAAATAAAATCAGGGTCATGATGTTAGAGAATCTTATTTTATTTATTTATTTATATTTATTAAGAACATGCTTTTTATGGATACGTCATGTTGGTACCATCTTTTCTCTCCTCTCTGCCCCCATTCCACTGAGGGACCTCCTCAGCGGGGTTCCTGGCATGCTGCATGGCGTTGTGAGTTATGTGTTGGGTGGGAGCAGCAGTCAGTTATTGGGTGTGGGGAGCAGTGCCTCTGGGTATGACATCACAACCTGTGGCTCTTACAATCTTTCCGCCCCCTCTTCTGCAAAATTCCCTGAGCCATGGTGGGTGAGCTGTAAGTCTACTGCGGTGATGAGCTCTTAGGAGCCTCTGGATCTCTGCTTCGGTAGGTGTTGAGTGTCACCAGTATGTGTCTCCTTCACCCTGGTGCTGATTGTCAGGTTCAGCATGGAAGCAGCACTCTTGCTCATCTCCCCAGTTCCTCTGTGGATTCAGCTGGGGCTTGGCTGAAGTGCGAGGGGTGGTTTATCTCCTTGGGTCTCCGTACCTTCTGAAAAAGAAACAGTTTCTCCAACAGAGAGTGAAGTCAGTATAGGTTCAAAGGAGAAAGGTTCCTATGGTACAATTCATTTTGGGTTTAGTGTTGTGTTTATTTCCCCCCAACCTCACCTTCCCCTCTCCTCAAACCCTTCCATCCCTATTGTGTGGGCCTCAAGTTGCCTATACACTATGGCAGCAACTCAAACTGATTCAGGTTAGGAACCACAGGAGGGAGAACATGTGGTGTTTGTCTTTCTGTAATTGTGTGTGTTTTCTGAATATGATGTGTTCTAAGTCCCTATGTTTTCCTACAGATTGCATTGTATCATTTTTTTCTTACTAGTGAGTAGAATTCCATTGTGTATATGTACCACAACTTTGTTATCCATTCGTCCAGTGATGGGTCGATTCCAGTTCTTAGCTATTATGAATCAAGCAGCTACAAACATAGGTAAGAAAATACTTCCATAGTGGAGCATGGAGCATTTCGGGTAAATGTCCGGCAAGGAACTAAGTGGGTCTGTTGGTGGTCCTATATTCATCCTTCTCAGGAGTCTCCATATTGATTTCCGTAATGGTTGTATAAGTTCACATTCCCACCAACAGCGGGTGAGGGTTCCTCTTCCCCACATCCTTGCCAACATTTGTTATTGTTTGAATTTTTAATGACTGCTGTCCTTACTGTACTTTGTTTTGGTAAAGCTTCACCCCCCCCCTCCTGTTCCCTGCTCTGCCCCATCTCCCTGCCCCACACTCTACCTTCATTTTCCCATTCGTGTGTTCCTCCTTTGACTTTCAGATCACTTACCATCTGCTACCTTCCCTACCCACCTCCCTCAAAGCCTCTTTTATCCTCCTACATGGACCCTTTCTAGTTTTCTGGAATCCTCACACTCACACCTACCATAGTATGCATAGGTAAAGATTCTAAATTTGGTTCCATATATGATGGAGGACATGCAGTATTTATCTTCCTGTACCTGGCTTATCTCATTTATGTATTTTTTCAGTTCTATCCCTTTTCCAGAAAATTTTACAGTTTCATCTTTATGGCTGACTAGAATTTGAGTGCCACATTTGAATTATACATTCCTAAGTCAGTGGACATCCAGGACAATAGCAAGGAACTGGGTCAACCCAGAGGACCTGATTCTAATTAGAACTTTGCCACCCATCTGATGTGTGGCCTCATCCCATTTCTTTCAGGGAGTTTTTACATTTTCCAGACATTGTTCTAACCCTTTCCAGAATTGTGTGACTTTTGAAAGAGAAATCATACTTAAAAGTCTTCTCTAGAGTCAGAAATGATGAATGGTCTCTGAGGTTGAGGTCAGAAAGTGAACAAGCATTCACCTAATTAGTTCAGTGTTGGACCATAATACCTGTAATGTATTACACAGTGAAAATAAAGTAATGTACCTGTAAGGTACTACAGTAAGTAACTGGCTTGTTTTTAAAATATTAATTACAATTTACCATATTTCTTTTATTTTTTAAAAAATGATAACTTCTAGGCCAAATTTTATGCTTTAATGTCTGCTAGAGACTATTCACTTTAAAATGCTAATTATTCCATAAATGAGCATTTTTATCAGGCATAGTATTTTCAACTGAGAAAAACACCATTTATTTCTGGTGAATATTTAAGTGGATGTTTCAGTAAATACTTGTACATATATAATGCATGATGTGAATATATTCTGGAGAATGTATTTCTTTCCAGATTTTTGGAAACATGACTTTATTTGTGAATATACCCAATAACAGTACAGTAATTGTATCATTTACTTTCTGGTTGCTGGGACAAAACAGCTTATGGGAGGAAAGGGTTTCTTTCAAGTGATAGTTTTGAGGGGAAATTTCCTCATTGTAGGGAAAGCATAACAGACCTGAGCAGGAAGTCTGGGTCATACTTCCACATCAGCAGGAAGGAAACAGTGTAGGTCCTGGGCAGGAAGCTGTGCTCTATGACCCAAAAGTCCCCCTTTCGTGGCACACCTCTTCCAGAAGGGCTCCACCTCCCAAAGGTCCTAGAAGCTTCCAAAAATGACACCAGCTGGGGACCAAGTATGCAAAACATGAGCATATGGAGGACATTTCATTCAAACCACAGCAGTGACCGCTCATGGGTTTCCAACAGTTACATTCTCTCTTTCTCTTTAACAACAGAATGCTTACTAATTTTGCCTTGGCATGTGATACCGAAGAAAGGACGTCTATTTTCTTTCTTAAAGTAATTTTTATTTATTTGCATATGTGTGCATGTGTGTCTGTGTATGAGCAGGCCAGAGCCTCTTGCTGCTGCAAACAAATGCCAGACACTTGTTCTGCTTTTTACTTCTGGTTTATGTAGGTGCTTGAGGATTGAAACCTGGATGGCGAGTTTTGCAAGCAAGTACCTTTGACAACTGAGTCACTGGCTCAGCCCCTAGGACTACAGTTTTCTATGTCCCTTGAGGCTACTGTAGGACCACAGTACCAAGTGGTCTTCACCAGGAAGAGGGTCGGCCACATCCCTTCTTCTTCTAACTTGTGAGGTAAAATGCAAATGCGGATAGTTGGTGGCCTGCAGTTTTAGGGAGCCTGAGGTTGAAGGTTACACTATAGAGAAGGGAGCCCAACACCACCTTGCTTGTCAATTTCTCTGCACATGAATAAGCAAGATACAAGAGGACTATCAAACTCAGGACACTGGCCTTCTGAGGCTTTGATAAAACTTCCATAAAACATATACTACTCCCTTCAGTAATACATCATATGAGGTGGAAATTAACACATATCTTGTTTAAACTACTTATTATGCTCCTGCCATAATTGGTAGAACATGCTCTATGTGTATAGATGGATCGAATTAAATTTGTCATTGTTAAATCTCAGTTTTAGATCTAGGTAGTAGTATTGAACTGGCACCACCTTTTCCATTGCAAATGGGATGTAAAACATAACTTTTACTTTAAAAATACTACATTCCACCCATTTGGGTTGTTTCTTAAGTCTTTCAATGATAAAGCACTTTTCATTAAATTAATATACCTGAACGATGTTTGTTTTTGCTTTACTGATACACCATGTCTCATTGGCCAGTAAGTTTTTTCCAAAATCAGAAAACAAAGAAATATCAAGTTAATGCAGGAGTAAATATAAGTTACAGTTGTGTCTCTGCAAAAAACACCTGCACTGTATAGTGTAGTTTGAAGTATTTGTTATCTGTGAACTTTTTTGATATGGCTTGGTGGAAAAATGGGAGATACCTGTATAAAAAGAGGAAAATATACATTTCAGAATAATAAACACCCATGATATTTTCCATTTGAGGAATAATGTATTCAAATATAATATGTGAATTACCTATGAGAATAATAAAGTTGCTTATTTCCCTATAGTTAACACAGAGTATGAGCTTAGTCTCATAAAAGTAATAAGCAATTCCTTATTAAATATTAGGAAATTAATGCCTAGAAAATTTAAATTTCATATTAAAGAAATTCTCAAGGTATAATCCATACTTCTTTACTTCCCAACTGGTACTTTTTATAGTGTGATGTAAGGATTTTTATAAATGATGAATTATTGATGGATGCCATGCTGTTATTGGCTCCTCTGAGAAAGAGATTTAAAATTAAATTCTGGCTTGTAGGAAAGCTTTGGAATTAATTGTAGATACCTGCCAATTTCATGGCTCTGTCCCTTGCCCAAGGGGATTGCCATGGAACCTCTCTTATTTCTGCTGCTATCATGTTCTGCCCCGTGACTCGCTCATCAGAGGAGACCTACAATACCCGTACAGCCAAGAAACTGAAAATGAATGGGGAGCAAATCACACTCACGGCCATGGGAACTTTAAAGTTTCAATGATATAAACTTAGCATTTTAAGTTGCCTTGTTCATTGATAAAATCTTACGCTTGCTGATACTATCCAAAGGGCTATGAACATTAGAAAAGATCAAATGTTTTTCAGAAATACCAATAGCAGCCATTAAGTAAATTAGTTACAAAGTAATGATTTTTATTACACCACAGAAAATGGGAACAGAAAGAGGCTGGTAAAACAAAATCCGTCACCGCGGATGGATTCTGACTGGCGGGCTTGGGGCAATCCCTTCTTCTTCTTCTTCTTCTTCTCCTCCTCCTCCTCCTCCTCCTCCTCCTTCTTCTTCTTCTTCTTCTTCTTCTTCTTCTTCTTTTTTTTTTGGTTTTGCAAGGTCTCACTCTGGCCCTGGCCCAGGCTGACTTGGAATTAACTATGTAGTCTCAGGGTGGCCTCGAACTCTCAGCAATCCTCCTACCTCTGCCTCCTGAGTGCTGAGATTAAAGGCGTGCGCCACCACGCCCAGCCTGACGTTTTCTTGAACCAATGGAACTTTCAAAGATGAAAGCATGTGGCAGTGTCCTGGGGAAGACTAGTGATGAGGAAGAGAGGAAGGAGCCAGTGTTTGGTTCTCCCTTCTCAGCATTTCCCAAGGAACCTCTCCTTTTCACAAGGGCAGCTCTGCCTTCATGACCCATCATTGCTGCTTCTGTGTTTTGAGGTAAAACAGTTCATTCGGCCAGTGAGAATGAAACTAGATTAGCTGTTTGGGGATCAGAGGGTCAACATTATCCATTAGTTTCTCTCTTCGGAGTGCTTTAGGGAAGAGGTTGTGTGAGCGATACTTATAGTGAAAGAGCAAGATACAATGAACTAAAGAAAGTGATATTTGTGATTTAACATCCACAAAGCTGGCAAGAGTTCACAGAAAACAAGTGTCAGATAATGTGTGCCATCAGTGAGCTAAAAAAATGCAAAAGGAATGACGCAAGATGAAAAGCAGTTGTATTGTAACATACTTATCATGTACAGATACTTCATTCAAGAAGAGCAATGTGCGGAACAATTACGTAATCCCTAGTTATTCTAAGGGCTTCTTTGTCCATTCACATAAGTCTCAGGAAGGTGATGAGTTAATTGTGGGGGGAGGTGGAAATGAGCCAACTTGGTGACAGAGCTTCAAAGAATTTGGAAAGTTTGAGATGGTTCTGAATGAAGAGATTGCATTTTAGATGTTTTCTGTTCTATGACTGAATGCCACAAGCAGAGAAATTTATAAAGAATAAAGGTTAATTTAGCTCATGGATATGAATGGTACAAAGTTTAAGACTTGGTGATCATATCTGGTGAGGCCATTTTTGCTGGTAGGGACACCACAGAGGCCAGGGTGATGCAGGGTAGGACAGGTTAGCTTGGGTGTCTCTTCCTCTCATAAAGTCACTGACACAAACACGAGGACTCTAACCTCATGACCTCTTCAGATTCTAATTATCACCCAAGGACTTTGCCTTCAAATACCATTAATATATAACCTCAGAGTTTCGTTTCCAGCACAGGATTCCATTACACATATCTAAATCACAGAAGAGGGATCTGAAATTAGTGACTGAATTAGTGACAATGTCACCTTCTTCGTGTACAGAAATTGCTTCTAGCTGTTGACCTCCAGGACATAGAGCCAGCAAACCTCAGACATAGGACGGGAGGAGCAAGTATAAGGCATAAGGATTTAGAACAACAATTTCTGCCTGAAGAGTCTGGATTTCTGAGAGAATATCAAGATATTGATATTCATAACAAACCCAGGGTTCCAGCACTTGATTGTTTGAAAATTGTAGAGAAATTTTAGTTTCCTGTAGTGTTCATATGCATGTTACATTAATTGTTCTTAAAAGTTAGATAGAATTGGGCTGGAGAGATTGCTTAGTGGTTAAACGCTTGCCTATGAAGTCTAAGGACCCCGGTTCGAAGCTTGATTCTCCAGGACCCACGTAAGCCAGATGCACAAGGGGGCGCACGCATCTGGAGTTCATTTGCAGTGGCTGGAGGCCCCCATTCTTTCTGCCCATTCTTTCTCTCTCTCAAATAAATAAATAAAAATAAATTTCTGTTTTTTTTTTTTTTTTTGGTTTTTCGAGGTAGGGTCTCACTCTGGTCCAGGCTGACCTGGAATTTTCTCTCTCTCAAATAAATAAATAAATAATAAAATATTTTTTTAAAAAAAGAAAGAAATTAGTGGTTAAAGATTTTGAAAAGAAAAAAAAAGTTAGATAGAACAATAATCCCATGGAATACTTCTTTGGAGAGTGCCAATAGGGCCTCCACTTAGGGGAGTGCTGAATTAATGGCACCTGCCTTTTGGTGTGATGGCAACCCAGTATTTTGCGATCATCAGGTTATGAGTAATTCAGCTTTAGACCTATAGGAAATGTAATGTTCTTTCTCTTCTATTGCCCATCTGAATTCCCATTGAAATTAGCCCTTTTGATCTTGCTGGTAAAGGGGACAAAAGGAACAAAAAATTCTAACAATAACTTCAGTATCACAAGACTCACTCTGCCCTTATTTTTCTTTTTTTAAAATAAATATTTTATTTGCATTTACTTATTTGTGTGTGTGTGAGAGAGAGAGAGAGGGAGAAAGAAATTGGCAGAGAGAGAGAATGGGTGCACCAGGACTTCCAGCCACTACAAATGAACTCCAGATGCATGTGCCCCTTGTGCATCTGTCTTACATGGGTCCTGGGGAATTGAACCTGGGTCCTTAGGCTTTGCAAGCAAATGCTTTAACTGCTAAGCCATCGCTCCAGCCCCTCTGTACTTATTTTTCTACACAACTGTGTCATTGGCAATGTCTAGGTGGGGGGCCCAGGGAGGCATCTGCCCTTGGTTATCTGTGGCCCTTTCTTTTGGTGTCCACAGTGGCTTCGCACCCATGTCATCACTGGATCACAAGCTCAGCATTTCCACTTTTAGCTTCCACTCTCCTTTTTTGGGGCATGGGCATCTTTGCCTAGGCTGGCAGTCATCTTGTTTGTCCCCACACATTTACTCCCCTTTCCTCTCTCAAATCAGATCAGTTTTCTGTTGACACTACACCAAAGGGCACTGGGCGTGTTTGGTCTAGAAGAGACATTGAACTTTTACATCCCATCCTACTTTCTTGCCCACCCAAATGGTACCATATTCTTTTCAAGTTGTTGCTAATTCTCTTGAAAATTATTCTAGAGAAAACCTAACCAAAGCTGCTGAATGAGTTTTGGGTTTGCTCCAGGTACAAAGCAGACAGAAGTTGGCAAACTGTTTAAAATTTGGGTGGGAGAAATTTAGGAAGTAAAAGTTTAAGTTAATGTCATGAAATAGCATTTCACTTCATATTTCGTTTTTGCATACCAGGCAGGCCGGAAAGAAGCATGATTTACATACCTTAATTTATCATCATGAGTTCAGCATCTCTGAGGTGACAGCTTAATGACTCCCATCTCATTCAGGTGTCATTTTTTTTTTTTTTTGAGAGAGAGACACAGAGAGAGAGAGAGGGAGAGGAAGACAGATAGAGATGGGCACGCCAGCAGCATCTCAGCTGCTGTGAACGAAATCCAGATTGTGCGCCTCCTTGTGGTCAAGAGTGGCATTGTGCCCTTGCGTCACTTTGCATCTGGCTAAACATGGGACCAAGAGATTGGAACCGCTGGAGATTGGAACCAGCGTTCTTAGGCTTAGGAGGCAGGCGCCTTAACCGATAAGCCATCTATCTCTCCAGCCCTCAGGTGTCAATTTTAAAGATATTCTGAAATACTTGAGTTAGAGATCACAACTGACATGGCTTTAAATCTGGTGTACGTTGAAAGCTGTAGTATAAGAGTAAGATGTGAATAAAAGAACTCTTCCTTCTTTCAGGGTTTACTGTTTTCAGGACCTTGGGTGCCTTGAGTAGGGATGAACAGAAAGCATGTGCTTTCACGACTCCTTGAATGCATGTGAACCCGAACACTTTCTGTCTCAGCTGTATTTTGACTGTTTGTTTTAAAATATTTTATTTATTTATTTGGGAGAGAAAACGAAAGAAAGAGGCAGATAGAGAGAGAAGGGGCACACCAGGGCCTCTAGCCGCTTCAAATGAACTCCAGACACATGCACCGCCCTGGGCATCTGCCTTATATGGGTACTGGGGAATTGAAGTTGGGTCCTTAGGCTTCACAGGCAAGCTCCTTAACCTCTAAGCCATCTCTCCAGGCCAGTGTTTGTGTTTTATATTTTAAGATATTTTGGTCGTGTCACTTAATATTTGTTGATTTTTTTTTCTGTGATCCAAAAGATTTCCTTTTAAACTGACAAAAATAAATATGCCATTCCTGCTCACAAATTCTTACCAGAATAGGAATTGATTCATTTTTGTTTATCACTTTTGTTATTTTGTTTACTATTGATTTTTTAATTAATTAATTAATTTGCAAGCAGAGAGAGAGAGCAAGAGAGAGAGACAGAAGAGAGGCAGAAAGATAGAGAATGGGCATGCCAGGGCCTCTAGCTACTGCAAACGAACTCCAGATGCATGTGCCCTTTGTGCATCTGGCTTATGTGGGTCTTGGAGAATCGAACCGGGATCCTTTGGCTTCGCAGACAAACACCTTAACCGCTCAGCCATCTCTCCAGCCCTATTATTGATTTTTAAGTTAGCTTACAAAGTCGTGGGTTTCATTAAGACATTTCCTTACATGTGTGTCACTATGGTTCACTCTCATTCATCCCCTTCCCCACCGCCTTTCTGTCTCTATGTCCCTCTTGCTAGTAGTTCTAAATTAATTCTCTTAAATTACCTAAATAATCTATTGCAAAGAAATAGCCCTGCCATTTCATGTATGATAAGGAAACATGAGACGATTTCCCACACATGCATTTTAGAAGCAGAAATGGCAAAATGCAGAGCCTTGTTCACCCACATCTGCTCTGTGAATGGACAGTAGTTAAGTGGGGGAGGGAGGCACCATTGGTGAATTCAGGAAACTTTGGTGTAAATAACTTTGCTCCCATTCTGTCTGCTGTAATTAAATGCTCTTTGTTATTCACAGAGTAAAACCTGCCCCTGTTGAACTCTTTTCCCAAAGAACTAGGGGACAATGGGGAGCTAACCTGGATTTACATTTTGTCATTCATCATTTCTGCTGGAATTTAGCCTGTGGGCATATACTTCAGGATTTCCCATAGGTGGTATAAAAAAAAAACAAGTGAATATCTCCCGCATGACAGTTTTGCCAACTCGTACTGTGGGGCGTCATAACTGTGTCAGATGTCAGAGCACAGACCAGGGCAAGTGTGGAGCGGACACCACTCCAGGATGAAGCGTGGGCCCGCAGCTTCAGTCATTCAGGATGATTTGATAGAGTTCCGCTCTATGCCAGGCCGCCAGTCTAGGTGCTGGGGTACAGAGGGGAATGGACTTTGTGTCCTCTCGTCATAGAATCATCTCCCTGTGAAAGGAAACCACAGAGAGAGAGAGAGATGAGTGGGCACATTTGGTCATTATGTGTAGTGCGATAATTCAGGAGGTACATAAGTGAATGGTCAACTCATAAGGTGATGAGATAGGGAGGGACCTGCACGGGGACCAGGCTTCGCTGAAGGTGACAACAGAAATGTCCTGGAGGAGAGGACACCTCCATTGTGAAAGGAGCATGTGGGAGCCCAGCAGCCTCGATGACCTGTCTAGGTTCTCTCTCCATTTCCCATGAACCAGTTTTCTTTATCAACTATCTCGTCTTCTGCCAGTAATCCTTTCTTACAGTGACAGTGAGCAGAAAATTAAGGTGAGAGAAACTAAAGAGCCCTCTCTTGCTGGCTGTACAAGGAAAAATTTGGTTCTTGAGCATTCATTTCCACTAGGACAAAGCAGAGAAGACCACTGGAGAAGACGGAAGGCAGCAGGGGGATCTGGTCACTGTCAAGAAGGCTAATCAACATATGGGGCGCCAATGAGAACTCAAACCAGAGTCAGAACTAAGATGTCACAAGAAGATTATCCAAGTTATCAACAAAAGGCATGAACCAAAGGGCTTTCCAGTAACCTTAGGCTCCTAAGGGTGGTTTTAACCTGATATCCTGTTTCTGGTCCTTTTTATATGTCTCATGGGAAATACATGTTTTGAATTAATATACAAGCAAAATGTCCACTGAGCAGCCTGTATATAGCTCATCCCTGGTGGGGAGTTAGATTTTTTTTTCTTTTATAAATAATTTCCTTCACGATCTCTCTCTAGAGTGCAAAAGCAATTTCCTCTCTTCCAGGAAGACCTCACAGACCACCACACTGGGCTAAGACTCTCTTATCTGAGCTCGGCATGGGCCCCTGTCTAGCCAGAGGAAGACCAGCACTTTAAAGACAGGGCTGGAGGGTTATCACTTATGGTGCGTGCGCCCTTTCTGGTACCTTGGTGATGCTCAGTGTTCACAGAATTAAAATGAGTTACTTTCACACAGCGCCATGACTGTGCTGTCGATGTGTTCTGAATGTAATTTATGCATATTACAGCTTGCTAGAAGGAAAGCATTGTCTTTTGGAAACAGAGCAGTGAACGTCAGCTACATGTATAGTCTTACATTTATTTTCATTCAGATAAGGCCAATGTTATATATGCAGAAGTAGATATATCGATATCTGAGTGTGGAAAGAAGAAAGCTTGAGACAGAGGGAGAAGCATAATATTGGAACCAGAGAGATCCCTTTCAAATGATAAATCTCCTATGTAGTTAGGGACTGACCTGCTCTCTATTCTTTGGAGGCAAACAACAGCAGTCTTCCAAAGTCGTTATGAAGGTCATATAAGAGAAGGCATTTAAAGCTCCTGGTATATCCTGGAGCTCAGCTCACAGATGCAGAATCTGGAATCTGACCCAGGCCATTGTCTTTCCAGCAGCTTTCTTCTGACACACATCAGCCGGGCCAGTTCCCACGTCAGGAATACACATTCTCTTCCACTCTTCTGTGCATCCTATGACCTCTGGAAAAATTAGCCAAGATCCTGCCTCCACCTTTTAGACTTCTGTTTTAGAGATTCTTTAGTTTAGGTTTGGTAATGTAAACTTCAAGAATTTTGTTTTTCATGCACAAATTTTGTCTATTAAGAACAATAAGATTCTTTTTAATCTCCTGCTCTGTAAAATAGTGACTAAGTACATCAGAAATGCTTATTTTATTTTTGTTTCTTTATGTAACAGAAAGTTAATGATTAGTGAGGCTAGTCTAAGTCTGTAGTACCAGTATTAAATTTCTTGACCTGTATGATAACTCAGCAGTTAAGGCGCTTGCTTCCACCTCTGGGGGCCTGTGTCCATTGCATCTGTACACTTACCTGATGAGCCTATGTCTCGACTTCCTGAGATATTCACACTGCCAGTATCAGTAAGAACGGAAGAGGGCTGGGAAGATGGCTCAGCCAGGAAAGGGGCTTGCTTGCAAAGCCTGCCTGCCCAGGTTCAATTCCCCAGCACACAACGTGGATCATGCATCTGAAGTTTGCTGTCAGGGGCAAGAGGCCCTGGTGCATGCATTCTCTCTCTGTACACACAAATAAAAATAAATAAATAAATAAAAATTTTAAAAGAACTGAAGAAATCACACAGAGACTATACTATTGAGTTCTCCTGTGACCAGAGCCAAAGCATTTATCCACCTGGTACCCTTATTAGCCAAAATAAAAAAGAATTTTCTAATAAAAGCTTCTCCATAAGACTGGCAGAGGTGTCTATTTCTCTTGCGGCACAGAGATCAATGTAATGCCAAGAAATAGCAGAAATATGTCACCTCGGTTTCTGCGTTGTTTTCCTAGCCGGCCATTGATTCCAAGAGCATTGCCATTCTTGCAACAACGCCCTCCTGCCTCAGACAGCATGGGTCAACATCTGCCATTGCAAGAAAGAGTTATGGCTGCTATAAGTTTTAATTGAAGAACTACAAAGACTCAAGTTTGACTTTCAGTGATCACCTATATATATATATCAATTATACATCCATCTTAAAATGGATGTATGTCAGATTTTTCTACCCAAGTCTAGTGCATTGTGGAATGGAGAGCAGTGTTACAATGAAATCCTGTACTGATTCAAGAATCTCCCCAGAATCCAATTATTTCTTAGCTTAGCTGTGTCACTGAATCCTAAAATAGAAGATTGTCCTTGCTGTCTGTCTTGCTACAGTTGAAGAATGGAAATTTGCTCTACAAGGTGGGGACAAGTAGACCCAGTGCTAGCTCAGCCAAGTCAATGCGCTGCAATGTCTGCATGCTGTTCATAGAAGCTCTCCTCAGAACCTCGAGGTTGCAGAACACAGTGTCATGGAGAATCCAACGCTGAATTTATTTATCATTTCCAACTGGATGACCAAGAAATGAAAACACCTGGGGGAGTGTGCTCAAGAGCGCTGGATATTTCTAGTTTCCTTTGTCTGTCAGATCTTCAGGATCGACATTGGACCATGAAAGCCAGGAGTGATAGTAAGTCATTAGCAGTGTGCAGACACAGGAGCATGATCGAGCATGGACACCCTGTTTCTCCTCAGCCTTCTGGGAGGAAGAGATAAAGAAAAGAAATATATATATTTTAAAAGGCCATATCCTTTTTCCAGCAGCCACAGTGACCTTAGCTTTTTGCTCTTCGAGTGGGGAAAGAGAAAGGAAATGTACTTTGTAACTTTTGCTACAAGTTGAAAAAAAAGTGTGCTGTGATGTAATTTGCTCTGTATGTTAAAAATAACTGACCTTGGCATACATTCTGACTAGTAAAACGCATTGTTTTATACCCTCTAATATTCTTTTTTTCACCCACAATCAAATCTGCCATGTTAGCTAAGCATCAAGGGATATAGTAGATATTATCTTCATTATGCAAATAAAGATTATCAACCTAAAACATTCCACTTGCATTTAATAATATGGGACTTCTGGAGCCCAAATCCAAAGATAAGTTTTCATGTTCAGTTAAGCTTCATAAAATAATGATAGTTTCAGTTTGCATTATCAAAGATAAAGCCTTTTTATTAAGTACAGAGGCGTGTCATATGTCCAGAAGGGTCCGTACTCAGTCCTCATCTCCAGGCAACATGACGGTAAGCGTTACTAAACGTGAAGGGCGTGGAGTCATGATGAAACGTGATGCTGCCCTAGGGGGTTCCGCTCGGTCCTGGCACGTTTCCTCAGACCCGCTGTTTGGAAGCTAGTGTCATTGCACTGACATTTATAAAAGATGGGAGAAAGTCACACGCTATGTTAACCGTGCTGCCGTGACTCATTCGTTTTTAAAATCATTCAATTGCCCAGTGTTATTGTAGATTGATTAATACATCAATGCATTGCGAGTGCCCCTCCCAGGGATGGGTCTGCATTCAGCTGGAAAAGCGTCTCAGTTTCTAAGCAAGTCTATGGAAGGAATGTTTTGACAGAACACATGATAACGACGGCGAGCACGCACTGGGAGCTTCACGTGTTAACGTGCCATTTCTTCCCCAAAGTAACCTCTTGTCCTGACACTTCTGTCCCTCTTACTTCCTTATTTTATACTTGAAAGACCTGAGTTCCGGGACAGTTAGGTGTCTGAACAGCTGGCCAGAGGTTGGGTGGAGAATTCTCATCCAGGAAGCCTGATCCTTCCCCCTTCCTGTTTATGTCGGCCTTGACCAGGTGAGCTGCACCTCCTTGAAGGCACCCTTAAATGACCCGATAAAAGGGTGGGGTGAACGAGCCAATGTGCACTTGAAACAATACAACCCCAAACGTCTGTCAACACTCTGTGCACAGTCCTGTGATACTATTGTGGAAATAATGTCACACTCTCAATCTAAAAGGCTTGCATTTCATTTCTCAACCCACTAATTACGGTCAAAGGCAAATCAGCCAGACTGCAGTGTAAAATAGGAGTAGTCATTAAAACCATTATTCTCATCCCTCTTTCTATGGCATAATGTGAAAAATATTTTAAAGTATGGAATACTTCATTGTGATTTTAAATGAATATTTAAGTATTATTGTGACGAAAACAGACCCCGAGAAGATAGTGAAAACTCTACTTGAAAAAGAGGAGCGAGGTCTTAGAATGTTTGTTCTCAAGATTCAGCTTCCCCATGACAATGTTATTTTCTCAATGTCAGTAAGATTTACAAGAGTTATTTACAGTAGAAATGGCATTCACTGAGTCATCCGTTATCTGTGCCCTGAAGCCAGCCCCCCAAAGACAGCTGGGAATGAACTTTTTGCAGACAGGCCAGGGATATTTTTAAGGAATTATTTTCCAGTTGCAAAATTACCATGTAATCCACATCTCCAAGAAAAAGAACTCCTTGTCATGGCTATTGTCTATATAGTTAATAAGCACATGGAGACTTTGGGTGGGGTGGGTGGGAAATTCCAGACACAGTTTCACAGGGACCAAGAGCCAAAAGCTTAGAAAAGGGCTGGTGAACCCCACGAAAGGAGCTGTGTATTTACTTCATCTCCCCCAGTTCCACTCATATTGTCACAAATGCGCAGGATTTAATTCTTTTTATGGCAGAATAGTTCTTCACTGTGTATATCTACCACATTTTCGGTATCCGTTCATGTACGATGGACATTTTTGGTGAAAAGCAGAGACAGGGAAAGCGCAGACAGTAGGTTGAGGAAAGCAGGAAATTGTGTTGATGTAGGCATTTGAAAACTGAAATGGCAGTGGCATAATTAGCAGAGAGCCCGGCATGACATGTGGCCTCTCATGGAGCAAGGCTTTGCATGAAACTGAGAGGACCAGGTCTGAGGTGAAGATCAGCTTCAAAGCTTGCAAGATTTGGGGAGAATTTGTAGAGAGAAAAGAAAATGTTAACACTATATATCCTAAAAGAGTACTCTCTGTACGTGAGAAAATTATAGCCCATTTCTTTGTTCATTCTTTTCATATGATATACGTTAATTCAGCTTTAATATGTATGCACATACTTATCAGTGCATATAAACGTAGGTACATAAATATCTGCATAACCATATACACATATTTGTATCCTAACACACTCACCTGAAGATTCACACAGCTCATCGGTTACATCTCCATCTAGGGTTTTATTTTCTACAATGGTGAAGTGAGCGGTGCTGGAAGAGAAACTGATCATTTCTATTATTACTGCTATATGACCAATGTCAGGCAAAAATCCTGTACATAAAAGATGTCCCAGGCCTGGGAGTATTGGCACACGCCTTTAGTACCAGCACTTGGGAGGCAGAAGTAGAAGAATTGCTGTGAGTTTGAGGTGAGCCTCAGACTACATAGTGTATTTCAGGTCAGCCTGGGCTAGAGTGAGATTTTATCTAAAAAAAACAAACAATAGGGCTGGAGAGATGGCTTACTGGTTAAGGCGCCTGCCTCCTAAGCCTAAGAACGCTGGTTCCAATCTCCAGCTGTTCCAATCTCCAGGTCCCGAGTTTAGCCAGATGCAAAGTGACACAAGGGCGCAATGCCGCACTTGACCACAAGGGGGCGCACGCATCTGGATTTTGCTCGCAGCAGCCGAGAGGCTGCTGGCACACCTATCTCTGTCTTCCTCTCCCTCTCTCTCTGTCTCTCTCTGTGTCTCTCTCAAAATAAAAATAAAAATAAATATTTAAAAACAAACAAACAACAACAACAACAAAAAGATTTCCCATAGGAACTAGCTGAATGACTACCATTTGTTTTTGTTTTCATAGCAAACCCTCCAATTTTCTTGTCTTTTGTTGCTGTGCTGCTATGCAATGATTTCAGGGCCTCAAGCATGCTCCACAGTGCCTCTATCATTGAACCCAAATCCACAGATTTTATGAAGTAGTAATAAAAATTCTAATTGCATCACGGAAAAGGTAATTTTGGACTGTAACCATTCTGGGGGATATTAAAAACTAAATGTGCACTTTGATTTATTATGAGAGAAATGCCACAGTCTGTGTGTTTGGTGTGCATGTGTGCACATGTGTTCATATCTGTTTGTGTATGGAGATCAGAGGTTGACATCAGGTTTCTGTTCTTCTTTCCTTCTTTCTTTTTCTTTTGAGATAGGGTCTTCCTCTAGCCCAGGCTGACCTGGAATTCACTATATAGTCTCAGGCAGGCCTCAAACTCACAGCAATCTTCCCACCTCTACCTCCCAAGGGCTAGGATTAAAGGTGGGTGCCACCATTCCAGAGAGAGAGAGAGAGAGAGAGAGAGAGAGAGAGAGAGAGAGAGAACGAGCATGGCTGGGACTCCAGCCACTGCAAACGAACGCCAGATGTGTGTGCTACTTTGTTTGTGCATCTGGCTTTACATGGGTTCTGGAGAATCAAACTCAGGTTGTTAGGCTTTACTGGCAGGTGCCTTAACCGCTGAACCATCTCTCCAGCCCAGGTGTCTTTCTTAGTCATTCTCTACATTAATCTTGGGAACTGGAGCTCTTACTGAACCCGGAGCTCACTGATTTGGTGAGACTAGCAAGCCAGTGAGTCCCCGAGCTCTTGTGCTGCGTGGCAAGCTTTAATGACTCAACCTCCTCCCCAGCCCTGATGACCTGAAGCTTTAAAAGGATTGGTTGTTCTCCTACGAGGAACATGTTTACATTGGTTCAGGACATATAGGGTTGATTACAAATTTCCAAATGAATCTTTTTGTGCAGTAAAACATGATGAAATGTCCTATCTCTTCTGAACCCACAAGATGCAAAGCTTAGTTAAATGTGGATAGAAATGAAAGCCAACTTTTAGAAACTAATATGGAAATGTCCCTAATGCCAGCTGAGCACTGGTAGAAGATATTAAAAGCTTCTCAAAACTGACAATTTTAATCAAAGTAATATTTTTAATAATAGTTCCCCTGTGCTTGTGGCAACCACTCGTGTTATTTAAAATCTATTTTTTGAGACATGTACATAGGTACAGCTCTGAATATGAGCAGTGTAGGCAGCACATAAGCAGTGTGATCTGAAGGTCACCAAAAAGTCTGTGTTCACCAAAACCACCCATAAAGTCTGCAGCATCATGTTAGGTTTGGAGAGAATTCTAATCATTTAAAGATAGTAGATCTTTCACCCTCTCTCCATGACACGAAGTAGGCTGTGCAGCATCAGAAGCCTGAAGAATTTACTTGACCTTATCCAAACCATCAGAGCAATGAAGAATGGAGCTGGTTCTCAAGCATACATCCTCTCCTCAGGGATGAATCGTCCTTGTCACTGGGGTAAAGTCATTTTGGCTCCTCATCCAGGGACCCTCCTTTATGTGAGTGCAGTAGTCTTTCCAGAAGATCCTTATTAAAGTTTGCTGAAGAGATGTATAAATTAAGCCCCAAAGAGGTATTAACTCTTGGAGAGTTAAATATAAGCTCTTATATGATAGGACCTAAAACGTTTTTTTTTTTTTTTTTTTTTTTTTTTTTTTTTTTGAGGCAGGATCTCAGTCTAGCCCGGGCTGACCTGTGACCTGGAACTTGCTCTATGGTCCTTGGATTCATGGTGATTCTCTTACTTTAGCCTATGGAGTGCTGGGATTAAAGGCAGAAGGCACTATGCCAAGCTCCAAAACAGGTAAATTTTAATGAGAGAAAAGATCCATGGTCAAGCTGTTTCGTTGTTGAAGACAACTGCCAGATGGGCCTAGAAAGCCCCAAGCTTTGGGATCATCCCTGTGAGGCAAAGGAAAGGGAGCAGGGAGGGTTTGGTTCTGAGAAAGAACTGAGACCAGAGTCCAACACATCTTGATTTTGATGAGAAACCACTAGTACACACTTACAAACATTTAGTTATAAAAGTTTATAGGGCATACTAACTTGTTAACATATTAGCTGTGTGATGATCAAAGCAAGGTCATTAGCATTTGCAGCTCCTTGTATATTTGATACAATTTTGAATATCATAATAAACATACATATTTATGAGTATATTACAATATATGAATAAAATATGTGCTGACCAAGTCAGAATAATTAATGTTTCTATCCCCTCATTACTTTATGTTTGGCATTTCCGAGCTCATCTTCTCTAGTTATTCATAAGACATATTATGGGTTAGCATGAAATACAGTTAGCTCGTCATTCTATAGAAGGCAACAACTTACTCGTTTTTCCCAACTGTGTGCAGAAGTCCTGTCAAACCTCGCAGTATCCTGCTCCCTGACCAGCCTCTGGTTGTCACTGTTAGGCATTCTGATCAGCTTTTGCTTGAAAAATTGAACTTTCTGTATCAGACTTATTTCACCTGGCATTAAACTCTTCAGTCACATCTACTTGCTACAAATAGTAGGAGATCATTCTTTCCAAGGGTGAGTACTATTCCACAAAGTGTGTGCTATTTTATTGCAGGACAATGTCATAAGTTCAAGCTTGAAATGTCCGTCTCGAGCTCATGTGTTTTAGTACTTGGTCCTCAGCTGTTGGCATTATCTTGGGAGGTTGCAGACCTTTAGGAAGTGGGGTCTAGCTGGAGGAAGTGAGTTGCTGGTTGAGCCTTGATGGTCATGATATGGCCTTGCTTGTTGCCCAAGCTCCCTATTTCCTGGCTAGTGCCATCTAATGAACCACACTGCCAGCTGCCGTCACCAGTAACAAAAAGCCCCAGGTGCCATGCCTTCCCTGCCAAGATGTATTAACTCATGAATCAAAACAAATTCTTCCCTTCCTACATTCTTCTGTCAGATCACAAAAGCAATTTTTCTAAATGTTCTAATTTTTAGCTGTTAGACATATTTTGTGGTCTTTTTTGGTGTGTGTGTGTATGTAGTGTGTGGGGCATGTGTGTGTGTGTGTGTGTGTGTGTGTGTGTGTGTGTGTGGTGTATGCATGCATGTGTGTAGACGTGTGCACAGGCCAGAGAAGCCCAATGGCCCTCTCCATCATTCTTTCTCCTTATTTCCTCAAGACAGGGCTCTCACTGAACCTGAAGGCTCTCTTTTTCAGTTAGACAGGCTCATCAGCAAGCCCCAGAGATCCTTCTGTCTGTGCCCTAACGTTGCTGTGCTTTCGGGCTTGGGGGATGAACTCAGGTCCTCATTCTTGTGAGCAAGTTGCATGCTTACCCACTGAGCCTTCCTTCTTCCTTCCCCTCATCCCCCTCGACACAGGTTTTTTTTTTTTTTTTTTTTTAGGCAGGGTTTTGCTCTAGCCCAGGCTGACCTGGAATGTACTATGTAGTCTCAGGTGAGCCTTGAACTCACAGCGCTTCTTCTACCTTATCCTCCCTAGTGCTGGGATTAAAGGCGTGCACCACCATGGCCAGCAGTTTTTAACTTTACTTATTGTCATTGTTATTATTTGAGAATAAATTGTATGGAGGCAAGGTGGCGAACAGTGCTGCAGGTCTGAAGGCTAAGGGCGGTCATATTCCTGATACAAAAGGGATGCAACCAGATATACACACAGAGAACAAGCCTACTTGAGGTTCTGGAAGGATATAGCTGCAATTGACTGGGAAGAACAATTCAAAGCTCAACTTGATCCTGTTAGGTAGAGGTGCCTACAGGACATCCTAGCGTCTGTGTGAAGCAGGGGAAGGGTCTGGCATTCTGCGAGCATGGCTGTGCAGAGGCCAGTGCTGGAGACTGGGTCACACTGGGACATTGTTGTCCCTCGGAAAGTGTTTTAAAGCAACAGACCACAGAATCAGTGACAGAGAAGACTCAGGACTCAGTCTTGAGCTCCGAGACACTCTGCTGTTTTGAAGTTGGGGCAAGAACAGAAATCAGGACTCCAGAGAGCAAGGAGAGGGGAAAAGAATCAAGAGGGTGTGGGCTCCTCCGGAATGGGAAGAAAATGTCTCCGAAGAAGAAGGGGTGGTCAGCTTTGGAAATGCTGAGAGGTTAAGAGTGGCGCGAACTCTTGAATTTAGCACCGTGAATTAACTTTTGGGTTAGATTCAAATTTCCTTTTTCTTTAGCTTTTGCTTAATTTTTTGGCAGTGAGGCCGGCTTTCTGAGTCATCCTGGAACTAGGTGCTTATAAATTTCTGGCCTAGTGCCAGGTCACCTGTCTGCTTTCTGTGCCTCTTCAGATTCAAGCATCCAATCTCTCTGAAAGGCATCTTCCCAACCCTCCAATGTGGGGTGGGTGTTAGCAGAAGGCCAGCTGAACCCCACTCTTGTACAAGCATCTCCACTGTGGCTTCCTCAGCTGAAGGCGCTCAGAGAAGACAAAGAAACTCGTTCATTTGCTTGAGATCAGGCGGTGCTTTGGCTGTTTGTCACATAAATATGAGAAGCCAAAAAAGATATAAGAAAGAATTTGTCACAGACTTGGAAATAAATCATAACCTTATCACTTATTATGACATAGATATCAAACACGTATCTGCTAGTTCCCAGTCCAACGTTGCCATACTTTCCCATTCTACGAACAATAAAAATATGTAAACTTGGAACTTAGTACTTTAGAAACTTGAAGCTGTTCAGAAAACAACACAATTCCCTCAGGAGAATAGTGTTTTTCTCATCACAGATAACAGATAAAGTGAATTTAATGAATAGATTGTGGGCTGGTTTAAAAAAATAAATTTATGTTGACTAAAAATAATTTAGGGAGATACATTCCACAAATATAGCTATATTTTCCCTTTTTTATGTCATTTTTTTCCTAATTAACTATGAAGGTTGCTCTCTCAAATGGCAACTTGATTGGGTCAGAAATCAACTTAATTGGGACATGCCTTTGGGGCAGGCCTGAGTGTTTCCAGGAAGGATTAGAGGAGGGAGAAAGACCTCTCCCCTCGCCGTGGGTGGTTATTTCGCTGGCAGCCTGTCCCTAGTGTTCCCGTGAGGGTGAGGAGAGGGCCTTCTTCCGTGGCCGCGCTTCCCGCGCTGTGACGCGCCTGCCTCCGTCCTTCATCAGAACCCGCTTCCTCAGCCTTCCAGTGTGGACCAAAGAGCCGCAGACTTTTTGGTGGCTTTCTGACCACACTGCCTATGTGCTGCCTACACTGCTCATACTCAGAGCTGTACCTATGCACATGCCTCAAAAAATAGATTTTTAAATAATTCAAGATCAATGGGAAACAAATTAGATCTTGTTTATGGACTTAAGGATCCCACGTTACATTTATTTCTATACATGAGTTTCCAGTCAATAACAGTTCCTCAGTTGTTGTCTTTGATAATTTGATACTTGTGATTTATATTGGTCATTTATAGAATTTTTCTTTCTTTCTTTTTTTTTTTTGTCTCATGATCAGATTTAAACTCTGCACTTTTGGCAAGAATGCCACAAAAATGTGTCATGTCTCAGTGCACCATATCAAAGATTTGTGATGTTGATGTTCCTTAATTACTAGAGATGATAATTTTGATTACTTGGATAACATAGCATCTTTCAAGTTTCACTACTGGGAAGTTATGATTTGACCTTTAAATGGAAAAAAAAAACCTTTGAAGTTTCTATGAGACTGTACCGTTTCTCCTCACATTTCATGCGTTGGTTTTAGCACCCTCAGTGATCTTGTCGGAAAGAACTTCTGCTATAATGATTGCTTAATGTGGATTTTGTATGTGCCTCATTCCCTTTGCATTTATGGATTCTGATTCTCCAAGAACATTCATCCTATTCCACCACTTATTCACTTACCCATTTAAATTTGTATCATTGCAAATATGGACTCCATTTACAATCAAATACCATGTTCATCGTGTTGCCCAAATGTCAGCAGTTACTTTAAAAATAAATTTATTAAGACGTAGTTCCTATAATATATAATTAACTCTTTTAAGGTGTGCAATTCAGTAGCATTAATGTAGTTACACAATTTTGCATCAATTCCCACCAGAGTTAGGGGCAACCATGACACATGCCTTTTAAAAGGTTAGGCTGGCCAGGATGTGGAGAAATAGGAACCCTCATTCGCTGTTGGTGGGAATGCAAGATGGTACAACCACTATGGAAAGCAATATGGAGACTTCTAAAAAGGTTGACTATAGAGTTGCCAACAGACCAGTTATTCCCTTACTGGGCATTTACCCTAAAAGATCCATGCCTCAGTTCAGAGAGATTTGCTCAACCATGTGTACAGCTGCTCAATTCATAATAGCTAAGAGCTGGAATCAACCCAGATGTCCATCATTAGACGAATGGATAGTCTAGATGTGGTTTATCTACATAGTACATAATATGTACATAATAATGGCTACCCCATTTATCCAGTGATGACTTCATTCTCCATTGGAGAATTTGCTTCTCTTTTTCAGATGGACACAGAACCAGAGGAGAGAATCAGCCCTTCGCACCTCACCAGCGCCCTAGCTGAAACCATAGAGTAATTGGGGAAATGAGCAAGAGTGCTGCTTTCTCAGTGAATCTGGCATCAGCACAAGGGTGAAGGAGATAAACACAAAGAACACTCAGCTCCTACCAAACCAGAGATCCAGAGACACAGAGGCTCCCAAGACCTCAGCACTGAAGTAGACCTAAAACGAACCCAACATGGCTCAGGGAAATTTGTGGAGGGGAGGGGGGCAGAAAGATTGTTAGAGCCACAAGTTGGGACATTATGCTCTCAGACATTGCCTCTTTCCCATAACTGATTGATCCCCCCGCTATGCACGATCCACAATCCACATGGGGATAACTGGCATCCCCAATGAGAAGGGTCCCTTCAGAGGGGGGAAGACAGAGGGAGGCTAAGGATGGTACCAACATGTGTTGTTTACACAATGAGTATGTACATAACTAATAAAAAATTCTAACAAAAGAATACTTAGTGAGCATTTTCAAGTCGTTATGCTTTTGTGTAAGGTCAGAAAGAAGTGGGGCATTTAGACAGTGAGAGTTTGTATGCTAACACACAACTACATACAGCTTTAGATCATAATTTGCACTTGTGAGCTACTTGTATTGGGAATTTAAGATCATATTCTAAACACAGTTTATATACCCTCTGGTAATGAAGCTTGGGTGGTAATTGTGGATCCCAAACAACAGTGACTGTGGTTGGCCGTTTTATGCCCAAGTACCCACAGGTAAACCTGTGGCAAGGAACAAAACTAACAGCGTTAACTCCCCAGCTGTATGTCATATCTCATTAGGGAATGTGATTTTTGTTGAGTTGAGGCACCTTATCACACTGAAGCATGCCTCTTCATTGTAAATCATGTCTGGTATTTTGAAACTGTGGGAAAAACGCTTCTGGTCTGGACAAAGGACAAGTTAGTGTGGCAACCAACATGTGTGAAGTTCAAGTGCACACTATGAGGGAAAATCCTTATTTTTGTTGAAAGGTGCTTCTGAGAATTGATTAATGCGTAGATCAGTCAGGAACAAAAGGTAATGCAATGTAGGTGGAATCCATGTAAGCATGTAAGATGAGGGAGACGTGGGATAACAAGTAGACATTAGCTATGGATACCAAAGACTGAATTTCAGATCTAAAATTACAACTCACTAATTCCATTGTGGGAAGGTGCTCATTTATTTCATCCGCTAATAAAGTTTGCTCGTCTCATTGGTCACTGTGCTCAGTGTTGAGATGATGAGCTCATCTAACTAGCTCCTCCTATGTCCCATTGGCAAGTAGTCATGTCACAGCCTTGGCCTTGGCTCCGCCTCTAATCTGGGGAATGGGCGGCGTTAAGGGCGCGCTGCACTGTAACGGACCAATGCTATGTGTTTTGTTTTAGGAACGGGAACAAAACACACTCAGACCTCAGGCTGGACGGCCTTGCTGCTTTCCTACTACAGAAGTGAGAGTGACAATAGTGATTTCTGGATGAGAAATGTTTAGTTACACATAACAGAGCCAAATGAAACCGTATCTTTTCTTAACAAAATTTTTATTATTTATTTATTTGAGAGCAACAGACAGAGAGAGAGAAAGAGGCAGATAGATAGAGAATGGGCATGCGAGGGCCACCAGCCACTGCTGCAAATGAATTCCAGATGCATGCACCACCTTGTGCATCTGGCTTACGTGGGTCCTGGGAATCCAGATCTCACCACCTTGTGTCCTGGGAATAGGCTCCACAGGCAAGCTCAGGCAAGCTCTTAACCGCTAAGCCATCTCTCCAGGCCTGAAACATTATCTTTTGTTGGCTTCATTGTGTATTACTAAAATGGCCTTAATCTAATCTGTGGAGTCTGGAATGTTAACTTAACAGCATGACATCACAGGACACTGTTGCAGTCTGCTATAAATCAGACGATCGGTTTCTTCTTTATAGGGTGGCTAACCCAAGACACTCATTCTCTTCTTCACTCCACACTGAAACAAAGATACCCCACAAAGCTTTAAGTAGCTACACCATTTCTTTAATGTCTCTCTGTAAGCTTGCATTTTTCACTTAAAAGCAAAGTTGCCAACATATCCAGGTGCTTCACAGCTAGGTTCATGCTGCTCAGGTAAAACTTCATTAGTTGAGCCCATGCATTTATGACCAAGACACAAGCAACCTAGGCGTCTCCAAAGCCACAACCCCTATTTCAAAGATCGTCCTTTTGTAATAGACAAATGCCACACATCACAAATGGGTTTTTACTAATAAGTGGAGGTTGTATAAAAAAGATTAATGAGACTCTGGGGAAAAAATTAAAGTAAAAAGAAGACCACAGAGGCACTGAAACAAGTCTCAATTATCTAAATAGCAAAATGTGAAATTCAACCTGTCTTCCCTGTGGGCTATACAGAAGACTCATCATATCTTCCAGGCCTTTGGTTTCATGGGATATAAAGATTACAAACCTTAATTTATTGGAGAATAATTACAAGCCAGTAAACAAACAAGAGAAGAAAATATTACATAATTGACATTTTACATAGAAGTTGCTACAAATACTGATGATTAACTTGTAAATAATGGTTTGTTAAAAGTCTAATCAACTTTTCAGGGATCTTCTAACAGACACTCTGCCTCCATGTAAACACAGAGCGTAGTACAGAAGTTTAAACGACGTGTGAGGCAATAAAACATATTGAAGGTTTGGTCCCACCAAGTGAGCTCTGTGACTGCTTAACTTATTTCAGCATCTGGCACTATTTCTTCATTTACAAAATAGGCGTGATAATAGTTTCCGCTATTCTAGAGCTTTATGTATCCAATATTCTAAAGTGTTATTTGTGGCAAATAAGATATTTACTGCAACTAATATTTACCATTTCAACTGCATACAATACACTGCTCTGAAAGCTGTGAAAGCATTAAGCATTACAAATGGGCAGACACCTTGTGCTCATGGAGATGCTTCTACTATGAACTTTATGAAAACCCATTCATTTCATAAGCATTAAATAAGTGTCATTTTTTTCAAGAAATTTCTGTTTCGTGGCATTTACTTGGGAAGGCACACAATATGCAGAGAAACAAAAACTTTGGAGGCAAAGTGTTCAGAAAAAAAGGGAACAAGCGGTTTTGGGAGAAAAATAGGGCATTTGATTTTGTTTTCTTAAATTGGCTTTTAAAAATAAGATAATATTTAAACTTATTTATGTCTTTCTTTTATTAGTGTGTGCTTGGTAGCTCCTTAATTTTTTTTTCATGTGGCTGCAGAATAAGAAAAAGCTGATGCTGTTACAGATGTTGATGCATTATGTGCTGCTATTACTGATATATATATATACCAATATACATATATGTTTATATGAAATGCAAATTTTTGAAATTGTGCTGTCCACAATGGAAAAAAAAAACCTATCCTAGTCTACTGAGTCAAGTTGGCAGTTACTTTGTTAAGTTCATAGCCGTGTTGGTCTAGAAATATTAAAGAATTTCCCTTTTGCACAAGGGTAATGTACTGCATGAAATATGTAAGACCTTATCCACATGAATGTGATTCAAAAGCTAAGAAAATATTCTATAAATTCTGAAAGAAAGCAGTTAGAAAGGTCTGCTATGGAAATGTGGAAAGAAAGCAGCAGATGCATAGCATGCTGGGTCCTTAAGTGAAGTGCTTAGTGCATTTCAGCAGCTGGAAGAGGACAGTGTCTGAACAAGTGAGTGGATGTGATTTTAGTTGCATGTTTGTTTTGCATGCAAAATGCTTATCACAATATCTGACATGTTAACTGCCAAATAAATACTAGCTCTGAACTATTATTCACAATGATATGCCTTAAGAACTCAAGTCTTCCAAAACTGCACAGTGAAGAACAATGGCTGGGGAACTGCTGAACTTGCCATTCAGAATGAAACTCACAGAAGCATGAACCACTCTTGGCAGCACATAGAATTTTGAATCTAGATCTTTTCCCAGATGTAATGAATTAAAATCTGGATTATCAAGATCCCCAGATGAGCCTCATAACGGTCATGCTTGAAAAATACTAGTGGAGGGGCCTGGAGAAATGGTTTAGCGGTTAAGCACTTGCCTATGAAGCCTAAGGACCCCAGTTCGAGGCTCAATTCCCCAGGACCCACATAAGCCAGATGCACAAGGTGACACATGCATCTGGAGTTTGTTTGCAGGGGCTGGAGGCCCTGGTATACCCATTCTCTCTCTATCTGCCTCTTTCTCTCTCTGTTTGTTGCTCTCAAATAAATAATAAATAAAAAAAGAAAGAAAAATACTAGTGGAGTGAGGTCTCAAGAACTAAGCTGTTTATTCAAATCTGATCCACGGCCTGTTTTGTCAATGACGTTTTATTGTAACATGGCCCTGCTGTCTTTTATCTTTAACATGTTGTCTGTGCAACAGCAGACGTAAGTAGTCATAACCAAGACTGTATAACCTACAAAAGGGAGAATATGTACTTTCATTTGACAGAAAGTTTGCCAACCCATAATCTATGGAAAATGTTTGCTGTTCCCCATTTTAAAATGACCCTGGAACCATTTCTATGGGTGCTTCTATGAGGGTGTTTCTAGCAATGGGTAACTGAGGAGGCAAGACTCACCCATGGGCGGAGGTCCTGGACTGAATGAAAACGGGAAGGGTAGATGAGACTCAGAAGTCATTTCCTTCTGCTTCCTGACTGCTTGCCATGCGACCAGGTGCTTCACCCACCTGCTGCCCCGACTCCCTACCTGGTGGACTATGTCTGTTCTTCCATTGTAAGCTAAACAAACCCTCTGTCCTTAAACTTGTCAGATATTTGGTCACAGCCACAAGAAAATGAACATATAGTATCTAGTGAAACAGAGAGTAAGCTTATTTGAATCCATCACTCCTTTGTCTTTTACAGTGTGTCTGATTAGACATGTAACTTGGAGATGCTGTTATACCTCAGAATATAATGACAAAAATGAGCTTGGAGTTCAGGGGGAGGCAGATCCTGGCTATTGAGTTAAGAAAGTTAGAGAAGAAAAATTTCCTGAGATTACTGCCTTTTTAAAAAATTTTATTTATTTGCAAACAGAGAGAGAGAGAGAGATAGAAGAGGGGCAGACAGAGAGAGAATTGGCACGCCAGGGCCTCTAGCCACTGCAAACGAACTCCAGATGCATGTGCCCCTTGTGCATCTGGCTTATGTGGGTCCTGGAGAATCGAACCGGGATCCTTGGCTTCGCAGGCAAACACCTTAACCCATAAGCCATTTCTCCAGCCCGATTACTGCCTTTTGATTCACACTTGAAGAGTAAGAAGGAGTTTAGCAAGAGCTGAAGGCAGGGCATGAAGTGGGAAAATACTCGCTAAGAGAATGGGAGTGGGCTGAGTGAGAGAAGGGTTGAGCATGAGATGTCAGACACATGCATGCACATTTTCCAGCAGACAGGTGACACGGGAAGGCATTTTGTGGCACGCCAGTTCTACATGGGGCATTTGAGACGGCTATACCTATGAGATATCAAGGTAAAGAAGTATGCTAGAGAATTCTCTGTACATTCAAGTAAACCAAATAGAAATTCAGCGGAAACATGAATAACTCTTAAACTTTCACCAACAAAAATATCAAAGCATCATGATTGTATCTTGAAACAAATAGTTTTAAAAGTACAATGTGTACTTTCATCTCATTTTGCAATCGCAGAAACTTAGGCAAAGATGTGATCTAATTAATGTTCCATAGAAGCAAGTGCAGGGAAAGTCAGTTACATGATAAGAAGGCAAGAAGGCACTGGCAGGGCCCTAGATGTACAATATTCAGGCAGTGGTTACGTCAGCAGCATCAGGTACTTTGGGAAATTAGGTGTCAGCGCCGAAACCTGTAATTTGGAGAGCAGTAAGTATTGACCATAAGCGGAAAAGCACGATAAAAGGCCTTACATTCCCAATTCCATGAAAAATGTATGTAGCAGTTACAGATCAAATATTCAGTAACCTTCTGTATGGGATATGTTTGTATGTAATATGAAACTTACCTTATTTTACATTATTAAAATATTTTACACTAACAGTTTATTAAGTACCCTAGACAGTAAACACTTTAAATCAAAATAAGTGTCCAATTCCATTATAGATAAAAACAAAACCAAAATCTGTCCAGAAACCTCATTTTTGGATGTGAAAATGGCATCCTCTCATTTTCTGTTACTGTTATCTTAGAATTCAAAAAGTTAATGTTTTTATATGAGTCAGTATATATGAAAATAGCCATTAGGTTCATTATAGAAAAACAGAAAACTAGGGTGACGTTTAAATTCATATCCAAATTGGGACAAATCTGAAAACTAAAGGGCTCCCATAATAATTACTCTGAGATTAGAGTACGATCAGGACATGCGGTCGTCCTCCCTCTATAGCAGACAGATACACACACACCTAGATCAGGACTGTGCTGTGAGCACATGTGGAAGGAGATGAGAAGACGCTGCGGGTTCAGTGCGCACAGGACTCACGAGGCTGCAGAGCTCACATCTGAAATCACATGCTCACAACATATCTTGGACACTTCGCAAACAGGTTTATGAAAACTGCTTAGAATTTTAGCATGATGATTTGAGACTAGTGGATGTAAGGGAAACTTTAAAAAAATATTTATTTATTTATTTTCAAGAAAAGAGAGAGAGAGAGAAGGTTTTGGTGTTCCAGGGCCTCCAGCTGCTCCAGATGCATGTGCCACTTTGTGCAGCTGGCTTTACATGAATAGTGAAGAATTGAACTTGGTTTTGCAGGCAGGCACCTTAACTGCTAAGCTATCTTTCCAGCCCAGGGAAATTCTTATTTATTCATCTCCTATGCTTTGCTGTAAAGGGGGGCGCATACTCAAAAAACTTTATTTCTGTCAAACTCCACAAAATTCTAAGAAGTAAAGCATTTAACAAGAGGAAGGGTTTCTTTGAAATAGAAGGGTCCTCAGTAGACTGAGGCCAGGAGAGGTGACACAGGAGGGTACTGGAATAGAAACATGATCTAATTACATTATGTTCATATACTAAAGTTCTCAGTCGAAAAGCAAAATAAAGAATTACTGTTAAAGGTAGGTATGGTGGCCCACACCTTTAATACCAGCACTTGGGAGGTGGAGATAGGAGGATCACTGTTAGCTTGAGGCCAGGCTGGGACTACAGAGTGAGTTCCAGGTCAGCCTGGGTTAGAGTAAGACCTACCTTGAAACAACAACAACAAAATTACTGATAAATATAACACTAAGCATTTTAAGGCTAGCTATGCATGGGCTTAACAATAAGTATGATATATCAATTATTATAAAACTGATAATAATAAAGTATGTAATTATATACTTGTTAAATCAATTTAACTCACTTTTAAAATGTCTAGTGAGTCCAAGTACTTTAATATACATCTATCTAACCGAATCTATGTAACTATCAAAAACCAATTAAAAGTTTACAATAATTTTGATATTTAGGACAATATTGGGAAGGACAATATTATATCCAGTGTCATAATTATACTCCATAGTGAATATCCTGAATTAAACTGTACTGGAAAGCACCTTGAGTTAAATAGACTCAAGTGCCTTATCAAGGCATGAAAGGTTTTGTATTGCTCTTACAATTCAATCTAGTTTCATTTTGAAATGTACACATAGATGCTAACATGGGAAGGTGTGTTGTCAAGGACAACATGGTGTGACTAGAATGGTGGGGCAGCTTGGAGAAAAGCAAAAGAAATGACAGAGAACATCTCACTTCAAATTCATATTTTTTAATCAAACAAGTTTTCTGAGTTAGTATAATAGCTGCATCAATGCCTTATTCCTTCTTGCAGGTGATTTTCACCTTCCCACCCCCACCTAGTCAATTTCTCTAAAAGTAACTTACAAATTAAAATAATAACTAAGTATACTTCAAAGTCCCTTAAGGAGATAATGACAGAAGTGATGATATCACAATGGTTTCGAAGGTGCACCTGAACTTTGAAAGCATATTTCTCTGTGGTTTGTTTTGGGATGCATTATGAGAAGGTAATTATTATCTTACTATCTGGTCTATGAGTTTATCCACTAGAGAACTGTAGCAAATTTGTACAAATAAAACAGTCATAGCAAGGTGTACTTTGCTGAAATAAAATCCTATCTTGCAAGAAAATGCTATTTAAAAAAAATCAATGAAATAGGACATTGCCAACTTCTAGGTAAGATGGTGGTACAGAAGTCTCACCATAGAAGTCAGGGAAAGAAAAGAGGCAAGATAATACGCAATATGCTCCTTTCAGCAAGAGACAAGATTTATAAACAAACTTACTAAGCCAAGGGAGATGTCCCCCACCCCAGGAAGCAGCAGGAGGGGCCGCAGCTCCAGCAGCTGCTTCAAAATGCTTCTCCTCACTCAGTAGCCCCGCCCTGCTGGTGCCAGGCAAAG
Source organism: Orientallactaga sibirica (assembly GCA_036365145.1). Taxonomy (NCBI): domain Eukaryota; kingdom Metazoa; phylum Chordata; class Mammalia; order Rodentia; family Dipodidae; genus Orientallactaga; species Orientallactaga sibirica. Next base: position 1,557,080 of record JAEOAD010000051.1, read on the forward strand.
TGGTGGAAACTGGGGGGAAGGGGAAGGAAAAGGACTCCCCCCCCACCCCCGACTCCTCGCCAGCACATCAGCCTTGCAAGATCAGCAGAAACTAAAGGAGAGGATGAGGGAGTCGGTGAGCTCCTATGAGCAGTGCCTTGGAGCAACATTCCCCAGCCTCCCCTCCCTGGACGCCAGTATCAGGATCATGAAGATTACAGGAAGCTGAAGGCTACCTGGCGTCTCCTACACTCAGCACTGACCCAGCTGAGCTCAAGCCCTTCACAGCCAAGCCAAGCCAAGCCAAAAGGCAGCAAGGAGGGAACCATCTTCACAAGTCATTGCAAGTGAGATAGAAACGCTGGAAAGGTGACTGATCTGCTCTCCACGGGGTCAATACATAGCCCAAATCTGATTCAATAGGTTTGAACTGGAAAAGCTAATTGAACCTCCCATATTAGGGCAAATTGCTAAAGGAAAGATTACAGAAAAGCAAAAATCAAACCCCTCCCACTAAGGCAGAAATACTGGCTTCTTAGATTTGATGTATTTGAGCATGTTTAATTGTTTATATGATAGGGTTTATTTCTCATTTTTGATTTGTTTAAATCTTTTAGTGCCTCTGTTTTTAAGTCTCCACTCTTACATATATTCCATGGTGCTTTTTGTTCAATTGGATTCTAGGATGGCTCTGTACTTTTCCCACTCAGTCTACTGTTGTGATCTCTCTGTTCTTCCACACACAATTCAGATACTTTCCACATCTTCCCAACCTCTTCTCCACTTCCTGCCCTCCTCCTTCTCTCCGCTTTAACTCCATAACTAAATGTTCCACAGCCTCTGTGGACTCCAACAGAATCCCAGTTTTCCTCTCCATATAATTTTTGCCACTTCCATCCTTTCCAAAGTTAACATTCGTCTTAGTCCTAACCCTTCCTACTTCCCTCCCATTTACAAGTAAGCAAACTCCGAGTAAAGTCCATGCCAGCCTCGCTCATTTATCCAACAGCAGTTATTGAAACAGAATGAACCATGGTTGTTAATTGCTACTATGTCATTTGTGAATAACAAGCACATCCACCAGCATTGCTCACTTTTGATGTTAGAATTCTACTCTGGGGTAATAGAGAGGTCACAACAGGCGCCCCAAGTCCCTAGACTAAGCATATAACTTCTGAAGTGCATGCCTTGCAGGCCTAAGAAAAAAAACACAAAAACTCAAGAAAACACAACTCCTGCCAAAACTATGAATCCTCGTGATGGCTGCCAGTGCAAGTGATTGAGATAAATTGTCAGACAGAGATTTCCAAAGAATATTATAAGTATGTTTACAGGAATCAAAGAAGAATATAAACTCCCAAAGGCATCCCAAGAGGACACTAAAAACCAGCTGAATGAAATACAGATGTTGATAAACAATCTGACTTCATAAGTATTTAGATGAAACGGTGCGTCAAAGGTAAAATGCTGTGGGATTTATTCCTCTGAGAATCAGTTTGTGGAGAAGGGCCGGTGATGGACACTACACTTCGAATGTGTAACTTTGCCTGCCTTGGCAGTTAGGGGAAACACGGTAACAGTTCATGTCCCCTAGCCCAGGGGCAGCTTGGATCTCCTCAGGGTGTATTCCTCAATCTTTGTGTGTCTCTACAGTCTCCCATAGCACTTTCAGGCTGTGCATACTTAACCAGAGCTTGTTAACATGCCCTCTGGACTTAGCTCCCGGTCTTGCCATTTCTCAGCTCTATTGACAATGGTGTTGTGGATTCACTGATTTCTAACTGGGTATAAGCCCAACAGAGGAAGGAGGATCACTATGAGTGGAGGTCAGCTAGCTGGTCTAGATACTAAGTTCCAGGCCAGCCAAAGATAGAGAGAGATCTGTAGGGAGAAAGAAAGAAAGAAAGAAAGAAAGAAAGAAAGAAAGAAAGAAAGAAAGAAAGAAAGAAAGAAAGAAAGAAAGAAAGAAGAAAAGAAAGAAAGAGAGAGAGAGACAGAGAGGAAGGAAGGAAGGAAGGAAGGAAGGAAGGAAGGAAGGGAGGGAGGGAGGGAGGGAGGGAGGGAGGGAGGGAGGGAGGGAGGGAGGGAGGGAGGAAGGAAGGAAGGAAGGGCAGCGCGTGGTGGTGTGGTGGTGCACGCCTTTAATCCCAGCACTGGGGATGTCATGAGTTCGAGGCCACCCTGAGATTACATAGTGAACTCCAGGTCAGCCCAAGCTAGAGTGAGACCCTACCTTGGAAAAAAATTACAATTCGTGTGTTTTCCTTAGCAGCTTAAAATATTTAGCATCCCATCTTCCTTTTTCAAAAAATATTTTTGTTTACTTATGAGAAGAAAAGGAAAGAAAAAGAAAAAGAAGAGAGAGAGACTGGACAAACTCCAGGTGCATGCATCTGGCATTATGTGGGTACTGAGGAATAAAACCCAGACTGTCAGGCTTGGCATTCAAGTGCCTTTAACCACTGAGATTTCTCTCTAGACCTCAACAGCCCATCTTTCAAGATACATTCTCTATTTTATCTGATTCTTTTTCCACTCTTTTCCCTGTCTGAGAAGTCAATCCTTGTTTCATGTTTTTTTTTTTTTTTCACATCTTCTCTGCAATTACTTCTATGATATGCAGTTTTGGCAAAAGCAATATAAATACAGTAGCAGGTAAATTGCTTACATATTTCACTGGATACATTTCTTAACCTTTATGAGGTTCATATTCTTAGGGAGTAAATAAGAATAGTATTTTTCTTACAGTTTTGGTGCAAATGAAATGCAAAATAGCAGCTAGTACCAGGACAAACTTGGTTGACTTCTTCATTTTTCTTTCTGGCAGGTCCAATATTCTGTGGTTTCATCGACAGGAAATTCTGAGGAATTCTGTGAAACGAGACTGTTTTTAGTACAGAGTATGTTTCCTCTATAACATAACCCCACTTGTAGCTGTGTCTTAGTAGTTTCAGGCACGATGGAAGCAAGAAGTGCTCTTTTCTGTTTGCTAAAATCACTGGGATAAATCAATACGTGCCCTATGTATTGGCCAAAATTGATCAAAGTGTTTTTATTGAAGAATCTGTAATAAAATGAAAGAGAAATGTTCTGAGCTTTTATTACCTGTGGTAGAAATGAACTCTTCATACAGTAGTGTCACCCTGTAATTTCCTGCACATTTCAATGTTCATTGTGTTAGAATTAGCATGTATTGTCATCCTTTCTCCCAGTGTGATAAGATGGAAACAATTGTGGTGTCTGAGTCATTTATCTATTAGTGACAGTGAAATAAACCCACAGCTGAAATAGAATTAAGAGATTGTTTTAATTCTAACAAAGGCAAAATGACAAATTGATTTTGGAATAGCTGGTGACAAGGCTTAGTTCTAATGCCTGTGACCAATACTGACATGGCATTTTATTATTTCCGGACTTTAGAAGTGGGAGGAGTGAAAACTCTCAGTTCTTTTTGCCATTTTTCATGGACAAGGAAGAAAGGGCCAGGCTTGCTGGTATAGGAGGCTGAGGGAGGAGGATTACAAATTAAAGGCCAACCTGGGCAAGTGAGTGAGATTGTCACAAAGGAACAAATGACTAGACAAGTGGGTCTCTTTTTCCCCTTTAAGAACTTTTTTTCCTGCTGGAAGAAATCATGCCAAGAGGCTTGGGAGGCCTGCTGGTGAGGAGAGAGCTCGTTTACGGTGTAGAAACAGCGATTATGTGTTCTTTCAGTTGAAAGTTACCCGTGCTAGCAGGCTCTCTCTCCTCTCTGTTATGAAAGTTTGTTCTCAAGGGTTGTTCTAAGAAATTTATTTTCCTTAGACCCAACTGGTAATAAAGCATTTCTCAAGGGAATCCCTTCAGGGACTGTAGTCACATCAGATTAGGGGACACAGACTGTATCTGACTGGAGCCACAATAATAAGCGTTCCCTTTTCCTCTTATGCAAACCATGGATAAACCAAGCAAATGACCCTATATGTACACATGTTAAAAGGCTTAAAGCACAAACTAGACATTCAAAGACTCAGATATAACCATAAATTGTGGACTAGTGTCTTTCTCATTAACTGAGATCTTATATTAGAATTTATGATAGAAGCCATAGGAGATGGAGAGGTGGTTCAGCGGTTAAGGCACTTGCCTTCAAAGCCTAAGTACCCAGGTTCAAGTCCCCAGTACCCATATAAGCCACATGCATGAAGTGGCACATGCATCTGGAGTCCATTTACAAGCAGCTAGAGGCCCCAGAGAGCCCATTTTCTTTTTCTTTCTCTCCTTGCAAATAAATAAATAAAAATATTAAAATAGAAGCCATGGTTTCATCTCTTGATGCCTTCCAGAGAGAAGGCATCTCTCTACTAAAAAGCCAGTAATGCAGGCCTTCACAATTACTCCTTACGTAACCTTCCCAACTCTGCCCATGCTATGGCTGTGATAATCCATTCCCAAACAGACTCTCTCCATTCCCAATAGACCCTTGCTTAAGCCTGTGTTTGTTTTCTGTGTGCAGAATTACCTCTCTTTATTGAACCGTGATTCACCAAAGCTCAAACTTCAGTTCAGAAATCAGAAGCTTTCTAGAAATCTCTTTTCCAATCTCTTCTGTGATCATCAAGCTAAGTGCTGCCCCTCCCTGTATTCCTATAATCCCTGTACTTGCCTACATCTAGTATGTAGCTTACTGTCATATATGTGGCATTTGAATCACATTTCTTTTTCTTTTACTTTTCTGGTGTGTATGCATGTGTGGGAATGCACACAGTGTGTGTGCAGATGGGCATATCTGGCGCATACGTGTGCAGAGGCCGAAGGAGGATGTCAGATCTCTTCCTTTCTTGCTACTCCACTTTACTTCTTGGGACAGGGTCTCTCGCTGAACTCAAAGATGCTACTTTTCTGAGTCGCTGACCAGCAAGGGCCAACGATTCTCCTGCCTCTACCCCTCTCAGGACTTGGGTGGCAGGAATGAGGGGCCACAGCAGGCTTTTTAACACGGGGAATCAAGAGCACAGACAATCATGTTTGCCCAGCAAGCACTCGGACCTGCTGAACTATATCTGAATGTGTCCATCTCTTGTCTCAGCTGATGAATTCCTTGTTTTCATATGCTCACATATTATGGCTTGGAACAGAATAGCCATTAAGTGGAGAAATGAAATTGAACATCTTAATACAATGATTAAAGTGTGTTCTGTCTGTATGTCCCAAAGCCTATAGCATTTGCATGAAAATTACATGGTTCCTGCCAATTTGTGCCTCAAAACAAAACAAAACAGAAGAAAAAAAGGGGGAGAAAGGACTTTATCATCCTGGTAGGTATTTGTCCTCTATTTGTTTGCTGACAATCACTAAGGTGCCTTAGGCACATCAAAAGTGAGTTTCTTGGACTTGGCAAAGTGTTGAATTTATTTGTTTCCTGCTATTTCCCAAGCTAATTGTTGTTATTTTATTTTCAAGCTCTTTTTTAAAGGATTTAAACACATCATGAGTTGACTATTAGGTATATTTTGGGTGAAGGGTAGACATTTAGCTGTGAGGAATCACTGGAAATCCAAAAGAAGCATATAAATTAGCATTAAGCAGCTCCAAAGTCTGCATTTCATTGGCAGATCATGGATTCTTGGGGTTCTGAAGTGATATAATTTAATGTCAGTGAATTAATATTATTTTTGTCTCCATAATCAGAATGACTTAGATGTACTTAGGGAGTAGATGAGGAAGATGAAATTGTTGGGAAAGTATAAGAATCAAAAGAATGAAAATCCAATCCTACAAATATGGGTAGACATCCACATGGGACCTTGAAAATGACTCAACATGTAAGATATTAAAAAGCTTAAAAATGCTTTGACAGAAGCCTGTCTTGTTTTGGGGACCAGCAAACACACTGAGGAGATGTACACACAAGGGCAATAGTGGCACACAGCCTTGGTGGGTAACCAATGGCTTTCTGCTTGGCTAAGAGATCCACTCAGTGGAAAGGAACCCATTGAGAAATTGGGAAACAGATCAGAATCTTATGGAGACAAGGATCATGCTTTCCAATGTCAAGATCCCCCTAGTCTTTGGCTAAAAGAAGGGCTACGTCCATCAACTTTTCCCTACATTAGCATTAATCATGCTTATCCCATTTAACCTGTGCTGACTTCACTCTCCTTGGAAAGTCTGTTTATTCTCTTTCAGAAGGGAGCGAGATCTGAGGAGATAAACCACCCCTCGCACTTCAGTCAAGCCCCAGCTGAAACCACAGAGGGATTGGGGAGATGAGCAAGAGTGCTGCTTCCATGGTGAACCTGACAATCAGCACCAGAGCGAAGGAGACAGACGCTGAGGACACTCAACACCCACCAAAGCAGAGATCCAGAGGATCCCAAGAGCTCAACACTGAAGTAGACTTAAAACTCATCCACCACAGCTCAGGGAATTTTGTGGAAGAGGGGGCAGAAAGATTGTGAGAGCCACATGGTGAGACATCGTGCCCAGGGGCACTGCCTCCCCCCAGTAACTGACTGCTGCTCCCAGAACACATAACTCACAACCCCCACAGGGAAAACCTGCAACCCCCCTTGAGGAGGGTCCCCAGTGGAATGGGGGCAGGGATGAGGAAAAGGATGGTACCAACACATGATGTATCCATACTACGTATGTCTGTAATTAATAAGAAAGAACAGCAACTCCATGGACTCTATGGAAGTCTTCCCTGACTGGAAGAAGCCTCTTCCCTGACTCTAAAGGGATCTTCTCTGGTGGTGAAGGCCTCTTCTCTTCCTGTCCAGAAAGCTCGTCCTTGACTGGAAGGGCACACTGACCTGATGAGGAGGGTCTTCTATTTCCTGACTAGAAAGGGGCCCTTCCTGATCAAGACGGGCTCTGCCCTGACTAGAAGAGGAATTTCCTGACAAGAAGGTGCTTTTTTTGTGATGTAAAAAAAAATTTTTTTATTAGTTATGTATATAAGAAGGTACTTTTCCAGTCAGTCATTCATAAGTTCAGCAGCATGAGTGAGTCATGTAAAAGGCTGCATTAAAGCTATGGGGAATGGGCCTCTCAACCAGAAGGGGCAGTAAGAATAAATTCACATTGTGATTACCCGGAGTTCAGTGTTGCCAGAGGGCTAGTACTGCAATAAGGGCTCAGCTGAGATGAAGCTGGGATGACAAGACAGGGCCATTTGGGGTCTTTTTCTGCCCCATAAGGCAAAGAGATTTCAAGGCAGTAACTAGGCTTCCCAGCATAGTCCTCTGTGAGATGAAAATATTGTAGACATGCACTGTGTTAAAGAAATACTGTCTAATTTTCTAGGTTTCTCTAGGTGTCAAGTGTTGATAAAGAGAGATAATTGTCAGGGAATATTTTTTTCTCCATTCTCATAAAGTGTTCAATAAAATGCAAATAACCGTGTTTCATGTCTCGCAGTGTGAGAATAGCACAGGGAGTTTTCTGGCAATCATGTGACACTATGCCACATGTGTAATAGGAGGGAGTGGTTTGTGGGAAGCAGAGCTATTTCCAAGAAACAAAATTCTGCCCAACAGGTTTAGACACCAAGTCCTAGCTACACAGAAGGCTGACGGGCTGGGTCGCGCAGGCACAGGCATGAGCAAAGCCTGCAGGAACGGCGGGGGGCGGGGGGTCAGTGTCAACCACTGCTGGTGTGTGTAGGAAATGTAGCCTGGCCCAGGAGGAAGCCACCGTTCCAGTAGCCCCAGTTAAGATTTTCTGTAATGGTGATTGTCTACTGAACTGAGAAATTAGTCACTTTTTTTTTTCCAACAAAGCCCCTTTTACAATATAATTTGATGAATATCGAAATTACAAATAGGGGCTTAGTGGTTAAGGTGCTTGCCTGCAAAGTCAAAGGACCTTGGTTCAATTCCCTAGGACCCACATAAGCCAGATTCACAAGGTGGCGCATGCGTCTGGAGTTGGTTTGCAGTGGCTAGAAGCCCTGACACGCCCATTCTCTCCCTCTCTCTCTGCCTCTTTCTCTCTCTCAAATAAATAAATAAAAACAAAATATTTAAAAAAATACAAATGGTACAAATAATAACAAGATATTTTAGTCAACCTTCTACTATCTGTATGAAGTTCCCATCACCCTTCAAGTCTTTATTTAAAATAATAATGTCTTTTCTCCATGCCCAGCTCCTACTGTAGATACACACACACGCACGCACACACACACACATATGCTTACACACCTTCACAAACATATATTCATGCACACACACATATATGCACACTAGGATGGAAAACCAGTTCACTCAGATCTTTAATGGCAAATTAAAGAGGGAGTGGAATGTCTTTGGCTTGTTGGCAAACATACCTCCTTAGGATAATCGATTTTCCCTAGACAGGTTTAGACAAAAAATGCAGCCACCAGCTTATTACAGTAGACAAATCAGGTTTCTAAATGTATAAACTTCACTGCTATTTTGGTGACTTTAAGGTCTTAATTTTAATTTGTTGGTAGCATGAGATAAATGTCAATATCAAAAAGATGAAAGGGAAACATTAGTTGTATAGCTAAATGAATTATAAGAATATAGTAATTAAGGCATGTTTCACATATTTACAGTGTACACATGTACAGAGGCTTGGGGCAGACCATTAGTAAACCCTAGGTTGGTTCATGGAGGCTCGTGTTGATCTTATAAAAGTGAGTCACTATAATCATGGAAATGGCTTTCTTTCTCTACCCAAACTGGTGACCTGGCTCAGTTAACTATGAAGAACTTGAAAAAATATTTTTAAAATTTTTATTCATTTATAAGCCAATAGAAAAAGAGAGGGGTCATTGGTTATGCCAAGGGCTCTTACCAGTGGGAACAAACTCCAGATGTAAGTGCCACTTTATGGATCTGCTTCATGGGTACCCTGGGAAATTGAACTCAAGCCATTAGGTATTGTAAGCAAGAGCCTTAACTACAAACCATCTCTCTACCCCCAAACAACAACAACAAAAAATTAAGTATTTATTTGTATTAAGTATTTATTTGGATGTCTTGAATGTACCACTTTGTACCAGCTTTACATGGGTGTTGAGGAATCAAACCCAGGCTGACAGGCTTTGCAAGCAAGCCTTTAACCACTGAACAATTTCCCCAGCCCTCAAAAAATATTTTTGAAGCCTTAATCCCATGACACTTGCCACTTAATTGTCATTCTCCTTTGTGACAGGGATCAATACTAGTAGGCCATCAGCCAGCGCTGGGTATCTCTGCTCTCTGTTACTTCATCGGGGTTTACAATACATGACAGATTGATGACAGACTGGACAAACCACTGAGTGAGTGGTCTGTGGAAATAACGTGGAATCTCTTTCCAGAGACCACAAACCTGAACCAAGAAAAAAAAAATATCCAGAGGCCTGGTAAAATATACATTTATCTTTCAATAAGCCACTGTAGTGGTTATTTTTGCATAGCTGGGACAAAACAGTGAACCTCAAGCAGCTGATGAAAGGAAATGATTTCTTTCGGCTTACAGTTTGGAGGAAGAGTTTCATCGTGTCGGGGAAAGGCTGGCTGCGCATGCAGCGGGCCATCAGCATGTGTCATTAAAAGAGCAGGGAGAAAAATCATCTGCTGAACTAGAGTGAACACCCAGTGCGCTCTGCTCTAAACCTCCAGGTCCACCCCAAATGACACACCTCCCCCAGCAAGGCTCCACCTCCCAGGGGTTCCATACTTTCCCAAATTGCCACCATCTGGGGACTTGGGGCTCAAGAGACACTTCACATACAAACTACCACAACCACATTTCCTCAGAAAACATCGCGTCCTTGAGCCTTTGAGCTTTGCATGTTCTTTTGTACACAGTAGGCAGTCTGTCTAAGTTAATCAATATAGATCCCTTTTGCTAGAGTGATTGATTTGCATACTTCCTTTAAAGTGTATTTAGGCAATGAGGAGGCCAAGTGCTTTTGTTTGGATTAGCAGAGAAAAGTACTATTGTGTTCATTAAAGCCTCCATGCTTACATAGAAACCAAGAGTGGAGAGCAGACTTGAGATGAGGAATATGCAGAGAAGACCCAAGTTCTGAGACACTCTCAGCTTCTAGAACGTCCCCGGAACCCCTGGAAGAAGACTCACGTCATGTCAGCCTCACACTTGACTTCCCACTACAGGGACGGTGGTTTCCTTCTATGCATGTACCTTCTGTTTCTGTTGAGTCACAAGAATCTGCTGTGGAAGGAAACCTATGACACCCAACCAATCCTATCACCCCAGCATCAGCTTAGACCTTTGCCTTCATGGTTGTAACTTCTAATGGAGGACAATGAAAACTAGTACCACGCCCTGACAGCTGCCAATGCCATTCAAGACTGGGGCCTTATTCATGCTGATGTAAATGTGCAAGTGGTGTGTGTATAAATAGCATATTTGTGTTTCTCTTGCATGAGTAGAAGGTCAGTGGGTGGCTTGAATGTAAAAGGGCTCCTATAGCCTCAAGTGTTTTATTTATTCATTTACTTATTTAGTTATGAGCAAGAGTCACGGAGAGATGAGGGAGGGAGAGAGAAGAGAGAGAGAGAGAATGGGTATGCCAGGACATCCAGCCGCTGCAAAGGAATTCCACATTCACGTGCCACCTTGTGCATCTGGTTTACATGGGTCCTGGGGAACTGAACCTGGGTCCTTTGGCTTTGCAGGCAAATGCCTTAACTGATAAGCCATCTCTCCAGCCCACCTCGAGTGTTTTTGATTGAGTTTCCTACTTAGTCCTCAGCTGGTGGAGCCTTGGTGGAGCCTTGGGCAGTGGAGCCTTGGTGGAGGAGGCGTGTGGCAGGGGTGGGCTTTGTGGCTGATTAGTCCAGCCTGCTGGGGGTTGGCAGCTATTGCTCGCTCCAGGTTGTTGTCTCTGCTGCTGCTGAAGGTGTGTGAGCAGGCTGTCACGCTTCTCTCTATCCCACGAAGATCGCAGGTGTGAGCTTGAAATCCACCCTCTCCTCTCACGAGCTCTTTCTGGTTGGGTGATTTGCAGTGAGAAGGTGACTGTTAAAGTCAAGCTGCTTAAGCAGCAGAATGTTGAAGTTATGACTTTTGTTCCCAAGCAATCCAGAAAGCATGAAAATATAACCATATGGCTTGAAAGGGGGAAACAAGGCCTAGGGGAAATTGGAACTAATATATTAAGGATTAAGCAGGTGTTAGGAAAGGAAAGTTGTGTGGACTAATCAAGGTCCCTCTAGTGGCCATAAGCATCCACCGGCAGAAACTCACAATGTCTCTCATCTGAACTGCTCCCCCACTGTCTTTCTATACCCTACAGCTGACGTGGTCATGTAATTGGTAAAGTTTCAACAGTACTGTAGCACTGCTTGATGAAAATCCACAGTCCAGAGCCATAGCGCATTGGATTGTGGTTCCTAAGCTAACATGCTTACAGTGGCTGCTAATATACCAGGAAGGAGGCAGGTTTCAGACACTTGCTAGGTAATACTCAATGGCATTGCGCAATCTCTGCTAAAGGAAATGCAACGCCTCCTTAAGTCTCAGCAGCGCAGGGAGGGGAGGCCTGTTGGTTATGCAATGTTTCGCTGCATAAAGTTCATTTGGAAGCTTCTCTCCATTCCCATTATCAACACTGAAAGGACAGTGGTCAAGGGAGCTGCTCATGGTATTCTAAATTTTGTTTTGTGCAAAAAATGCTTACTCTATCTGCTATCAAATATGATAATTAAACCCAGACCGTGACAAGTGATCACACAGTAATGATGAGAAATAGATAATGATGTATTTTATTTAATATTCTTCCTATTGTATATATTTTATGATATAAAATGTCAAAAGTCATCTAATAGTATTTTGGCATCCCTAAAAACAAGTTGCCATGAATTGGGCTGGAGAGATGGCGTAGTGGTTAAGACGCTTGCCTGCAAACCCTAAGGACCCAGGTTCAACTCCCCAGAATTCATGTAAGCCAGATGCACCTGGTGGCATGTGTCTGGAGTTTGTTTGCAGTGGCTAGAGGCCCTGACGTGCCCATTCTCTCCCACCTCCTCTCTCTCTCTCTTTCTCTCTCTGTCTCATAAATAAATAAAAAATATAAAAAAGTTTAAAAAAGAAGTAGCAATTAATTGCACTAATTTGAACTTGAATGAAAAGGGAACTGGGCTATAGTAAAAGAAAATGGTAAGATAATGGTAATAAATTTCCATGTCTATTTTAAAGATGATCTGGTATTTCTGAAAGTACAACAAATACTAGCTGGAAAACAAATTTAAGACTCTCTGAAGATAATACATATAATGATTCAAAATCCATTGAAAGAATATTCCAGATGAAAAGAAAAAAGTAGAATATTCAAGATGAATTTGGCTGCATGGTGTGCTTAAGCCGGCCAGGGAGAGCTTGTCCTTTGAGTTCAGTGGGTAGAAGACAAGAGCAGGGTGACTCCCTCGATCTTCAAGCAGTTGAGTTCGTATTTACCCCAACCTAAGGCATGGCAAACACGGGGACAAGGAGCTATATGTTAACAATGGCTTATGCAAATCTTCCTACAGTCCCTTCCTGGCAACATTTCACCAGCTTCTCAAAACCTGTCACCCTTACCACCGAAAGTATGATGAGGTAAAGTGTCTCTTCTAATCTAGAAATGTTTCTATGTAAAAGTCTCTTTCTGTCTTCTGGTTGTGAATTACTGCATCTTATGGCATTTAACACCTACCTTTAAAAACTACTGTACTAAATTGATCAGGCTGGTTGTCACAGTAACATCGTTCAGGTGTTTCCAGTTTCAAACACCGATAGATGGAAGCGCCCCAACATTGCATAAGCCTGTTGGGGAAAGGACAATGCTAGCAGGAGGCACGCAGGACACCTCTGGGGGTTTCTAGCATAGAAGAATATCCAGGGTAGCAGAGGGCTGGAACATTACCTCATGTTAAGACTTTAGAACAATGCCGCTGTTGAAGTGAAGAGTTCCCTTGATTGTGTGTGTGTGTGTGTATTCACATGTGTGTTGATATGTGTGTGTGCATGTGCATGTGGATGCCAGGTGTCACTGTTGGGTACCGTCCTCAGTTGGTCTCCACCGTTTTCTTTGAAAATGGTCTCGCTGAGCCTAGAGCTCACTGATTGGCTGGGCCAGCTAACCGGGGAGTCCCAGGGATCTCCTGTCTCTGCCACTGAATGCTCGGATTACAGGCTTGCACTACCACACGTGGGAGTTTTGTAAACATTTTTATATTTCATTTTTATTTATTTATGAAAGAGAGAGATGAAGAGAGAGAGAGAGAGAAGAAAGTGAGAGCGAGAGTGGGCACACCTGGGCCTCTAGCCACTGCAAATGAATTTCAGATGCATGCGCGACCGTGTACATCTGGCTTACATGGGTACTGGGCAATGGAACCTGGGCCCTTAGGCTTTGAAGACAAGTGCCTCAACAGCTAAGCCATCTCTCCAGCCTCTACCCATGGCATTTTATGTGGGGTCTGGGTACCCATACTCAGGTTTCTGTGCTTATACACAAGCTTTTCACCGACCAATCATTTCTCCAGCCCTCATGACTCCAATTTTGAAGTAAAGCGCTTGTGTATGATCATGAAAACCTGAGTGTGGAGCCCCAGACCCCACATAATATCGCATGTGTGATAGTGCTTGCCCTCGTGGCTCCAGAGGATGCCAGTTATACTTCTGGGAGTCAGAACCAGGAGGACTTTTGATGCATAAGATGAAAGGAAGAGAGACAGAGGAGAGGAGAGGGAGAGGAGAGGAGAGGAGAGGAGGAGAGGAGGGGAGGGGGGGGGAGGGGAGGGGAGGGGAGAGAGAAGAGAGAGAACAGAGAATAGAATTTACAAGGGTTTGGCCCCTAACAATATAAGTTCAGATTTACTCTTTAGGAAGATGTTAAGACTGTATACGGAACAAGTTTGGGAATAATTAGATGAGTCTGGAGTTCAGAGAAATTTTGACTGATGTTCCTGTAGAAGAATCTATTTACAGCCACATGCTTGGAAACATAATGGCAAATAAACACAATTTGTATGTTAAGTAATTTGGCAAACTAAATGTTTAGAGTAATGCCTCCTGGCATAGAACACCTAAAATGCTAGATAAAATATAATAAACTTGTAAAAAATAAGTCCAAGTTTTACCAACAGAAACAGTAAAAGAACGGAGAATGAAAACCAATTGCAAAGGGATTTCCCTATGTGTAGTGTTGTTGTTTTGAACCTCAGGCCACCTATCCATTCCTGGGGTCTCAGGGCGTAATTATAACTACACGTGCTTGAACCTGGAAGCAAAGCTTCAAGCCCAGAAAGTGTACTGGTCAGGTCACAAATACTTTAGAAAAGCAGAAAATGAAAGCACAATGTCTACAGCAAATAGACTGGGACAAACAACCAACAGTTGGGACTAGTTCATAGTTCAGGGCATGGACTTTTGGTTTTTTGGTTTTTTGGTTTTTGGTTTTTTGGCTACAAGAAGGCTTCATACCACCTGTGTGGCCCATGAAAACACTTTATACGAAAGGTAATTTTTTTTTTTGACATAGTCCTGGGTTGTTGGTGACATCAGGGATAAAACAAAAGCAAAATTTTCTCTTAGTAGGAGATGACTTAATGACTTACATGTGTATGAAGATTTAAGAAAATTGTTTTGCTGATTCATTTTCAAGCAGGGAGAGATCGACAGGAGACAGGGGAGACAGAGAGAGAAATGGATACACCAGGGCCTCCAGCCACTGCAAAAGAACTCCAGATGCATGACTACTGTGCACATGGGTTTACAAGGATACTGGGGAATTGAACCTACGTGGTTAGGCTTTGCAGGCAAGTGCCTTAACCACTGAGCAATCTCTCCAGACCTAAGAGGACTGTTTTGTTCTCTGGCTCTTTTGTTCTTCTGGTTCTCTGGCTTCCCATTGTTTACCATGCTAGTTTCTAGGGCTCGTGGCTGTTGGCAGACTACGCCATCTACCTATGGCTTTGACTTTATGGTATGTTTGAGCTAGCAGGAAAAAATAAACTATATATTTATAGGGAGCCTAGGAATAGTTTCTAATGAGATTACAAACATATAAACTAGCTAAATTACTGGTTTAACTAAAACTAAGTTCATAAAAATTACATTTTAGTTGAAGTTAATTTGTTATTGAAAAGGAAATGGTGATATGAACCAAGATAAAAGTAGAAAAAATAAGCAACCATTAAAATTCCTGGGTTATGCCACAGTGCAAGACACTGCAGAGCAAGTTCCGTTTGGGTGAAGAATTTGAAGGTGCTATATGGGGTGCCACTGAACGGAACATGGCTGTCAGCACTAAAATATATGATGCGTTAGGAAATGTTGCCCAACATAGTCTGACAGGTTCTTGTTTGAGTAGAAATTGGAGGCTAATGGAGCTGTAATTCAAATAACAAATTAACTGAAAATGGTACAATGGCCATAGCACATGTCAGAAAACATGCCTAATTTGATAAGTTTTTATATGTTTATATAAGAAATGTTGTCCAAGTACAAGCTGAATGGGCTAATAAGTGGTCTAAAATTCAAAGAGAGTCGAGCACAGAGGAGGACCGGCATGAGAGGGCAAGTTAAACACTGGGTACAGAGATGGGCAGGCTGGTCCACTCTTCCTCATCGAAAGAGAAAAGGTGTGGAAAGAAACAGTAGCGATGACATTCAAATGGAGAACCAGCTGCATTTCAGGAAGGGAGCTGGACCTTGC
Organism: Orientallactaga sibirica; assembly: GCA_036365145.1. Lineage (NCBI taxonomy): Eukaryota > Metazoa > Chordata > Mammalia > Rodentia > Dipodidae > Orientallactaga > Orientallactaga sibirica. The sequence goes on from JAEOAD010000051.1 coordinate 1,572,723, forward strand.
TCCTCTTCTTTTACCTGGTCTCCCTGACCCCACAGCTCTCCTGTACCACAGGGCGGGAAAGCACTGCACAGCCACCTCTCATCAGGGTTGTGTGTGCCTCCACAGCCTGTGCGAGAGTCAAGGTGGTGATCAAGCAGTAACAAAACTGTGTATAAACCACAGTCACCACTTGAGATGGAACAAGAAATCAAGTGTGTCCACTCTGAACTGCTGGAGTTGTTAATGCAGCAGGCCTTGCCTTCCAAGGAGCAAACGGCACACACTGAAACGTCTTCCTGTTCCAGACCAAGTCCGTCTCGAGTGTTTTTACGTGAAACCTGGGCAATGCTTTTAGAGGGTCCATGAAGGTTTTGCTCATGAACTGAATCTTCCAAGCCAGAAATTCAAAGCAGTAGCCATAATAAAACTCCGAGCTGCTGTAGAGATTTGATGTTTACTGTTAACCACTTTCTCTAAGTGCATGACAAGAAGGTTTGCTGAGTCTGTAGCATTTCATCAAGGACCGTCCACTGACATGGTGGGCACTGTAGGAAACTGGGTCCCCTAATTTTACAGGTACAGAAGCATTCCATCAGCATGGTTATCACACACATGATGCACTCTGCTGCCTTGCCTCAGAGGACTCAGGGCATCACAAGGTGTTGTGTGTGAATGACCAGGGCCAGGGAGAGGGAGAGGATGAAAACCGTCTCCTGACTAAACGGGCCCAGCACGCTCAGCTGTGTGGCCCCCTCAGATTCTGAGAAACCTCTGGTCTCCTTCTGCTAACCTTGTCTTTCTTCTCTGTCAGTGTTTCTAATTGCTGACTTCTAATCTGGAATTTTCCACATTGACAGTTCATCTCTTCTTGTCCAATGAAAACTATCTACTTCAACAGCATTAAGCATTCCACGGTACTGTTGTCCAGTGATTGGCTTCATGAATCTGAGTCTGGAATCTGTTCTTTCAAAGAATAAGGGAAGAAAAGAAACAGACCGAAGCATCATAATTCTCAAGGCTCCCAGACCGCCGTCATGGAGTCAAGCATCTGCTAGGAATACCGACCACGCAAATCAAAGCAAGTTGGCTACACACGCTGGGCTGTCAACAATGGCTGGGGTTGGCTTGAAGAATTATGCAATAGTGGAGAATCCAGCTCTTTCCTATTTCTCTTTAACCCTCGGGATGAGTGAACCCTTCTGTCCTGACGGCATATTCATTACCTTCATGATCACTCTGCTTTTTATGGATGCTGTCATCAAAGTTTCTAAGTATGCATTTCTGTCTCAGCACAATCCTTTCTCCGAGGAAAAAAGACACTTTAAATGATTTCTTTGAGAGGAAGGTATTTAGAATGGTTCCTATGGACATGAGGATAGAAAATAGGTGAGGATTGAAAGACAAAGAGCATCCTTTTTTCTCAACTCCTGTCATCACTGCCCAGAGGTATCCAGAAGAGGAAATGGGCACACACCTTTAATTATGAGTGCTTTAGTTTCTCATCTTTTAATTTTGAAAAGACCCCATATAGCCATGTGGCTTTACATGAATCTGCCTAAGACATCTGTGGTAGTTTGAATATATGTCCCCCAATATATTCAATGTTTTATTAGTTATAGTTTGCATCTTCAATCACCTTGCTAGAGGCAATGTCACTGGGGGCCAGTCTTAAGGTGTGGGTTTGAGATTCCATTGTAAAGATATGCAAATGTGCCTAGCAGGAGTTCCTGAAGTGTGCTGTGTGACCTTTTGGCAGTAGTTTTGCTCTGTGTGCTGTGTGGCTGGTTGGCTTTTGCTCTCTCTTGACTGGTCCTGTGGAGAGCAGGCCACTTCTTCTGCCATTATGGAACTTCCCCTGGATCTGTAAGCTTCAATAAATAATATCCCTTCCTCCATAACTGTGCCTGGTCTGGAAGTTCATCTCAGTGAACCTGAAGCTGTCTGCTACAGTAAAGTGGTACCAGGAGTGGGGTGAGATGAACCAGATCGTGTGGATATTCATCTTTTGCAACCTTTGTTTTGGAGGAATGGGCATGGACTTGGTGCTTGCAACTGAAGGTGCCTTCTGGAGTGGTAAGCCAAGTTTTATGGACTATTCTGATGAGAGTTTGAGAATGCTAAGTGCAGACTGTATTGAACTTCGAGGCTTGGCTTATGAGCTTTCTAAGGGGAAGGAAAGACTGCAGAGGACTTTGTTGGAACTGGGCTACTGGCATAAGGGATGGCTACGTTCTGCTATCCAGGCCCAGAAAGTTTGATCAAGGTTAAATTTGTAATGGACTGATGTGCTTGGATAAACATATTGGACTGAGAGATTTAAGATTTTAAGTTGGAAAACCTGAAGCAAGTTAAAAGTAGAGGCATTGAGACTGGTTTAGCTGCTATTGTCAAACACATTAGCAATCTTAAAGAAGGTGGAAGGAAGAAGGTGGCCCGACTGCTTTTACATTAAAACAATGGAGAGAATGCCTGAGGAAAGACTGTTAGAAATGCAAACTTTTGGAAAGAGTGTTTACTGGAGAAGGAACCTGCTTTTCAAGGCTATGATTTATTTTGTTCCTGGATTAAGAATATGGCTGTGTTCTGCACACTTGGTATTAGTTCTGGAAGCATGAAAAATGCATGGGGTGGTCATGAATTGCACACGGTTCCAGGAGCTGCTGCTGAAATGTGGCATGAGGCAGGGCATGAAGACCCTCAGAAACAGGCTGGAAGAGCCTTTTGGAAGATGGACTGTGGTTTGCATGGAGACCTGAAGATGTCTTGGATATACCAGGACTATGCAAGGACTCCCATGTAGTGCAGTGTTGGCCTGGGATCAAAGTTTTCCCTGGCAACTCTGCCCAGCTGGAGGGGTGGAATTGGAAAACCTAGAGACTGGCAGTCTCTTGTTATATTGAACTTGAACTGCAGAAGTTTGATGACGGCTGATGGTGGTTGAGTTTGCATTGTTCTAGTCTCTCCTTGCTATTCCTTATACAGTTAAAAATGTTTACTCTGTGCCTTTACATGTTGAAAGTATTTAACTTGTTTGATTTTACAGGACTCACTATCTTAAGTTGGTCAAGATTGTAAGAACCTTTGAAATTGGACTGAGTACCATTTACAATGTGTGATAGTGATAAATCTATTGGGGGCCAGGAGCTAAATATATTGGGGGCCAGGGGCGGAATGTGGTAGTTTGAATGTATGTCCCCCAATATATTCAATGTTTTATTAGTTATAGTTTGCATCTTCAATCACCTTGCTAGAGGCAATGTCACTGGGGGCTGGTCTTAAGGTGTGGGTTTGAGATTCCATTGTAAAGATATGCAAATGTGCCTAGCAGGAGTTCCTGAAGTGTGCTGTGTGACCTTTTGGCTGTAGTTTTGCTCTGTGTGCTGTGTGGCTGGTTGGCTTGCTCTCTCTCTTGACTGGTCCTGTGGAGAGCAGGCCACTTCTTCTGCCATGATGGAACTGTGCCTGGTCTGGAAGTTCATCTCAGCGAACCTGAAGCTGTCTGCTACAGTAAAGTGGTACCGAGGAGTGTGGGGTGAGATGAACCAGATCGTGTGGATATTCGTCTTTTGCAACCTTTGTTTTGGAGGAATGGGCATGGACTTGGTGCTTGCAACTGAAGGTGCCTTCTGGAGTGGTAAGCCAAGTTTTATGGACTATTCTGATGAGAGTTTGAGAATGCTAAGTGCAGACTGTATTGAACTTCGAGGCTTGGCTTATGAGCTTTCTAAGGGGAAGGAAAGACTGCAGAGGACTTTGTTGGAACTGGGCTACTGGCATAAGGGATGGCTACGTTCCGCTATCCAGGCCCAGAAAGTTTGATCAAGGTTAAATTTGTAATGGACTGATGTGCTTGGCTAAACATATTGGACTGAGAGATTTAAGATTTTAAGTTGGAAAACCTGAAGCAAGTTAAAAGTAGAGGCATTGAGACTGGTTTAGCTGCTATTGTCAAACACATTAGCAATCTTAAGGAAGGTGGAAGGAAGGTGGCCCGACTGCTTTTACATTAAAACAATGGAGAGGATGCCTGAGGAAAGACTGTTAGAAATGCAAACTTTTGGAAAGAGTGTTTACTGGAGAATGAACCTGCTTTTCAATGCTATGATTTATTTTGTTCCTGGATTAAGAATATGGCTGTGTCCTGCACACCTGGTATTAGTTTTGGAAGCATGAAAAATGCATAGAATGGTCATGAGTTGCACACGGTTCCAGGAGCTGCTGCTGAAATGTGGCATGAGGCAGGGCATGAAGACCCTCAGAAATAGGCTGGAAGAGCCTTTTGGAAGATGGACCATGGTTTGCATGGAGACCTGAAGATGTTTTGTATATACCAGGACTATGCAAGGACTCCCATGTAGTGCAGTGTTGGCCTGGGATCAAAGTTTTCCCTGGCAACTCTGCCCAGCTGGAGGGGCGGAATTGGAAAACCTAGAGACTGGCAGTCTCTTGTTATATTGAACTTGAACTGCAGAAGTTTGATGACGGCTGATGGTGGTTGAGTTTGCATTGTTCTAGTCTCTCCTTGCTATTCCTTATACAGTTAAAAATGTTTACTCTGTGCCTTTACATGTTGAAAGTATTTAACTTGTTTGATTTTACAGGACTCACTATCTTAAGTTGGTCAAGATTGTAAGAACCTTTGAAATTGGACTGAGTACCATTTACAATGTGTGATAGTGATAAATCTATTGGGGGCCAGGAGCTAAATATATTGGGGGCCAGGGGCGGAATGTGGTAGTTTGAATATATGTCCCCCAATATATTCAGTGTTTTATTAGTTATAGTTTGCATCTTCAATCACCTTGCTAGAGGCAATGTCACTGGGGGCAGGTCTTAAGGTGTTAATGGTGGGTTTGAGATTCCATTGTAAAGATATGCAAATGTGCCTAACAGGAGTTCCTGAAGTGTGCTGTGTGACCTTTTGGCTGTAGTTTTGCTCTGTGTGCTGTGTGGCTGGTTGGCTTTTGCTCTCTCTTGACTGGTCCTGTGGAGAGCAGGCCGCTTCTTCTGCCATGATGGAACTTCCCCTGGATCTGTAAGCTTCAATAAATAATATCCCTTCCTCCATAACTGTGCCTCGTCTGGAAGTTCATCTCAGCAAACCTGAAGCTGTCTGCTACAACATAGAAATAAAAATTGAAAGCAAAAACATATCCATGTTCACTTGAATACTATACATATCTTAAAGTCAGACATCTGGCCAAAAGCTAGAAGATACAATAAAGAAACACATGTATAACAAAAAAATAGGTTTCTGGAGTCTGATTTACATAAGCTAATATATGTTAATTAGGAGAGACCTTGGGTTTCTATTGGATGTTTTTCCATTGATGGAATTAACTGTTTTGTAGATTAAGAATATAAATTAAAATTTTCCATTATATGACTTTCAAATATACTCCAATTTAATATTTAATAATTTGAAAATTTGTAAAAATCCAGAAATTTTACATATTTTTCTCTTTTTTTGAGATAAGGTCTTGAATCTCATTAGGTAGCCCAGGTTGGCCTGGATATCATGACCTTCCAGCCTTAGCCCCAGGATGCTGGAATTATGGGTGTATACCACCAAGCCTGGAATTGAGTAGTTCTCCATGTTTTTATATTGTCAAAGCTATGGGTGTGATGCCCTGAATGGCTAAGGTCATACCATATTTACATAATTTTCTCCTAAATGTGTTTTTCTCTTTTGTTATGTGATTGTTGTTACATTTAGCTTTTAAGATCATCAGAAGTTTCTTTTAGTGCATAGTAAAATAGATATCTAAAGCGATGGTTTAAACAAGTAAGCAGATCATATTCATTTATCAAAAAAATGCCTTTTTCTTCCTGATTAGAAAAGCTGACTCTCTCATATACTGAAAATACACATAGACAAACTTCAAACAAATTTATTTAGTATATGGAGTATGTTGTATCCTTCTGGTTGGAATTTTGAGATTAATCCTTGTAGAATGAATCAATCTTTTAAGGTTTAGGTAGGGCTTAGTCATTCATTTAATAAAATGTTCAGCGAGTGCCAATTGGAACTAGGAGCTACGTCCTAGTAATAACTGGCTCTCAAAGCTGCAGGCCCGACCCTAAGCTCCATGTACTTGGAGGACCCTGCAGGCAAACAAACATCTGAAGACCCGTGACAAAGGAGAAGCCATTTGTCTCTCCTAAGGTAGGTTTGTTCCTAGCAGAGAGAGTTTCAGGGCCAGAAGATACTTGAGCTGTCCCTTATACAAAGAATGTGGGTTCTCCTGGAAGCCAGAAGCAGAGGAATTCCAGGTCATGGGAGCAGCTGTTGGCAAGATACGCATGTGAGGCATGCCAGCCCACTGGAGAAATTATCCAAAGTTAGATATAAATTAAATAAGTATGCTCAAAAGTCATGCTTGGAAGATCATTTCCGTGGATGTAGAAGGGAGGCATTTGAAAAGAGGCAAAAGCAAGATTTTGCATTAAAGGTTATTTTAATGACTTAGATGAGACACGATGACTGTCTGAAGTCATAGCAGTAGGGATGGAGGAGGGACATTGAGAGTAAAGAGGAGACGTGTTGATCAACCCCCTGCTTGAGTAGATGGGATAATAAATCTGGGGCATGGATTGTAGGAGAAGCACAAGGTTGAGAGACCATCAATGTCTAAAGATACTGAAGACTACCTGGTTAATATTCGGTCTTTGATATCTGGAGTAGAAAAGGATTACACCTGAAATTAAATCTTTGAAAATAACTGATTTGCAGATGGAAAAGTGGAAAATCAAGTATCTGTGGGGTACAGTGGGTATCACAACAAAATTGGTCAGTAAAGTCCAGACTGAAGAACAAACTCCAAAACGCAATAGTAAAAAGTCCAAGACAAAACACAAGTAACCCCAAATAACTTTGAGCCTGTTGGTCCCTGCCCTCCCCTCTCTGCTGGCTTCTGGGGTACCCAACTGCCCCAGGCTTCCTCCCACATCTCCTTGGGTTACATTTTCACTTCCGGGACTCTTGCTTTCAAATATCACTCTTAAATGCTTGCGGAGGGCCACGAAACTCTCCTTTGTAACATTTTCACTATAAATTGTTATGTGTGTGTGCTTGTAAGCTGAAGACAGGCAGAAAGCATGATAGGATTTTGTTTTCACCATCATATGCATTGTAATAAATGAAAGGCCTGCCTGTTGTATCAAGTCTAAGGCCTTAGGGCTCAAGAACCATGTCTGGTGGATGCCCAAGTACATCACTGTCAAGGCATGAATTTTCTAACTGAGATTACTGAGAATATAATCTGCCTTCCTTGCCCAATGTATGAGGCAATACTTAGAAAATAGATTTCTTCAAAAGTATTTGTAAGTTTTATTGATTATATACTCAATATATTCCAAATACTTATGTAAGCAGAGTTGTTTCAATAGACTTCATTTTGGGGTAATTTTCACCTTTTCTTCTTCGACCTATGCTTAATATTTAATATAAGCTCAAAGTGTAATGACATGAAAATCAATAAGACTATTTGTTCCTTAAAGCACATTTTCTCTTTCCTGACACTAAAACTTAAATTGGGAACAAAATACAAGCTCCATTCACTCACAGTGCTGCAAAAACCAACAGGATAACTACAAAAACAAGGAAAATAAAATAAAGGCAGCCTTAAAATGGTCATCAATGATTAGAAACCTTTTCTAGTAGAATTGTTACATTGTCAAATATATCAGTGTAAGGATCTGTGTCTTCAGTGATATAGAAAATTTCCATAAATGAGCAACTTCTGTATGATAAGTGGCCCACATATTATTTCAGCTGTAGTCATTCAACCAGCAATGATTGCCACTTGCCAAGGTGATGAGCTGTATGTAGCATACTCTTCTACAGTGAAACAGGCTGGACGATGATGGTTGTGGTAGAGTAACAGCTCCCGTCACCCTCAAACACCCCCACTCCACTCTACCACTCACTTGATTTCTTCACTGCAATGACAAAGCTTTGGGAAAATAAAAAGAATTTCTCTACTTCTAAAAATGAGAGGGTCTTGATGTATGGAAATGACAGTGCTTGTGTACTTTCTTAAGGAGAGCTGGATTTTGAAAGCAAACAATGTATTAGGTCATTGGTAGATTATCAAAAAATATTTTATTAGCAAAATAATTATGAATAATTAAAAAATATTTTAACTTATTTTACACACACACACACACACACATGGAGAGAGAGATAGACAAGAGTAGTGTATAGAGGTGCCAGGGCTTCTTGCTCCTGTACATGAATTTCAAATGCATGCACCACTTCGTGCATCTGGCCTTACATGGGTAACGGGAACTTGAAACCAGGCTGGTAAGCTTTGCAAACAAGTGCCTTTAACCCTTGAACAATCTTTTCAGACCTACAAATAATTTTAAATTAGCAACTTTTTATACAGATTTCATTTCACTCTCAATTTTTAATGTCACATAGAATGGAGTGCTTGTTAATATAGCTACATGTGGGTGACGTTCTTTTCAGTATTTTTAGAACAGTGGTGTTGACATACAGGAGGCATCCCCATTTATTCTGGTGACAGTATTCACTCTTGAGATGACCAGCTAGGATCAAAAATGAACATACTTGCTCCCAGGTTAAGCGATATCTAATGATGGTGGACTCACTAGCATGTATGACGAGCTAGGAAATTCCGAATATTAAGACACAGTGTTACATTTTGGCTTTGGGAAATCTTGTTTGTCTCTACTGTTAAGAAGAGAAAACAAATGAGAGGCAGGGTGCTCTGTGTGATGGCTCCGCAGAGGAGGAAGATGGCTTCCCATTGTTCCTATGGCATATGAAACCTGAGTTTATGAAATCACTCTTACAAGCAAATATAGCTCTTCTAGATTCTACAGAAGGAAATACTTGTTCCAGCTATAAACATACTAGGGAGATCTGTTATGGAGAAGATAGCATCTCAATCTACTAGATTTAGACGATTGATTTACGGTTCATTCCAATATATCCACCATACAATATTGTGTGGATGTGTCAATGTGTATAAGAGTGTATATGTGTGTGTGTGATAGACTGTATGCACGTGTGTGAGTGTATGCAAGTGTGTGAGTGTGTGAGTATTGTGCATATGCATGTGTGTGTGTTTTTGTGTGAGTGCATGAGAGTGTGTGCATGATTCCAAGTGTTCTGAATGGAAATATGACCCATCAAAACAACTAGAATTTTCTATTGTTTACAAAAATCATACCCTTCATTTTGAAGTGGAACTATGCAAGATGAAACTAAGTAATTTTTTCACTTTCATATGGGTATAGATTATAAACCTTTTTATATGGGTAAACAATTTTACATATGGGTAAAGATTATAAACAGGTCCTCTTTTTCCATAAAGGGTCAAGAAAATCATGTGGCCATCCATCAGACATTTGCCATTGTTGGATTTTATAATCACAGCTTTTGGTGTATTGTGAGACCTTAGTAGACCTTTAATGTGTTCTTAAATTTGTCAAGTGATAAGTTTAAAATTAATAGGCATCAAGGCCAGAAGATTTGATTCAAAAAATGAGTCCGAATGACTCCTCAACCTCCACATCTCAAAGCATTTCTGTTGCCTTCCTTCTCTGTCTGATTAGTAATAACTAGCTTTCTATATGTAATTTTCCCCTAGTTATGAAACTTAACCATGAAAGAAAAGAGGAGGTAGTGTAACTTGAAATCAAGCATGAGGTGTGGGCATTGGTGATAGATGTGAAACTGAATCACACTTTCAGTTTTGTCCAAACATTTTCTGAAGCTGTGAATTTGGGTGACAAGTTCCTGCATCTTTAGAAACATGCTTATGTATATAAAAATTTAACTGTATCTCTAAAATGAATGCAAAACCAATGGTGTATGGTGAGGAGATTAAGAATGGGAAGATAATTTTACCTGCGCTTTAAAAGTCTTTAATGAAATCTTCATCCAATGTTGATTGAATTCATAAATCTATTTGAAATACATCATTATTTTTTAAAAATCTTTTGTTGGGGCTGGAGAGATGGCTTAGCGGTTAAGGCGCCTGCCTCCTAAGCCTAAGAACGCTGGTTCCAATCTCCAGCGGTTCCAATCTCCAGGTCCCACATTTAGCCAGATGCAAAGGAGCGCAATGCCTCACTTGACCACAAGACGGCAAAAGCATCTGGATTTCATTCTCAGCAGCTGAGAGGCTGCTGACACGCCCATCTCTATCTGTCTTCCTCTCCCTCTCTCTCTGTCTCTCTCTGTGTCTCTCCCCCGCCAAAAAAATAGTACGTTCATATCTAAAACGTTCTTACAAGTCAATCTTTTATAAAATGCTGAATATGGTCTTTTAAGAAAGGGGGTAGGGAATGGGTGCACCAGGGCCTCTAGCCTTGGCAAATGACCTCCAGAAGTGTGTGCCACTTTGTGCGTCTGGCTCTTCGTGGGTACTGGGGAGTTGAAGTCAGCTCATTAGGCTTTGCAGACAAGTGCCTTAACTGCTGAGCCATCTCTCTAACTCCTGAATATAATCTTGTGCATAGTTTCTGACTTGAACTTTCTTACTTTTATAACTTTGTAATCACATGTTTGTAAGTGCTGTAATCAAATAGGCATCTCATAGATTAATCTTTGTTCTTTCAGCCTCTGTTTTGTTGTGGAAAATTTATCTATAAATACGTTTTCACCTGAATTTTATATTTTATTGTAGAAAACTTACAAAAACATAAAAACAATGCTATTGGTACTCTAAATAGTTGCTTTTTAGTTTAGCCTACTGTAGAAATTTTTCATCCTAATGATTTTTGTGTTGTTTTTACAGCAAACATCAAAACTACCCCCTTTTGGTATCATTTTCCTATGATGTATTGGGTAATTGCATAGAGGGAAAGATCAGATGTCTAATTGTTTTGGAAAGCATCTCAAAAGATAGAGAACAACTTCCCTTCAAGCATTTGGCTTGAAATAACTGTTTCGACTTTGGAGATTTTCAGTTATCATCAGAAATCCAATTGGCAATGGAAATGGCATTGAGCGCTTTATTGAGCCTGACATCTTGTACAACAAGTGTATTGATTGGAATATATCTGCTCCAGGCGTACTGCCATTCTGTCACATTCAACCGAACGGTCACTCCGAGGCTTCATTTCCAAGTGGTGCCCTGGGTCCAATCCTATTAGGAAAGAAACTGCTTCTTCTTTAAAACACATAAAGGTATATTTTATGATTCTGCTCTAAAAATTCCAACTTTGAAGTTATCTTTTCTTCACGAAGGGCTGCTTTGTCATGGACTTTAGAGCAGGAAGAGAGGTCAGGAAGGGAGCTGGCATGAGCTGCCTGAGGATGAGGCAAGTGTCTTCTGCGAGCCTCCTTGGCGGGCATGAGGGGCTGGCTTCTCGGCCCAAGTGCCAGCGACTTCCAGGCCCACGGCCATTACCCCCAAACGTGTCATCAGCCCTGTTTTGGTAGTAAATAATTTTGAAATTTTCTAAGAAAAATGGCTCATCTCCTTTGAAATTCTGGAAATTAATTTTCTAATCTCCCAACTGTTTCAAATCTTACTCCTCCCTTCCCTTGGTCTAGTCTCAACTTTAGGCCCCGCCCACTCTAACCTACACTGTTGAGTGACATCGTCTTCCCAGCGCAGTTTAGCTCTTGCTGATCCCTTGATGTTTGAAAGATCTGATTATCGGCACTCACTGAAGCTCATTTTGGCCCTTCTGTCACTCATGGGATACAATCACAATCCATTAGCACCACAGTTAAGACACTCCTCTGTCTTCCTCCTACCATGACCTGTTGATACTTTACTGATGGAGTGTAATTTTCTGAATGTCCTGAGACTGCCATGCTTTTCAAGGTCTTTCTTTCTTTCTTTCTTTCTTTCTTTCTTTCTTTCTTTCTTTCTTTCTTTCTTTTTTTTAATGGAGAAAGGGATATTTATTGAAGCTTACAGATCCAGGGGAAGTTCCATAATGGCAGAAGAAGCTGGCCTGCCTTCACAGGACCAAACACAGAGAGAAGCCACAAGCCCCAAACCACACAGCACAGCACAGCACACCTCAGGAACTCCAGCTAGGCACACTTTGCAGATCTTTAGGTTGAAATCTCAAACCCACCAACACACCTTAAGATCCGCCCAGAGACACTGCCTCCAGTCAGGTGGATGCAGATGCAAACTACAAACTAATAAAGCACTGAATATATTGGGGGCCATCTATTCAAACTACCACTGTGATTGAGAAAAATATCAATTTATGGCTTCTGCATGTACACCTACACACACAACATGTGCCAACACACATGTAAGCCAAACATGATTTGTATACACATTCATATATTTGTGGTTTTTTTTTTAATTTTCAGAGCTTTTGTAGTTACTAGATTCTAATTTTCAGAGGCAGAGGTAGGAGGATTGCTATAAATTCAAGGCCACCCTGAGACTACATAATGAATTCCAGGTCAGCCTGAGCTAAAGTGAAACCCTACCTCAAACAAACAAACAAAAATTCTACCACAAAGAAAACATTTGTACCAGGTTCCGTTTTTTGAGAATTCCTAGGTGCTTTTTTAAGTTGTCACCTTGGAAAAAACAAATAAACAACAAAACCCCAAGTGTCTTACAACCATTATATCTAAATTGCTTGACAAAGGTCTTTCTTTAGCACTCACTCCCATCTTCCTAGAGATTGCTTGCTGCTTTTAAGACCCTATTCAAAAGCTTCCCACTTGGGGCTGTAGAGATAGCTTAGCAGTTAAGGCACTTGCCTGCAAAGCCCAAGGACCCAGGTTCAATTCCCCAGTACCCATATAAGCCAGATGCACAAGGTCCTCCATCCTCCATCATCAATCCTATCCAATATCTACAGACTTCCAGAGGAAAATTTCCTTTGCTCTAGCAACTAAGCTCTGCAGTACCCCCCCCCCCATTCCTAGGCCGTTATTCATACAAGTTCTCCTCTGGCTTCCTCAGTCTCCTCATCTTCAGCAAGGCCCTCCTGCTTGATCAAGCCTGGGGATCATCTGTATTTGGTTGGTTCTCAAATTTCAGTGGCACAGGTCATCTCAAGGGAGCCTAATTAGGAGCCTTGCCCAAGCCCCATCCCACTGGGCTGAGAAGGAGCCCGGTTTATTCATAGATCTTTATTAATAAACCAGTATTTACCCAAACAACCTCTGAGAAATGTTGCTAAGGTTCATTTCTAATCTACACAACGAGTTTGGATGCTATTGAATCTTACAGATAATGTTAGGTTGACATCAAATGCTAGTAGTACTTTTTGAGTTATTGCTAAATACCACTCGTACCTAAAGTGTCTAGAGTTACAGATTTCATCTCTGCTCATATGATGAAATTCCTGGGATCCCTTAAGGGAGATATAATAATTCCATGTAGGTGCACTCCCCACAGGTTCTGGTTTAGTTGATTCATAGGCACTGTGGTGGTTTTGTTTTGTTTGCAAAAATCTTAGTTTCTTGGATTGCCATAGACAACTACTGTACACTTAGAGGCTTAAAAGCAACAAGAGATTTATTTTGTCACAATTCTGGAAGCTAGGCATCTTAAAGCCAAGTTTTGGCAGGGCCACTTTCCCTCTGCAGGCTCTAGGGAGGCATCTGTTTTATGCTTCTTGTTTGGCTCCTGGTGGCTGCCCACAAACCTTGGCATGGAGTTTTTAGCTTCTCCTTCCAGTTTGTGCCATCTTTGTCACATGACCTTCTTCCCTTATCTGTGTGCTTCCAAATGTCACTCTCCTTATCAGGACAGCAGTCTTTGATTTTAATGCTCACCTTTGTGCCATGACCTCATTTTAACTTGATTTCATTTGTAAAGTATATCCAAATAAAGTCACTTCACGGGTATGGGGGTTGGGGGTTCAATGTACCTTTATATAGGATAATTCAGTGTGTAGACCCTCCCCCCAGTAATTCTCACATTCTCACATGCAGCCCAGTGTTGAGAACTATGGATATACTCAGTAGTTCTAAACCTTGTACATGTCACAACTGCCTAGATTTTAAAAAAATTATTTATTTATTTGACACAGAGAGAAAAAAAGGCAGAGAGAGACAGAAAGTGAGAGAGAGAGAGAGAGAGAGAAAGAAAGAAAGAAAGAAAGAAAGAAAGAAAGAAAGAAAGAAAAGGAAGGAAGGAAGGAAGAAAGAAAGGAGAAAGGAAGAAAGAAAGAAAGAAAGAAAGAAAGAAAGAAAGAAAGAAAGAGAGGAAGGAAGAAAGAAAGATGGAAAGAAAGAAGAGAGAGGGAGAGAATGGGCACTCCAGGGCCTCTAGTCACTGCAAACAAACTCTAAATGCATGAGCCCCTTGTGTATCTGGCTTATGCGGGTCCTGGAGAATTGAATGGGGGTCCTTAGGCTACACAAAAAAATTGCCTTAACCACTAAGCCATCTCACCATCTCTAGATGTCTTTGTTGTAACTTTTGATTGACAGCCTCCGTACATAGACACCATGCACCCTCATCATAATTCCCTGCTACCATCCTCTTTTGTCCTCCCTTGTATCCTTCCTCCACCAAATCCCTTCCTCTTTCCAGCCAGTCTCTCTTCCATTTTGATGCCAACATTGTCTTTTGACCTCATGTTATGCAGGTCTTATGTAGGTGTCATCAGACACTGTGAGGTCATGAAAGTCAAGGCCCCTTGGTGTCTAGAGACAGAATTCCAAAGCACTCCTCCCCATCCTTTGGCTCTTACATTGCTTGTCCCTCCTGTCCCACAATGGTTCCTGAGCCTTGGGGGGTGTGATGACATGTTTCACTGAGAGCTGAACACTCCTCTGTCACTTCTGACATGCTTATCTACATGCTTATCTACACCTGGAAGTCTTGAGATGCATGGAATGTTAGGACCTATCCCCAGATTCTGGGATAGGCCAAGACATTTCAGTTTATTTTCTAATAAGTTTAGACACCATAGGAAAATGGAAATGAAACTAACTGGCCCCTTCCCTAAGTTGTCACATCAGTACCATTCAGGACAGCAGTGAAAATGCAAAATGTTAACTAGAACCTTGTTTGCACAATATTTCTCAGGATTTCAGGTGCTTCTTAAGTTATTGGCGGCCTGGCTGGATACATTCAGAATGAGTTACTAGAGGAGTTCCTAAGGAAATGGACAGGCGAGGGATAAATGCGTGAATGATGAGGCAGCCCCCAGTGGCCGTCCACCTCCTAGAAGGCAGAGGGGAAAGGCAGCCTCCATGTCTTGGCCAAGAAGTTGCATGAGCAATTATGGAGAAAGTGGCTTGTCAGTAGCAAGCTGAAAGGACTTGGCATGTTGGTCTGTCAGCAGTCAGACGCTCCTTGCCTGGCTGGCCTGTTCCAGGCTCCAAGCAGGAGGATCCATCTATACTTTTTCTCTCTCTGCTGTTCCTAAATGATCTCATCGTCACTCTTTGTAGCTTCACCCTAGGCACTCTGTTCTTGTGCCAAAGTTTGGAAAAGGAGGCAGGCTGGAATGGAGCGTGATGTGGCTTAGTAAAGGGCTGGCTCTGGGCCAAGAAAGTAGCAGGTAAGTTTCAGAGGTGCAGCCGAAAATGAAAGAACATCTTTGAGAAAGCTTAGAGCCAAGTCAAAACACGCAAGGTATGATTTTCTTTTGGCAGGTATACTGTAAATTAAGAGTAGACCAAATTCCCTTGGTAACAGTAATTGACCTGTAATATCACTATTGACAGATTGTGTTTCTGGAAACATTGTTCTAGAACTAAAGTGCTCATGTGACTCAGAAAGGAATTGGGAATTATGCTTTGAAGGACTCTCTTTTCCTTCTCTCCCTCTACTAGTACTGATTTCAAGTTTTCTCATGTTAATCTGCATGTTTTTCTCCCTCAAAAAAGTCATGCTGTGGTTTTAATTCTTGAGTCCTCTCTTAAATTCATGCTGAAAAGCTTTAGGCAGCAGTGTGAAGGGATGGGAACTTTAGGAGAGGTCTGCCCTTACAGATGGGAATCAGATCTTTGTAAAAAAGGTTCTCCTTTTAACTGCAAAGGTGTCCCACCAGCACCATTTGTGGCCAGAGGTTTCCCCACGTTCTCCCTTTGTAACTGCAAAGATGCAGACACAAAGCACCATTTATACTTTTTGTAAATTACTTAGTATGTAGTGTGTGTGTGTGTGTGTGTGTGTGTGTTTTCAATGGAGGGTCTCATTATAGCCTAGGCTAACCTGGAACTCACTGCTGCAGCCCAGGCTGGCCTCAACTCGCAGTGATCCTCACACCTCAGCCTCCTGAGTGCTGGGATGAAAAGTATGTGCCCCACATCCAGCCTGTGACATTTTGCTCTTGTAAAACAGGTATAATCACACCTGCTTAGGGTGATTTAAGGAGTAATAATAGAGCATCCCATGTGGGTTGCTGAATACTGCTTTAATATTCTGGTCTGACTTGTTCTTCTGTAAAACAGGATTAACAGAATTTTCCATATTTTCCAAATGCTTTATTAGATTATACGTAACACATCTCATCATTAAAGAAAATCTTCCATATCTTTAGCCATATAATATGGATATATTTCTGTAAATATTATTTTCTTCTTGGTATGACCTTACAAAATCAATTTCCACATTCTGGGTGCTTAATTAGGCAAATGGGATTTCTTTTTCAGAAGTCATTGCACACATTAGTAGAGTTTGAGACTAAAGAACAAAATTAGCAACTGTAGCTCTCTCTTCATTTACACACAAAGAATACCGTGCCTTCCCCAAAGCCAATATGAAAAGTCCTTCTTTCTCTCCTTCTCGCATTCCCAGTCCACAAACTGCTGCATCATTGTGTGTGGCAGCCAAGTTCAAATCTATGAGGAATGCCTCTTTGAGAACTGTCAGGGTCACCAGAGCTCCTGTTGCTATTTCTAGATAATAGGAACACTAGGTACATGTGAGCATACGTGTGTGTGTGTGTGTGTGTGTGTGTGTGTGTGTGTGTGTGTGTGTGTGCTTGCTTCTGGAGAGGTGTGCCCTCACAGATGGGAATCAGAACTTTGGATACCAGTGGAGGAGAATCAACACTGCACATGATAACACGGCCCATTCACCATCATTCAGGAGAGCTGGATATTGGCTCAATAGAGTACATTAAGTCAATTCCCAAGATCAGAGTAATTAAGGTTTTCTTTATCTTGCATTTGAAAAGACCTCACAGGATGAAGATGGACTGTGCTGTCTTCAGTGTTACTGGAAACAGCAGTGGTATCCTGTTAATAATGTGCTATTGATCCCACCTGCTATTGCATAGCACTTTCTGCTCTCCAAATTACAAATCCCTTGAATCTGACCTTGAGAGAGTCTGCTAAAACCCCTTCATCCTTACTCATTAGCACAAGTCATTACAACATTGTTAGTGGCTGATGAGAACTCAATAAAATTGCAAATTATTTTGCATTTCAAGAGTGCTAGCTCTTTCAAGGCTCTGGGGGGATGGGTGCTTGAATTGGATTGAATATTTTATTGGCAGTGTGATTCAGGGCATGTGGATATTCTGTGATAAATGACTGACAGCAGCATAGAGTCCACACTATAGAACTGCTGAGACAATGAAGTGGAGTGAAGCATTACGCTGGACTAGGGAGCCCAATACTCAGCAAACATCTGCCCTCAGGCAAAGTGACACTGCACGGACAGGTCCAATTCCCTATGTGTATTGAACACCATCTACTGGAATGCTGCTTACATGCTTTCCATCCGGGTCTTACACTCGATTATGCAGAATGTTTGTTGATGAATTTTATTTGTTACCATGGATTTCAGTGACAGCATTCAGGCCCATAGAATTGTGCTTCTTTTTACTTTTGTTCATCACTGACGGTCTTTTTAATCATCTGTTAGAACTTTTAAACTTCTTTCCATTTTACTAACAAATAATTAACATTTCTCAATCTTGCAGTTCTTAAAGATACAATTGCTTTGCCAAAAAAAAATTAGAAGATGCTATTTTCAACAGTGAAGCTTTTCTCCTATTAACTATTCCACTAATTTATATGTGGAAAATAAATTTTTGAAAGAGGAAGACAACAGATCATTATAAGAAAATGTTCTGTATTAATTAAGAAAAAGTCCATTTCTTACATAATTACATGAAGACTCCAAGTTAAGACATTCATTCTTCTAATGTCTTTAAATATCAACTTTAATTACTTTTTGCATTACTGAAGATTGCTTAATTAAATTATTAAAATAAAAATTATCCCTGGTATTGAGAATAGTTTGCATGTATTAGAATAATCAAGTTAAGTGTTCTTACTACTTTCTGTTTTCTTAAATTATACTTCAAGGTTATAAGTCTCAAGATCTTGCCATCAATGTTTCTTCTTGAGGTGCCATGGATTGGTTACTTGAAAACATTGACATTCTTGTTTTTCAAATAATTTTTTGATGGTATCACTTGGAAAAATTTTTCTTGGTGGTCCCTGTAGAGATATTAAAATATCTATGTATAGCTCATCACAATATGCTGATACCAAAACCATCCCACCTATAAGTGAAATGCTAAGAGCTGTTTTCATATGAGCTCTTTGCCTACTTCATATTTTAAATGGAGACATTTCAAACATTTCTACGCACATGAAGCCCTACAACAGATGGTATTATCATGTTCACCTCAAGAAACAAAAGTGACTTCGGAGTTCATGAGGAGAAGGGTGCTGTATCTTTTCCATCCTTAATTTTACCCAGCCCATTGCTCTTTCTTGCTCTCAAGTACTAGCCTCTTGCGTCATGCCCTTCTACTCAGTATGGTTCCTGTAGGTATTAATTAAGTTACATGAATCTGTTAGGGGAAAATTCTCTTATTTCTCCTTCTTCTGAGAATGTCTTTATTTCTGCAAAATTAGTTTCACCGGTTACAGAGTTCAGGGCTACCATTTCTTTTTCTTTCAGCACAGACTCTCTCCCAGATTCAATGGCTTCTCATGAGAAATTGTCTCTCATTCACACCAGTTTCCTCATCTGTAATATACTGCTTCTCTATGGTCCCTTTAAGGGCCTTTTCTACTTGCCTTAATTAATTTCCAGGGCTTAGTCACTTTTAGTCATAATTTTCAGGACCGCATAGATTTTATTGATCATTGATTTTTTTCTATTGTCATTTCCATCCTACTAAGCTTGTCCAGTGACTTTTTGTTGTTACTGATATTTTTTTTCTCATGACTACAATTTCCAAGTGTTTTTATTTTTATAGATTCCATTTCTTTGCTGAGGTTTTCTGTTTCATTTCTTTCCAGAGACTTGTCATTTCTCATTGTGACAATTCTATGGTGGCTGCTTAAAAGTCCTTTTCATTTACAGACAACATCTGATTCCTTTTACTATTGGCCTCAGAGTTGGACAGTAATATAACAGGTCCATCTTCCAAGACCCACTGTGGCTAGGCAGTGCCACTAGGAGCAAGGAACTCCTGCCTGGATGTCTTTTACATCTGAGTATAGAAACTACGCTTCCAGCTTTTACCCTGTACTGTGGCAGGTGCTGTTCCAGATCTCCTTCCCTGGCTGGATGGAGATGAGGAGAACAGAGTAGACCAAAGGAGGCGGGCAGGTAGGGAGGCTTGATGCTGGCTTTCTGTTGTTGGGAGGGGTGCAGGAGTCCCGGGTCCCGCTGGCTCACTGCATTGGATAGTACGTCTGATGACAGTGGCCGTGGCTAACCATCTGCCTTTGAGTAGAGGGCTGGGAGAGTAGGACTTGTTGATACCACTAGAGCTGGCAAGAGGGCATCTTGTTGCCAGTGGGCATCAGATATAATTTGAATGAACATATTTTGTTTCCATTGATAGGGATAATTGTTGCCAGTCTATGATCCTAGGCATTTTTTTAAAATCAGTGTTACTCTTTCTTGCTTGATCTTCAACTTTTAAAGGTGTCACTCTATTTATTAATGTGGTTTCTCTAAGTCGATTTTACTACATTGTGCATGTTTTTGGTGTAGCCTTTATGGAAAATGTTGCCATTGGGAATGAGGAAAACCTTTAACCATGAAGCTAGCGGACCAATATTAAAAGGAGAGAATCTATTTTGCAGTTATTGTAAGAGTAGTACACTTAATTGACTAGATTTGTTGTTATGCCAAAAAGTATAAAAACAGTTCTTTCAATAAGTCATTTCTAATAACTCTGTTTGTTCATCCTTCAAAAGTGTTTAAATATTAAAAGTATTGGCTCTAGAAAGTTAAAACTTGACCAAAGGCCAAGTAATTTACTGAGTAAATATTAATTTAACAAATATTGGTGATGTATTATCTACCATTTGCTGGGCGTTTATCTGCTTTAAGAAAAAATAGGCGTTCCTTATTTGTGGAGTGAATCTTATGCCCATTTGGCTTTCCTGAACCATGTCTCATTTGCTCCTTTGATACAGTCAACAGCCTGTAACCTTGGTAGGTCCCATGGAATCGATGGCGTCTCAGCTTCTTTCCCGATAAAGAATCAATGTCTAGTGGTGCCACCCAGGTCCTAAAGCAGCAAGTGTCCTGGGAGTGCCCGGGAGCCTGGCTGGCAGTTGGAAGGGCTGCCGGTAATAAACACAGCCAAGGTCCTTGAGTTAAGGAAGGACAAGGACTTATGACTGCCATTCCCCAGCCACACTAAGCATCTGTGCACTGCTGCTTCATGGCCACGCCCCTTGATTTCCTGATGTTGTTTAATCTAATTATTTATGAAATAAACCATATTTTATTTTTTGAGAAGCAGTACCCACACTAGTACTTCACAGAAAGTTCTGAATGTACCTTTCAAATACATATTTCTTAACATTCGGTGACTTCTACTCAGAGGAAACACTGTCACATTTAATGTATTTAGTGGTATCCTGGATTATTTTGTTGTTGTTTTGTTGTTGTTGTTGTTTGGTTTCCAAGGTAGATTCTTACATGTATAGTTCTTAATGAGGGCAAGCCACAGAACAGTCAGGATTGGAACTTGTAGCTTGCACAAATGTTTGAACTACATGTGGTAGTGTGATTGTGAAATGTCCCCCATAGCCTTCTGTTTTCTTTCTGTTGTTGTTGTGGTTTTGATTTTGTGATTAAGCCTCATACTACATACCCAGCTGGTAGAACCTTCTAGAGGTCAGCCTTGCTGGAGGAGATGCGTAACTGGGGCGAGCCTTGGAGTGTTATAACCTATGCCCCTCTTCGCTAAAGCCAGCTCCCTCTTGCTGCTGCCTCTAAGCTGTTGTGCCAGGATGGGACGCCAGCTCCCACTCTGTCATGAAGAAGCTTCCTCTTGAGACAATAAACTGAAATAAATGCCTTCCTTGCATTTGCTCTTTTCTTGCTCATAAATCCAATCTACCATCTTCCAAGAATTGTTTTGGAGATCGGTGCAATCAAGATTTTATCAAAAACAATTGCATACTGAGCTTCAAATCCTGAAAGCTCCAGCTTCTGGATGTGGCCCTGATTGCTTGTGTTCTCTGTCCCCAGGTGGATTCTTTGGACTCAAATCTCCGAAGGAAAACGAGCCAATTAACTTCAGTTGTCCCTGACATTCCTTTCTTTTTCACTGTGATCAATGTCAAGCACATCCATAACAGACACGTAGATTCCAACTGCAATATATAGCTGGTGAACAACGCACTAGCTGAGCCCACCCACAACCAGCCGAGGAGTCCAAGACTGGACAGGATAGAAGTCGGCCAACTTTCTGTCCGACTTGAGACTCATCCTGTATTAATACCAGCCTGCATGTGTTGTTTCTTAACTTTGTTCCTCTATGTCTCTAAGTAGGGCAGTGAGTTCCAGCTTCGATGGTACCGTCTTGCACTGAAGATTAAAGCAGTACATAATGGTTCTCTCCTTTGTTAGGCCCAAACCTAGAAAACTTAGATGCCTGTGGGATGAGCCAGATCATGGCACTTGTCTGCAAAGTGCTGGTGATTCCAAAGCTCCACCTGTCAATCTACAAGCTGTCTGCTCCAGTATCCAAGCATGATGCTTCCCCTGTAACTGGAAGGGGTTCCCAGAATCCTTAGTGCTATATGGAGAAAGTTGAGAGCAATTGGGATGATGAGTTGTCACTGTTTCCCCTACTCACTACAAGCAATCTTTGCTGCATTTGGACTTCTTTTACTTCCTCCCACAAGCAAAATTCTGAATTTTTAAATAGTGTCAAGTAACTCAAATTAAAAACTAGCTTATGGATTAAAACATGAACCAGATTTGACTCTTACCCTTCAAGTATATGGTCCTTTTCTAGGACCAGGGGGAAACCATCAAGGAAATGGCTTTGCTGTCCTCTCGGTCTGGACCAGCATGGGTCAACACAGTACAAATGAACTATCATTGCGTATGTGTGTATAATAAGTCGTGAACACAACTCGCTATGCACAAGCCTTGGAAGCAAGTCCAAGTGAGTTGTAAGCTGTCAGGCTCCTGGTCCTGCATCCTTGGGCGTCCACAAGTACTGTGTGTGAGAAACAGGGTTCAGAACCCAAACTTCAACATAACCAATATGCTAATTTCCACAATGTCTCGCATCTTCCTTTGACCTTTCATTGCTGGCTTTCTCATTCCTCCGGTTTATCTTGTGGAATTTATGTATTTCATTGAAAACAAATTCTGTACACTCCAGCTCATTCACAGATCACCTCTTTTACTAGTTTGCTAACAACTAGTGGTACATATAAAGATAGTTCAAGTCCAAGCTGCAACATTGAAATATATTAATCAACACCATCATCATGGTGATCATTAACTAAAATGTAGTTCTGCCCAGAGACCAGTCCTCACTTACGCAAGGTTAAATGTACCACCTGTGTCTTTAGTGTAATTCCTACTAACTCTTCAGGTCAATTCCAGATCAGATATCTCTCATTCACTTTAAATCCAGAATCAATTTCCTCAAATAGCTATCTATCTATTTATTTTGTCTGTGGTGGATACACACACATGTGCCAAGGCACACATGTGGAAGTCAGAGGACAGCTTTGAGTTGTCTTTGCTCCACCTTCTGCAAGGCCCTGTGATAGTTTGATTCAGGTGTCCCCCATAAACTTAGGTGTTCTGAATGCTAGGTCCCCAGCTGTGGCGATCTGGGAATTAACGCACCCTGAGGCAGTGTGTTGTTGTGGGTGGGCTCGTGGGTGTTATAACCACTTTCCTCTTGCCAGTGTTTGGCACACTCTCCTGTTGTTATTGTCCACTGATGTTGGCCAGGGGGTGATGTCCACCCTCTGCTCATGCTATTGTTTTCCCTGCCACGATGGAGCTCCCCTTGTGTCTGTGAGCCAAAATAAACCTTTTTACCCAAAAGCTGCTTTTTGTCAGGTGATTTCTGACAGCAATGCAAACCTGACTGTAACAGGCCCCTTGTCACTGGAACCATAACCTTGGATTACTTTCAGCTTTACACTGCTGCTGGAAAATTGAACCCAAGGATACATGGTTATATGTGAAGTCTCCTTTGTAAAGGCACAAATGATATTTATGAGGGCTCCATTCTCATTACCTAGTCATCAGCCAAAAACCCCAACTGGATTCAGGTCAGGATTTCAACATACTAATTTTGTGGAGATAAAAACATTCAGTCTATGGCAAGAAAGAAGGAAGTTGGTGGGATAGGAAGAATGGAAAGGCTTCAATAGGCCAGTGGGGAATGGACTGCCAAGTGGTTCTTTCTGGTCACAGGAGTCCTCCCTCCATCCTACGGGAGAGCCTAGCATCCCCATGGAGTGGCCTGCATAAATTCTCCCAGTTATGTTCATGTATGAGCTGAGAATAATAGCCCATGAGAAGTATCAGCGGCCTTGTCATGGTACAGAGAGCACAAGAGAAGGGATGCTAGGAATATCTGTGAATTTTAGTTCATACTGCAGATGACGTAAGACATGTGGCTCACGAATCTTATGCTCTAAACTTTATCCATTTAACATCTTTCACTTCTACTGGACTTCCTTCCAATCCATTCCCTTAGGCATGGCCTCATCTCTTTTCCTGGAATACTAATTGTTCTCCCTGCAGTCACCAGTTCATTCCCCAAGCTACTGCCAAAATTGCTGCTTTTTCACATGCAAATCCAATTTGGGAACTCCCCAGCAACCGGATTCCAATTTTTCACTGGACTCTTAGGGACAAAGGCCAAGCTTCTTAGCATGGCTACAAAGAAGTGTGCCAAATATTCTATTAGGCCTGTCTAGCTGCCTCTCCTGACACCACCTTGCCTCTCACAATGCACAGTGCGGTCCACTGACTGAATTTTGGTCGTATCCTCAGACCACATCCTTTGCACACTCAGTCACATCTTCTTGAAGTGTCCCCACTGTAATTGCCACCTCCTGTTCTATAGCATAATTATTAACTTCCACATAGTCAACAGGACATTTTTTTCCGAGGCAAGGGTTCTTTTCACCTCAGCTGTGCATGGGGTGGGGAGCTTTAAAAACAAACAACACCAGTGCTTAGGGGCCATGCAAAGACTTAATTAGTCAGAAAGACAGCAGGACATTGAGAGCATAAAAGCTGTTACGGCAGGTATCTGCAACCACATCAGATTGCTTTTGGGTTTTCACCAGGATCCCCAAGCTCCTAGCAGGAATTTGCAAGTCCTGTTTTCCACATACTCTTTACACACGTGCGCATGCCATGTGTGATCTATGCAACAAAATGCCCCTTGCTTATTATCACGTTAACAAACCACGCTACATATGACTTTGAGTTTTGATGCGGGAAGGAGGAAGTCAGTAACAATGATTCTTAGACTACGTTGCCTGCGACACCACACTCCAGCTTTGCACGCTGACAGAAGGATTTTCACCCTGCAGCTCTCGGTCTCTCCTATGTGGCCCTGAGCTGCTGGATGCCAAGTCCCAGCCCAAGATGCCACCGGAGGGAGGATGACTTCGGTCTCCACATACTCAGGTGGACCCTGTGGCCAAGGGTCTTAATGCCTACCCCGATGGTCTCACGGATGCCACCAGTATCCAGTGTTTGGGCCGTGACGTCAGTTTTCCTCTTTGATTCCAATAAAACTCTTGCTGGGAATGTTTTCTACCTCTCCATCGACTTCCTGTTGGAAGATGTGTTGAAGCTTCTGGAGATCAAGATATTTCTTGCCTTGTTCTCTCCTGCACAGGGGAAGGAAATGCTGCTTTTCAATCTTTCAGTGGCTGGGAAGAAGGCAGAGATGAGCACTGGAGTAAATTGCTTATAGCACTATCAAAGTTGTTTTAAAAATATTTTTATGAATTTATTTCCAAGCAGAGAGACAGAGAGAGAAAAAAAAACAGGTTGCCAAGAACTCTAGCCACTGCAAATGAAGCATATCGCTCAGTGCATGCAGCTTTATGTGGGTACTGGGAATCCAGCTCGGTTCTTCAACTTCGTGTGCAAGCACTTTAACCACTAAGCCAACTCTCCAGCCCATTATCAATTTATTTTAATACAAAGTAAAAATTCATAGGCTATCACAAAGGGTATGTGTGTGTCTAATATGATACCTTAAACAAAAAAAAAAATGTGGCATCCTTCACTGGTATTTTGCAATGTGCACATTAACAGAGTCCTGCCCAAATCATTAAAGATTAGTGTTTTCCTCTATTATTTATTCATATCATTAATGGTTTCAATAGTAAATCGGCATGGTTTTAGGTTTTAGTATTTTTCAAATTTATTTATAAGAGAGAGAGAATATGATACCAGGGCCTCTTGCCACTCCAAACTCCAGACATGTACTCTACTCTGTGTGCCTAGCTTTATGTAGGTGCTGTAGCATCAAACTCAGGCTGGAAGGCTTTGACAGCAAACACCTTTAACTGAAGAACCATCTCCCCAACCCCTACCCAGTTTTAAACGGAGGGGAATTTTCCATTTTGTCATATTAAATTACATTTTTATGTTATTTGGTAAAATATTTGGTAAAACATACTGAACAGTCTATATGGTTTATTCTATGAGCCCTTTTAATGGGAACTTTTTTTAAAGAACTTTTTCTGGAAGTTATGAAGGCAATGCATAATTTCTTCCAAATTGTGGTATAGATTATATAGATGCAAGAGAGCAAGGAAACAAATAAAAACAGCTTGCATTAAATCCTAACCCCAACCAACTGGTTGATCCTAAGTAAATTAACTAACGTTTGATGACTCAGATTTCTGCTGAATTCAGGAGCTGAAATAACTTCTAGAGGATGATATGTTTACTCTCAGCCCAACACCCCGACCTTTCCTGGAGGAATACAGTCCCTGCATAATTGAGAAGGGCTCTGGCTGTCCAGCTTGTTGCAACCAGTGGGATGTGCTGATAGAGTGTTAGCAGAGGCCTGGAAGTGCTTGCGAAATGGGGCCAGGTACGTTAATTTGGTTGGTCACGGAAAGCACTGATAATTTCTTGCCTAGGAGGTGATGTTATTGGACCTGTACTTTGAAATAATTATTTGGCAAGCGAGTCACAGAACTGACTAAGACAGTAACAGTGATTGAGGGACTGATTTAGAATATATAGAGCTGGGAGTTGAAAAGCTGAAACAGGTCTGAAGGTTATTAGGTAGAGCCCATCTGATGACATTGTGAGAAGACAGGTTACAAATGGTGAAAATAATTGGATTAATAGTAGGGTCATGTCAGAGATGCAAAACTCAGAGAAGGAAGTCTTATTTGGAAGGGAAGAAATTTTGATTAAATATAATGAAGTCAGATTTTTGTGAAGTAGTTACTTGAAGATGTCCATGATCATGACGGAATTTTCCAAAATCTTCTGTTTTCATAAAAGAAGTCAACTGCTAGCCTGGGAGACTGGAAGATACTGAGATCAAGGGATTCTCCAATGGCAGAGGGAAAAAATATACCAAATGTGATGAGTGGGAGCTGCTGCAAAATTCAGGAACTAGAGAAAGCTTCCTTGCCCAAACTGAAGCAATTTTATTTATCTTGTATAGTTTTGGGACATCATTTGGTTTGTAAACATCCTTATTAGTTTAATATCCTTTTCCAAGAAGGCTGCTCTTGGAATTTTTTGTAACTGTATAATTTTCATATTGTTTTACAATGTCTGTATGTTTAACACTGTAAGACAGTCATCAACTGCATATATAAAGAGTTATTGGAAATGCATATAGGGTTATTTTTATTTAGAGTGAGCATTTTAAAAAATATGTATTGGTTGTATAAAATTCTGGGGTTCGTTGTGGCATTTTCATTCAGGAATATCCCATATCTTGATTATACTCAACTCCCATTCACGTGGTTACCCTCCACTTATATATTACTGTCCCTTCTACTTTCAAGCAAACTTTATTTCCCCTGTGTCCCACCTGGGAGAAGGCGTCAGTGATGTTTGACTTTCTGTGTTTTGTTTACTTCTGCCCTCTGGTTCCAGGCATTTTCTGGTGAACAGTCTGACTTGCTCCTCTCCGTGGTTCAGTGGTCCTCCTTCTCTGAGTTGCGAACAGTCTGACTTGCTCCTCTCCGTGGTTCAGTGGTCCTCCTTCCCTGAGCTGCGAACAGTCTGACTTGCTCCTCTCCGTGGTTCAGTGGTCCTCCTTCTCTGAGCTGTGAACAGTCTGACTTGCTCCTCTCCGTGGTTCAGTGGTCCTCCTTCTCTGAGCTGTGAACAGTCTGACTTGCTCCTCTCCGTGGTTCAGTGGTCCTCCTTCCCTGAGCTGTGAACAGTCTGACTTGCTCCTCTCCGTGGTTCAGTGGTCCTCCTTCCCTGAGCTGTGAACAGTCTGACTTGCTCCTCTCCGTGGTTCAGTGGTCCTCCTTCCCTGAGCTGTGAACAGTCTGACTTGCTCCTCTCCGTGGTTCAGTGGTCCTCCTTCCCTGAGCTGTGAACAGTCTGACTTGCTCCTCTCCGTGGTTCAGTGGTCCTCCTTCCCTGAGCTGTGAACAGTCTGACTTGCTCCTCTCCGTGGTTCAGTGGTCCTCCTCCCTGAGCTGTGAACAGTCTGACTTGCTCCTCTCCGTGGTTCAGTGGTCCTCCTTCCCTGAGCTGTGAACAGTCTGACTTGCTCCTCTCTGTGGTTCAGTGGTCCTTCTTCCCTGAGCTGTGAACAGTCTGACTTGCTCCTCTCCGTGGTTCAGTGGTCCTCCTTCCCTGAGCTGTGAACAGTCTGACTTGCTCCTCTCCGTGGTTCAGTGGTCCTCCTTCTCTGAGCTGCGAACAGTCTGACTTGCTCCTCTCCGTGGTTCAGTGGTCCTCCTTCCCTGAGCTGTGAACAGTCTGACTTGCTCCTCTCCGTGGTTCAGTGGTCCTCCTTCCCTGAGCTGTGAACAGTCTGACTTGCTCCTCTCCGTGGTTCAGTGGTCCTCCTTCCCTGAGCTGTGAACAGTCTGACTTGCTCCTCTCCGTGGTTCAGTGGTCCTCCTTCCCTGAGCTGTGAACGGTCTGACTTGCTCCTCTCCGTGGTTCAGTGGTCCTCCTTCTCTGAGCTGTGAACAGTCTGACTTGCTCCTCTCCGTGGTTCAGTGGTCCTCCTTCTCTGAGCTGTGAACAGTCTGACTTGCTCCTCTCCCTGGTTCAGTGGTCCTCCTTCTCTGAGCTGTGAACAGTCTGACTTGCTCCTCTCCGTGGTTCAGTGGTCCTCCTTCCCTGAGCTGTGAACGGTCTGACTTGCTCCTCTCCGTGGTTCAGTGGTCCTCCTTCCCTGAGCTGTGAACGGTCTGACTTGCTCCTCTCCGTGGTTCAGTGGTCCTCCTTCTCTGAGCTGAACAGCTGCTCCTCTCCGTGGTTCAGTGGTCCTCCTTCCCTGAGCTGTGAACAGTCTGACTTGCTCCTCTCCGTGGTTCAGTGGTCCTCCTTCTCTGAGCTGTGAACAGTCTGACTTGCTCCTCTCCGTGGTTCAGTGGTCCTCCTTCCTGAGTGAACAGTCTGACTTGCTCCTCTTGGTTCAGTGGTCCTCCTTCCTGAGCTGCGAACAGTCTGACTTGCTCTTCTCCGTGGTTCAGTGGTCCTCCTTCTCTGAGCTGTGAACAGTCTGACTTGCTCCTCTCCGTGGTTCAGTGGCTGAGCTGTGAACAGTCTGACTTGCTCCTCTCCGTGGTTCAGTGGTCCTCCTTCCCTGAGCTGTGAACAGTCTGACTTGCTCCTCTCCGTGGTTCAGTGGTCCTCCTTCTCTGAGCTGTAAACAGTCTGACTTGCTCCTCTCCGTGGTTCAGTGGTCCTCCTTCCCTGAGCTGCGAACAGTCTGACTTGCTCCTCTCCGTGGTTCAGTGGTCCTCCTTCTCTGAGCTGTGAACAGTCTGACTTGCTCCTCTCCGTGGTTCAGTGGTCCTCCTTCCCTGAGCTGTGAACAGTCTGACTTGCTCCTCTCCGTGGTTCAGTGGTCCTCCTTCCCTGAGCTGTGAACAGTCTGACTTGCTCCTCTCCGTGGTTCAGTGGTCCTCCTTCCCTGAGCTGTGAACAGTCTGACTTGCTCCCTCTCCGTGGTTCAGTGGTCCTCCTTCCCTGAGCTGTGAACAGTCTGACTTGCTCCTCTCCGTGGTTCAGTGGTCCTCCTTCCCTGAGCTGTGAACAGTCTGACTTGCTCCTCTCCGTGGTTCAGTGGTCCTCCTTCTCTGAGCTGTGAACAGTCTGACTTGCTCCTCTCCGTGGTTCAGTGGTCCTCCTTCCCTGAGCTGTGAACGGTCTGACTTGCTCCTCTCCGTGGTTCAGTGGTCCTCCTTCCCTGAGCTGTGAACGGTCTGACTTGCTCCTCTTGGTTCAGTGGTCCTCCTTCCTGAGCTGTGAACGGTCTGACTTGCTCCTCTCCGTGGTTCAGTGGTCCTCCTTCCCTGAGCTGTGAACGGTCTGACTTGCTCCTCTCCGTGGTTCAGTGGTCCTCCTTCCCTGAGCTGTGAACGGTCTGACTTGCTCCTCTCCGTGGTTCAGTGGTCCTCCTTCTCTGAGTTCTGACTTGTCTTCGTGGTTCAGTGGTTCTGAGCTGTGAACAGTCTGACTTGCTCCTCTCCGTGGTTCAGTGGTCCTCCTTCCCTGAGTTGTGAACAGTCTGACTTGCTCCTCTCCGTGGTTCAGTGGTCCTCCTTCTCTGAGCTGTGTGTTTCTCACCATGAGCATGATTCCAGTTTCTTGTCTTCATCTGTTCATGTGATGACGGGCCTCTGGGTCAATTGCCAACTTAGCTTTTGTGAAAAGGATTGCGATAAACATGGGTTAGTATATATTTCTACTGTCGGTGACTTCTTTCAGGTGTAAACCAGGAGAGTTATACTTGATTGGGACTCTACTTTTAGTTGTTTGAGGAACTTGATACTTATTCCCATGGAGCCTAGACCAGTTTCCTTTCCCTGACAGTATATAAGTGCCACCCCCAACACACACACATACTCACCAGCATTTGTTAGTTGTTTCCTTTCTTTTTTTTTAAAAAAAATGTTATTTATTTGACAGAGAAAAAGGGAGAGAGAGAGAAAGAGAGAATGGGCGCACCAGGGCATCTAGCTGCTGGAAGTGAACTCCAGATGTGTGTGCCCCCTTGTGCATCTGGCTAACGAGGGTCCTGGGGAATTGAACCTAGGTCTTTTGGCTTTGCAGGCAAATGCCTTAACCACTAAGCCATCTCTCCAGCCTCTGTTAGTTGTTTTCTTGATCCTGGCCATTTCTTAATGTACTTTTGATTTGCTTTTCCCTGACAGCTAGAGATGTTGAACTGTTTTTCATGTAATTATTACTAATTTGCATTTCCTCCTTTGAGAAGTGGCTGTTCAGTTCATTGCTCATTGGTTGTTTGCATTACATATTCTTTTGATGTTTGATCTTTTTAGTTCTTGGCTCAAAGGACGGCAAAGATTTTGTTCAATCCTGCTTCCCCCACTTACTTGCTTATCTCCTTGGCTTTTGAGATTGTTGAAATCACATTTATCAATTCTTGTTCTATTTCCTGAGTTATTAAAGTTGCACTCAGAAAAGTCATTGTCTATGGTTAAATCTTGAATTATTTCTCTTGTGAGTTTCAGAGTTTAAATCCATAAACTAAAGATTTTGATATATTTTGAACTGATTATTTTACAGAGTAAGAGATGGGTCCTTTTTCAATCTAATACATGTGGATATCCAGTTTTCTCAGCACAATTTGTTAAAGATATTTTCTTCCATGTATGCTTTTGGTAACATTACTGAGGGTCAAGTAGCTGTATTTTCGTGTTTTCTAATCTATTCTATTAATCTAAATTTTTGTTTTTGTGTTATTCCCATATTGTTTTTGTTGCTATGGCAATATAGAATAATTTGAAAACAGGAGTTGTGAAACCTCCACCATTACTCTTTGCTCAGAAATTATTTGGCTATTTCTTGTTTTTCGCTCCTGAAGTATATTCTTAGTTTGGTGAAGAATGTTAATGGTATTTTGATGAGGATATCATCAACTCTGTAGCTCATTTTTAAAAATTATAATCATTTTAACAGTATTAATTCTGCCTACTCACAATCATGGAAGGTCTTGTCATCTAGTGTATTTTTAAGTTTCTTTCTCCAGTGTTTCATAGGTTCATGGTATAGATCCTATTTTTAATTTTAATCTTAATTTATTTATTTGAGAGAGAGAGGGAGAGGAAGAGAGAGAGAGAAAAAAAATGGGCATGTCAGGGCCTCCAGCTGCTGCAAATAAACTCCAGAAGCATGTGCCACCTTGTGCATCTGGCTTACATAGGTACTGGGGCGCTGATCCTGGGCTGTTTAGCTTTGTAAAGAAGCACCTTGAACCACTGACTCATCTTTCCTGCCCATCTCTCTGACTTTTAATAAAGGCACTTAAACCTATTAGCTTCCTTCTTTTTTTTTAATTTTTGACAATTTCATGCATGTATACAATGCATTTTTTATCCCCCTCTTACTGTCTCTCTTCACCTTTCCCCTTCCAGTAAAATTTTTCTTCCTATTTTATCATCTTACTTCTATGTCTGGTTTATATTGTTTTTATCTTGATTTTTTTTTTTTTTTGACTCACCAATTTAAGTTAGGCTCACATGAATATGCACAATTCCTTTTTTTTTTTTTTTTGGTTTTTCGAGGTAGTGTCTTACTCTAGCTCAGGCTGACTGGAAATCACTATGTACTCTCAGGGTAGCCTTGAACTCATGGCAATCCTCCTACCTCTGCCTCCCGAATGCTGGTATTAAAGACATGTGCCACAACACCCGGCTTGCAAGCCTCCTTTTTAAAGGAGTCTTTGGTCTATTCCACAGATTCTCATACGCTGTGTTCCCATTTACATTTGACTCTAAGAATTTTCAAATTTTCTTTCTACTTTCTTTAATGACCCATAATCATTCAAAAGTGTGTTGTTTAATCTCCATTCATTTGTAGGTTTCTGTGGCTTCTCTATTTAATAGTTGAATTCAAATGTGATTTTTTTAATTAAGAACATACTTTGTATGGATACATCATATGTGATCTTTAAAGATGCAAGAAATTATTTAAAATTTAGGGCATTTTTATGTTCCATCATGGACTTTTTTTACATGACACAAATTATTGCTATGCTACACTTTTCCTGGCTTCATATATCACGAAGAGTCCTCCTATTATTTCTTCCACTGTGAAGATTCTTATTCCACCAGGAAGATTCTGAGATCCTTGAAGGAACTTTTCTATTTGCCTTTAGTATACTTTTTATAGACGAAAAGGCAATGTAATTTACATGAACAAACGGAACACAGAGAACAAGACAGAATTATGTGTATTTGCCCAAGTACATGAGTGGAGGAAGAGTTCAAAATTCTTCCAGGAAAGACGCTAGTCTTTTTCAATATTAAGAAGATACCTTTGATAAAATGGCTTTCAAATAAAGCCTGATAAAAGACGGTGCTGCTGAGATGTCTGAGGTTTAACACAGGTGACTCCTACATGGAAGATAACTTTCTACTCTAATTTATCCTGCAATTTTCAAATTACAAATGGCACTTTTGTTCAAGGTTTTTTTTTTTTTTTTTTTTTGGTAAATGTTTGTGGTAGTTTGAATATATGTCCCCCAATATATTCAGTATTTTACTAGTTATAGCTTGCATCTGCAATCACCTTGCTAGAGGCAATGTCACTGGGGGCCGGTCTTAAGGTGTTAATGGTGTGGGTTTGAGATTCCATTGTAAAGATATGCAAATGTGCCTAGCAGGAGTTCCTGAAGTGTGCTGTGTAACCTTTTGGCTGTAGTTTTGCTCTGTGTGCTGTGGTGGCTGGTTGGTTTCTCTCTCTCTGCTTGGCCCTGTGGAGAGCAGGCCGCTTCTCTTGCCATTATGGAACTTCCCCTGGATCTGTAAGCTTCAATAAATAATATTCCTTCCTCCATAACTGTGCCTGGTCTGGAAGTTCATCTCAGCGAACCTGAAGCTGTCTGCTATAATGTTAAATGATCAGAATCCACACATTTACCAAGCCCATAGTTGCTAAAAGTCCTTTAAACTTCTTTGGTTCAAGAATTTCTACTGAGCCTATTCAGTACCCTCCTATGATACATGCTGAATTCAAATGAAAAAAGCAGATGACAAAAACATGATACAACATGGCTGAGCAGCCTATAGAATTAGGATTAAAAATTCATACCTCAAAAAAATTTATACATCTAAAATCTCCAAGACAGTTTATTTTACCCATAAAAAGGTTGACTCAACAGCAAGTTTTAGAGAATCAATAAAAAGGAAGATACCCTTGTGAGGCTGAAAAGGTAGTTGCCCAGTTTAGCATTCTCGGACTCATGGGTAAGATTTTTGAAGTAACTGTTACTCAGTAAAGGACAGTCTCTGCACTGATTATAATGAGATGACAAGCAAGGCACAGATCCGATAAATGACTGTGAACGTGAATAATGGTCTGGGTAGCTGTGTTTCAGAACATGACACCTCCCAGTGAACTACTGAGAAGGCTGGTTAATTATGCCACTATTTTATTACTTGTAACATGAGGTCATCAAAAATGATTAACTCAGGCTGGAGAGATGGATTAGGAGTTAAGGCACTTAACTTTGAAGCCTAAAGACTCAGGTTCGAGTCCCCAGTATCTACGTAAGACTGATGCACAAGGTGGTGCATGTGTCTGGAGTTCCTTTGCAGTGGCTGGAGGCTCTGTCACACCCATTCTCTCTCTCTCACTCTCCCTCTCTGCTTCTTTTTGTCTCTCTCTTTCCATCAAATAAGTAAAAATACCTTTAAAAATAATTAACTCATAGGACTATTGTAGAAAATTATAAGTATTTATCTTACATAAAGCACAATGAAACACTTGATTTTTTATTATGAGTTTGTCTTATATATCACTGGAGGCTAATATAATGACTAAAGCATGCAAGAGAAAAGTTACAAGAGGTTAAATTGTGATGGCAAGACAGTAAAATTTCCATAAATTATACATTTAAAACATTATTTCAAAAGTGTTCCTCCTCTATTAGCAGGAGTAACACAGCTATCCATTCCAATAATTTAGTGAGACATGACTCCTTTCTCTAACCTCTTACTTACTGTGAAGGTTTTCATCATGCCATTAAGATGTTTACATTTTGAA
The DNA here is from genome assembly GCA_036365145.1 of Orientallactaga sibirica. Lineage (NCBI taxonomy): Eukaryota > Metazoa > Chordata > Mammalia > Rodentia > Dipodidae > Orientallactaga > Orientallactaga sibirica. The sequence continues at coordinate 1,607,084 of JAEOAD010000051.1, forward strand.
TCCATAGAGACTAAGTTACAGTGACTTGGGAGCTTCTAGAATATGAAAAAGCCAGCCAAAAGTAGAACATAAAAGTCTCTAAATAAAGAAGTAGATCATATTCAAACTTTTTTCTTAGCTGTGAAAATTGGGAAAATGTACCTTGGATAATTAATTTTCACAGAAAATTCAGAGGCTGTTTTTTTCCAGTCGCTTCTGTTCCCAAGTTCTGTGTTTTTACTGAAACTGAAAATTGAAAAAAGTTGCCTCTACTTTATACTTTTCTCCCATATCCTTAGTTACAGACATAGAAATGAACCAAAATCTGGAAGTTCAGCACAATGAAACATTCAATGGTCTATTTGATGGAATGATCTCTAAATAATTTCAAGATCCTTTCTGAGAACATAAACAGGGCAATATATAACATATTCTGATTTTTTGTTATGCAGCTGTCAGCTGGTCTGCATCAAACAAGTTAGTTAAACACTTTAGACCTGTGCTTATCATTGTGTTTAATAAAGGGAATGCTGAATTTTCTAGTATTATTGAATTTTAAGTTAGATTATGTATTTGAAGCATCCCTGTGTCCCTTGTAGTATAGGGTTTGTTAATCAACATGAGACACTCTGCCGCTGATGGTGGTGGTGATGATGGAACACAGAGAGTGTCATCGCTCCTGCATCACATCCATTTTATCTTTCATCAATGGTATCGTAATCTATCTCAGCGTATTTTCGGCTTCCAGTCATTTTTGTTCTATTTTACAGACCTCTTCTCTATCAATGCCTTGCAAATACATATTCCTGAGGTACCTACTTATTTCAATACCACTTCCTTTTTTAAAGGTTAGCCACAATCTTTTTTTAAAATTAAAATTTTAATTTAAAAAAAAGAAAGAAAAAAAAAGAATGTTGCTGGGAAGCTCATGATGCTACCAAAGCAGAGTCAGAGGTCTGACTGGGGAAAGACCCTGGTACTGGCACAGAGATATGAAGAGCTGCGAACTTACAGTTTGAAGTCTAGAGGAAAATAGGCAGTGGTCATCTTCCCAGCCCCTTGGCATCTGCATTAGTTCATTCCAGAAGGAAAAAGAGGGCAGGGAGGTAGGACTTGTCTCAGCAAAGCCAGCTTCAGCTTTGGTAATCTCACCTACCACCCCGTTTAAGGAGTAATGGTTAAGAGATTAAAAACATGTGGCACCCTGACCATCATTCAGGAGCAGAGAACACATCCCAGTTCCCAGAGCTCCCAGCTCAGATCTAAAGGTGTGCAGAGCTTCAGCCGAGCTCCTCTGGCCCACCAGTAAGTCACTTGGTCAGTCCTGCCTTGATCCCATCTCCAGGAGGGGCAGAGGCCAGAGGGAGAAAGGGAGTCCAGCCCCCATGCCTTTCGAGGCACTTGTTAGGCAGACAGGAAAGAGAGGGGTCCTTGGGTCACTGGTGTAGGAGGGATGTGGGGGCAGCATTCCTTCTGGGCTGGACATGGAGTAGGGGCTCCAAGATGGCAGAACCGTTTCCTTGGAAGCTATAAGCCCCTAGAATTGCTCCATGGCCTGTCCCGGTTTCCCTTGGATCTCATCTGCTCCTGAACTGCCCCTGTCATGGCAAGTCCATCTCCAGCCCCCATCTCCCCAGGGCCGATGTGAGTCAGGTGGACAAAATCCATTGGCTCCCCAGTCATGGTCCGGTCAATCCGTCTTCTCTTCTTCTTCGGCTGGGGTTTCGCTACTACCCAGCAGCCCAGTTTGTGCCAAAATTCACTCATATTCCCTGATGGTTCCAGCTTCACTCAGCCGCCAGCAGCCCCAGTGGGCTCTTGCTCTGGTGCCTTGACCATCCACTCCTCACTCTCCCCAGGTAGAACAACGCCCTGGGTTCAGTCCACTGCATGGGCCTGGAGAAAGGCAGAAATCCCCGAGAGCCTTAGTGGAGCAATGAAGGTCAGTGTCTCAAACCAGAGCCACGAATGTGGCCAGCCAGAGGCATGGGCAGGCAGGAACAAGGTTATGTCTTCCTCAGATTTAAAATCCTGCTCCTCGCCGGCCGGCCTGGCACCGAGCTGCTGCTGCGGCGAAGGCCGGGACGGCGGCGCCGGCCACGGTGCGATCCGGGCTGGCTCCGGGCGCGGCAGGAGAGCCGAGGGAGGCCGGGCGGACCTACGGAGTCACAATCTTTTTAAAAAGTATTTATTTATGAGACAGAGAGAAGGAAAAAGGAAGATAGACAGAGGAGAGAGAGAGAGAGAGAGAGAGAGAGAGAGAGAGAGAGAGAGAGAGAGAGAGAGAGAGAGAATAGGTGCACCAGGGCTTCAGCCACTGCAAAGGAACTCCAGATGCATGTGCTCCCTTGCCCACCTGGCTTTAAATGGATACTAGGGAATTGAATGAGGGTCGTTAGGATTTGCATGAAAGCACTTAACAGCTAAACCACCTCTCCAGTCCCTTAATCCCACTTCTAACAATGCATCTTTTCAAATCTCAACTTCTTTACTTCTTTCAATATCTCTTCTGACTAATAGTCATCAAGATTTTTTTTTTTTTTTTTTTTTTTGGTCAGGCCTTTTGTCTCCTCAGTTCATAATCTGGTGAACAGACTTCACCAGAACATCTCACCACTACCTCAACAGGGATGTTTGCTAAACTGGCTCCAAGATATTAACTTGTAGCACTTAACTATTTTGATCGCATAAATATGTTCATCATGGTCTGTTTCAAGCCACCAACTCAACCTCACTGCTTACAATGCCTCCGAACACAAGTCGGTGATCTCTGTTGCAGTCCTTGCTGGGTGCACCATTGCCTGCTTGATTTGGCCTACAGAGGGTAGAGTTAGCCTTGGCATTTGAGGAGCTCTTAGGTGGCTCTCTTCTCCCACTGCGTTTTGGCTGATGTCACAGCCTCTGCCAAGGAGGACTGTCTCCTCCTTGCACTGAGTGGTCCTTCAGGCCTCAGCTCCACGAGGAATCCTTTGATGAGCCCTCTTCATTCACTCTGCGCGCCAATCAGAAGTAATCACTTCTGTACTCACACTAGGCATTTTTCTAAAAATAGATGTATCTGTAGTTTCTTCGTGAAAAGCAACCCCAGCTTTCTCAAGGTGATAGCAGAGGAAAATTCCACTTTAGGGTAGGAATATGGACTTGATAGTTTGAATTCTGAACTCTCGTCATTTGCGTTCCTCCCATGAGTCACCCATACACAGCCAGCAGCAAGGGAACCTCAGAAGGATCTTCTCTCTTTATTATTGTGGCCTGAGAAAAGATTTTTGAAACACATTTTATTAAAGAATGCGATTTTAAAACAAACCTTTTAAATAGACTCAAGAAAAACAGGAAGGAAATAGGCACTGCATTTATGCAACCAGAGAAGGCCACTCACTCCAGCAGGAACATTTCAGTTTATTCACAAAACTAAACTTAATATTAGCTTTGAAAAGTTTGTTTAATTTGTATTAAATTCACTTAGCAAAACACTCACAAAGCAAAAAGGGTATATAATACACTGCTGGATATATACCATTCACATTTAAAATAAGCAATCATTTTGCTCATCTCTAAATTGACCATACTGACTACTTCTGTGTTGTATGTACAATATAATAATCTTTGAGAATTCATGAAATAATATTTTCAATTTCAAAGTGTAGCTGTAGAAGACTGTGACAGCACAATATAAAAACCCATCAGGACTGGAGAGATGGCTTAGGGTTAAGGCGCCTGCCTCCTAAGCCTAAGAACACTGGTTCCAATCTCCAGATCCCACATTTAGCCAGATGCAAAGTGATGCAAGGGCGCAATGCTGCACTTGACCACAAGGGGGCGCACACATCTGGATTTCGTTCTCAGCAGCTGAGACACTGCTGGAGCGCCCATCTCTGTCTTCCTCTCCCTCTTTCTCTCTCTCTCTGTCTCTCTCTGTATCTCTCTCCAAAAAATAAATTAATTAATTAAAAATAAATTTTAAAAACCCCATCATCTGCTTCTAGCTGTCTTCCTTCTGTAAGCACTTAAAATTTCATTTAACCTGAAATATATAATAAGGGGGCTGGGAAGATAGCTCAGCAGATAAAGGTATTTGCTTGCAGAATCTGCATTTCTCTCCCCCCCCCACCCCAGGTTCAATTCTCAAACCACTCAAGTAAGCCAAATGCAAAAGGTGGTGCAAATGACTGCTATTCGTTTGCAGCAGTAAGAGGCCCTGTCATGCCACCCTCACCCCAAACATCTCTTTTGGCTTCCCTTTTTCTTTCAGAAACCCTAGTGAACTTTGACTTTCCAGCCTAAACTTGCAAGCAATGACTTCTAAAATAGCCTTGAAATGACTTTAGAATTGTCAAAGAACGAAAGAATCTGAATGTTTTACTCACAGATATATCTTACTGACTATGGATCCTTACACATCTGGTAGAAAAGAGGAAAAGAAACTGTGTCAAGGACAGACTACGGCTTAACCCACAGAGAAGCTGGCCAGGCAGGGGTGGGTGTGCTTGGTTTCGACCCTGTTCAGACATGCCATTTGTTGCGTAAACGTTCCCGTTCTGCCCAGAGGACCCACCCATTTCCTTTAGTAAAATCATGAATCATACCGTACCTGAGAAAGCCACTGTGATCTTACCTTCTTAAGGTCTCTCTGCATTGTTTCTGACTACCTATCCTTGTCCCCCACCAGTGTGCTCACGGCACTGTCTGTTGGTTTACAGCAGGGTCTGTCAGGTCTCTGGACAGTGAAGCATGTTTGAGAGGAAACTCACATGTCGAGCTATTTTGGGAATAATTGGACTAGAATTCAGGACACATGGTTTGATTCTAGTTGTGGTTGTTTGTAAATAGTTCATTGATTAAAACAATCCTGGCATAATTCCAGATATAATTTATAAAAGTATTGAATTATATTGGAATAAATATCATTTTTTATAAATATATAGTAAGAGTACTTACTATTGATTGCATGATTCCATATACGTTTTGATCTTGTGTAGGTTGAACATTTTGAAATTAGACTTCTCATATATATATATAAAATGCATGGTCTAAGCACTAAAATAGTTATGATAGTATGATAATATGTAATTACCATTCCAAGAGATTAACAGGATCAGAACAATTAACAGTGAGAGAGATAAAAGTGATGAATAAAATACAAATCTACATATAATTGTGATTAGCTTGACCCCTAAATTCAGCATATAAAATTTATATTGGTCAAAGGAAATGATTTTAAGGGATATGATATACTGAAGTCATATATACTAATATTTTAGAGTGATAATATTCACTTTAATGTTTTACTTTATAAGTTTTGCTTTACTTTTATCTATGGTTTCTTTTCTTTATAAGTAGAAAATGTTAAAACTTAGACAAAAGGAAAACAATTACAATAATGATATTTATCGCCCATGATCATTTCAATTCACTGTAGGAGTGAGTGTTTCATATTGGTATCATTTGTACATGAAGTTGTGTGAGTGTGTGTTCTTCCGGGTAGATTCAGTGGCTTGAAGGCAGCTCATCTGAGGAAAGCAGGGGACCCTGCAGGATATAGGACCCGAGGACTGGGAAGGGAAGGAACTTAAGGACAGTGCACGACTCAGCCCACTTTCCTGAGTTCTAGACAGCGTTTCTCTAACGTCAAGCTGTAAGAAACACTAGTTGGATGACCTCAACAGGATCTCAAGGTGACTCAATTTAGGGCTTCTAAGAAAAAGTCAATGTTAACCTCCCAGGACTGGTAGACCAGTGTGTAGAGGGCATGGAACTCGGTGACAGCAAGGACAGCTCTGCGCACAGTACCAAGAGGCAGCTGGAGGCCACAGGGAGGGTGTGGGGGGGTGTCTGTAAGTGTTGTACTCACCCACTTACTGAGGAAAATCAATCTTCCATAAAGGTAAGACATGTCTATCATAAACACTTATATAAACTGAAAAAGACAGAAGTTGCATAAGCATTTCAAAATCATTCATTTGGCAAGTTGGGAACAATTACTATCTCCTTCCAGTGAGCACCTCATGTGAGTGAGTGCGTGTGTGTGTGTGTGTGTGTGTGTGTGTGTGTGTGCTTTTAGTGAAGTCTGTTTTGGACTTTCCCATCTGGGCTCATGCTTATAGCCTTCTTTTGTCTTGTTAAGTCTATAATTATTTTCGCTTCCTCTATTTTTACTATTCATCATATTTCTGTGGAGCTCTTGAATTCAGGTTATTAAAGTAGCCTCTAAGAGGCTATTGGGATGAATTTTCTAGTTCTTTGAGTATGTTTTCTTCTATTTTATCATATTTATCTTTCTTTTTTGTTCTTAAAGAAGGCTAACTATTTTTTGAGTGTACAAGGGCATGCATGAGTGTGTGTGTGTGTGTGTGTGTGTGTGTGTGTGTGTGTGTGTGTGTGTGTGTGAGAGAGAGAGAGAGAGAGAGAGAGAACGTGCATGCATGTGTGTTACAGCCCTGGGTACTGAAGCTATGGTCCTGATTGTGCTCAGGGATCAGTGTGCTGCTGAGTGACACCTGGTGCTTGACGTTTAGTTTGAAAGGTACACCCCTTCCGTTCTCATGTTCTTCCTCCTCTTTCCTTTATACTTTGGTTTATTTTGCTATAACACACTTGCGTATTTGAAATGGCATTCCAAGTGCATAATTCATCAGCCCTATTCAGATTCTTTGTTTCTTTATTTTCTTCTTTTGATGATGTAATGGGAATGCGTCCATGCATCTGTTTTCCAGGACAGCTGAACACGTTCCTTTGGCCTTCCAGCCACGGTTTGAGAGATTTTTCTCTTACCCGTTTTAAGTAAACTAGGAAGAAAGGTTGTGTAAGAGATCAGCTGAGGTGGAGCAGTTCTTATGGGAATAGTGGGCCTCTGCTCTCCTCTGACAATGTGTTCTAAAACATTGTGCAAGGAGTTAAAAATCCCACAACATGGAAAGTTTTGTTTGCTGAGTGACATTCTTCTGGGGACTATATTTGAGTTCCACACTAATTCCTCAGTCTCATGTTTGCCACAATTAAAATTGAGTATATAGCATAGTAATAATTCAATTTATGTGCGTCTAAAAGAATGGAAATGGTCAATAGTACATTTTACTTTTCTTTAAGTACAAAATTGCTTAGTCATTGATATTTTTTCAAGCTCAGTTTTATGTGGTAGAAAACTCTAGAGACAGCTGCCATTATTTCCTTCCAGTCAGATGCCACTGTAGAGAGCTGTGTTCTATTCTACTGGCGAGGGAGACAATGATTACGAGGGAACAAATCATTCAAACTAAAACCTCGTGACGGGGCAGGAGAGTTCGGCCCATTTCTACTGCAGGACTTCCTGTGTTGCTGGCATTCTGATCAAGAATTGACTTTTAGTTGGATTCAGCTTTATTATTGAGTTATACTAATAAATTATATAACTATGATTTTATAAACGAAAATTCTTACAGTACGCAGAGAAAGTTCTGACACTGAAGCAGATTCTAAGTAGTCTCTACATTACAATAAAGTCCAGTTAATTTATGTTACTGTTCTGAACAGCTATATTATATGATAAGAAGTCTGTCATTCAGAAACAGCACCATCTCAGAGGACACTTGACGGTGCTAATAAATTAGAAAAGCAGGTGAGCAAGCAAAGCTATCTGGATTAGTCAGGATCCACAACAGAAAACCTTCATCACGTCATGTTCATTCCGATGAACAGGGCAGTAGCAAGGCCTTTCATGCAGGAGAGCTTAGAAACTGGAAACAGCAAGATGGCATTGCACCCCTAAGCCAGAAGGGAAAGAGGTTGTGTGTTCACAGAACCAGCTAAGGTTCTTGGCCTTTGAGGGTGTTTCCCTTCGATGATGAATGCATTCAAACCAACCTTGGTCTGGGAGGAAAGGAGTGAAACAAAGAGCAATTCTTTCTTCTCCCTTTCTGCAGCCCCCCCCAGCAGCTGGTTCCATGGGCTAAGCCTGTAGGAAGGAAGCTGAGTGCACAGGAGCTTCCTGGGGTGGGGAGGTATGCAGGAGGGAAAAAAGAGGCCAGCCAGTCAGGCTTGTGCCTCAACTCTCCTTTTTTCAAGGGTCCTCTAATTTTCCCAGTTATTGAGGCAGAGGATAGAAATGAGCTCCTTGTATAAAGAAAGGACATACTTTTTGCATTTGTACAAACTACAGAGATCTATTATGGAATCTTTTGTGAAACAAAGTTGTCTCACATGCATTACAAATATAGAGGCCGGCCTGGCCAGGCGTGGTGGCGCAGAGGTAGGAGGATTGCCATAAGTTCAAGGCCACCCTGAGACTACATAGTGAATTCCAGGTCAGCCTGGGCTAGAGTGAAACCCTACCTGAAAAAAAAAAAAATAGAGGCCATGCGTCATGACTCCACAGCTAACATTTATTTGGTATTGCATTCAAGGGACTTTTCTGAGGGCTTTATGTAGGTTTATTCATACAAAGGCTAATGGTAAGTACTCATTGTCTCTCTGAAGCTAAGAATGGCGGCCTCAGAATAATCAGAGGCAAACTTGAACTCAGGAGTCTAGCTCTAGAGCATTTGCCCCGAACTTCAAAGCCTGCCCTAAGTCTACACTATTAGCATGTGGATTTGGCAGTTGTATAATTTTTGTGGGTTTTCCTTATACTGCATGTGTATGTACTTGAGTAATAACTACCCACTTGGAAAATGAATGTGATCTTAAAGAGATGACCCAATCTGCAAATTCTGCACGCCATTTAAGAATCATAACTGCAGATGTCCTGCTGAACCTGGCCAGCTCTCTCTTTAGATGTAACTGGGCCAGTCACGCCCCCTCTGTAGCCTCATTAGCATCTCCCCGATTCACTACCCAGATCCAATGTAACTCATGCTCTGTGAGCTTCAGAGCTAACCTTCTGGAATATTGCCCAGGATCTTGATATAACTGCAGCGACATAAAGATAGTTTGAATCAGATGTGGTTCCCATAGGAATCTGTGGGATTTCTATCAAGGACAAATTCTAAATTTAATTTTATGCCATAGAACAAAACATTGAGATTTTGTAAGTGAAATAATAACTCCAGTAGACCTTGAGAGTAAAACCAGGCTTTATATATAATCTCATAGAATGTATCTTTAAAGTTGAAGGTCAATATGACAAGTACTTTCTCCTTTATTAGAGTAGAGAAATAAAACTGTCCTGAACATAAGTCTATCCAAGAATCACCTATAGTTGTTGAAAGTTTATTTTTTTAAAGGCAAGGCAATAAATATATAAAATTTAAAATTTGGACTATAATGCTAATTAACATTCTTGACCAAGTTCAGATTAAATTGATGCCATATAGTTTGTAAGACAGATTGGAAGTAGTGTCAGAGATGATCAGCGTTTCTCTTAACTGTCGCTCCACTAGCTCCTCCATGTGAACGCTGTGACAGTCAGGCGACTTTGGACCCTTTGCTCTGGGACCATTGGGTTGTTGCCTTATATATGAGATCGACAAGATCATTGAGTGGGACAGCGGAGATTTTGCATTGGCTTGTCAACATGGAAGATCCAGACGAACTCAGGCAGTGCGTTATTCTCACCGCCCCTGAGTGAAGCCTTCTGGGTCACCGTGGTTACACGGCTTGGTGCTGTGCTTGTGGTACTGCCTTTCACTCTGGAGATTTTTGTCCATCGTTTTTACTAGAGGGCTTAGAAACACTAGTATTGAGGAAGCATTGCTGAGTGGGTCCTCTTCATTCTAAAGAGAGCCTCTCTCTCCGGAGGCTTGTTCTCAAAGACATGCGATCAGCAACATGGGCTCTCCAAGCACATTTTCATAAAACCGTGTGTGCTCCTCATGAAATAATTGTGTGCGCCACGTAACTCATTCTGCTTCACTTCATATATTGTATAAAAGGGGATGCATTATAATAATGTGTGTTATTCTGTGAGCATTACAGTATTATAAATATGTATATGCATGACTGAATCTATAATTTGTCATCATCATCTACCTATAGCTATCTATCATCGATCTATCTATTATTGATATATCATCTATTATTGTATGTCTATCCGATCTATGAAGAGACGCTATCAGGCTGTGGGGATGCACAGTGGGTTAGAGTGCTTGCTGTAAGCATAAAATCCTAACAGAGCCTGATACTACCTGAGTTTGGTTTCCTAGCATCCATGTAAACTGCGGGGCTTGGCCAGGAACCTCCGTATCCAGTATCCACAGTGCTATGGAGAGCAGGGATCACTGGAGCTCCTGAAAACTGCAGCTCTGTAATCACTGAGAGACTCCATTTCAAGGAAATACATGGATGAGCTATGAACCAAGGATACCTGACATTCTCCTTAGGCTTACACACACCTGCACACCCATCTACTCATGTATATCCATATGCACATGCCACACACACACACACACACACACACACACACAGAGAAAGAAATGTTCTTACACATGACCACTTAATAAGTGTTAGAGATGTAAAAATATTTGTTTACTTTGTGTGTGTGTGTGTGTGTGTGTGTGTGTGTAGGCACACCTACCATAGTCGGCTTGTGGAGGTCAGAGGACAGCCAAAGTGTTTTTCATGCTTCCTAATGTGATGCAGGGTCTTTTGTTGCTACCAACTGCCAGACTTCAAAGGAGTATAGGACAAACTGGCCTTTGACCTGTGGAGTCTCTTGGCTCCACCTTCCATTGTGATAATCTTCCACTGTGAATCACAGATTCGCCCACCACTTTGCATCTGGTTTACATAGGTATTGGGGAATTGACCCTGGACCATCAGGCTTTGCAAGCAACTGCCTCTAGCTGCTGAGCCATTTCCCCAGCCAAGTGTTAGTTATTTTTATTACCTCTTATTTGGAACTTAAAATTTCTGTTGAAGTATATTTGTGTGGGTATTTTCACTGAAAGTCTAATTCAGTTAAATGTTTGTATTTTTCACAGAGTGAGACCATAAAATGTTTATAGTTCTACTAGTAATTTAATAACCAACTTGTAAAATTCAACTGAGCAGTAAATTAGTCAATGTTTATATGTGCACAGTCACTTCTAATTTCACTAATAAATGAATAGGACTATAGCAGAGACTACATCTAACACTATGCTATATCTGAAAAAATTACATGCATTAATGTTCAATACTGAAGATCAAGTCATAATACCAAAATAAATCATGCTATGGTCTATTGGATCACTGTAGTTACCCCTTTTAAAGTGGAGCTAGATTATGCAGCATGAGCACAAGTTCTAACGAATCCCAGTGCACTGTGTACTGTCACCCTTTGTCAGGGGATCAGACAAACTGCTTATGGTGTAACTTGGGCTATCTAACTTGATTATGTAAATGCCAAAATGATATTTACAGCAAAAAGCATACAACTGATACTGCAAGATTGTTACTCACTGTAAAAGCAGATTCAAAATTACGAGTTTAAAACAATCAGAAAGAGTAACATAGGAATAAATGTCTTGATTTCCCTGAACCATTTGACAGCAAGTTGACAGTCTGACATCCCATAAAAATAGGGTACAATGGTGTTTTTGTTTTTGTTTTTGTTTTACGAACAAGGACATCTTCCTGAAATCAGAGAATAATCACTGAAGTCAGGAAATTACAACAAATACGTGGCTGACCTTCAATCTTCTGACTTCATTTAAATTTCAGCGATTGTCCTAATAATGACATTGGTTAGTTCTTCACTGCCATTCATGCTTATTTGAATGTCTGTGTTGTCCCCGACTGGGCCATGCAGGCCTATCACTCCAAGCTCTGCTCTCCTTACCTCCACCCTCATTAGGCTCTGTTCCTTGTGCCAGGCTGCGATCCACACATACCCTCTGGAATCAGAGTCTGGCACCCTGATCTACACCCCTGCAGCCTCCGAGGCTCATGGATACATGCCTGGATCTGCTTTACGTAAGGGCTTATGAATAATTGTTCAGAAAGGGGAGGGTTGGGAATGGGCAGGAGAAATGCAACAACAGAGCAAAACTTACAATACTGAGATGAATGCTGCAATTTAAAAATCAATTATCTCTCATAATTTTCTCAATTTCAAGCAAGAATGCCATCAAAGCAATCCTAGGCAGATCATCTGTCTGTTGCAACTCACTGACAGAAACTGTTTTCAAGTTTGTTGGAAATTGTCATAAAACTTCCCCATGAATGCCTCCTAAGTGTAGACTATAGAGTGATGGAGAGGCTGGTGATGGGTCAGGCATGGGGATCTGCGTTTGCAGTTTCAGCACCAATGTAAAGAAAGGGCAAGTGAAGCAGTGGCGTGCAACTATAACTGCAGCACTGTGTGTGGGGGGGGGGTGAAGACAGCAGATCTCAGAAGCAAGCCAGCTAGCTAGACGAGCCCAGTCTGTGAGCTCTGGATGCAGTGAGAGACTCCCTCCTCCCTCATTAAGATGAACAGAAGAACACCAGATGATAGTGACCTCTGGCCTCCACACAGGCATACACCCCCTGCACACACATGTGTGCCTCCCAAAATCTGCATAGACACATGCACGCACACCACACACACACACACACACACACACACACACGCCTAAAGAGAAGTTGATGAGGGCTCGAGAGATGGCTTAGCACTTAAGGCACTTTCCTGTGGAGCCTAAGGACCCATGTTCAACTCTTTAGATCCCACTTAAGCCAAACGCACAAGGTGGCTCAAGCACACAAGGTCGCATGTGTGCACAAGGTGGCACATGCGTCTGGAGTTCGATTACAGTGGCTGGAGGTCCTGGCCACTGCCAATTCTCTCTCTCTCTCTCTCTCTTTCACACACACACACACACACACACAGAGAGAGAGAGAGAGAGAGAGAGAGAGAGAGAGAGAAGGACCAGTCTGTTGGGCTTGCCTCAAAAAAAATTTTAAAAAGTAGATGATTGAGGGAGGATCTAGTCACGCTGAAGGGAGAAAGTGATGATGGATTTCTGAAAGGATGCTTTCAGAAGCTTTACAAGTCTGCAATTTAAACTGTCTGTTCAGTAAAGATAAAATAACAGAGGATGGGATACATCAAAGTTCTTTTTATCATAGAGGAAAAAACATTTCCTTTTAAGGTTATAGACTATCATGGTAAAAATGACTTCAGCTCATTCTGCTCTTGGGATGTAAACTTGAACCTGACCTCAGTGAGGTAGATGCTACTGGAGAAGCCTGCCAGCACACTTCTTGAAATGATCCAGACAAGAAGGAGCAAAAGGACGTGAACTCAGCCTCCTCCGGGCTGATACTGCTGCATGACCCACAGGACGTCTGTCTTCCGCAGACCCTCGCTGCCTTAGCCCTGCTCTTCTGCTGCTAGCCTACGTGAAATTCTCTCGTTAAAACATGTGATGCTTCTGATTTGCTTCATTAAGTGTGCAAGCAATTCACTTATATAGACCACCTATTTAATCACGAATTTCTTCTGAATATGCTGTAATACAATGTGTGTAGATGAAACCTGAATGAATAGATAAATCAACCAATTAATTAACTCAAGAAATATCATGAGTACATAGAAAATGATTTTTTTTTAACAAGCAAGCTCTTGAGATAGGGTTTTCAGGAGAGGGAAAGAAATCTTTTGTGTTTAATGATCACATTTATACTCACGATTCTATAAGTTAGACAATTTTCTCTCGTATTAACAATTTAATGAATGAAAGTGTGTTAGTAACGATCTTTCAGAAAGATGTCCTTCCGAATAAAAAGAAAGAGTTATTTTGTCTCAGAATTCTTAGACAATTCAAACTTCTATTTGCAAATACCAGAAATTGCTAAATAAGAGATGATGTCTTTTTTAGATAAATGTTATAGAATAATGTTCAAATCTAATTTCTTACCTTGCCCTCCAAACTATTTCAACATCATCCAAATTTGGTACTATTTTTCAAATGGCATTATTAATTTATTGAAGCAAAAGATATTTTACTTTTTTTAAAATCCTGTTTTGGCTGGCCTGGTTACCCTTTTTTTTTTTTTTTTTTTTTTTTAAGTACTTCATTTATTTGAGAGAGAGAAAGAATGGGCATGCCAGGGCCTCTAGCCACTGCAGAGGAACTCCAGATACATGCGCCACCTTGTGCATCTGGCTTTATGTGGGGACTGGGGCACGGAACCTAGGCCACTAGGCTTCCCAGGTGAGCACCTTAATGGCTGAGACTTCTCTCCGGCCCTCCTGGTTATCCTTAATTAGGAATTCCACAGATGTGAAGAGGCTGAGCGGACATAGTTGCATCGAGAATTAAAACACAGACCAGATTTCAGCATGAGCCATTCTACGGCATGGTAATCTTCCTCCCTCCCTCCCTCCCTCCCTCCCTCCCTCCCTCCCTTCCTCCGCTCTTCTTCCCTCCCTTCTTCCCTTCTTCCTTCCTTTCTTTTATTTCCTAATTTCCTTCCTTCCTTTCTTTTCATATCCTTCCTTTCTTTTCATTTTTCTCTTTTTTTTTTTTTTTTATTTTCTTTCTTCCTGAAAGTCATTTTCTTCTGAAAGCCAGCTCTTAAATACACATGAAACAGTCCGAGGAAGGTGAATAATTTACATAAAAATCTTGAAAGTATAACAAATACCTTTTGTGTTTTTCTTTGTAAATATGTTTATTTTCCATCAGTAACAATGAATAATCCTAATTGTAGCTGATGGTGACATGAGGGCTTAATGCCTGAAACAGGACCCCTCAGCCACAGTTCTGTTCAAGGTCCTCCCTCCTGTCCTTTGCTGTTGCCCACCACTCTGGGTGTGATGTGGACCTGTCCTGGGTTCTTCTCTGCCTGTTCACTCCTGTTTATTCCCTGGGTCCTGCTGTGCAGGCCTTCTGCTCTCCCTGTGACAGCCACACCCACAGCTCCCACTTTGCGTCTTTGTCTCCCTCTTTTCTCTACAGTCCTAAGTGTGGGTTGGTGAATGTGACGGGGTGTTCTCAGCCAATAGTCATTTGATATCAATATTTTTTCACTTTAAGTTTATCCGAGAGTATGTTTTCTGTGTCATTATTACATCTTAAACCAAACAAACTCCTTCCAGCTAGGTTGCCAGACACCACATCCCTCTAGAGCCAGTCCCTCACCATGCACACTCAAGTCAGTTACCAGTTCATTGGAAAAGCACGGTGTTACGTCACCGTCGCTCTCTAAGATTTATTCCTCTTCATAGCTCAGTTCCTCCAGCAGACTGCAAACACTCTGAGAGGAGGACTTACATATCTCTTGATACTAATATATTCCTAATTCTTGACATCTCTTGTACCCCCAGTCAAGTTGTGTTGAGTGCATAAAATATGATATCTTTGATTGACAAAATTGGGTGTATGACCCACTTCTCATAGAGATGACTCCTAAAAGAATATTAGATGCTGCTTTATTTGTGTGTAAATATCACAAATATGTGAACTGGAAAGTACAAGAATGTGTTTATTAGAGCTCCAGTTTGATGCCAATTAGATCAGAAGAGAAAGTCATTAATTAATTGCACAATATTTTTCACCACATTTGGTGAACGGCTTTATCAGTCCCTGGATCCATTGCTCCAGAAAGAAATTTGGAAGCTGTCTGCTCTTTGCCTGCTCTTGCTCACCCACCCCCTCCTAGTTGATGAGCTGGAACGTCTTTTAAGTGTCTGTCTGTGATGTCCACTGCGGTGCTTCCTCGCATTTCCTGACGTCCACTGGGGCGCTTCCTCGCATTTCCTGACGTCTACTGCGGCGCTTCCTCGCATTTTCTGACGTCCACTGCGGCGCTTCCTCGCATTTCCTGATGTTCACTGCAGTGCTTCCTCGCATTTCCATCCCATTATGCCTCAGCTAACATGCAGGCAATGCATTTTGTTAAATCTGAAATATTCCCTACTTTGACTTTAAAAAACAAAAATAATTATTATTTTAAGTATCTTAAATATGTTATCTTTTGCCATATTTTCAAAGAAGAAACACTGAAAAGTCATAAAGAAGTTTCTGTGTATCATTTAAAATGTACAGAACTTTAAGCAAACAAAGGTCATGTGTAAGTTTCAGTTTTTCAGAGAATATATTTCATTCATCCCACAGGTAACAATTTCTGAGCTGCATTAATATTTGCAACCTTTGATGGAATTTTCCAAATAGCAAATATAATTGCAATAAAATTAAAAATGCAATTTGAGAAGGTCCTTGCATATGCCTACATATTATGTATGTGGTCACCTAGCTCTTACATGGGACCTTTGTTCCGTTTTGAATTGATTTTTGTATAAAGTGAGAGGTATGCATTGGGCTTTGGTTTTCTATAGGCAGATGTACAGGTTTTTTTTCCAGCATAATTTATTGAAGAGTTTGTATTTTCTTGAATATATATTTTGACAACTTCTAAAACAATGAGTGGTCATATCTCTGTGGGTTTGTTTCTGCATCCTCTATTTCATTCCATTGATTTATTCACTATACTATTGATAACGCCTAGGAATGCCAACCAGCCTCCATGACCATCAAGACATAAATGGAGAAAAAAATGTGGTACAATGCACAATGGAATTTTACTCAACCACAAAGAAAAACTGAAATCATGGTACTTCTAGGAAAATGGATAGAACTGTAAATCATTATTTTAAGGAAAAAAGAAATGAATTATGGATGAATTTGTTTTATGTCCTATGTGAAGGTTATGAACATCATGAGAAGAGTGGAGAAGATGTTAAGGGAGAGGGGAAGGGGACAAAGAAGGAAAAATCAACTTGACATTGATGTGGAATGTGGAATATGGTGCAGGAAGGGAACCAGAAAGAATGGGCTAGGGATAGGAGAGGGGATGAGTAAGAATAAGGTAGAAAGGGACCGGAGAAATGCCACAGCAGTTAAGGCGCTGGCTTGAAAAGTCTAACAAGCCTGGTTTGATTCCCCAATACCCATGTAAAACCATGAGCACAAAGTGGCACATGCATCTGGAGTTTGTTTGCAGCAGCTAGAGGCCTTGGCACACCTATTCTCTGTCTCTCTTCTCTCTATCTCTCTCTGCTTGCAAATAAAATAAAAAATATTTTTAAAAAGAATGATGACTTTATTAGTTGCTTTCTTCTTTCTGTGGCCAAATGCCTGACTAGAAGCAACTTTAGGAAGGAAGGGTTTGTTTCGGTTTATAGTTCAAGGCCATCATGGCGGGGAAGCCATGGCAGCAGGAGCTTGAAGCGCCCGGTCACAGTCCAGAGTCAGAGATCAGAGCAAGGAATGCTGGTGCTCAGCTAGCTCTCTTCTTCTTACACAGTCCAGGATTTGTTTCCATGGTGATTTTAAAGCCTATCAGAGTGACAACCAAGATGAACCATCATAATGACATGTAAATATGCAAGTATGAAAATGCCTTAATGAAATATGTCTCTTCATGTGCTAATTAAAAACAAATGATGAACAATATAACTTGCACTTTTCATATTTGTTATAGATTTGGAAACTGTGTTAGTTAAATAATACAAGTTGCAGTGAAGAAAATATTCTGCTGTTCTAAAAGTGTAATGTAATAGCTTAAGCATCATTTTCAAATTTTCCCCAAAGACCACCCTAAACAGTTACCTGGGGGTGCTTTTCATGACAAACCAACCAAAATTTCAGTAATATTGACAAACATAGTTTTAGTAGGTACACTGTTGGAAATTCACATTATTCAAATGCTATATTTTAGCATTGTATTTAATTGTGATCAACACTACTTTTCCTGATAATTATTTTGTGCAAGCAATGAATGTAATTTAGTGCCTCCTCAATTTAGTAATATGACGATTATTTACATGTTCTTGTGGCAACTCAAAAAGATGCAGTCCAATCTTTCTGATGTGAAGCAAACAAACAGAAAATATGGAATATATTTGATAAGAACATGAAAGATTACTACTTTAGGAGTTTATTTTAAGCCAAACTGATATGAGGAGAAATGCTACCACTTCCTAGTTAAGATTTTCTGTGCCATATAATGGACTTTGACAAGGCTGAGCGATTTCAGATCCTAATGAGAACTCTGTGAATGCTAACAGGAATACAACTGGGAATGGCTGTGCAGGCCAAAATTGGATTTGGACACAGCAGGAGTTTATTCCCGCAACTAGGGCCTGCTTCTTCTTTCAGAGCTAAGAACTTGAACACCAACAACTGACAGGCACACTCGTGGCCATGGCACTGTCGGACCAGTACATTTGATTGCTTGTCCTCTGTGAACAACTTGTTCTCTTGATCTGTCCCTCAGAACACAGTTTTGAGTCCTTCCTTCTTGTCCTTCTTCCCTCTGGCTTCCTTTCCCCTCTGCTCTGTCTTACTGTGATGTCCACCTCTCTTATCTCCCCCCATGTTCCTTCTGTTTCCTCATTTATTTCTGCTCACTAGTTCCTTCTGCATTTCTTAACTTCTGTATTTTCCTTCTCTGGCCATTCTGCCCTGGTTTCCTTCACTGAGACCTTTGACTTCCAACCTTCCACATTTCCTGTTCCTAGCAGATTCCACGAACCTCCCCAAGCAGGTGTCCAACTCCATGGTCTGGGTTACCAGCCTCACACTCTGACATCACCACCATCAGCATCCATTTATTCAACAATGAGGCAGTGCAGGCAATTTTACCAGAGTTTACACAAGTGAAATCAGCTCAGGAGGACCTAGTGAGAGGATTTCCTCATTCTCATGGTTTGCATGAGCAAAATGAGAGTGGGAAAGCTAAGTCTCACACTCAGGGCTCAACACTGCCCATGCTGAGATTTCTACCCTGTTAGAATATTTCCACCATAGTGTTAAATATCCCTATAATAACAAGACTTACTTTGACTTTATGCTCTAATTTTATATTTTGTTTTAGCTCCGTTTATGGATTTCATTTTCATTTTGCACTGCCCATCTGGTTACATACAGGGTTCTTTTATGATGGAGGTTTTGCATTGTAATCCCTGACTTGTCTTCTTACTGACCCTGAAGAGGAAGAGCTAGAAAGGCTAGGCTAGAGAAGGACAAGCATTTGGTGTTGAAAGTCCTATTCTGTGATGACAGTCCAGAGGCTAGACACCCAGTAATAGACCAACAGCAGCTGGCTCACCAACCAATCAGTGCAGGGGACAGACTGCCTGCTGTAAGGATGCCTGGCCAAGCTAGGGAATAGTTTATATGCAGGACACTCACAGATTTCACAAAGGCTTTCTTCATGGGTCCTTTTTGCTTTACTCAGATAGAAATCTCAGACAGACAAGCAGCAGTTTCATGGCAGTTGGCAGACGGAATCATTGGGTGCCAGTGGCATGTGGTCTGAGTTTCCAGATGCAGGCGTTTGTACCTCTAGGCATGGAGAACTCGAGAGCTGCTGGCCCAGCTCTCAGTACTCACAGAGACTTTTCTTGTGTTTGCAAACACCAAGCTCAGGGACTTCTCTGTTTGCTCTTTCCTTCCCACATCTTTCTTGCTCACGGGCAGCTGCTTTGATTCCAAGGCTCTCAAAGTTACACTCAGATCAACAGAGGAAAAGCCAGAATGACGAGGCCTTCCTCACCAGCTTTTCAAATGTTTGTATCTGCCAGTCTTATCCTCCACCCTTATCTTTTTGAAAATATGAAAATGGCGCTATTATTTATTTTTTGCAATCAGAGAGAGAGAGGCGAGGGAATGTACACACACACACACACACACACACACACAAACATATAGCTTTGTTGTTGTTCAGAAGCTATAGAGAATGAGAAATGTCCCTTTGTACATTTGCATTTGAGAAATGTATCCCTGTTCATTTGCAGCTTCCAGCCACTGCAAACGAACTCCAGATGCATGCACCACTTTCTGCATCTGGCTTTATGTGAGGACTGGGGAATCAAACTCAGGTTCTTATGCCTTGCAGGGAAGTGCCATAACCACGGAGCCATCTCTACAGTCCCCACTCTTATCTTTTGAACAAGCTGCTTTAAAGACTGGTTCCTATTATTTCAGACTTTCTCATCACTTTTGAGGTGGCTGGAATGAGGTGTCCCCCCATGGTCACGTGTTTTGGGAGAATGTTAGGACCTTTGGGAGGTGGAGCCTTGGCGGAGGAAGTGTATCCCTGGGGGTGGCCTTAGCCCAGCTCTAAGCCCAGTCCATGGACGACGTGCTTCCTGCTGCTGTGGACATGTGGTGCCTGGCTGCCCTGTGTTCTTTTCAGGCCTTCCCTGACATGATTAAATGTCCACGCAAAGCTGTGAGCTGAAATAAACCCTTTCCTTCCATAAGCTATTGCCGTTGGGTATCTTATCTAGCAAGAGGGAGATAACTAACTGCAACATCTTCCAACTGCAGCTAGATTTTGAGTGTCTCTTTTTAAAAGATACTTTTTAGCCAGGTGTGGTGGTGGATGCTTTTAATCCCAGCACTCGGGAAGCAGAGGTAGGAGGATCGCCATGAGTTCGAGGCCACCCTGAGACTACATAGTGAATTCCAGGTCAGCCTGATCTACAGTGAGACCCTACCTCAAAAAAACAAAAAAAAAAAAAAAAAGATACTTTCTTTTTTTATTGTTATTTGAGAGATAGAAAGAGGCAGATGATGTGTGTGTGTGTGTGTGTGTGTGTGTGTGTGTGTGTGTGTATAGAGAGAATGAATGGTTATGCCAGGGCCTCTAGCCACTGCAAACGAACTCCAGACTCCAGACACATATGCCACCTTGTACATCTGGCTTTACTTGGGTATTTGGGAATTGAACTTGGGTCCTTTGACTTTGCAGACAAGCATCCTAACCACTAATCCATCTCTCCAGCACCCAGTGCCTCTCTTTTAAGCAGCACTATCCTGCTGAGTCTTGCCATTGTGTTCAAAAGGGAAATGGGTACATTTCTCACTTTCTACAGCTTCTGACTAACACCATAGCTATAACGTGAGCTCCAGTGTCTCAAGTGTGTGTGTGAGGGTCTGCATGTAAAACGCCCCTCCTAAGCTCGCGTGTTTGCATCCTGGGCCCCAGCAATGGGGTGCTGTCTGGGAAGTGGGTAGAACCTATAGGAAGTGGAGCTTTGCAGGAGGAAATGTGTCACTTGGGATGGGTTTCGAGGTTTCATAATCCAGGTCTTCTTGCCATGTTCTCTCTCTCTCCTTCTTCCCCTGACACTGGGCATATCATCCAACCAGCTTCCTGCTCTGCCCTGCTGTGCCTTGCCTGTTATAATGGACTCTAACCTCTGGAACGGTAAGCTAAATTAAAGTCTTTTTCTTCCTTTAAGTTGGATTCCTACTTGTTCAGAGGAACAAAAAAGTAACCTATACAGCACTCTATCTTTAACACCAAGTTAATTGAGGAATAAAGTACACACACTAAAAGGAGCTCATAGCCAACGCACAGTTTGTGAGTGCCAACAGAAGTGGGCAGATACCTCCACCACTCTTTACTGCCATCCCACGAAAAAGCCCACCACCCGGAACGTGCTGGGCAGCTGGGCAGCTGGGCAGTGAGGCGCTGTCTGCACAGTCACGCCGGGCACTGACTGAGCTCTTCCTTGATACCACCAGATGCTTGTTTCTATTGTTCCTGTTTCACGTTCTTTTATTGGAATTGTAATCTACAATGTGTTCTTTTGTGCTTGGATTCTTCTTCGCAGCATGCCTTCGATCAGCCATGTTGTCTCCACTAATAGGTTTGTTAATTTATTTCTAAATAACATTCCATTGTTAGGATGCGCACAATTGGTTTTTCCATTGCTCTTTTTTTTTAAATTTTTTAAAATTATTTTTATTTATTTTTGGAGAGAGACACAGAGAGAGACAGACAGAGATGGACAGGGAGACAGATAGAAATGGGCACGCCAGCAGTCTCTCAGCTGCTGTGAACGAAATCCAGATGCGTGCGCCCCCTTGTGGGCAAGTGTGGCATTGCGCCCTTGTGTCACTTTACATCTGTCTAAACGTGGGACCTGGAGATTGGAACCGAGTTCTTAGGCTTAGCAGGCAGGTACCTTAACCGCTAAGCCATCTCTCCAGCCCATCCATTGCTCTTTTTTAAAATCATCATCATTATTATTGGATTTTTCAAGACAGGGTCTCTATCTAGCCCAGGCTGACCTGGAGCTCGCTCTGTAGTCTCAGGCTGGCCTCGAACTCCCAACAATCCTTCTACCTCTACCTCCTGAGTTCTGGGATTAAAGGCATGCAGCACCATGCCTGGCACCATTCATCTTTTGATGGTTTTTTGAGTTATTTCCAAGTCTGAATATTCTTATCTTTGAAGGTAGTTTTAATGAAAATGATTATTTAATTCTATTCTCAAATCCAACTTTAAAAAATTTCCTTTATGAATACCCAAGTTTAATTCACATTCTACCCTCTATCAAGTCCTTTTACACCACAATAGGTGTATTAGGTGTAATCGGTTACTTTCCTCCTCTGCCTTCATAAACTGTTCCACCCTAATGTGTTTATTACATCCCTCACACAGCTGTGAAAGCAGGGGTGTGGTAGTTACCTTCATGTTTCTGGGAAGAAATGATCAAAAGCACCTGGCCAGAGGCATGCCCTCTTCAAAAAATAACTGACTCCTGCTCCCGCAATGCATAACCCACAACCCCATGGGCAATACCTGCAACCCCACTGAGGAGCTTCCCCAACAGAATGGGGGCAGGGACGAGGGAAAAGAGGGGACCAACGCATGATGTATCCATTCGAAACATGTTGTTTAATAAATAATAATAATAATAAACATTTAAAAAGCACCTGATGGGAGGAAAGGATTCATTTTGACTTATGGTCTGGAGGGGAAGCTTCATGGTGGCAGAGGAAAGGATGGCATGAGCAGGGGCTGGGCCATCAGTCCTTGCCAACAGTAGGAAGAAAACAGCAGGAGGGTAGTGAGCCTTGAGCTGACAAGGAGGAAATGGCTACGACATCCCTAAACCTTCCCCCCAGAAACAAAACTTCTTCCAGCAAGGATCCACCTCCCAAACTGCCACCCGCTGAGGACCAAGCATCCAGAACACAAGTTTGTGGTGCACAGTTGATTTCAAACACCACAAGTGGTAATGCTGAGATATTTAACCCCAGTGAGGAACACGAGCTTTAACCAAACCAAAGAGATGTCTGATCAGTCATCAAGGTTGGTCTTGCTCTGTAATTTGTGTCTGTGACATATCAGTGAAATATTGTTGGGAATGCAGCACCTGACTCTTAATAAACTCCACCCTCAGCTGTACCCCTTCCTAGTTGCACCAGCAGGATGATGACAAATAATGACACAGAGAAGGCTCTGTCTTCAGCTTCCACTGTGGTCTATTTATTCCCTATGTCTATAGGTATGCAGAGAGCCATCTCAGGTCATAAAACAACCACAAAATCATTTTATTTCTGCATGATTTTCTGGGTTAGAAATTTCCACAATCTTGTCAGGAGGGTCTGTCTCGGTTACATAAGTTCCAATGCCAAAGCCAAGAAGTCTCATGCCCGTGTGCTTGACTGCTCCAGCTGGCTGGCTGGGTCCATCTCCATCACCAACATGTATGTCTGATGTCTGCCTCTCTGCTGTAATTTGAATGACCCTTGGCTTTGATTTTCTCTCTCCCATTCTCTCTCTCTCTCTCTCTCTCTCTCTCTCACACACACACACACACACACACACACACGAGAAAGAGAGAGAGGGGGAGCGTGAGAGAGAGAGAGCTTTTCAGGGTCTTATCAAATAATTATGATCTTCAATGGCTTTTTAGTCTTTGATGGTAGTTTTGAGCTCCAAGAGACAACATTGCAACAAATAGGACCATATGACATTTTATGACCTTGTCTCAGAAGTCACAATACAGCATTTGTACCATATTTACTGGCTAAAATAATTATAAACTTCGGGTTCAACAGGAGGAAAGAGATTCACCCTTTTCCCTAACAGCATTATCTCTCCTACCTTAGGAGTTCTTCTATCTCCTTTCTTGTTACCCTTGAGACACCAGAAAAAACCAGAAACCCTCCCAGCCTCATTTTTTTACTAAAGAAGATGGAGAGATAGAGAAAGAGAGAGGGAGAGAGAGAGAGAGGAGGACGAGGAGGAGGAGAAGGAGGAGGAGAAAACGGGCACGCCAAGGCCTCTAGCCACTGCAAAGAAACTCCAGATGCATGTGCCACCTTGTGCATCTGGCTTATGTACATACTGGAGAGTCGAACCTGGACCCTTAAGCTTCACAGGCAAGTGCCTTAACTGCTCAGCTATCTCTCCAGCCCTCATTGCTTCTTGTCATCATTCAACTGCCATGTAAATCTCTCCTTTTGGAAGAATGCCGACTAACTCTGCTAACTTCCCTTTACTGGACGCTCTCATCCATCATTCTCCACACTCCTGCAGCCTGCCTGCTACTCAGTGATCTGGCTGTTGTCCTGAGCTTAGAAGCATGGCTTTCCTCTACTCTGATGACGTTTTAGACTCCAGAATACAGCTGCCTCTTTCCTAGGCCAACTGACCCTTTTCATTTATGCTGTTGGCATCCTTCTTCCACGCCACTTCCCACAGGGAATTTGTTTCCTCTGCATCTTCAAGAAATTTCTAGATCCTTTTTCTACTTCTTGTTGCCTCAAGCTACAAACCTGAATGTCTTTTCTGTTCACCACACATTTTTCAGCAGTCAGTATTGGTAATAAATACAATGTATGACTTAATTGTGCTCTCACTAATACCAAGCCTTTGTGATCTATAAACTCACTGGTCTCCATATAGATCTTTATTTTCATAGCAAGTGAACAGAATTACATCTTTCATAAAATTCTATTCTGGGGCTGATTTCCTTGGAGTCCTATCTTAGACCTTTTTTGACTCTGTTCCTTCCTGACCAGTTGGGGTTGTTAAGGCTCTCTGACCAGCCTAACTTGTTGCCCTTTTGCATCTCTGCATACACTCCCCGAGGGATTATTTCTACGTTCCCGATTACAGCTGTAGTTTTTGCGCACACTATTCTCAAAGCTCTAACCCATGCGTCTCTGTGCTGAACTTTGGCATTGCAGCTACGCTACCACATCATACCCTTCCCACTGATGTCTCGTGTCTAACAACCCTTCTACCGCCACCCTTCTCAGACTCATCAGATAAGAGACATCACAAAAAGGCAGTTTGTGTCTGAATAAGCATCATACTGATGCTGAATCTTAAAATAAAGCAATGTGAAAATTTCATTACATGTGCTGTTCAATGGCCCCAGACAGGGAGCGATCAGAACTGCCAATGATTACTAAGTTAAAGACAGATGCCGTTCAGCATCTCCAGGGAAACATAATTCTTTCAGCTGCTTTTTCTTATTAGAAATGCTTTTCAAGAATATCACAATCGTTCCTATTTTAAACTATGCAGGCATCTTTCTGGTGTATAATTAAATCCCCCCACCCCTGTACAAAAAGGCAGATGCCTCATATTGTGACGGGGATATAACTGCTGCATATTAAAAATTGACAATCTAGCTGGTAAATGATTCCTTGTCAATTTGTTTGGTGTGACTCAGTCCCTCCGTGTTGGTGAACTCCAGATGAACTGTCGAGATCAAGTTTCTGGATCTGCCAGAAATGAAGACCAGACTCTGGCCTGTGTTGACTGAAAATAAACCATGAACTGGAGGGGTGAGGCTTGGCAAAGAAGGTCAGGAGAGTCTTCCTGTTAATATATTTTTAGCTGGATACATTTTTATCTCAGGCATCCTTGCCTTTCTTATACAATAAATATCATAGCACAAAGCATAAAGTTTGAATGTGTGCTCATTATCTGGCTCTGCCATTCGATAGAATGTAAAAGAACAATATTAACAGTATCAAAACAATCTCTCAATCCCACAAGAATTTCTAGGTGACCCACAAACTATTCACAGCATGAAAGAGGACAATAGAAATCTATAACAACAGCCAATCAGCACCTGCAAGAAAAGTTCAGAACAACATTGTGACGTTCTTGAAAAGAATTACTGCTCAGAACAGCTGACACCGCTCTGAAATGCCTTTTCTTCCACTAGGTAAGTGTGCACGATGGACACTGGCTAAGAGTGCATTCTGGGATATGCTTTGCATATTCAATTTGTTTAGTTCTGCCAATAGCCCGTGAGCTGCATATCATGATGCCTGTTGTGTCAGTGTCGAAGACAGATGGGAAGGTTGAAATCACTTGCCCAGGAACACAAGCATTATGTCACAGAGGTGGGTTCAAGCTCAGGACTTTCTGACTGCAAGCCAATACTCCTCATTTTTAAAATTAGCATAATAGAATTAGTTTTCCTTGTAACATTTTTGAATATAATTTGTTTTTTGTTAATTGCCTCTCCCTCATTCCCTCTCCTCTTCTTTCTTTCACCCCCAGCCCCTCCTCACACACACAGAGTCACCTCTCCACTTTCATATGTCGATTGCTCTCTCCCCACCTCCTGGAACGCTTTCCCTTCTCATGGTCTCTTTTCTTGTTTTATAAGCTACATGCCCACTCACTCCCTTATATACACACATATCAAAGGACCTGTGCGTGAGGAAGAATATGCAATGTGGGTCACCTCACTTAATACTTTACAGATACATCCATGTTTCTGCAAATTTCATAACTTCATTTTTTACTTACAGGTGAATAAAATGGCATCACATATGTACACCCCACTTTCACTATTCAGTCATCTGTTGACTGGCATTTAGGCTGGTTCCACTTCCTTATGATTGTGATTAGAGTAACAATGAACATGAAAGTGCAAACATCTTTGTGGTAAGATATAGAGCCCTTTGCGTGTGTGCCTGTGAATGCCATAAAAGGTCATAGGATAGTTCTATTTTTAACCTTTTGAGAAACCTCCATACTGATTTTCACAGTGGCTATCAGGTTTACAGTCCCACCAGCGATGAATATGGTTCTGCTTTCCCTACATCCTCTCCAACATTCGTTGACATTGGTTTTCTTGATGTTAGTCATCCTAACTACAGAGAGATGGGATATCAAAGTAGTTTTAATCTGCATTTCCTTGATAACTAAGAATGTTGAACACGTGTAAAAATATTCCCTGCCAATTTGTGCTTAGTCTCCTGAAAACTATATATCTATTCATTAGCCCATTTATTGATTGGCTTTTTTTCCTGATGTTCTGGAACACAGTGGATGTTTGTTACTTTAACTTATAAACCTAAAGAAATGGTATAAAAAAGTAAAGCTGCCAACATTTACATAAAACAATTCAACTATATTATCTTTAATTTCACATTCTTTGGGAATTCTGAATAGAATTGGATAATGTTAAAAAAAAAAAAAAGTGAATGCATGTAACAAATTTAACAATTAAGAACTTTCACATTTACTTAAAAGTGGTTTTGAAAACAACCCCTTGTCCTCTTTCTCTTTAGTCCCATGGCATGAAGAGAGTGTGGAGAGTTAGAAATTTTTGAGGTGCACAATAAAAATAAAATTCCCACTGGAACACAGGCCACAAGCACATGTAAATATATATGTATTATGTTATATATCTGTAATTGAAATCGCAAATCCCTGCTGAGTCACACAGGTTGGTCAATCCTGTTCTATTTTCTTTGTTATGCTTCATACTAACCTGCATTCTTTCCTAGCCCTGCCTTCGATGCAGATTTTGCTTATACATGCAGACCAAGGGGACAGAATTAACTGGATCACATTCAAGACCTTTATCCCTCTACAGAGGCATTTCCTCCTTCACACAGGTGATTTCTCCACATCAGTTAAGCAGGATAGGCAGTGAGTTCCCTCCCCCACCCCAGTTTGACTAGAAACTTCCAATGGTCCCCATGTCCAACCCAGCTTTCTTCCCAAAGGATTGCAGGCCAGTCTGCTGCTCAGCTCAGCGGCCTGGCTGCACCCACAGCTGCTGCTTTGCACTGGCCATCAGTCCCCAGCGGCCCAAGGACTAGCCTCAAGCACTCTGCAGGGTTCACAAGTAAGCAGAGGGCAAACACTAACATGGATGTTTAGTGACATCTGTTGTGTCTGTACTGCCTATGCCACCAGACACAGAGACGCCACCCTAAGGTGTCCTCTGAATTTAGAAAAAGATTTTATATTTGGAAATATTGGGAATAGAAGATCTGTCCATATTTGAGGGCAGAATTCTAAATCTCCTAAAAAGAACTTAAAAGCTTTTCAATTTATTAACATTAAAGAAGGAAATGTATATAAAATGTATAGATTTGTAAAGGGTTTGGGGCTGGAGAAATGGCTTAGCACTTATGGCACTTGCCTGTGAAGCCCAAGGACCAGACCCAGGTTTGATTCCCCAGTACCCAAGTAAGCCAGCTGCACATGGTGGTGCATCCATCTGGAGTTCCTTTGCAGTGGTTAGAAGCCCGGGAATGCCCTTTCTCTCCCTCCTCACTCTCTCTGTGTGTCTTTCTTTGCCTCTTTCTCTCTCTCAAATAAACAAGATTAAAAACAAAGAAAAACAGTTTTAACCCTAATCCTTGAATTAGAGGTCATAGATGTTCCAAGCTTTAGGGGAAATTCTCCATAAATCATATAGCTAACCGTATGTAACATTTCTATGTATATAATAAATTCACGCCCACACACCGTCCAACATATACGCATACTGAAAGGTCCCTTACCCAAAGCTGTTCACAAGTAAGTGACCAGAGCATACAGACAGAGCAATACTGAGTGCCCTGAATCTAAGGGGTGCAAGAGAGTTCCCTGTTGTCCAAACATATTTGCCACAGGGCTATTTCAGAAGATGTCGGAAAACCCAATATAAGTTCACTGTACACTTATCTTCTCCGCTAAATACGTTTTTATAAAGTAATGATGTAAACATGCTTCCATTATACAACTTCTTCTTCTCTCTCTCTCTCTCTCTCTCTCTCTCTCTCTCTCTCTCACACACACACACACACAACTGAAAGATGACTACAATGTAGACTATAAAACAGAATATTGTTAGTAGGATTACCTCTGTGAATTACAAATGAGATGAGAAAAGATTTTAATTGACATTTAATACCCACCATCTAAGAAGTCTATATTAAAGTAGCTTTCAGTATTTTGCTTGAAAGAATTAAACCATATCCCTACTGATAATTTAAAATCCAATTCTCATAGTCACAGGAATTGCCTTACACCAGGATTCTTCCTTTAACACTGTAATTTTACAGCCCACTTTACTCTGTAAGAAATCACAAAGTTAACACAATGTGTAGTATAGTATTTGTCACTCTGATATTATGATGTGGTAAAACTGGACATTGATCATTACATTACAGAAACCATCCAAGCACATTTCATAGTTTTATTGTCTCTTTTTTTCTGTTTTAATGGCCTATGATAAAGACAGTTCTGGTGATAACAAATACAAGGCTCTGAGCACTATAAATAGCAAATACAAAATTAGCTGCCACACATGACACACGCATACTCATACACCCAAAGACACAAATGGAAGTATGTGAGGTCTGCTTAGTCCTGAATGTAAATGATACTATGCTTTTACAGGAAATGTACTTTCTTTTTATTGGACACGACTGTGCACATATAGTCTGGATTTCATTAATGTACCACTGATTCAGGAAAAACCTGAGATGGCTCAAAATGTCCAGTAACACTGTTTCATCCCATGCACTCAGCAGTACTATCAATGCCAAAGAAACCTAGTATCTATATGAACATCACAGAGAGTACAAAAATAAACATTTTCTTGCCAAAGCACTAAAGCCATGTAGTTAATAAATTTTGATATGTAACATATATTCACCTTCATTTTAATTTGCAATGATGTGTGTAACACATGCCTGACAGAATAAAACTAACCAAATCACTGCAGCCAGTAGTAACAACATTATCTCCTTAAACATTGGCACTAAAGTTATCAATAGCCCGAAGCAAACAGATTATAATCAAAAGCAATGCTGAATTGGCTGGTAGTCTGTTACTTAAATACTCTACATCAAACAATTTAGGATTGTACTATTTTGCATTAAGAAGAAACACAACTCACAACTTTCAGAACTGAGGGAGAGTAACTGATTGTTGCAGCTGTATTTCTCCTTAAATTCCAATGCTGCATCCATAATGCACAATCACTACTCTTCTAACATAGGAGATTGACTTTGAACTTAAGACAAACCTGGGCCTTTGTGAATGGAAGCTCTGAACACAGTAGGGAGAAAATTCTAACCCTCCTAAAAAGACAACACAAACTTTTCTATAATATATATATAAAATGTACACAATACAGAACCCATCTGGATAGGATATTGTACACTCACTATTAACCTTATACTATCACACCAAATTCAGTCTATACCATGAGCAGTAAATAGAAAACATGCAAGTGCATTTCTAGGGAAATTTAAACACTTATATCATAAAATATTTTCATATTTTGGACAAAAATAAAAACTAAACTCTTAAGCATTTTAAGGTACTAATATCTGAAAATCATGATATATAACTCTCATTTTATCTATGCATCATATATTACTGTAAAATACACCAGTGTGACATGTTAATATTTTACATTGCAATAAATATAATTTACATCAGTATGTGGCAACTTTCACGGAAGTTTTACAATCTGTAAAACTGAACGCACCTTGAGCTCTTCAATAAATACAATTACCATAGTTACAGTTCAACTGGCAATGTTAAAGCTTCCATAGATCTTTATTAGAATCCCAGCTTTACATCCTCTCACTAGTTGAATTCCAGCCTGTGCAAGGACTGATTACTGACATGTGTCGGAAGATGGTTTAGTGTCCCAGCTGAGTAACCAGAGAAGGGCTTGCAGGAGATGACCTGGCCATATCACAACTGGTGGACACAGAGTTTTTACTCAAGGACTGGGAAGAGGCGTTCTGGGAAATACTGTGGCCGACGTTGTCCCCTCCAGGCTGTCTGCTTTTCCAGCTTTAACACATCACCTACGGTACCATCCAGAGGGCGTCCTCCCATCTTTCCCATCTGGAGGCTGTTAAAGGCTCAGAAGTCCTGCAGCTTCCCAGAGGCCACTTTTCTTCATTAGTATCTCTTTACTTCAACATAAATACTAATCAGTTGTTCAGGGGCCAGGACTCCAATGTGTAAGCAAAGCAATAAAACATTTCTTGTAGTGTAAAAATTTAGTTACTTGTTAAAACTTAAAATTTTTGCTGTCTTTCATTCAAATGCCAACAGATCTCTATCTTAACACTGAAATACTTACACCATCATCCTACAGCACGGATCAGCATTGCAGCCAGAGGATCGCTGCTTCCTCGTGACCTCCGCATTCTTCCTCCAGCAGCACCGATCTTCCTAGGCGCTTCTTCTGGCCTGGAAGAAGTTGGCACGATCATTCTTATTTCTATCTGGCATGCATGCACTGACATGGCATCGACCATGATAGGACATAACACTAAAGGAGAAACACTTCTTCCGGGGCTGAGGATGTAGAGCTCTTGCCTAATGGGCACAAGGCTTCAGTGAGGGGGAAGGTGTGTTAAGAAGTAAAATTTCTAACCACCATCTCCCTCTTCACTGGATACACACTCCCACAGGAAGGAAGCTGGAAGCTGAAATGATGTATTAAAACATACTCAAGATCAGGCTGGCATCCTGACACCTACAAGGGGAAAAATATAACTAAAGAAAATACTGTGAAATAGAAAACTATGTATCATTGGGCTTTGAGTCTCTGGGAATTCCACTTTGGTCAGTTTAGTAATATTAATCTTGAATCACTGAACACATTTGAAAGGTTGTCTTGGAGAATTCTAAAACAGACAGCAGTAAGTGGGTCTCACTAGGGATGACCTCCAAGCCTTGAGTGAGGAGGCCCAGGGGGTCTTCTTGAGCAGGTTACCTCAGTGCTTCACACTGAAAATGAAGGCATAAAAGAAGCACCAAACAGCAGCTTTTCCTCACTGACCTAAGTGGCTAGAGATGGGGTAAATGGAGCCACTCTGAAGGATGCACAGTCCTCTGTCCACCAACCCCAGAGGGCACAAAGGTCTTGCTTCATATCTAACCCACATTGTTTTACTCACACAATGTTTTCAAACAAGTCATTCAACCATCACTTGCACACTGGGATGACAGCTGGGTGAGGACTAGCTTTCAAAACTAAAAAAAAATCATCACACACAGAATTTTATGTATTTGTGGCTCTTGTCTTTCTCCATGATTCTCATTATATTAAATTTGACCATTCCAAGGTCTGCAAATGCAGAAACTCACTATATATTGGAAATTATTAAAATTGCCAACATGCTTTAAGTATTTCATTACTGCCTAGCAAAGAAGAAATCCGAAAAAAAAAATGAATAGTTTGATGAACAATTTCTACTCCTCTCTGACTTGATATATTAGGTACATAAAGTTAATTTCCATCGTTCTCCCTTTGCAAGTATGCATTTCCTGGCCCATTCTAAAAACCAAAGTTTAGGATATCAAAATTATTAAAATATTACAGATCTGCATTCTATAGCACAAACTATATAAAGTCTCCCTGAATCTTTTTTTTCACATTTAATATTTTCAAGCACTCTGAAGAAGCAAATAAAGAAATCTTCCCAGTATGAGTTTAAATTCCACTGCCTATCCTAGAAGTCTTTCCCTCTCTCCCAGTAGCACCGTGGCTGACTGTCAAACACACCCTCTGAAACTTTGATAGATCAACCCAATGTCTCCTCAATTTGCTAAGAGTTAGTCAACTTCGTTCAAACTTTAGTCCGTAATTTAACTGTGACTTCTCAAAATTGTTTTTACAGACGTGAGTGAGCGCTTGTCTTGGAATCAACACGAAGTGCTACAACATGACATTGCACAGTAGTGCAGGGAATGTGTGCCCTTTTATCACAGAGGTCTCACAGCTCAAGGTGTTTACAAGGAAAATACATGCTGATCAGGTACTCTGAATGCATTTCACCACGTAAGATAACATATGCAGCCTTCCCCCACCCAACATTTAACAAACATGATCAGCTTTCCAGAAATAACTGGAAAATACTCACTTTTCCTGCCTTTATGTTCAACCACTTTACTTTTTAATTCATTTCCCCAGAGATTGCCAGTCACCACCAGTGCTTATGAGGAATTGGAAGAGACATGTAGCTCAGAAAACTGCTCGTTCTTTCATCAGTGAACCGAGTTCAGTATTTTGTTATATTATTCTAAGGAGTTTTTGAAAATATAGCAATAAGGGCTGGCAAATCATACACTCGAATACACTCAGGTGGAGAGTTGCCTTGAAGAAATGTTTAATGTCAAAGTAGCTCTGCTACTCATGCGCACCCTTTAATTAGAACAACTTGTCAACTTGAAAGAGGGAAGAGAGAGTTAACATTTAACTAGGCCGAACTGTTTTATGATACATACCTGTAGTCAGTAAGAGGGAAGACTGAAAGAAAAACAACCCTGAAGCTACATGGGGTTGTGGTTGTGGTTGTGGTTGTGGTTGTGGCTACATGTTTTTAAACTCCCTACTTACTTGTTTTTGAATCCTGTCTAAAGTTACCAGAAAGTTAAGAGAGGAGAACAGAACGTGGCTCCAAAAGCATCCTACCATGGACAAAAGTGGGGTCTTTGGAGTTTGCCGCCTTCACAAGCTTGTGTCTCCATTCTGCTTGCACTCGGGTAAAATGTTGAGGGTCATCTCTTCACTTTTGGACTGCAGGTTTGCCTCACTTCTTCTGGACGCTTTCCTGGTGGCTCGCGACAGTCTCCTCCTGAAAGTATCCCCCGCCAGGAAGTAGAGAATGGGATCCACGCAGCTGTTGAGACTGGCTAGGCCTCTCGTCACCTGGTACGTGGCATACACTCGGTCATTGAAAGCACACATTTCCGGGGTCTGAAAATCCAGGCGGGCCCTCAAGTTCATGGTTTTCATCACATGGAATGGGATGTAAGACACAGCAAACACCGTCAGGACGATGATGACCAGGTAAATGGATTTCCTCCTCAGCGGGGAGTTGTCCAGGTCTTTGTAGATCAAAGCTCGCACAATTAACCCATAGCAGGCCAGGATCAGAACCAAGGGGACGCAGAACATGGCCACGGTGGTGCACATGCTGTAGATGAAGTAGCTGCGCAGGTAGTCGTCCGAGGTGGTGTCATAGCAGGTGACGGTTCTGTTCTTCCGGAGCCCGGTGCCCGAGTAGAAGAGGATGGGGGAGATGGCCCCCGCCACCACGAGCCACACGAGCACGCTGACCCGGACGGCGTGCTTCTTCTTGAGCCGGCCCAGGGACTTGAGCGGGTACACCACGCCGCTGTACCTGTGCGCGCTGATGCAGGTAAGGAACAGGATGCTGCCGTACAGGTTCACGTGGAAGATGAACCTCTGCAGCTTGCACATAGCGTCCCCGAAGATCCAGTCCGTCTTGTTGAAGTAGTAGAAGATGAGCGCCGGCAGGGTCAGCACGTACAGAAAGTCAGCCAGGGCCAAGTTGAACATGTACACGGAGATGCCGCTCCAAGGCTTCATGTGGAACACGAACATCCAGATGGCCACGCTGTTGCCCAGGAAGCCGACGATGAACACCAGGATGTAGACGGCGGGCAGGTAGTAGAACTGGAAGCCCGTCTTGGTGAGCGAACACTTGTACGGGGCGGAGAAAGGGGCGGTGGAGGCCACGGTGCTGTTTGTCCACGGCGACCCCAGGCCGGCCAGGAAGGCGGCGTCCGTCCCGTTGGGGAGCGCCGGCCACAGCGCCTCGGTCATCCTGCGCTCCCCGAGTCACGCGGCGGCTCCGAGGGGCGCGCAATGGCGCGCGGGGCGCAGCGGGCATCGGCGGGGCGGCCGCGCGGGGAGGACGCGGAGCGCGGGGGCCCCGCGAATGGGCGCGCGCGGGGACTCGCCCACGCCGGCTCCAGCGGCGCGTCCGCCCCGGGCCATGAACGCCGCCCCGGGGCCGCGGCTAAAGGGCGGGCCGGCGACTTCCCGGACCGCGGCGGCACAGCAGCGCGCGCGGGGCCGCCTTCCTCCGGAGACAAGTTTCCGAGCGCGTGGCGGCGAGGGTCCGCGGATATGCGCGGCGCGGCGCGGCGCGGCGAGCTCAGAGACCGGAGAGGAGGGCGCGGGCGGCCGCGGCTCCCCCCGATCAGCGCGCCCTGGGCATCGTCCTCCCTCCTGCCCCGGCGGGTCACTCACCCGGAGCCCCGCGGAGCGCCGGCCGCGCGGGCCCGGGGTCCTGGGAGCGCAGCCCGCATCCGCGCGCTCCTCCGCCGCGTCCCGCCCGCCCGCCCGCCCGCCGGCCGCTGTGCGCGCAGCTCAGCTCAGCTCGGGGCTCTTCCCGCAGCCGGCGCGAGGACGAGTGCTCGGGCGGGCGGGCGGGCGGGCGGTGGAGCCGGGCTCCGGGCGGGTGGGCGGAGTTTGCGCTCGGCCGGAGCGAGGGGCGTGTCCCCGGGCGCGCACTGCCTCAGCTCGGCTGGCTGGCGGGTCCCGGCCGAACCCCGGGCGCAGCGCTCGACCTCCGCGGCACTGAAAGTGCGTCGGGCCGTGGTGGCGGCTGACGCGAGGGGTCGCCGGCGCTCCTCGCGCTCTCGGGGCAAAGCGCAATGGGTGACGCACAGAAAACCCTTCTGCCCAGAGCCCAAGGCCCACCGGTCCCAGGCTGGACGCTCCAGAGCCCCACGACCCTCCCCGCAGCCTGCAGGTCCCGGCCCCGGTCCCCAGGGTGCCTGGCTGCGCCCGCGCGAAGAGCAACCTGCTGCCCCAGGGGCGCGAGCCCCGCGCGGAGCCAGGCCCGAGCGAGGCGGAGGGGTCCGATTCTGCGCTCCTGTTGGTTTTGCTGTTTATTTTGCTGATACCTTTTCTTTTCCCCGAAGTTAACCAAGCGCTCATAAACCGACTTCCTTACGAACGTCATTGTGAGAATTCCTAAGCAGCTTTGATAGGCTTGTTAGTGACCCTTGAATGAGAACAGTTCCACTTGGCAGCTAACACTTGCTGGGCATGGCAGGCTCAAAACTTCCAGTTAAGGGCTGGAGAGATGGCTTAGACGTTAAGGCCTTTGCCTGCAAAGGCAAAGGACCCCGGTTCGATTCTCCAGGACCCACGTAAGCCAGCTGCACAAGGTGGCCCGTGCATCTGGAGTTCAATTGCAGTGGCTGCAGGCCCTGGCGCGCCCATTCTCTTTCTCTCCCTCTGTCTGCCTCTTTTTTCCTCAAGTAAATAAACAAGTAAAAACGTTTTTAAAAAGCTTCCAGTTAAGATCATTTATGTAAAGAGCATAAAACGACATCCAACATTCAACTCTTTGGGAATAACTTGAATAATAAATAAGCTTTATGTAGATATAGAGACAGATCACAACTGCACAATGATATATGGATGGTTTGGGGAGTGACCGACCCTATTTCTTCAAGTGACAAGTTCGTTTCCTCTAGTATGTTAAAATACAGACGAAGATTTCCTTAATTACTCTATTTATTGAAAATAAGTATAGTTATATATTTATATATTGTCTCTGTGCACCAAAATGTTTGAGCAAATTTAACTGTCAATTAAATGAATTATGTGCCACTCAAAGATATTTACATAAATTAACCCAGGAATAGAATTAAGCAGTTCTTGACAGTTTATTGATATATTTTTATATATTAACCAAGGCTTTTCTCTTACAAGAAAAAAAATCCAAGAATCAAATATCTGCAAAATACATAAAACTGAGATTTATTTCTGGTCTCAAATGTTACATGACAGTATGCTCTTAAAAGTACTCAATGGAGCTTTTAATCCCAGCGCTTGGGAGGCAGAGGCAGGAGGATCACTGTGAGTTAAGAGGCTACCCTGAGACTACATAGTGAATTCCAGGTGAGCCTGGGCTAGAGTGAGACCTTACCAACAAAAAAAAAAAACAAGTGCTCAATGGGAAGCCATGAACTTTCTTCCCCACAAAGTCCAGGCAGTCCTTAGAGGAACACACACCGAATGACCCACATGTAACACATGGCATGAGAACGCTGGGACCCTGGGTTGTGGTGAATGGGAGAGCAGGACAATCAACAGTAAAACTGGAATGAGATCGAGTAAAGGGCAAAATTGCAGGTTTGAAACAACCATGATTTTCTTTTCTGTTACTTTCCAGTGTCAAATTATATGATTCCAAAATTCTGGCCCTCAATATGAGGAGCTTTTATATTGTTTGTTTTCAAGCAGACTAGCTGGCATGGGTAGGGGAAGGGAAGGGAGGGGGGGGGAGGGAAGGGAAGGGAAGAGAGGGAAGAGGAGGGGAGGAGGGGAGGGAAGGGAAGGGAAGGGAAGAGAGGGGAGAGGAGGGGAGGGGAGGGGGGGGAGGGGAGGGGGGAGGGAGGGAAGGGAAGGGAAGGGAGGAGGGAGGGAGGGGAGGGGAGGGGAGGGGGAGGGGAGGGGAGGGGGGGAGGGGAGGGAAGGGGAGGGGAGGGGAGGGGAGGGAGGGGAGGGGAGGGGGGGGGGGGGGGGGGGGGAGGGGGGAGGAAGGGAGGAAGGGAGGGGGGGAGGGGAGGGGAGGGGAGGGGAGGGAAGGGAGGGAAGGGAAGGGAAGGGAAGGGAGGGGGGGGAGGAGGGAAGGGAAGGGAAGTAAAGGGAAGAGAGGGGAGGGGAGGGGAGGGGAGGGGAGGGGAGGGGAGGGAAGGGAAATAAGCGCTAAGAGTTTCAAGGGTGCACAGTGAGTCTCACTTCTTCACTCCCTTCCTTGTCTTTCTCTCATACAGCCTAAGTAATATATAACCTTGCTCAGAAGTCTCCTGCAAATGCATTAGCTCAAATGTGAGTCTTAAAAGGTGCATCAACGGCATTAAGTACTTTAGAAAACGTACTCGATGCTGGGGGAGGTAGTTAAACCTAACTGCACCATAGACTTAAAAAAAATAATGAAAAGAAGTGAAGCTTTTTGAAATGGTACTTCTACATATAGAATATTTAACTATATTTTATAATATGTTTAAGTTACATTTTAAGTCAAAATTGTGCCTTATTGCAATAAGTTACATGTATTTGGAAACCATTTATTAAGAACTTTCTATTTAGAAAATGTACAAATAGGTTTAATGAAGGAAGAATTAAAATATCACTCAAGACCATATTTAATCACATGTGAATAGCTAGAATAGACACCTTAAATTTTGAAGGTTTAAAGATATAAAAATGTCCCTCACAGTTCCTGAGTGTTTGCTGCAAATATCTGGGTGTTGATTTGCATTGTAATTTGAGTATCAATGTGTTGGGTTTGGGTTCTTTGAACTGAAAGCCACTGGCACAGAAGCAGTTCTCTCTGAACTCCTTCCACTCTCTTGGTCTGGCTTCTTCCTTATTCCCTAAAGTGAGTCAAAGAAACCAGAAGTCCTCTTGTCAAGGTCCTCTGTCCCCAGAGCTGGCCATATACCTGGACTGGTCACTCCCTCCCTTTTCCCTTAAAGATTTTCATTCTTGAGGGACCCTTCCTTGTAGCTGAAAGGAAGAAATACTACCCAGAAAGCCAAGAAAGACATACTGTGTTTCCCCTCTCAGTCTATCACCCTGCGCTCATTCCTTTTGCATTCATCCAGACTTCTGCATACTATCCATCTTCACACCTTCATCAAAGCACACAGTTACCTCTGTGTTCTGGTGTCTCCACTCCGGGATGTCATGCCACATAAAACTTTGGCTAAATAAAATTGTTAGACTTTTTCTTATGTAAATGAGTGTGTCCCCCTGACTCTTGTGATGAATGAGAAATATAGCAAACCTTTCTATTCCTAGAGAGGTAGGTGATCTGCCTTCCAGAAGTTTAAATTTAGTCAAATAAGAAATGTACAGGGCTAACCACCATAATGTTGTCCCACCAGCATGACAGACCTGCCTTTAGAGTCACAATCAGGCACAGTTATAAAAGCACTCACTGCTTTTCTGTTCTAGGGATATCTATAACAATAACTGACAAATTTGTGTGCCTATTGTACAAGGGATGAAATTCCAGTTCAGGAAGGTTAAGGAAATTCCCTCCTAGTTACACGCTTGGATTTAAACTTGGGCCACCAGCTCTAAAGTGCAAGCTATGATGAAGCCTTAAGGAAAAGGACACTGATAGAAAAGTTTCACTCTCGGTGGCCAATAGAGCTGGACAATGACAAGAGCTTCTAGCAAGAGAGGACATTTTGATCTAGTCCTTCAACATATTGAGGGTCCCAGCGAATTTCTGAATTTCTTTACATGGAGGTCATAAAAACGACCAACAATCAATAAATAATCTAAGGAAGATAATTTTGGAAGAAAGAGCTATTTGGATTTAAACTCAAAAAAATGAAAAGGCTGCCTCAAACTTACAAACATTTGTACTACCACCATAAGAAAATCTCCCCATTGTCCTTGTTTCACGTCATAAAATACAGTAATCACTAGGGATGGAAAAGATCATTGACAAAAAAAGGTCCAATATTTACAAGCAAAAGGAATAAAAAGAAATCCTGGATAGTATATAACTCCCCAACTTTACAGTAGGTACATACCATACCACAAATGTTACACATAACTCTGGTGGTGGGCCCATGACATCATCACCAATAGCCGTGGCA
Organism: Orientallactaga sibirica; assembly: GCA_036365145.1. Lineage (NCBI taxonomy): Eukaryota > Metazoa > Chordata > Mammalia > Rodentia > Dipodidae > Orientallactaga > Orientallactaga sibirica. Next base: position 1,646,417 of record JAEOAD010000051.1, read on the forward strand.
GGATTTTGCAGGTGAGAGCCATGAAACCCTGATGAAGAGACTAGGAAGGCTGGAGAGATTGCCTAGTGGCTAAAGGTGCTTCCTGCTCAAGCATGAGGGTCTAAAGGGTCCTGATACCCCCATCTGAATCTCCAGAATCCACATTAAAGAGCAGGGTGTGGCCAAGTGCCCCTGAAATACCAGTTCCTCAGGAGAAGAGAGACCTGGGAATCAAAGGAGCTGTGTGTGTGTGGGCGGGGTTGTTAAGTGGGAGCAGAAAGCATCAGGATCAGGAAGAGATTCTAGATCAAACCACAACCTTAGATGGATCCTATCACCCAAGGTTCTGCTCCCACCACCACAGGGGACAGCACCCCACAAGCCCATTGGGCACACATGGGCACATATATGTGTATAGATCACACACATACACATACCACATTGCACACACACAAGTATATGTGTATATATATATATATATATATATATAGAGAGAGAGAGACAGAGACAGAGACAGAGAAAGAGAAAGAGAAAGAGAAAGAGAGTGTGTGTTCTTAAGTATAATAAAGAAGCCAGGATAACTTTATAGACATACCTTAGGAAATGGGACTTCTCCTGTGCCCAAAACAAAGGCGGAGACAATCTGAGGCAATCCCAGTAGGACTCCTCCAGCCAAGGAGGACAGGGGAAAGGTGTAGGGTGGGAGGACTCGAAAGGGATGCTACTAGGAGAACTGGGAGACTAGGGGGCTGTCGTGTACCAGGAGGGCCCAGCTGCTCCTGTAAATTATACACTTGTCATGGATTCAATCAGCAGACTTCCTGAAATTTAGTTCATGAAGAGTCACAGCGGGGGTAGAGGACATAGACTACAGACAGTAATGATGTTCCGAGTTTGGAATGAAGAGGACAGACCATCTCCCTGAAGAGCTAGTAATGGCTTGTCACCAGTGTTCCCCAAAACGAGAACCCATGTCACACACAGGAATGTTCGATGAGTTTATAAATGGTTCTGGGGCGTCTTTTAAGTTATGTTTTTTTCCTTTATCCTTTTTTTTTTTTTTTTCTGAGACAGGGTCTCACTACCTAGCTCCAGCTGGCCTAAAACTTGTAGTAATTCTCCAGCCTCTGCCTCTCAAGTACTGGGATAGATGAGCATGGACCACCATCTTTACCTTAGGTTAGATGCTTGTAGAAAGCTGTCCAGGATGGAATAGTCCCAGGATGTCATTCTACAACAAACAAAACTAAATGTGCTTTGGAAAATAAATGTTAATAGTGAAAGAAATCATCCCACGGATTAAGAATACATACTGCTTTTCGCAGTTTATAAAAAGAAGATGTAATGAAAAGATAAAAGTCAATATAGATCTCATGAAGCTGAAATGCTTTTGTACAGACAAATATTCCATAATCAGAGCCAATAGATTACCCAGAGAATGGGAGAAAATCTTTGCCAGCTGTACAACTGATAGAGGTCTGATATCTAGAATCTATAAATAACTCAAAAAAAAACTAAACAATAAAACAATTTTAAAAACCCACTCAAAAAATGGGGCAGAGAACTGAATAGGGAGTTCTCAGAGGAAGAAATACAACACACAATTAAGAAAATGTTCAACATCCATAAGCATCAGGGAAATGCAAATTAAAACAACTATGAGATTCCACCTTACTCCAGTAAGGATAGCAGTCATTCAAAAATCAAATGACAACAAAAGTTGGTGAGGATGTGGGGGGAAAAACAGGAACCCTTATTTCTGTTGGTGGGATTGTAAGCTTATCTAACCACTATGGAAATCAATATGGAGATTCCTAAAAAGGATGGATATAGAGCTGCCAACAGACCCAGTTATTTCCTTACTGGGCATTTACCCTAAATGCTCAATGCTCCAATACAGAGATATTTGCTCAACCGCTTTTGTAGCTGCTCAATTCATAATACCTAAGAACTAGAATCAACCTAGGTGCCCATCATTGGATGAACGGATAATGAAGTTGTGGTCCATTGACACAATGGAATTCTACTCAGCAGTCAGAATAAATGACACAATGAAATTTGTAGAAAAATGGATGGATTTAGAACAGATCATACTCAGTGAACTCACACAATCCCAGAAAGACAATTGCCTCATGTTCTGTGCTTCCTCACCTGGATCAGCTCGAGTTGCTGACATACCTGATAGGAAACTTGAGGCCCAAACAATAGGGATGGAAAGATTTGCCAGGGAGAAGGGGAAGGTAGGGGGGAACCACAAAACTAAACCCCAAATGAATGGCTACCATAGAAACCTTTATCCCTGAAGATAGAACAAAGATTGAACCTTCAACAGGAGCATGGGGGGAGCACCTTGAAAGAAGGGCCCTGGAGAGAATGGGATGAAAACTAACCTTACTTTTTTTTTTTTTTTTTTTTTAAAGCTCTGTAACTCCCAGTACCAGAATGTGGTTGCTACCCACAATGAGCTGTTTGTCAGAGAGACCTAGGAGGTCCCCAAAACAAGACAGGCTTCTGTTAAAGCACTTAATTACTCACCTAAGATCAAAGATAAGACCCTATTGCTGAAGACACCATATGCTGCTGGCACAGAAACAGGAATGACCTGGCTCGATTGCAGAAGGCAGCCAGACCCCAGACAGTTAACTATCTAAAGCTGGAAATCGCTACATGAGCTACTGGGGGAAAGTGAACAACAACGGTCCAAGCAACCAGGAATCCAGGCTACTCAGAAGCACTCATCCTGACAAGTGTACACACAGGTGCAATAGTGGCACCCAGCCTTGGTGGGTAACCAGTATCTTTCTGATTGGCTAAGAGATCCACTCAGTGGAAAGAAACCCATTGAGAAAGAGGGAAACAGATCAGAACCTTATGGAGACAAGGATCATGCTTTCCAATGTCAAGATCCCCCTAGTCTTTGGCTAAAAGAAGGGCTACGTGCATCAGACTCTCCCTAAATTAATAAAGCTTGTTCCAGTTAACCTGTGCTGACTTCACTCTCATTGGAAAGTCTGTTTTTCTCTTTCAGAAGGGAGCGAGATCTGAGGAGATAAACCACCCCTCGCACTTCAGTCAAGCCCCAGCTGAAACCACAGAGGGATTGGGGAGATGAGCATGAATGCATCTTCCTTGGCGAGCCTGACAGTCAGCACCAGGGTGAAGGAGACAGACCCTGAGGATAATCAACACCTACCAAAGCAGAGATCCAGAGGCTCCTAAGAGCTCATCAGTGGAGTAGACTTAAAACACACCTGCCACAATTCAGGAAACTTTGCGAAAGACAGGGTGGAAATAATGTAAGAGCCAAAGGGTGGGGCATCATGCCCAGAGGCATTGCTGACCCCCAACAACTGACTGCTGCTCCCACAATGCATAACCCACAACCCATGGGGAATATCTGCAACCCCTCTCGAAGGGACCCCAGCAGAAGGGGAGCAGGGATAAGGAAAAGGATGGTGCCAGCTCATGATGTGTCCACACTATGTCCATTATTAATGAGGAACAGATGGAGAAAGTCAATATAGGAGGGATCATTTGTAGTTAGAAATGGGCCAAAGTAGAGACTAGTAGTGCTTGCTTCCGGCAAGAAAATCGTTCTCTCTTTATATATTATGTTTTCAATGATAAATCTGAGCATAACCTCAGAGTCCCAAGTTTCTTTGGCTTTTCATCATCTTTCAGCCTTAGTTCTAGGCATCTGATATGGAAGCTATCTCAGAAGTGTCATGGTGACAATATAAATAGAAAGTAGTATGTGTCTCACTCTGCATGTCTACTTTGTTTCTTGAACAGGAATGTGCACACAGATGCCCCCATAGAGTCTTTTTGAAACACAGTCGTGACACAGGGTGGATGGAGCCTGGACCTTTGTGTTTGTGACAACTTCCCTTTGATGCTTAAGCTACTCTTCCAACCGCTATGCTCAGAGAGGAAAATTTCATGGGCTCTTGCTTGATCACTTTGCTATGCTGATTTAAACATGGTTCAGTTCCTCTGGTTTTAAACTAATCCACTTTAAGTGCCTTGAACTGTGATGTATGTGTTCTCTGCACCATATAGGTGATGGCACATGCATTAGCTTTTGGTTGAGCTCAGGGGTTTGGAGAGGACAGGACTGCGTTGGGAAAGGCCAGTGTAACAGAGGCACTGTCAATTCTGCTTTCCATCACTGTTTCAAGTAACTCATATGTCACAAGATAACTGCAACGATGTGCTCGTGCACATTAAGTGGTAAGATTATGTGTAGAGCAAAGCAAGTACAAAATAAATGATAGGTGTTATTACGGGTGCTATTATTGTTATTTGTAATATTCTCCTTTTTAAAATCTTAGTGGATATATCTTTCGAAGGAGGCATTTGCATGTAAAACAAGAACCCACTAAAAACAAGCTTTGACAAATAAAGTGTGCATGTTGGAAAAAATAAACAAGTATGAGTTTCATAAGAAAATGAGCCTACGACCTTGAACATCACTGGCTTTGTCTACTTTCTGTACTTATCCACGGGGTGGTGGTGGGGGGAGTCTTGGTCCTCTGCCTTCTCTACTCAGTGACTTGCTTTCTTCCTCTTTCTCCCTTTTTTCTCTTCCTCATCCTTTTCCTAGCTTCTCTTTGTGCATGGACTCAACTCAACATGGGTACATAAAGTCTAAACATTTTTCCAGCAGTGAATTCTGGAGAGGAGACTGAATGGAATGATTCTTTTATCATTGGCATGGAAGGAAGCAGATGGGCCAAGTGGTCAGAGGTGTCTTCCAGGGCCAAGTGACAGACTCCAGGGAAAGAGAAGAGTGGGTTACTTACCCTGGAAGTACGTAGCCAGGGAGTCCATAGTCAGTTCGTAAAGCTGCTCTCCCTGATGTATAATGTATGTGACTGTGAGGAAAGATGGACGTGAGCATTGAAAGTATTTCAGGGAATTTAATGCATCAATCAACCCCAAATCTTGGATATAGATATGCCTGTGGGAGGAAGTATTGTTCCCAGAAGGACAAGAACAGGCCAGGTAAGCCCACTGCCTTCTCTGCCTGCTTTTGGTGGAGAAGCTGGCGAGAAGTCACTACCAGTGAATACATTCAAGTAGAGTTCTGCAGGTAAGATGAAAAAACCGAGCTAAATGAATGTACTGATGATATAGGATGAACTTAAGATTCATTTCATAGAAATTTAGATTACATTCAAGAATAGCAGAAGAAATATTATTTTGAACTCAAAACCATAAACACAAATATTCCAAAATTCATATAAAAACAGCATCTATCCCAGATTGTAGCCTTATGTTTCTTTCCCTGCAGAAAGCCCCTGGCCTCGTCTGCAGTTTCTGTGTCTGTCAGCTGGGAGCGTCACCTCCACAGCACTCATCTCTGGAGTATTGTGAGATTCTGTAATGGACTTCCACTTAGAGCTGCTGGAAGAAAACAAAAGCAATGATATGCAAATTTAAGGTAGTGTCTTAAAACATTTTGCTTTTCAACAAAGCTGTTTAGGCATTTGAAGTTCTATACCAAGTCAATTATAGACTCCTTATATAGCACTAGGATAAAAGTGTGCCCTCGTACTGTCTTTGCTACTTACCATATAAATACTTAATGACATCGGACTCTGGGTTATTTTATTACAGGGTACTTGTTTTGAAATAAAATAATATAATAGGAAAGTAGATGATAGGAGTCTATATCAAACACAAAGTAATTTCTTCTTTTTCCTGCAATGGGATGGTCACATCAATTTCTGTGCTTTAACAGTTCATATTTCCTTTCCATTTCATTAAGATGTGTTTTCCAAAGCACTTCATAACCAACCCAACTTGTTCTTTCTAAACTACTCCTTCTGAGTAATGTAGTTACCATACATTCTGAAACCTTCTAGGTTCTTGGTCTTTCTTCATGATATTTAGTACTTTCTCTGTCCTCTGTCTTTCAATTTTATTCAACCTTTACAATATAAAAAGGGGGGGGGCTGGAGAAATTCTTCAGTGGTTAAGGAGCATGCCTGCAAAGCCCAGTACCCAGTACCCATATAAACCAGATGCATAAAGTGGCACATGGCACCTGGAGTTCATTTTCAGTGGGTGGAGGCCCTGGTACACCTCTCTCTCTCTCTCTCTACAAATAAATAAAATATTTTTTAAAATATAAAAACACCCAGATGCAGTGAAATAAATAAATCTGTGTAATACCTATATGTGTTGTGTTGTATTCATGAAAAATAACAGAAAGCGTGTACACATTTCAACTTCTTCCCTATGTTCCCAAGGCTTATTGCAGACTCCAGATTGTTCCTCTCATGTCTGCAGAAATGATATCCCTACTGTACTGTCTTATTCCATGCCAGCCTCTGGAGCAAGGAAGAGGAAAATTATTTATTTTTTTTTTTTGAGGTAGGGTCTTGCTCTAGCCCAGGCTGACCTAGAATTCACTATGAAGTCTCAGAGTGGCCTCGAACTCACACCAACCCTCTTAGCTCTGCCTCCCAAGTGCTGGGATTAAAGGCGTGAACCACCATTCCTGGCCCCAAAATTACTTTTTAAAAATTTTTATGTATGCCAAATGCTAACTCTTTCAAGTTCCTTTCCTTGTGTTATGCTAAAATATATTGATGATACAAACTTGAGGTACTACCTAATGATGCACAGCCCCTCCATGAACATACATGTTATTTATTATGTGCTACTTAGCTACAGTTTTGACCAAGCAATTTTGGGGGAGAAATGGGTACTGTCATTTTTCTAATACTAGCCACCAAATACATTATACAAGACAGCTAGTACATGAAAAAATCAAATTATCTGGAAAAATAAGAGTTGTCAATGAGTGACGGGTTTATATAATACATTCAAACAAAATTAAGAGAATCATATTTACATCCTGGACATTTCTACCACTCTCACTGTTTCCACTTGGAGTAATCTTCTCTTGACTATAATATGGAAATAAGTCCTCACGAGAAGAAGCCCTACAAGAAAGCAAGTGTTGTCTCCCTGCTCATGTGGAATATATGGGATGGCTTTGCAATTGCTTCACCATAATAATTTGCAGATACTAAATTGGGTATCAAGAAGGTTGACCAGGTCTTTGCATAGAAAAGTGTGCTGTCTGTTGGTGATAGGTGGCAATGTGTCCATGTGGATGGAGATGATCTTACTTTATTCTGGAATTTAAAAACAGTGATAACTGAGTATTTCTCATTTTTACATTTATTTTTTCCCACAATACCTCACTAAGAAATCTTGAGGGATGAAGAATTTACTTTGGCTTGTGGCTACAAGGGTTCAGTTCACCGTGATGGGACGTTAGGGTGCAGAAGCTCATCTACGAGCTGCAGGAGTGGGTGGCAGAGGGGGTCATATCACCTTGGACCAGGACACAGAGAGCAAGACAAAAAGTGAGCAGGGATAACACACCTCAGAAGACACACCCCGGTCACCAACATCCTCTAGTTAGGTGTCGCCTTACAAAGTTTTCAAAACTTCCCCAAATAGCTTTACCATCTGAGGACCAAGTATTCAAAACATGAGTTTGCAGAGGATATCTTATATTCAAACCATAACCATACCATTAAAGACCCCCAAACATTGTTTAACACCAGAAAAAGGCAAGACCAGACAAAGCAATATTTTATTCATAAAAAATTAAGATGGAATAATTCATTCATTCACATTGTTTATGAGAATTTGGTTAGCAGAATTTGGCAACAGGGTCCTTAAGTAACTAGACCTGGAATCTTGTGCTTATTGGTTGAGTCTCTTCCTTCATATTTGCCCTTCAGTTTGTCCCTAAGGGTTACTTGTCCTCTAACATTTGTAATATGATCTCTTAAATATAGGAAGGTGTTTGATGTGGGCTCCAATTATGTTTACCTAGTGAAGAACAGATAAGCAGTCACAGAATTGGACTGAGCTTTGTATCTAAGACCTTCTTTTTTTTTTTAAAGTTATTTATTTATTTGCAAACAGAGAGAAAGAGAGAGAGAGAGAGAAGAGAGGCAGACAGAGATAGAATGGGCACACCAGGGCCTTTAGCCCCTGCAAACGAACTCCAGATGCATGTGCCTCTGGCTTACGTGGGTCCTGGAGAATCAAACTGGGATCCTTCGGCTTCACAGGCAAACGCCTTAACCGCTAAGCCATTCTCCAGCCCTCTAAGACCTTCTTTTTAAAAAAAGTTCAAAAATTGAAACCTAAATGTTGTATCCAGCCTTAACACTTCCACTTATAAATGGCAAAAACTCCAGTACACTCTCACTCTTGGTTGGAGAATCTGTTTTACTTTACAAGTAGCTGAGAAAATGGAGGAGAAACAAAATTCATTGATAAGACAAGATAGACCACCACAAGATGTGTCACATCTGCCAGGATCCAGGAGAAATTGGAGAGGAAACTGTGACATGAATACTGCTATCACTGCTCATCTGACAACCAGCTCCAGGGTGATGGTGACAGACACTGTGGTCAATCAAAATCCATCAGAGCAAAATCCAGAGCTACGGAGAACACAACACTAAATTAGACTGCCAACAGAGCTGCCATGGCTCAGGGAACATTGAAGAGGAGGGAGCAGAAAGACTGGAAGAGACATGCAGGGGGTAGGAATACCCTGAGGCACAGTCTTCCTGTCACCTCCCAGGGACTGACTGAGGCCTTCACGACCCCACCATGAGTCTCACAACCCAACCTAGGAGGCCCCCAGGGAAATGAGAGCAGGGGTGAGGGGATAAAAGAATATAACCTGTTATAACACATAAAAATTTTTAAAAATTAAAAATACCCTTCAGCTCAGCCTGACTTTAGTGGATTAAGGAGGCAGAAGGCAATAGAGAAAGCAGGGTGCCCAGAGCAAAGAGAAGTCATGCTGGCTCACTCCTCCTTTGTATCTTGAGTGCTTCAGCACACATCGGAAGACCTGGCTTCCTAAGTTCATTTAATTCTTATTCTTTTTGCACAAAAAAGAGATTATTGTGTATTATCTTGACTATTTTTCTTCAGCAGGCATTATTGGTGAGGTTTCTAACCTACTATTTACCCAGAAGTCATGATTCATGTATTTGTATATCTGTTGGCATGGAGTTCACCTACACACATAAGAAAGTCTATAAAGTAGCTACAATGGCTAATTGTAGAAAGAAAGTGATTTTTTTTTTTTGTTAGTGATAACCCATATCTATATATGTTAGGCTTACCAAAAACATTATCCATGATTAAAATTTGAATGTACCATGTTTTAAAAGTTATCTTTAAGATAGTTTTCTATTTATAATTTCCCTCCATTTTCTAACTTTTTGTAAATAAAAAAGGACAAATTGAAAAATCTCAATACTGGGAGAAAATTATACTTGTCAAATACATATTGAAAGTCTTATATTTTGCAAAACTAACAATATTAGAACAAAACTTAAAGAGGATAATGAAAGAACACTATGATTAATATTTCAGTTTCCATTTTCTTAGCCTTTTTTTGGGAAGATTGTAGAAAGGCCAATTTTGGTTAACAATCTTAAAACATACTAGAGTTACTTGAATCCTCAACCTAAGACTTATAATGAATTCATATGGCATTCAGAGATGCACCCATTATGGCCTCAAAATAGCACCTCTTCTATTATTCCATAACATGTCCTAAACCTTTAATGAATAAAAATGTGACTTTCTAGAATAATGACTACTTTTAATCTTAAAATAAAAATGAAAACAATTTTCTGGCATTTTCCCATAATAAGTACAATGCTCCAAATGACATAAAAAAAAGAGAAGCTAAAATTAAGTTATTAGTACCTGGTTGAGTATTATGAAACCTACATAGGTAAAACTTATTTTAGAAACACAATTTTCTACTTATTGATTTGTTATTCTCAAGGTCTGTAATTATTTAAGCAATTTTTGTAAAAAGGCCACTTCTGTGAGAAAATGCTGAGATGAGGACAAAGAAATTAATTCTCTTCATCAGTAAGAGAAGGGTTTATGCTTTCCAAAAGCGAAAAGAAGAAAAATACAAAACAAAACAGCCAAACCATTCAACTTCCACAGTAATGTCCATCACCCTATTTTATTTATCTCAAATTTTGTCCACTTTATTGTATAATAAAAGGTGAGCTGGAAAATCTCATTTGGTTAATTTCAGCCCATTAAGTTTTTAAAAGTATTTCAGTAATAGCCCAACAATACAATTAAGTATTGATTTTCCCTGACTCCATTTTGGGGGAAAGTAATAGGTCAGACCAAAGTTCTCCTGAAAATACCAATATTCTTCTTATAAGTCCATCTGTGGTTAAATATTTTTATGACAAAGATGGACAAAATGATGCTAGAGCAAATTAAGATAGAGAGGGGAATGCATTTTTGCCAGTGGAAATGCTGGACCACACAAATAGATTTTTGTTTAACTGCTGGGTCAATAAAAATATGTCTTCAGTTACATTCATGATGTCATCCACTACACAGCTGCTCTCCCAACTACAGAGATATACAAACTCTGCAGATAAGGAGGTGCGTATTCTGACACACACACACACACACACACACACACAAAACAGAACAAATTGTGAAGTGCTTGGAAAATAAACTGTCTCATTGGGATTAATCTGTATTGCTCACACAACTATTTTTTAATTTTGATATAGTCATTATATTTTATCTTTAGTCATAATATAAAATGTATCAATATAATAATTATAATCATCGTTTTGACTACCTGCCTTAAGTCAAACATCATTTTAGGTGCTGAGTTTACAGGGATGAAGAAAATTTTAAGTAAATTCATTTTCCCTTAAAGATAACAGATGTAACTGGGTGTGGTGGCGCACGCCTTTAATCCCATCATTCAGGAGGCAGAGGTAGGAGGATTGCTGTGAGTTTGAGGCCACCTTGTGACTACATAGTTAATTCCAGGTCAGCCTGGGCTAGAGTGAGACCCTACCTCGAAAAACTTAAAGAAAAAAAAGGAAACAGATTCATTAGCACTTTACTGAACTAATTTATGATCTCTTCTATAATAAAAATAATCTGAATGCTAATGTGGAGAGGGATTGAGAGGTATAATCTAGAAAATATGGTCATGAAGGTAGCAATAGTGGTAGCAACTTTACATGAGGTAGAATCAACAGAGGATAGACTTCAATGTTGAATGTAGGGGCCGTCTTCCTGGATAGGGGAATAAGAGAAGAATTCACAGTTTAAAAGTGAACAGGGATAAATAAGAACACATTTTATTATTACAATCCAATAAATAATTTAGTTGGTCCTAAATACATACTTGAATATTTTGGGTATTACAATATGAGGAGTAATAATCATAGTGAGAATGATGATAATAATAATATACACATTAAAATAATATGTTCTTCATTGAATCAGATATGCCAAATTCTTTAAGGCATAAGTTTAAACTACATAAAAATAAACTTTTACAGGGACTGGAAAATGCACAAAAATTCTAGGAGACTAAGAGGCCACATGAAAGTTTTAATCATCACAATATTCACATATCATTTGAAGGGATGGTGATAGTCATAAATAACTCAGCATTTTGGAGTCCACTCCATTTAGAAGACAAGTGTAATAGTTGACTTTAAATATTTACAATATCCCAGAAGTGATATCTGTGCAACTATTTAAAAGAATTTTAAAAGTTTAGAAATCAATTTAATATATACGATAGAAAATGTCTTAAATAGAATGCAAATAAAAGTTTGGAAAACATCAAACACGTTCTCATTGGTAAACACTCTGAGACCTCCAGGAGAATAATGACCCTGCTCGGTCTTCACTGGACTATGGCTTTATCTAAAGTAGGGGCTGTAAGCCCAGATCTATGACACATCCTATGAACATGGGTTTTGCGTCCCCAGCCATTCTTTGTCTAACCATGTCCCTGCTGACTACTCTGCCCTATGCTAATGCAGTCTTCCCTTTTGCTCCCCTCCTCTGAGAGTCTCCAAGCTTCCTCCCCAATCCAGACACTCCCTCCCCAATTGTCTTCAGGCCTTGCTTCAAGCCATTGCTACCCACTCACCCAGAACTGTACATACCATCACCCACAACATTGAAATCCTCTGCCCATCAACTCTCCCCTCTCCTCATTTTATCTTTTCCCATGACATTCAATACTTATAATGCACAATTCATGGGGACTAGAATCGCAGGAAAGTTGAATTCACCCTATTGACTGTCTGATTCTTTACAAGTAACATTTATCCTGCACGTTACAGACCCACAGAATTCGCAGGCACTTTCTCTGCTACTCACCATGGAAGATGGAGACCAAGCCCCCATTTCCTTCCTGACAAGATAAGAGTCTGCCCTGAATAGACTTCCTCTTTAAATGTTCCATTTATATCATATGAGTCATAAAAGTTGATCAAACTACTATCTCTATTTAATTTCAAGTAAGTTTTTTCTTCTTTTTTTCTGATAAAGTAAAAGAATAAAAAACAAACGAACAAACAAAAACCACAGAACTGGCTCAAGGTTTCATGCATCCTTTCCACACAATCCCAGGATTCCATGGAACTTGGCTGATATCCCTGAAGTATTAAGTCTTGAAGGATAATCGTTAATTGATTTCTTTCTTATTTACTATAAAAAATATTGAATCTACTCTTTCCATAGTTCACGCACACATATTATGTCACACAACAGCTCCTGAGTTCAAGAAGCAGCCTGATCATTAAGATGTCAGGTAAATAAGAAAGGTAGACATATAAGCTAAACATCCTTTGACAAATACACAGGGTATGAGTAAAAATGCTGATTTAAAGCATGCATGAACAAGTGAATTCATTAGCAAGTGTGCAAATTCACGTAATAACAACTCTTTCCTTGGGAGCAGAGTTCTGGCAAGGGTTGTGTTTCCTGTGAGTCAAGGTTGCAGAGGCAAAGGAGGGATCAGATGATACCTGACTTTTAACACAGTAGTTAAGGGTTGTTGTGTCATGCAATAATCCATGTTTTTCTCAGTGTGGAATCCATAGGTCATCGGTGGCTGCCAGTGAGTGATTAAAATGATCTAGAGATTGTTAAAGAATTGTTTTTAAAGTGAGCTAATAGTTTTAGAAATGCCTTTCAGAAATTTGAAATTTAAAATGATTTATCCAAGAGCATATGGGCATTATGATTATTGCATTTTTAGAATTGTGCATGCTATTAGAGGAAACTAAAAGAAAAGCTCTTGCTTTCAATGTGTTTTCAGTGTCAGGGGAAACTGGGAGGAGAAAACTGTAAAGATGGCAAGAATAGATTCTCTCTGAAGTGGGATGATGCTTATCAGGCAGTCACTTGTTGCCATGAAAGGAATTAAGATATATCATGTCACATCATATAACATAAAATGGATATTTAGCTCATATTACATATTTTATATATACATCTGCAAAATCATTATATGTACTGTATATGTTTACAGAATAGACCTAAATCTGAATTTCTAGGTTTAAAATTAAATGTGTATATTGAAAAATGAGTCAAACTGAAAAATCATGTGAGCACATAGTGTGCACACCAAAGAGCTTACATTTCTGGTTCAGTATTAGTTCATTCCTTTCTTCTGATATAGAAAAATGCAGAGTAAAACAAGAGAACTTAGTCAGCTAAACTATTATAATATCTTCTTGCCATTAGTTCATATTTTAAAGGTTTATACACTTGCATTTTTACTATTTATTACATGCACAAAATCTTCCTAAAGTTTTAAGCTGGAGTAAAATCTTTCTGAACCTTATCCTTTGCTCTGTGGATTTCATTCTTCAAATTCATAGGACAAAGATCCCAGAACACCCCAAATTATTAGTGCATTGACATACAAGAATCCCCAAATTCCTATATCAAACCACATTATCATGACAAGCTAAGATTGGCATATCTTAAAGATACCAGATACTATGATAATCACTAAATTTATCAAGGGTGAAGCATTAAGTATCATTTTTTGTATTCAGTACTTACTTGCAAGAGCCTACTAGTCTAGGTGCAATTCCGCAGCTACCTACGCAACTACATGCAAAATGTGGTGAGAGTGTGGTGTTTGTTTGCAGTGGTGAGAGATTTAGAGTGCCTATACACACACATGTACACTCACACACGTATACACACACATGCACTCAAATAAATAAATAACATTCTTTTTAAAATTGCTAACTTCTTGTTAACATAAATTTTGAAGGAATACATATTTACTATGAAATAGATATTTTCTCTTATCAAATATGTAGATGCTAGAAGAGAAGTTGGAGAAAATTATAGAGAAATGAACACTAAAAGTATGTATATCCCTTATTTCTTTTTTATTTTTTATTGACAACTTGCTCAATTGTAGACAATATCCCATGGTATTTCCCTCCCTCCCCCCACTTTCCCCTTTGAAACTCCACTCTCCATTTTAGCCCCTCCCCCTCTCAATCAGTCTCTCTTTTATTTTGATGTCATCATCTTTTCCTCCTATTATGATGGTCTTGTGTAGGTAGTGTCAGGCACTATGAGGTCATAGATATCCAGGCCATTTTGTGTCTGGAGGAGCATGTTGTAAAGGGTCCTACTCTTCCTTTGGCTCTTACATTCTTTCCACCACCTCTTCCGCAATGGTCCCTGAGCCTTGGAAGATGGGTTTGAGATGTTTCAGTGCTGAGGACTCCTCTGTCCCTTCTTCTCAGCATCATGGTGCCTTCTGAGTCATCCCTAGGTCACCACCATCTGAAAAGAGAAGCTTCTCTAACCAAAAGTGAGAGTAGCATTAATATATGTGTATGGACATTAAGAGAAGTGCTTACTGGGCAGTTTGGTGAGCATAGTATATACATTTAGTGAGACACCAGCAGATGTTTCACCCCTAGGGATCATGACTACCCCTGTTGTAGGTTTTCAGTATCAGGGATGTATTCCCTCCCATGGAGCAGGCCTCCAGTCCAATTAGAGAGCAGTTGGTCTCCCTCATAACAGACATGCCACTATTGCACCCACTGGCTCATTTGGCCTGGCTGGCCCAATTTAAAGCTTGCAGTGTCCACTGTTGAGTATCTTCAGTGGTGATTTCTCTCTCTCTCATTGAACTGCATGCAGTGTAGCTTTTTCCAGCTTTCTGTCAACTAATCCACATGGAGGAGGCTTTCAGCTCAGCTCCAGCAGGATTTCTGAGTGACCTTTCAGTCCAAAGCTTGTTTCTTGATCATAATGAATTAATAGATATTCAACATGATGCATCATGCTATTCCTTTCAACTGTGTACAGGACCTTTCATTTGTAAAGTAAATTGTTGGGAAAATCATTGTTACCTCACTTTACCCAGATGAGTTAACTCAGCCTCTCCTGTAGTTACTCAGTGGACGTTCACAGTATTACTGAACATCGGCAATGGTGTGAAGTAGAAGGGTTAGCCCAGGATACAAGCCAAGTTCCACTGAGATACAAACCAGAATAGTTGCATTTTCTCCTCTTCTCTTAATTCATAGAAGCCCGTGTTTACAGCATGGTAAATAACAGATCTAACATATTTGTTTTTAGTTTACTGTTTTTAAGTCTTATCAATGAAAGACTTACAATATGAGTTACTCTGGCACAGTAACTATTTTGAGTTAAAGGCCTTTGAAAGCCAGCAGGCATAGGGGATAATTCTGATTCTTCTCCTGCACTTTAAAAGCAGGAAATATACAAGGTGTCCTCCCAATGCTGGAAGGGAAGCAAGATTCTTATCCCCGAGGGCAGGAAGTGGAGACGAGGACAATTCTATACACAGCATGTCAAAAATAACTCTTATCATATAAGCTCGCCCACACCATTTTGGTGCTTACTCTCAACTCATTATGTTTTCTACTGTGGAGCTGGCACGCCAGTTCAGTTCTCAGACTCAGATAAAAAGAAACCTTAATAAGAAGGAGGTAACGATATGCTTTATTTCCTACATCAGCTTTGTAAAACTTTTATTTCATGTTTTTCTTCTGTCCACATGTTTTTATTCAAAATATAAGTCCAGCTTGAAATCACCATAGACAAAAATTTGAGAAAAACACTTCCAAATTGTCAGAAAATTAGTTTTGTATCTCTCTGGTGATCAAATTCATGACATGATATCCCAACTATCATTTCTCCTGGAAGTAGCAATTATTTTTTAGTCTATATAGACTATTTTCTGTTTGAGGATTCTTTTTTTCTTAATGTCTTAGGTGCAAGTGCTGGTGGTCTGAGAATTTAACTGGCCATCCATAAATTCTTGGGATTAAGAGACATGCTTCATATGCACATGGGAGTCAGTGCAGAGGTGGCTGACTGTCTAGTCAGGGGCTTATGTTGCTGACAACATGGCTGGAGAGGGGAGAAGATGCCTCCATGGGAGGAACAATGGTTGTCCAGGGAAACCATTGGGGGGGATTAAAAAAAAAGTCTGTGATAACTTCCTTTGTTTATGCAGCTGTGAATCAATCTCTCCTCTCTTCTAGCATCATAAAACTCCCATGGAGATGTGAGCTTTGTCTAGAAGTTTCTGGTTCTAAAAGGAAGTTTAAAAGGGCTTTTCTCTGTAGCTGTTGAATCTAAATGGTTTTCGTTATTATAATATCCAGTTCCAGGTCCAGAATTACAGTTCCAGGTCCTAAAAGGAAAAAATATTCTTCAGGTTAGTATGTTCCTATGAAATTTTTCCATTAAAATCTTTTCTAAGAGTTTCAACATATGCTAATAGAAGCTAATAGATTTTCTCCTGATATAATCAGTAAGGGCTGAGGAGATAGCTCAATCCATAAAGTGTTTGTCTTGCAAGAACGAGGACCTGAGTTCTATTCCTAAACCTTTGGTAAAAAGCCGGGGGTTACAGGGCCCAGGTGAAAACACAGAGGACTTGAAAAGATGAGCAAGAGTGCTGCTTCCATGGTGAGCTTGACAACCTGGGTCTGGGTCTTGGAGACAGATAGTAAGGATACTCAAAATGCACCAAAGCAGAAATCCAGAAGGTGTTGAGAGCTCAACATTAAGGTAGATTTAAAATATACCCACCAAGGTTCAGAGAACTTTGTGGAAGAGGGGCTAGAAAGATTGTAAGAGCCAAACACAGTGTGTGTGTGTGTGTGTGGGGGGGGATATCCAGAGGCATTACCACGCCCTTCAATGACTGCTCCTCTCACAACTCATAGCCCACAACCCATGGTGAATACCAGCAATCCCACTGAGAAGGTCCCACAGTGGAATGGGGGAAGGGAGGAAGGAAATGATGGTACCAAGACATTATGTGTCCATACAAAATTTTCTATTTTACAAAAAAAGTAAAAATATACATACATTTTTTTTTAAGCTGGAGGTGATATCAGGAGCATCCCCGTGCTGGGGAGGCAGAGCCAGGCAGACCGCTGGGGCTCACTGGCCAACATGACTAGCCTGACTGCCAAAATCCAGTCCAGTGAGAGACCTGTTTCAAGAACAATACCTGAGGTGGTTTTGGTTTGCTGGCCTCCACACACTGGTATATCGTGTGCACACGTACTTGCGCATGTACACACACACACATTTATGTTAATAAATTAGACTGTGAACTGTCTTAACATGACATTAGAAACCAAGCAAGGTGGCCTGAAGAAACACAGTCGGCCTCAAGCAAGTGAACAGCAACCACGGACAATGACTGAAGAGCCAGGAGAGGCTGTGGTCTAGACGCGGCCGCAAGTACAGCACAGTGAACCCAGAATCAAGTATCTTCTTCAGAAGGGAAACAAGGCCAAAGCCAGTGCTCTAGTGAATCATGCCGTTGTTCCATGGTCAGTAAAAGAGCAAATGTAGAGAGAAAATAATACTGCATCACCGTGAGGCAGAGGATGGTATCATTCATTATGTGTATACAAGTCTTTCTAAACTAAACTCCTGTAACATCAGGTGAATTTTACAGTCTATACATAACAAAGAGTTGCATTTCTTATTAAACCATTGTGTTAGATTTGTCTGACTGTATTTCTAGTATTATTTACTTTTGTTTTTGTTTGTTTATTTGTTCGTTTGTTTGATGCAGGGTCTCACTCTTACTCAGGCTGACCCGGTACTCACTGTGTAGCCCAGAACTCTTTGACATCATCCTACTTTAGCTTCACAAGTGCTGGGATTGAAAATGTGTGCCACCATACCCAGCCTGAAATTCCTTTTAAGTCCATTTCCTAAGAATAGTCCCACATTGTTCATGAAGGGCAGTTGGATATGGGAAGCAGTGTATTACAGAAGTTATGTAAGAATCTACCACATAGGTAAGGAATATCTCAAAGTTTCTTGGTCCTTACGGTACAGTCTACAAACCCATTTTTTTTATTTTTTGTTTTTATGTTATTTTATTTTAGAGAGTGAGAGAGAGACAGAGAGAGAGAGAGGAACAATAGAGAATTGGCACACCAGGGCCTCAGCTACTGCAACCGAACTGCAGACACTTGTGCTACCTAGTGGACATGTGCATCCTTACGCTTCGCAGGCAAGGGCCTTAACAGCTAAGCCATCTCTCCAGCCCAGGCTACAAATTCTTTCAGAGATATAAAAATTTGTCAAGATGAAGGTGATTCTCAAATCAAAGTGTAGTTTAAGGAGTCACTAATTTAACATATAGATTTGTATAAATATAGATTCA
This sequence comes from Orientallactaga sibirica, assembly GCA_036365145.1. Classification (NCBI taxonomy): domain Eukaryota; kingdom Metazoa; phylum Chordata; class Mammalia; order Rodentia; family Dipodidae; genus Orientallactaga; species Orientallactaga sibirica. The sequence goes on from JAEOAD010000051.1 coordinate 1,664,967, forward strand.
TATACAGCTCTGGATTATGCTAGGAAAAAAAGTTATTTTAATTTGTAACTATGTTTAGTATATATCATTACTAATGATGTAAAACTTAAAACTCATTTTGATAGATTAATTCTACCAGTATGATCACCCTTTTTCTTTTTATTGTATGCTGTATGACTTTTGAAAACCATAATTTTAAAGTCTGTGGTTCACTGGAATACACTCTAATAGTCAGAAAGAGCTCAGTAGAGGTCAATCATTAAAGGACAGGATAAATATAGGACAAGGTTAGCCTGCCATATGCTAATCTGCATGTGGATTGTTTCTTCATATATTTAATTTTTCATTGTTTATCCATTTTAACATATAAAAATATCCAAACCCCACTCATTGCATTAGGAGGAAATTGAATAGATCTTCCAATGTAAAAATCCCCCCCTTTACCAAAAACTATGCAAGTCTGACAAATACAGAGGCTGTGAATAGGAATGTCCTAGAAGTCAAACGCATTGGTGAAGGTCTCCTTTTCCTCCCACGGGGACTCCCTGAAGAAGGAGCACAGTATGTGACATGCCTGGATAGTGTCCACTTTGTTCATTTCAACATGTTGAAATGATGCTATAAGCTACACGTTTTTGCATCTTCCTGCCTCCATTAAAATTCTTGCTTCCCAGCCGGGCGTGGTGGCGCACGCCTTTAAACCCAGCATTTGGGAGGCAGAGGTAGGAGGATTGCTGTGAGTTCGAGGCCACCCTGGGACTACATAGTTAATTCCGGGTCAGCCTGAGCTAGAGTGAGACCCTACTGTGAAAAACAAAACAAAACAAAACAAAACAAAACAAAACAAAACAAAACAAAACAAAACAAAACAAAAAAACTTTAAGGCCAGGCATGGTGGCGCACACCTTTAATCCCAGCACTCGGGAGGCAGAGGTAGGAGAATCGCCGTGAGTTCGAGGCCACCCTGGGACTACAGAGTGAATTCCAGGTCAGCCTGGGCCAGAGTGAGACTTTACCTCAAAAAACAAAACAAAATACTTGCTTCCTTGGAAAAGATTTAAATATAGTTAGACTTTGAGGTGCAATGTGGCCAGCCCAGTGACCAGCCCAGAGGACGCACGGTGAAGCCTCCTCTCTGAGTGGGACACTCTCCACCACTTCCGGTTTCACGTAAGGAAAGTAGACACTGGTCAGCAGCCAGTGTGCTCCCGCCTGATTCCTGCTTGGTCCTCTCAGACGTAATGGCTTACTCACGCATCCAGACCCAAATTTGGATGCCCCGTCTTTAGAGCAAGTTTTATCGTTACCAGTCCAAAGCATTTCTCACCTCCAAGTTTCCTCTACCTACCTCATATGAATCATGGGTTTTTCTCTTCATCATAATAAGGCTTTGCACTTTCCACTATGTGCTAGCCTGAAGGAGACCAGTTAAGCTTATTTTGTGCAGATATTTGGTTCAAACCTGTGCAGTTTTTACAGCTTAAAGGCAAGCAAAGCATCCCGGAAACGAGTCGCGCATCTCCTGGGGATGAAAGACTCAGATCAAAGCTGCGTCTCAGGAGAGAAACTGAGTCCCGGGAAGACCCAGGCTTCAGGCAGACCCTCTCAGAGCGTCCGTTTGTCAGTCTCAGCCTCTTCTCCTCGTGTCACACAGGAATCAGGTTCAAAGTGGAAGTCACCATTTCACTCTCGCCCCAACCCGGGCATTATGACAATCTCGTGGACTCTGGTGTGAGTTACGCTGGTGCAGGCATGTCCCATGTCGGGGTACCATTCTCCCTCCGCGCTTTTCTTCCTGTGTACGTAAAGCTGCCACCACTTTATCCAGGTCAGAAACGAGCCACCCTGGAACGCAGAAGAGAGCTAGTATTTTTGTCTCTTTATCTTTGCTCTGAAGTCCAGGGCTTGTTTGAGGGCCACTCTCACTGGACATTAGCTTGAAGCGTGACAGAACACTCCCCAGATGAGGCTGTCTTTAATTAGGACTCAGGCCGATCTGATTCTGACATGTGACAGCTTCCCTCTCTGATATTGAGGGTCCATTTTGAAGTGAAACATTTGTTCAATGTTATATAATTATAATGGGATGGGTCTTAACACTGGGCTGTCCTCCTAATACTATTGCAATTATTGTCCTCATTACACCAAATCTATTACCGTAACTTTCTTCAGACTTAGAAAACAGTATTGGAATAGAAAATTACCCAGGGCTAATGTTTAAATAAAAAGGACAAAAATAATCTTTTCAAGCTTAATTAAAAATTACACAGAAAAAAATTAAATTTAAAAGATGATTTTAAAGGAATGAAAAAAAAGATGCATGTAGTTTTCTCAATTTTAGTTATTCAATATCATATGATTATTTTAATACAAATTAAGTGCTGATTCATAATTTGTCTTTCTATATCACAATTTTTTATAGCAAAATATAAGTCAAGTATGAAAAAGAAATCAATATTAATTTCCATAGTTGGAGATCCTATTAGTTTCTTTGGGTAGTTATCAAATAAATGACAGTTTTATTTTATTTCAGTATTATTTATATGAGAAAAGGAGGAAGGGAGGAAGAGAGAGAGAGAGATTTGTAGCTCCCAAATAAGTGAAAGTTTTAAAAAGAAACATCATTTATCCATAAAATTTACTTAAAAAAATAAAGCTTGAAAGATGGCTCAGTGGTTAAGGCGCTTGCTTGTAAAGCTGAATTACCTGGATTCAGTTCCCGAGTGCCCACATAAAGCCAGATGCACATTGACACATACATCTGGAGTTCATTTGAAGCAGCTGGAGGCCCTGATAGACTTATTCTCTCCTGTATGTTTCGCTTTTCTATTTATCTCTGACTGCAAATAAATAAATACAAATATTGAAAAATTTATAAAAGTATTCTAGTTACTATATGTTAAAATTGTACCTCAAAACTGGTGCTTCAAAAAAAAACCCCGGTGCTTCAAATTAATTTACAAAGAGTTACAACTGTGACAATCTTTAGCACATTTTAGCCTAGTGTGACATTATACTCCAATGCCTGTTAAAATATGTATATGTGCAAGTTTTATTACACTGTTGGCATACAAATACCTATATCATATAATTATATGATAATATAGCTATAGGTTCTAATTGTAAGGACTTGCTAGTAATATGTAAAAGTGTCCATGTTATGAAATTTACTTTAAAATGGATCACATATTTTTGTTAGAAGTATATTTCTTTAAATATATAGAAAAATTGAAGGAAAAAGTAGAAAATGAAAGTTATTTATTCTTTTTATGTGACCTTTTGTTGCCCTCATTAAATGATTCACCTCAATTAAATATGAGGTCTGTAGTGTCATAACCAAGATGAAAGATAAACAAAAGTCAACACTTCTGAAGAGAACTCTTCAACTTCTCTAGAAATAATCCAATTCAGGTAATCATTTCCACAGTGATGGAATTAAAAGAATCCCCGCACGAAGAAAAATCGCTTGTGTAAGACCATAAATTTAAAAAGTATAAAAAATAATTATGTAATGAATGATGCAATATTTGAAATTTATAGACTGCCCCTGACATTTTTATAGATGGACAATAATAATGTTCACATCATTTATAAACAGACACTTTACATAATGGATTTATGTGTGAAATTCACTTCTCCATTTAGAAGAATTTCATAAACTTCATTGAGCTAAAACATCTGACTAACCTGTACATTGGCACCAGCTTTGGGTGTGATATTCTGTTATACTTAAAGCATAATGAAACAATTTAAGTTAGTCTCTTTAAAAAATTAGCAATTCAAATTATTGCAGGAACATAGTTTCCTTTTCCTCTAGCAAGACAAATTTGATAAAGTGTTTCTTACAGTTAGATTTGAGCAACATACTTATGTTGACCACATTGTAAATACATATTCGGGTAATACACGACATCTGCACTTTAGCTACTTTTGTGTGAAAACTGACAGTGCAAACCAACATGGGGTGGGAGGTATGTTTAGAATAAAAGCTATATGTGCATTACTTGTGGAGCAGACATCTAGAAGGAGAGTAAGAATTCCAAAAGGTGACAATGGCTGGTAATTCTAGTTGCCGGGACCTTAGATGTTGAATTATCCCCTGGCTTTTCAGAGCTCTAGGCGAAGCTGAGCATGAGGACAGGAATAGCCAGCCCTGGGAAGCTGAGACTGAGAGGGAAGAATGGCATTAATGTAAATGCATACCTCTTCCAGTCAGTCTTGGTCCCTCCAAGACCTCATACAGAATAATCCCCAGAAAAGAACATGTTCTGAAATCCACTGCACTTCACTGTGCCGCCTTGTCAATGTACAATGACATTTCTTAAGCACAGAAGGCACATGCACATTTGCCTCCCCCATGTTCGTTCACGCTTGCTCTTGACGAAAGAAGCCCTGGCAAAGACTGCAGAAAATCTCTCACACACCACTGGAAAGAAAATTGTGGAAACTTTGAGTTATTTTATAAAATGTAAAGAAACATGGGAAAAGATATTTTAACCACAGATATGAAAAAAAATCATTTAGAATCAATAAAAATCTGAGGTGAAAGGTGGGAAAGGAAGGAAAAGGAAAGGAAAGGAAAAGAAACAGGAGAAGGAGGGGAGAAGCAGAGAGGAGAACAGATGAGAGAAAAGGAGAAGAGGAGAGGAGCGGAGAGGAGAGGAGAGAAGAAAGATCAGAAGTCAAAACCTAAATAACAGAGAGATTCTCCAGGGATCGTGAACTTACTCATAGCTACGCGTTGCAATGGGAATACATGCGTATTATTAGCACATGAAGAAGGCTGAGGCCACAGAAAGATTCTAAGAACCGTGAGGGTTCTACGTGACTTTGAATCAATAATTTTTAGCTACAAGGGTAAGTATGAATGGTGGCATCTGTCCAAGATGTCATGGTCAGGGGTTGAGCAGATATCCTTGCAGGGGACTGGCTCGGGTAAAGGGGGAATGTCCTTTGTATGCAGTTAAGCCTCTGAAATCTTTGGCAATAATTCATCTTATCACACTTATGTGCATCAGAAGCCCTCCATTTGTTATTTTTTGTTTTATTTTTGATTTGTTAGGGTATATTAGTTACTGATTTTTCTTTTTCCCTTTTTTTTTTTTTTTTTTTTTTTTTTGATTTTTTGACGTAGGGTCTCGCTCTAGCCAAGGCTGACCTGGAACACACTATGTGGTCTTAGGCTGACCTTAAACTTAGAGCAGCCCAAGTGCTTTGATTAAAGGCATATGCTACCACTCCAGGCTATTTGTTAATTCTGTCGTGACAAAATAACTGAAAGGGAAAAGTGAAGGGAGGAATCATTTGTTCATGGATTCACAGGGGTCAGTGTGTGGTCTTTTACCCCAGGCCCTTGCACAGGACACCAGGGTGGAGGAAGTACGTGAAAAGACTGGTCTTAACCTCTTGGTAAAAAGAAACAAAGTCAGGGAATAGGAAATGGACAGAAATAATACACCCCCAAGTATCTACCCCTACTTCCTTCAGCCATGGTCACCTCCTAAACTTTCCAGTATCTCCCCAACTTTTGCCACCATCTGGAGACCAAGCATTCCAATCCTGAGTCTATCAGGGAATTTTCATCCTCAAAAGTAGGGCACAGGGTTTGACAAAAGTGATTCTGTTTTGATTCTGAAAACGTTTTAAAATAAGTTTATTTATTCATTGGCAAGGAGAGAGAGAGAATGAATGAGAATTGAACATACCAGGGCCAATTGTCACTGTAAATGAACTCCAGACACTGCACCACTTTGTGCATCTGGCTTTACGTGGGTACTGGGGAATTGAACTCAGGCCTTTAGGCTTTGCAAGCAAGTGCCTTTAACCATTGAGTCATCTCTCCATCCCTCTGAAAACTTTTAACACCAAAAATTTTACTTATAAACATTTACTATTAGAAGAGAATTTTAATATTTCATAAAACAGCTAAATTCAATGTTATTTTAAAGAAATAATTGTTTTTCTCTCTATCTCAATATCTATTGTAAATTCCATAGTGTTAGTAAAATCCTTCTTATGAAGTACAGCTGATGAAAATCAAAGAACTAGAGTGGTAGGAAAGTTGACATTATTGGTTCCTGAACTTCTTGCTTGTGAAGATAACTGTGCCCTGTCCAATGCTTACAGACATGCTCTCGACCCTCCTGACTTAGTGAGATTGAACGGAGTCTGGGAATTTATGCCGTCAGCAAACCCAAGTATCACAGGTGATTCTCATCATTAGAAAATGTTGAGAAATGTGGAAAACTTGAGTCCAGTTATATGACTTCCAACCAGAAGAAATGAAGCCAAAGGTTACATATCCAGTAAGTCTGGCCGGACATGAGACTCCCATTCTAATGTCCGGAGACATAATGTCATGTCACTTTGAGGAACTTTTACTCAATTACACAGCAAATAAATGTTGGTCTCCCAGACATATTAACCCATGCTCCTCATGGCTACAGACACCCACTAGGTGAGGAAATACAGCTTTTGCAGCAGCTGCTGAACACGCTGTCAACACATATGGACGCAGAGTCATTTGAGATCAGTTGTGAATTTCCCATGAAACGTCTGCTTCTCCTCACCTTGGCTTCTCCAATGGCCGTGTGAAAGGGAAATTCTTCCAATAACCTTGGTAAATTCCTGATTATTTTACCATGTAAGCTGTTCTAACTGATTTTCAGTAAAGAAATCCTGGTAGCTTAACACCTGCTACTAGAATCTCTTCTAGGTCATCTGCATATTACAATTTCACTCATTTATTAGAGTTTTCTTTTTCATAAATATTTTGTAAAACTTCCTAAATATACATGATATTATTTGACTATCCATAACCACTGAACTTATTAACGTTCTCCTTTGAAACTACCTAGAAAGTGATTTACAGAGAGTTGATACACAATATTTATTGAATAAGTGAACAATTTTTAAAGCATACTTTATTTTCTCAGAATTAACAATTGGACTTTTTGTTGTTGTTCTTAAATGCTCTGACAAATCCTACAGGAGCAGTGCTTTTCCTAAGGTATTTTTTCTCTCTCTCTCTCTCTCTTAACTTGGTTATGCAAAACTGTTTCTGAGAAGCATGCTTTGTGATATTAAAAACTGAGGCATGTAGCTGGGTGTGGTGGCACACACCTTTAATTGCAGAACTAAGGAGGCTGAGGTAGGAAGTCGTCATGAGTTTGAGGCTAGCCCAAGACTACAGGGGGAGTTTTAGGTCAGCTGGTACTAGTGTGAGACCCTATCTTGAGAAAAAAATAGAAGGGTGTACAGATGTACAAGAAAATGTATTAGCAATTGTTGCAGTCAGGTTCGCATTGCTGGTAGAAATCACCCAACCAAGAGCAGCTTGTGGGGAAAAAAAAGAGGTTTATTTTGGCTTACAGACTTGAGGGCAAGCTCCCTAATGGCAGGGGGAAACAATGGCATGAGCAGAGGGTGTCCACATAAGGTGGACAATAGCAACAGGAGAGTGTAACAAACACTAGCAAAGAGGAGCTGGCTTTAACACCCATAAGCCCATCCCCAACAATACACTGCTTCCAGTAGGCTTTAATTTCCAATTCCTATCAGCTGGGAATCTAGCATTCAGAACACATAAGTTTATGGGGACACCTTAATCAAACCACCATAGCAATATAATAGAACATGTATATTTTTAGAATAGTGGCCTCTTTATAATTAAATCGAAATAGTTATGACCCACTATTTATGTTATAGTCTACATGTCATTGTGAAATATTTGTCACCTCTATCTATGCTTCTAATTTTCTGCATATGATGTGTTCATGGGTTAAGATAAGAAAGCATGTATTTTTCTGTACTGAGCTGGGAGTCAGATTCCAGTATCATAAATCAGCAATCATTAGAAGTATTTAAAGGAAGCCAGATAGGAATTGATTTGTAGTTATGTAAGTGAAGTGAGGAAGTCACTACAAATTCTATTCAATTATACTTTAGTATAAAAGCAGCAGAAAGGGAAGATGTCTTCACAGAGCCAGGATTCATATCCTTTAGCTTTTGAGGTGAGATTTATCTTGCTGAAGATAGTCAAGCTAAACTGGTTCAATTGCTTTGCTCTATAACGGAATAAAAAAGAAGGCAGGAAAAAAAAGAAGGCAGGCAAATGAGAAGAAGGAAAAGAAAGAGAAATAAAATGGAAAAAGTGTCACAGTTCACAGACACACTTATTCCTATGGGGCAGAAGTGAGCAAACGTTTTTCACAAAGGCCTGGCCAGTTAATCTATTAGGTCATGAGAACCACATGTTTTCTGGTACAGCTGCTCAGCCCAGGGATTGAAACACAAAGGCCGTCAATGCATTGAAGAATGGAGATGACTGTGTTCTTGTCAAATGTCAGCTACCAAACTGGGCAGCTGGAGACTCTGCAATACTGGGAGGGGTTTGCTGTCTTCAGCTGTGGAGGACGGAGCTCCTGCTGTCTCCCGGTGAACCTGGGAGAGCGGTGAGCGTGGGGCCCTCGGTGCTTCACAGTGTACGAGGTGAGCGTGGGGCCCTCGGTGCTTCACAGTGTACGAGGTGAGCGTGGGGCCCTCGGTGCTTCACAGTGTACGAGGTGAGCGTGGGGCCCTCGGTGCTTCACAGTGTACCAGGCTCCTCTATGTCAAATGTTTCCTTCCATTTGGTTAACTTGGTGTTTCCCATCTTTATTTTGATTAATTTTTTTAAAGCTTTCTATCATATTTTTAAATATTTATTTATTTATTTATTATTTGAGAGAGAGATTGGAGAAAGAGAGAGATGGGGGATGGGGAGAATAGGTGCGTGCCAGGGCCTCCAGCCACTGCAAATGAACTCCAGATGCATGTGCCCCCCTTGTACATCTGGCTTATGTGGGTCTTGGAGAATTGAACCGGGATCCTTTGGCTTTGCAGGCAAATGCCTTAACCGCTAACCCATCTCTCCAGCCCTTGATCAATTTTTTTAAATTATTTATTTATTTATTTAATTCTAATTTTACATTCATAGTGGTGACTCCATTATCTGCCTCCTTGTCCTCCCCCTTCCAAAGGGACCCTCATCAATGGGGAATGTGGGTCATGCATTGTGGGGGTAGTCAAGAGTTCTGGGGGATAGGCCAAGTCTCTGTGCATAATGCCCTCAACTTGTGGCTCTAACATTCTTTCCGCCCCCTCTTCCGTGAATTTCCCTGAGCCACGTTGGGATCATTTTAGTTCTACTTCAGTGATGAGGCTTTGGGAACCTCTGTGTCTCTGGATATCTGGCTTGGTAGGAGTTGGATGTTCTCTGTGTTTATCTCCTTCAACCTTTTTCTGGTGTCGTGATCACCAAGAACGCTGTACTCTTGCCCTTTCCCTGCATTACTCCATGGTTTCAGCTGGGGCCCTGGTGAGGTGTGATTGGCTGGTCCTCCCTTCAGGTTCATTTTCCATCTGAAAAAGATAAGGAAATTCTCCAACGGAGACAGAAGTTAGTACTAGATAGAAGGGATGGCCATAGATAGTTTGGAGGGAATTTTATATGCGTAGGCTCTGTTCTAGCACACAGTTGGTGGTAGCTTGATCTTGGAGACTGAGCTCATTTTTTGTACATGGTTTTGACTTATTTCCCAGTTCCAGCAATGAGTTCCATTCCACTGAGTGGATCTATTAGCCAAATCAAGAGCAGTTGGTTACCCACTATGGCTGTGTGCCACTACTGCACTTGTTTGAGCATTACATCAGGTTGTTTCCTGCTGGGTAGCTTAGACTGGGAGTTGTTTGGACAGATGTCGGCCATTTTCCCCCAGTTGCTCTTGTAGCGCCCTCTGGCACTAGACTAGCTAACTGTCTGGGGACAGAACATTCCACCCTTGATCAATTTTTAAGCACAGTTTCACAAAGATTATTCTTAAGCAGGTTAGCAGATGAACAAGCAGAAATTTATGCCTTTATCCATTCCTGGTGGAATGATCAGTGAGAGATGATATATAGGTGGGTTTTCACTGGGGAAATTTTAGAAATGTGAGGAAGAGAAAGATGCTTCTGAGGGGAACAATCCAGAAATTTTAGGCTTCCTGGCAAGGAACTGAGGGGGAGGAGAGAATACAAGAGAAGAGATGGCATTAGCACATTATATCTCAATCTCTCATCTTCTATACGATTCTCATGGGTCTTCCAGGCGAGTTGGATTTTTCCATGGGTATTGAGAACTCAGCTCAGACTGGCAGGCTTGCAAGCAGGTACCTTTCATCGCTGAGCCATTTCTCCAGTCCCCGATGTCATTTATCCTCTAAAAACAATTTCATGAATTATAATCAAATGTGTATAACGACTTGGGAAATGTGATTATTTACCCAATATCTCATATAGAAAATACATGGTAGCAAATACACATATTGATTAGCAACTAAAATTGGAAAGTAGACTTAGAATGCCAATGAAAATATGACTTCGAAATCCTCCAGTGTTCTTCGTTCAGTGTCATGACCTCTCGGTTATGACGCTTAGAACCAGCAACAATACCACACCACCTAGTTAGCAAGCCTGGGTTTTCCTCACAAACTGCAAACTCCTCTGCTTTCACATGTTCTAAGTTTGTTTTTAATATTTTTCCCCAGATAAAAGTTTCATCTGTCCTCTCGATTTTCATAGCGAAACACTTAATAAGGAGGTGAAATGACTTATGCACTAAATGAAATAGTAGATCCACACACATTATCCCAGAAGGCTCTTGACTTGGCTAATATGATCTTGAAAATTTCCTTTTTGCTCAACTTGCTCCAGGGGTAATACTAAAGCTGTAGGGTGGGACATTTCATTTTATCTCCCATTGACAAGGAATTTGTAAGTGGACAGAAAGTACTGAAGGGGTCATCTCGTCCTGCATGACCTACAAGGCTATCAAATGAGTCTCTCCCAGAAAGTAGTGCAAAGGTACATTAAGTGGCTAAGTGTGTATATGTAATACCAAAAATACCTGAGAGGTGATGGAAGTGACCTTGTGAAGTCTGTGATATCTTCTAATCTCATCTCGCTAGCCAGACCCCAAGAGCCTCAACAAACAGGCCAGGAACATTCTCCTCCAATGACGTGATTCCCCAGTGTTGGCACAGGTGATGCTGAATTCAGAGCAGCTCGTCCCGGTCCTAACGATGGTGAAGAAGAGCCTTGGCATACCAAAGGATCTATTAGCAAATATAACACAGCATCACCCGAGTGTGTCTGTGAGCACAGCATGTTTACCTGAGCAGTGATCTATATGAACATGTGATTCCGTGTCACCCGAGTGTGCCTGTGAGCATGTTTACCTGAGCAGTGATCTATATGAACATGTGATTCCGTGTCACCCGAGTGTGCCTGTGAGCATGTTTACCTGAACAGTGATCTATATGAACATGTGATTCCATGTCACCCGAGTGTGCCTGTGAGCATGTTTACCTGAGCAGTGATCTATATGAACATGTGATTCCGTGTCACCCGAGTGTGCCTGTGAGCATGTTTACCTGAGCAGTGATCTATATGAACATGTAATTCCATGTCACCCGAGAGTGTCTGTGAGCATGTTTACCTGAGCAGTGATCTATCTGAACACGTGATTCCGTGTCAACCGAGTGTGTCTGTGAGCATGTTTACCTGAGCAGTGATCTATATGAACACGTGATTCCATGTCACCCGAGTGTGTCTGTGAGCATGTTTACCTGAGCAGTGATCTATATGAACATGTGATTCCGTGTCACCCGAGTGTGTCTGTGAGCATGTTTACCTGAGCAGTGATCTATATGAACATGTAATACCGTGTCAACCGAGTGTGCCTGTGAGCATGTTTACCTGAGCAGTGATCTATATGAACATGTAATTCCGTGTCACCCGAGTGTGTCTGTGAGCATGTTTACCTGAGCAGTGATCTATATGAACACGTGATTCCGTGTCAACCGAGTGTGTCTGTGAGCATGTTTACCTGAGCAGTGATCTATATGAACATGTGATTCCGTGTCACCCGAGTGTGCCTGTGAGCATGTTTACCTGAGCAGTGATCTATATGAACATGTGATTCTGTGTCACCCGAGTGTGCCTGTGAGCATGTTTACCTGAGCAGTGATCTATATGAACATGTGATTCCGTGTCCCCCGAGTGTGTCTGTGAGCATGTTTACCTGAGCAGTGATCTATATGAACATGTGATTCCGTGTCACCCGAGTGTGTCTGTGAGCATGTTTACCTGAGCAGTGATCTATATGAACATGTGATTCCGTGTCACCCGAGTGTGCCTGTGAGCATGTTTACCTGAGCAGTGATCTATATGAACATGTGATTCCGTGTCACCCGAGTGTGTCTGTGAGCATGTTTACCTGAGCAGTGATCTATATGAACATGTGATTCCGTGTCACCCGAGTGTGTCTGTGAGCATGTTTACCTGAGCAGTGATCTATATGAACACGTGATTCCGTGTCACCCGAGTGTGTCTGTGAGCATGTTTACCTGAGCAGTGATCTATATGAATATGTGATTCCGTGTCACCCGAGTGTGTCTGTGAGCATGTTTACCTGAGCAGTGATCTATATGAACATGTGATTCCGTGTCACCCGAGTGTGTCTGTGAGCATGTTTACCTGAGCAGTGATCTATATGAACATGTAATACCGTGTCACCCAAGTGTGTCTGTGAGCATGTTTACCTGAGCAGTGATCTATATGAACATGTGATTCCATGTCACCCGAGTGTGTCTGTGAGCATGTTTACCTGAGCAGTCATCTATATGAACATGTAATACCATGTCACCCGAGTGTGTCTGTGAGCATGTTTACCTGAGCAGTGATCTATATGAACACGTAATACCGTGTTACCCGAGTGTGTCTGTGAGCATGTTTACCTGAGCAGTGATCTATATGAACACGTGATTCCATGTCACCCGAGTGTGTCTGTGAGCATGTTTACCTGAGCAGTGATCTATATGAACACGTAATTCCGTGTCACCCGAGTGTGTCTGTGAGCATGTTTACCTGAGCAGTGATCTATATGAACATGTGATTCCGTGTCACCCGAGTGTGTCTTTGAGCATGTTTACCTGAGCAGTGATCTATATGAACACGTGATTCCGTGTCACCCGAGTGTGTCTGTGAGCATGTTTACCTGAGCAGTGATCTATATGAACATGTGATTCCGTGTCACCCGAGTGTGCCTGTGAGCATGTTTACCTGAGCAGTGATCTATATGAACATGTGATTCCGTGTCACCCGAGTGTGCCTGTGAGCATGTTTACCTGAGCAGTGATCTATATGAACATGTGATTCCGTGTCACCCGAGTGTGTCTGTGAGCATGTTTACCTGAGCAGTGATCTATATGAACATGTGATTCCGTGTCACCCGAGTGTGTCTGTGAGCATGTTTACCTGAGCAGTGATCTATATGAACATGTGATTCCATGTCACCCGAGTGTGTCTGTGAGCATGTTTACCTGAGCAGTGATCTATATGAACATGTGATTCCGTGTCACCCGAGTGTGTCTGTGAGCATGTTTACCTGAGCAGTGATCTATATGAACATGTGATTCCGTGTCACCCGAGTGTGCCTGTGAGCATGTTTACCTGAGCAGTGATCTATATGAACATGTGATTCCGTGTCACCCGAGTGTGTCTGTGAGCATGTTTACCTGAGCAGTGATCTATATGAACATGTGATTCCGTGTCACCCGAGTGTGCCTGTGAGCATGTTTACCTGAGCAGTGATCTATATGAACATGTGATTCCGTGTCACCCGAGTGTGCCTGTGAGCATGTTTACCTGAGCAGTGATCTATATGAACATGTGATTCCGTGTCACCCGAGTGTGTCTGTGAGCATGTTTACCTGAGCAGTGATCTATATGAACATGTGATTCCGTGTCACCCGAGTGTGTCTGTGAGCATGTTTACCTGAGCAGTGATCTATATGAACATGTGATTCCGTGTCACCCGAGTGTGTCTGTGAGCATGTTTACCTGAGCAGTGATCTATATGAACATGTGATTCCGTGTCACCCGAGTGTGCCTGTGAGCATGTTTACCTGAGCAGTGATCTATATGAACATGTGATTCCGTGTCACCCGAGTGTGTCTGTGAGCATGTTTACCTGAGCAGTGATGTATATGAACATGTGATTCCGTGTCACCCGAGTGTGCCTGTGAGCATGTTTACCTGAGCAGTGATCTATATGAACATGTGATTCCGTGTCACCCGAGTGTGCCTGTGAGCATGTTTACCTGAGCAGTGATCTATATGAACATGTGATTCCGTGTCACCTGAGTGTGTCTGTGAGCATGTTTACCTGAGCAGTGATCTATATGAACATGTAATTCCGTGTCACCCGAGTGTGTCTGTGAGCATGTTTACCTGAGCAGTGATCTATATGAACATGTGATTCCGTGTCACCCGAGTGTGTCTGTGAGCATGTTTACCTGAGCAGTGATCTATATGAACATGTGATTCCGTGTCACCCGAGTGTGCCTGTGAGCATGTTTACCTGAGCAGTGATCTATATGAACATGTGATTCCGTGTCACCCGAGTGTGTCTGTGAGCATGTTTACCTGAGCAGTGATCTATATGAACATGTGATTCCGTGTCACCCGAGTGTGTCTGTGAGCATGTTTACCTGAGCAGTGATCTATATGAACACGTGATTCCGTGTCACCCGAGTGTGTCTGTGAGCATGTTTACCTGAGCAGTGATCTATATGAACACGTGATTCCGTATCACCCGAGTGTGTCTGTGAGCACGTTTACCTGAGCAGTGATCTATATGAACATGTGATTCCGTGTCACCCGAGTGTGTCTGTGAGCATGTTTACCTGAGCAGTGATCTATATGAACACGTGATTCCGTATCACCCGAGTGTGTCTGTGAGCATGTTTACCTGAGCAGTGATCTATATGAACATGTGATTCCGTGTCACCCGAGTGTGTCTGTGAGCATGTTTACCTGAGCAGTGATCTATATGAACATGTGATTCCGTGTCACCCGAGTGTGTCTGTGAGCATGTTTACCTGAACAGTGATCTATATGAACATGTGATTCCGTGTCACCCGAGTGTGCCTGTGAGCATGTTTACCTGAGCAGTGATCTATATGAACATGTGATTCCGTGTCACCCGAGTGTGTCTGTGAGCATGTTTACCTGAGCAGTGATGTATATGAACACGTAATACCGTGTCACCCGAGTGTGTCTGTGAGCATGTTTACCTGAGCAGTGATGTATATGAACATGTGATTCCGTGTCACCCGAGTGTGTCTGTGAGCATGTTTACCTGAGCAGTGGTCTATATGAACATGTAATTCCGTGTCACCCGAGTGTGTCTGTGAGCATGTTTACCTGAGCAGTGGTCTATATGAACATGTAATTCCGTGTCACCCGAGTGTGTCTGTGAGCATGTTTACCTGAGCAGTGATCTATATGAACATGTGATTCCGTGTCACCCGAGTGTGCCTGTGAGCATGTTTACCTGAGCAGTGATCTATATGAACATGTGATTCCGTGTCACCCGAGTGTGTCTGTGAGCATGTTTACCTGAGCAGTGATCTATATGAACATGTGATTCCATGTCACCCGAGTGTGTCTGTGAGCATGTTTACCTGAGCAGTGATCTATATGAACATGTGATTCCATGTCACCCGAGTGTGTCTGTGAGCACGTTTACCTGAGCAGTGATCTATATGAACATGTGATTCCGTGTCACCCGAGTGTGCCTGTGAGCATGTTTACCTGAGCAGTGATCTATATGAACATGTGATTCCGTGTCACCCGAGTGTGTCTGTGGGCATGTTTACCTGAGCAGTGATCTATATGAACATGTGATTCCGTGTCACCCGAGTGTGTCTGTGAGCATGTTTACCTGAGCAGTGATCTATATGAACATGTGATTCCGTGTCACCCGAGTGTGCCTGTGAGCATGTTCACCTGTCACACCTACAATGGACAAAGTGCTTGCCTAGGCTCTTCTCACTTCATGACTTTTAGCTCAGTCCATTCAGTATGCTAATTCCTATCCCAAACCCATTTTCTTCAAGAGATCAGTGTATTTTAAATTGGCATCCATTTCTTAATCTTCTAAAGCATCTATTCACACATACTTTATTACTTGAAGTGTTATGTGTTTCATTTAAATAAATAATTTTTATTTCTATATAAACTTTTATTTAAAAATTAATAATTTGGGAGAGATGACTAGCAGCTCAATTCCCAGAATCCACATAAGCCAGATGCCCAAGGTCATGCATATGCATAAGGTGGCACATGCATCTGCAGTGCAATTGCAGTGGCTAGAGCCCCTGGCATGCTAATCTTCACTCTCTCTCTCTCCTTCCTCCTATCTCTCTTTCTCTCTCTTTCTGTCTCATAAAAAAGTCCCCTTCTAACTCTCTCCTTTTCTCCTTTGTAGCCATCCTCAGTCACCTACACTGAACCCCTTTTTATACTATTCCCTCTTCCATTTTAATACCTTTTTTCCAACCATTATCCATTACAACCTGGTGAAGAGACTAATAGTATGCTGATCTTGTGCAGGTGATAACAGAGACTGTGAGGTCATTAATAGAACAAACCTTTTGTGTCTGGATGACAGCACTCCCCCTCCCCATCCTTTGGCTCTTACATTCTTCTCACCACTTCTGGTAGCGTCCCTGCACCATGAGAGGGTGTGACAGAGATGTGCCACTTAGTGTTGAACACTCAATTGTCATTTTCTCTCAGCACTTTGATGAGTCACCCCAGAAATCATTGCCATCTAAAAAGAGAAGCTTCTCTAGACAAAACTGAGAGTAGAATTACTATATAGACAGTTTGATAGCATAATATATACAGACATGGGGATTTCAAAGTGAAAACCGGAAGAGAAATTCTTTATACTAGTTCTGGGATTTCCCCCACCCCATTTCTTTGTAAGTACTTGACACGGGTGGAGTTGATTGCGGGAGTACCCCTATACTTAAAGACAGGTTTTCAAAGAGGGAAGACTAAAGAATTATCGCTGCTTTATGTTCTCCAACCTCTGGAAGCATTTAGAGCTTTAGTTTTTCCTCTTTGCGCTTGGTGTTCAATTTTGATAGTTTTAAATCTTTTCATTTAACTTGTAACTGATTTAAACATCACTAATAACATTATAGACTTTAAACAAAGTCTTTATATTGACTTTAAACAAGGGCCCACATTTTTGAATCTTTGCTTCTACTTCAATGTTCCACTGATTCAAGACTGACTATAAATTCTTTTTTTCTTTATTCATTTTTGTTTTTTCTTTTCTTTTTCTTCTATCCCTAATCCTAACCCTGACTATAAATTCTTAATGGTGCATCCATCCATCTCTATTAGGAAATGAAGTCGCCGCAAGATCAATATTTTCATAGATCTTCCATTAAAATACAGAACAATCAATGGCCTGACCCTCAGATTTCCAACCTACAGATTCTGGGTATAATATCTTTCTAGGATTGCTTGCACTTAATGCATGTTCTTAAGGTTGTTTAGAGTTGAAGACTGTTATCTACTTTACAAAACGTTGTGCTCACAAGGGTTGGCACTCCTGGTAATCACAAACAAATTCTTTTCTGTAAATAAGGGTGGGAATTGGTCAAGTTACTGGGCTAGACACCAATTTTGCCATTATTCAGTCTGTATTTGTGGACCATTCTAGTTTTTCTCCAAAGGATATAAGTGTATTTATTTAGATGGTTTAATCTGCATTCACAACTCTGATGATACATGTGACATGTTTCTGTAAGTATAGAACTCAATTTTTAAGAAGGTGTGTGTGTGTGTGTGTGTGTGTGTGTGTGTGAACACTCACTGCTCAGTTCATCGCCGTCCTGGTGTGTGGAGGATGTGGAGGTCTAGTTATGCACAGAGGATGCATGCTGCAGCTTGAAGATCCAAAAGCAAACAATCTCACTAAGATATTAGCACAGGACCTGGCTGGTGCAGGACCAGCAAAAGCTTCAGTCTTGTAGGAACGCACTCACTGTGTCTGGAACAAAGGAAACAGGAGCCCAGAAAATAACTTTTCAGATTATAATGAGGTTGGTAGTAAAGAGGATACAGGTGATAAGAATGTTTTCATGGATGACATCACTAAATGAATGATGAGTAAAACTTCATGGACTCGTGGAAGGGAGAGGACGTGAAGAACAGAATTACTGAGAACTCAGAGAGGCATGGCGCAGCCAGAGACAGCTGGAGACAGGCAAATTGGGCTAGAGCATAGGGTGGAGCCAGGGAACAAGGGGGAGACAGGTGTGCAAAGTAGGAGTGATAATGGCTGCATAGAACAGGCTCACAGCCCCAGTGGTTTCAATAATCAGTCACTTCACTTCCTAACAAGAATCTAGGAGGCAAGCAGCAGCTGATTTTCATGCAACCACTGGATTATATTAGATAAAGGCCAGTCTCCAGTCCTTCCTCTCCGGGGACCAACATGGTGCAGCAGCAGCACCATGTCACCCCTGCCCAGTTTTAAATGCAGGAAGTAAGGGGGTTGATTGGCACAGCAAAGAACTTCTGCCCTGAGAGCCCTTCTTTCTCACTGGGGAGAAATATTCATTCCCAGAAGCTCCCTGGAGCTCTTCCTTGGAAACCTGATTCCTGCTTGCCTTCCATGAGCAAAACTAGGTTTTGCTTCTCTTATCTCGGCATTAGACATAATGTCTGCCAGAGTGAACCCTAGCTTGTCACGATGGAGGCTTTGATGTCCCTGGCTTCCCATAGCTTGTCACGATGGAGGCTTTGATGTCCCTGGCTTCCCATAGCTTTTTGCTATAGGCAGTGGGCCAGGGGCTGAAAGCTCAGCTTCCTTTAGTTTAAGGATCATCACTTTTTCTTTTTCTTACATTTAAGACATTCGTGAGGTCCTGTGTATATGCCTTTGATTCTCCACTACTTTCCCTTCCTTCTTCCTGTGGGCCTTGTGGATTAAGTAATGCTACCTTCGTTCTCTCATTGTTTTTTAAGCTAACATGTTGAAAGCCATTATAGAAAATTCAGCAGAATTCATTCTAAGCAATTTTTCAGTAAAGTGGTCTAATAGACTTTTCTGTTGGATTCTAAATGTCATTTCTACTGCCTTATTACTCGTAAGATAAACAGTGAGTCATATACATTACTTTTTCTTGCAGGCAAAGTGAAAATGTATCCCTTAGAATGTGGAAAATTAAAGATCAATATCTTATTTTGCTTCCTAAGCAAAAGCCCTAATGACCTATACTTATTACTCAACTAAGATATAATATAAAACTAACAAGTTCACTGATGATGAAAATAATTTCCTGTATTTTTGTTATTTTAAGCTACATTAAATAAAGGCATCTAAGTAAATTCCTTCCTGCTTGGAAGGTACCATTTATTTATGAAACGGGCAATTTATCTGGATGTTTGCTTCTTCCCTAAGGGGGGGAATGATCGACCCTAACTACAAAGAACTGACGACAATCCCGGCATTGCCCATCTCTTATTTTCAGCAGTTATGATACAAGTGTGGACTATGAAAAGCACCTTGCTTAGTAATCCAAGGTGTATTACAAAGTTTACCTATGAGGGCTGAATGGTACTCGTCAGGAAGTTCTAGCTTGTGGTAGACACCACAGAAATTGGCTTAGTGCTCATGGGACTCTAGAACAAGCCATCTGGTCCCTTTCAGTCTGCACACTAGCTAAGACTTTTAGATTCCTCTAGTGACTTCCGCTCAGGATTCCACATCCCCAGGGACTTCCTAACTTTTTGAGCATGAGGACTCTACCCACAGCTCTGTGCATGGTGTTCATTTTATCCCAAGGATCATTGAATACATACTGTGAAGAAAGTGAAGAGTGATACGTTAATACACTTCCAGTAATTTCAAACTATGGACAGTCGTATCCTTGCCCTGCTAAGCACATGAAAAGAAACGCATGTGAACTACTGAGGACAAACAGAAAATATCATATCAGAAAATCATTATAGCAAATTTCTAGAATGTAATAAACCAGAAGAGAAGTAGCTCATGTAGCAGAGCTAAAAACAGGAATAGCAGAGGACCCACCAAGAGGGGTTCTGCGGAGTCCTGAGCTTCTTCCACTCATGAATGCCCCGAGTCTCTCGCAGGGGAAAGAGGGAACAAGGAGGCTGGGAAATGGCATGAAGAATGAAGATACAGAGATGGATGGAAAGACACTCAAGAAGAAATGTTTACTGTCAGAGAAGTTGATTCACAAACCAGTGGACACCAGCAAACATGGAACTAGAATGAAATGGTTCTACATATATGCCCTGTATTCTCCATCTGCCCTGTTTTTAGATCACTTGTTGCCAGATATATCTTATCTTGGAAGAAAACTAAAGGACATTCTGTGAGAAAAAATAAACTGAAAGGCTCCAGATAGAAAACATCTAGATATTTAGGAATGGGCCAAAATACAATGGTGTCTACCCTAAATGGAATGAACTGAGTTGGTTTTATCCCTTACCCCACAACCTTTTCCTTACCACATTCTTATAAGCTCTGTGTACTTCAGTCACACAACATACACATGCACACACACAATTCATAAAATAAGAACAAAAATCTGTTTTTAAAAAGATAACTTGTGATTTTCTGTTGAAAATATAATTTTTGGATTTAGGGAGATATACAAGTTCCTTTTTGTTAGTGAATTAAATCACTACCTTAAACTAAAAAAATAAAATTGTATACATTTAATATGCACAACATAACAGTTTAAAATATGTATACTGCCAGGCCTGGTGGCACACGCCTTTAATCCCAGTACTCGGGAGGCAGAGGTAGGAGGATCATCGTGAGTTTGAGGCCACCCTGAGACTACATAGTGAATTCCAGGTCAACCTGAGCTAAAGTGAGAGCCTAGCTCTGAAAACCAATAATAATAATAATAATAATAATAATAATAATAATAATAAAATATGTATACCTTGCGGATGAGCTAAATTGAGCTAATTAATATGCATATTGGCACATCATTTTTATTGAGAATGCTTAAAATCTACAATTTCTGTGAATACAATATGTTGTTATATGATAACCATGTTATATGATAAATCTCTTTAATTTATTTCCACCAGCTGAAATGTTCTAGTCTTTGACCATTATCTCTTGACTCTCCTCATCCTCACCCATGGCAACCCTATTCTACTCTAGGTTCACAGCTCTACCCTTTAAGATTTCATCTATGTCTGATTTTCTGTGCGTGAATTTTTCTGCTAATTAAAGTATCCTCTAGGTTTATCTATGTTGCCACAAGGAACAAAAGAGTGCTCCATTGGGTATCCATACATTTTCTTTATTCATCCATCCATTGATGCCTGGATAAACTCCACATCTGTGCTACTGGGAGTGGTGTTGCAGTAAACACAGTTAAGGCAAATGTCACCGACACACTGATCTCACTTCCTGTGGTTATGCATCAGTAGGTAGACTGCTGAGCCAGTCAGAGGGGTTATTTCTCAGACAGCACTATGCTGATTCCACAAAGCTTGTCCTCATTTTCATTCCATCAGTGGTGCACATTTCCTTATCCACCTTCTCACCCGCACTTGCTTCCTTTTGTGTTTTATGTAAGTTCTATTCTAGCAGGTATAAGAGTAAAATCTCATTGTAGTTTTAAGTTTTAATTTTCCTAAGGATTGGGATATTAAGCAAAAATTTGTTCATATGCTCATTGGCCATTTGTCCATCTTTTTTTGGAGAAATGTCTATTGAGGTGCTATCCTCATCCCTGAAGGCTGCCTTGCTTCCCTGATCACCTCACAAAGCTGCACATCCCCAAACTATCAATTTGGGAGTTGTTCCAACATGTGAATTGATGTGGGAGGGGGGGTCTACAACCTTTCCATTCATAGCATGTGCCCGAGGATTTTCAGATCTGATCAGGCTCGGAGATAGGAGGAGGAGCTCTGAGTAAAACTGGGTTATCAGTCTAGGAGTCCAGTCCACCACGGCCAAGTCAAATATTTCTTTCTTGTTTCCTTCTCAAATTTTCAGAATTATGTAGTTGCCATGGATGCTTGCTCAGCTATAGTTTTATATGCAAATGCATTTTCCCCCTGAAAACGGGAACAAAAAAAACCAAGTATCTATTAAATGGAAGTTGCAGAGAAATGTGTGCATGAGATAAGTTTTGAATACATGGAGTAGAGGTCAAAAATACCATTGTTGCTGGGCGTGGTGGTACACGCCTTTAATCTCAGCACTTGGGAGGCAGAGAAAGGAGGATTACCGTGAGTTCAAGGCCACCTTGGCATTACAGAGTGAATTCCAGGTCTGCATGGGCTAGAGTGAGCAGAGTGAGACCCTACCTCGAAAAAAAAAAAAAAAAAAAAAAAAAAAATTGTTTTTCTAATAGATATTCAATTATTCTAAATGATTTGCCGAAAAAAAATCAAGCTTTGTTCCCTTGAATTGCTTTTGCTTGTTTGTCAATATGTAATTAAATATATCTGTGTGGGTAAATTTCTGAGGAGTCTCTTTTCACTTCCAGTAATCTCTCTGTCAGTCTCTGGGCTGGAATTACTATGGCAATGACTTTTTAACATCTTTTTATAGGAGACATTGGAAGTAAAGACATATGTGTGATCTAGCTGCTACTTTTTAATATCTTTGTTATTTTTGAGTAGATGTTATAAAATTTGTTAGTATTTAATATTTATAAAAGTAATTATATTTTAGTTTGCAAAGCAATAGAAAATCTACACGTATATATTTATATTTTAAATTTTATTTTTAATTGACAACATACATTTGAAAATAATGCACAGGTATCTGAGAAATGCTGAAGGAGATGCAGCATGAAAGGATGCACATTAGTGATAGAAAGATAAACTGAACCAGCTGAGAGACGGGGGAGGAGTGTAGATGGATGATTAGTGAAAGTTAACAACAACATAAAAAAGAGGCAACTGAGCTGGAGTTTCTACACTAGAGATGTGTCCCTGGAGGAATTGGTGGTGAGTAGACATTGTTAATTTTTCAAAACAGAATTTCAGAAGACCTCTAGCCAAGCAAATAATAAAATGATCAGATTTATTCAGTGGCCTGAAATAGCTAAGGACAGAAAAAGCAATTAGCAAATAAAGAAAAAGCTGAAATGGAACATATAAGATTCCCCCAGAATCAGGAGATAGCTGTTGCCTGGGATGTGGGCAGTTAGGGAGAGGGATTCCAGGCCTGGCTCTCCCTAAACTGAAGAGTCTCCCTGCATCAGACCAAGACAGAGCACACTGGGAAAAGTGCCAGAAAGGCGAGAGGTACCAGGAGAGAAATTCAAGAAGTCTGCAGAGGGTCCTTTTTGAGGTCCATGGATCCACTGCTCAGCACATGAATGGGAATTCAAGAGGAAGCATAGAATTCATAGTGCTCAGGGAACACGAGGAAGTGTAGAAGTAAGTCATAGTGTTCAGGGAAGAGACAGGACCAACACAGTGCATCTTTGCAACAGCAAAGCAGAGACCCTTTAACTCAGGCTTCATTACTGAAGAAACGTTAACCTCAGTTCTTGTTCTATCGACGAAGAGTACTGAGAAGCTCCAAGGGATCAAACTGTTCACAAATAACTACATATAGATGAAGGTCAAGAACATTCCCAGAAATACTAAAATGTCTTGGTATAAAAACATTCAATTTACAACTTCTGGCAACCAAACAAAAACTATGAGGCTTGTCAAAGAAGCATGAAAATCGATCCACTGAAGTTGACCCAGATGAACTGAGGAGTAAGGTCTCACCTTCCCTCTTCAGTACTGGAAGGGTTAGGCATCCAGGTTGGCTGCAGTGTGGTAATGAGGCACAGGAAGGAAACACTGCTAACTGGAAGCAAAGAATTCAGCAGAAGCACAAACTTAGAATCTTTAAGGAGTCCCAGATAGTTGATAGGATGCTGGGTTTCCTATTATGCAATGAGAAGGAACAAATTTGCTAAAAATGTTTGTTAAAATATAGTATCCTTAGTAAGTTAGGGGAATTGAATATGTTGACAGCTGACTTGTGGGTATACGCACAAATATATTACCTCAGAGCAGAAAGTACTTAGGTATGGCTATAAAAATTGCACTCAGCTTTTGTACTAAGAACCCCTGGAGTGATTCAGAGTTATCTGGAAAGTTCTGAGACTCCATCTGGGGCCTTGCCAATACCAGACAGCAGGCCCTTGTCCTGACAGGTTGGGTATTTAAGTAATTCTTGTCCTTTTCACCACTTAAGAAGCAGAGAAAATGGGACTGGGAAGATGGCTCAGTGGTCGAAAGGCTTGCTTGCAAAGTTGGCAGGTCAGGGTTCAATTCCCCAGCTGTTCACATAAGCCAGATGCCGCAAAAAGTGGCTTAAGTGTCTGGTGCTTGCTTACACAAAGGCAAATCTCATTTCTGCTCCTTACATGAAAGGCGAAGCAGACCTAACCCTATTATTCAGTCTACCTAGATCTACTTGTTGGAAATGGCTTAAAAATCAAAATAAATTAATCTGACTCCTCAGGTTACTGGGGTTTTAGTTGGTTCTGACTTTGACTCACCCACCCTAGCCTGTCCCTTTGGGAACTAACTAGGCACCACTTCTCCAGCTGCCTTCTTTTCTGCTTCTATTTTCTTTTTCTTTGTTTTTTTTTCTGGTTTTATGAGGTAGGGTCTCACTCAGTCTAGCCCAGGCTGACCTGGACTTCACTCTGTATTCTCAGGGTCGCCTCAAACTCACAGTGATCCTCCTATCTCTGCCTCCTGAGCGCTGAGATTAAAGGCATTGTTCACCACGCCTGGCCTTCTGCTTCTATTTTCATAATAGCATGGACCCCTCTGCAAGATGGAGTCTCTGAATGGAGGTTGCAGATGGACTTCTGTGTGGGTGGAGCTTCTGGATCTGCTGGTGAGGTCACATCTCACATGAGCCACGTGCTCATCTTTCTGTCTGGAGTCATCACCGTCAGCCTTTGCTGACTTCAGTGCAGCTTCCTTGGCCTTTGACTGTGACATCTGTACATGGTGAAGAAAGAGACGACATAGTCTCGCATTCGTTCAGATATGCAGGAATAGGGTGTGGGTACGAAACGGCTCCAACAGAAAATTAGGATCACTTAGTTCATTTAAGATGATTCTAAATGTGGTAATTATCACTCAAGTCAAAGTCCCATGAAGAAAAGCATACATTTTTTTTTTCCTTCAGAAATCTCGATGAGGACAGAGGGCTGGAGAGATGGTTGAGCAGTTCAAGGCTCTTGCCTGCAATTCCTGCAGGCCCAGGTTCAATTCCCCAGTACCCATGTAGAGCCAGGTGCACAAAGTGGTGCATGCACCTGGAGTTCATTTGCAGAGGCAGGAGCTCTCCATGCCCATTGTCTCTCTCTAAAATAAACAAATAGTAAAAAAAAAAAATGTCCATTCTGGGAAGAATGTTCAGTGAGTAAAGTGCTGACCTCACAAATATGAGGACCTAAGTTCCTGTCTTCATGTAAAAAGCTGGGCATGGACGTGTACTTCTGTGCTGTGGAACACTGTCCTCTGACAGTGAGAACCCCGCTATCATCTCCTCTGACAGTGTGAACCCCGCTATCATCTCCTCTGACAGTGTGAACCCCGCTATCATCTCCTCTGACAGTGAGAACCCCGCTATCATCTCCTCTGACAGTGTGAACCCCGCTATCATCTCCTCTGACAGTGTGAACCCCGCTATCATCTCCTCTGACAGTGTGAACCCCGCTATCATCTCCTCTGACAGTGTGAACCCCGCTATCATCTCTGACAGTGTGAACCCTGCTATCATCTCTGACAGTGTGAACCCTGCTATCATCTCTGACAGTGTGAACCCCGCTATCATCTCCTCTGACAGTGTGAACCCCGCTATCATCTCCTCTGACAGTGAGAACCCGCTATCATCTCCTCTGACAGTGAGAACCCCGCTATCATCTCCTCTGACAGTGAGAACCCCGCTATCATCTCCTCTGACAGTGTGAACCCGCTATCATCTCCTCTGACAGTGTGAACCCCGCTATCATCTCCTCTGACAGTGAGAACCCCGCTATCATCTCCTCTGACAGTGTGAACCCCGCTATCATCTCCTCTGACAGTGTGAACCCCGCTATCATCTCCTCTGACAGTGTGAACCCCGCTATCATCTCCTCTGACAGTGTGAACCCCGCTATCATCTCTGACAGTGTGAACCCCGCTATCATCTCCTCTGACAGTGAGAACCCCGCTATCATCTCCTCTGACAGTGAGAACCCCGCTATCATCTCTGACAGTGTGAACCCCGCTATCATCTCCTCTGACAGTGTGAACCCCGCTATCATCTCCTCTGACAGTGAGAACCCCGCTATCATCTCCTCTGACAGTGAGAACCCCGCTATCATCTCCTCTGACAGTGTGAACCCCGCTATCATCTCCTCTGACAGTGAGAACCCCGCTATCATCTCCTCTGACAGTGAGAACCCCGCTATCATCTTCAAGGGAGCAACTGTGACTACCAGCCTGAGACCTCAGGACTGTGCCTGCTCACATTTACTCACAAAATGAGGGACTGAAGAGCGTCATCCGACCTGAGTTCTCAGCCCATCCCTCCTGTACCTTCTGCCACAGAAGGTGCCAGAATCTACAGCGATGGAAGGGAGACTCTGTCTATGCAGCTATGGGGCAGTCATCATCCAAGGGGGCAAGTGAGACTTTTTAGTGGCGTATCTGCCTCGGGGGTTACCTGTACTCCTCACTCAGGCTCCTGGAAGTCCAGTAAACTCATTAGTTCATCAAGTGGGAGCTGGGCAGCATCAGAGTCTCCATCTGTGACTGGTGTTCCGTGGAACAGAAACTGGTTTATGTAACCCTTCCAAGAAACAGTGGACACAAAAGCTTGAAATTATTGGGGTGTGGGGCAGAGAGAGGCCAATCCTTGGGATTCACTGGATAGTGGATCTAGCTGAATTAGCGAATTTGGGGTTCAGTAAGAGACCCTGCCCCAAGAAATATGATGGAGAACTATTGAGGAAGATACCTGCCTTATGCCTCTGACCCCCACTTGTGTGTGCACTCATGTGTATGTCCACCCTCAACACACAAACATACATATACATGCATGCACATCACACATTCATGCAAAAAGTAAATTCTGAACATTTCAAGTAATATTGAAGGACAGTAAGTTTGGAGTTGTCTCCTTATACCCTAAAAATTAAATTGAAAACAGTGTATTAAGATGTCTGAAGCTTGAGACAATTTGATTTGGTAATATGGAAACATAAATCACAAAGTCATCAATTTGACAAAAAGAATGCTGATTGAATAATGGAAATATAGCAAAGAACATTGTTATACCAATTTAGTTAAAATTATTTGTGAAGAGATGAAAGTAATATGCCTTTTGAAACAGGACCATAAATACAAAGCTGTTATAATGGAAATAGATGCACTATGTGTTTTAATACTCAAATGTATGTTTATTTATTTTATTTTTTCTTTTATATATGATAAGAGTCTATAAGTACTAGAAAGAGCAAAATATTGCAGAACCAGTTATAAATCTTGCAGTTTCCCAAGGTGAGGGAAACATTCTGACTCCCAGGTGTTCTGTTTTTATTTTGGAATAGCCTGCAAACAATGCCAGTGATACTGAAGAGAACTAACATTTACAGGGCAGTTTTAGATGTGGTCTACATAGAAATTATTGCATTTGAATATGAATTGTTCCACATAGGCTGCTGTACTTGAACATTCCCCATTAAGTGACGCTGTTGTGGGCACAAGTGACATACAGAGTCCACTGTGTTTCAAGTGTCAATCCTGTTCTTCTTCTAGACCAGCTCTTGTCTTTCTGCGAGGCATGGTATGACGACCAGGCTGATGTGCTTGCCATAAACTGAGCTGTTCCAACTGCTATGCCTTTTTCCCAAGATGGACTGAGACCATGAGCCAAAATATAGCATTATTCCCTTAGGTTGCTCCGCTCCTGTTTTGTTTTTTTTTTCCACAGTGATGAGAAACCCATGCAACCATGCAAAAGCCAACAAGAGTGATGTTCTGGGCTAGGCTAGCAAAAATCAAACCCTGGTCAGTTGAAAGATAAGCAGCAGTTTGAATTTATATTCCCCAATAGACTCGTATGTTTTATTAAAGCTTGTAACTTGGCTTTCCAACCTCCTGGCTTGAAGAGGTGTCACTGTGGGCCTATCCTGGGGCCCAGCACTAAGGTGCTATTGGGGATATATCTGAATTGCAGCCTAAAGATATGCAGAGTGTTTGAGCTCTGCCTGGGTTCCCCGCTGTTTTGTTGTTGGTTTTGTGCTTGCTTTGTTTCTGGTGCTGGCTGCCTGGAGGTGGCTTTTTCTCTGCAGGGATCTGTAAAAGGGTGCTAGCATCTTCATTGTTATTGAACTTCCCCTGGCTATGGAAGCCTGAAATAGATTGCGTTCCTCCCATAAACTGTGGCTGGTGCGGGGTTCATCCCAGCAGTGTGGCACTAATTACGGCAAACACTGTTTTATTTTTGCCTGGAAAGTGACACAAGCAGAGAGCACCAGTGTTGGCCTTAACTAAACAGGGCAGGTACAGAGCAGAAACTCCGTGTAAGCAGAACCTATTAGCTGCTTCTTGGCTGTAAGCAATTGAGTTGGAAGCAAAGCGACTGGCTAGACCCACACCATAGACTGTGAGGAAAGTTCCAAACTAAATGCAGAGATTTGCTTGGATGAAGGCTGAAATTTTAATGAGAACTGTTCGAGTGTCACATTTATTTACTATACCAAATTAATGCTGGAACCTAAATTTCAAAAGAATTAGACCAGAGCAGATACACTGAGATTATTTTCCTGAAACACACACATTCCATATTGGGGTTTTATTATTATCTTGCCTTTTGAAAACAATTTAAGGTCTTGTTGGAATTTTTGGTTGTCATTCTTTATCTGTCACTTTTTATTTTACCTGTCCATAACATTCATTAGTTAATCCAGAAATCATAAAAAGTAATAAAAAAACATTGCATGGAGTTGATTTACATTCAGCCATAGCTACGATGTCAACACATTAAGGTCTTGCTAGCAGGGCTTGTCTGTGGAGATAGTAGAGACACTGAGGACTCAAGCTGAATGTAGGAGTTGGTCACGAGCTCAACACTAAATGAGACATCTGTAGCATGCTCCCAAGCCTCAGGGACACTACCGAACAGGGGAAAGGAACAATCTAAGAGCCACAGGGTGGGAAGGAGTGCTTTAGGGTAATGCCCTCTGGGCATTCGCTGATTGGTGAGGTCATGACCTTACAGTGTATGCTATAACTCACAATAAAATTAACTGGCAGAATTTCAAGCAATATGGATTTCTACAAATGTAAAGAGGAGACACATAGTATTGTTCATCTTTATTTCATTTTAAATTTAATAACTTCAAGATGAATTTATAACACAAAAATTACTTTTGTAAGAATAACCAAAAAATGTTTACCAAGAATGACATTGGTACACTAACAACAAAATTTTTATAGAATGTTACTTATGTTAGAAAAAAAAAGGAACGTAGGTTCCCAGTTAAGCTTGCCAGAAATAAACTTCTCTTTTCAACATGCATCATCACTAGAAGAAACCTTCCAGATATCTTTGTTAGCCCTCTGAAAAATGCCTTCTGAGAACTGTCACAACAGATTTTATAGCTCAGGGTTTTTATTGAGAATATTCAGAAAGCAAATATACCAGAATAGGATCATAGTTCCCCCCCAATATCCTTTGGTTATCTCTGTGTTTTCCCCACCCTTATTCCTCAGAATCCCCACTGCCATTCATGCAGCTCTTCTTGTATTGTGAAGTCTGGTTCTTGTCTTACGCCCCTCCCTCACCCATGTCAGAATGGTGAAGAACTCAATGCTGTGCACGTCCTACAGTGAGAACAGTTGTGAAAACATTGTTAGGCCATGAACACACCAATCACTTCGTTTCCAGAGGGTGGTGCCCCACCTGAATTCCCTCTGGCCTCTGGCTCTTACATTCTGTCCATCTCCCTTGCTATGATGTTCCCTGAGCCATGGAGGGCGGATAAAGATGTTCCAGTTAGTGCTGAGCTCTCAACAGCCTCTTGTTCTCAGCACCTTAATGAATTTCAACTCTCATCACTGTCTGCTGCCATCTCCAAATAGAAGCTTCTCTAGCCAGAGGTAAATAGCTCAGGTTTTGTCAGAAGAAGAAAAATAAAATTTTGAAGTATACTAGGATATTCAAGATGGCACCAGAAAAAGTGTACACATTTGTGTAAGTTTAAATATGTTCAATTATCTGTAAATGTGATTTCTTTCTAGAAACTGCTAGAAACTACAACTGCTGCAATTGTTGACTTTTAAGCCTGGGCAGCTGGTTCTTTTCCAGAGAATTGCTTTCAACTGATGAGAGTTGCCTCCTTGACATAGTGAACTATAGCCAATGACTGCCTTCTGCAAGGATGCACAGAGCAGCCTCGTGGCCTTACGGGCCTAAGGTGGAGGAACACAGTTGAGATTCCAGGACCATTGTGCTGCGCATTTGACCAAGGCTGGGCTTACTGGAGGTTATACCCACGTCCTCCCCTTGTCCCGTTTCCAGCTTACCTCCTTCTTCCTTAGAGGCTACAGCCCTATCTGACCCTGGCCCCTTCCCCACCCTACCTCACTCTCCCTTATAGATTTTCCTGAAGAGCATGCCATAAAAACAGTCCTGGAAAGCCCCTCTCTTCTCAGGAGATCCATTCTAGATATTCAGCTTTTAGCTGAGCTGTTTCTAAGTAATTGTCTGAATATTAAGTTTCTAAAAAGCAGTTCATCACTGTGTCTGTAGCACTTAGAGCCATATATTTCATGTATATTTATTTGAAGTAAATATTAACTTTGTTATGAACAATTTTAATGTTTACTTTGTTTTTTTTCTGTAATCTAGTCTTTAAACTCTGTATAAAATTAGAAATGTATTCGGCATCAGGGAACAAGGTAATAGATAGATAACACACAGATTTTGTGGGTTGTATGTGTGTCAAAATCCTTTAACTCTCTATGGAAGCTTAAAGTTTAAACTATCCAGCTGTAGGCAGCTCTGGGCCTATTGATGATAAAAAGAAGAAAGAAAAAAAAAACAAGCTTGACTTCTTTAAAACAATGTTCCCAGAGACTTATTCTTATGGTGATAGATTCAAGAGTTATTGATGTAAAAAAGACATTAAAATAGAAGAGGGAATAGTAATATAGATGAGGTGGTACATTGGAGGGAAGTGGGGGAAAAGGAGGATAGTGGGAGGAGGTGATGTAAATTTTAATGTTTATTTTTTAATTTAAAAATAGTACATTTGAGAACATTTTAAGGTGTGAGCATTTTTTGTCCCTTTGTGAGCTAAAATGGGCTTTTGCTGGCTACTAATTTTCACTGGGTTACTGAGACCATTATACAAGTGGAGGGAGAGCTATTATAGGCCAATTATATCATTCAAACAGAGACACAAGTGAGAGAGGGGGAAAAAGGAGTTATTGATGCAGGGGTGGGGAGATAGCTCAGTCAGTAAAGGGCTTGTCATGTAAGCTGGGGACGTGAATGTGGATGCCCAGTACCCATGTAGTGGCCATTCCCATCATCTCAGTGGTGGGCAAGGTGGACGCAGGGCATCCCTGGTGCTACTAGCAAGCTACTTGACAAAATCAGTGATCTCTGAGCTCAGTGAGTGAGAACATTTCTCAAAAAATAAGCTGAAGAGTGAATGTGGAGTCACCCATCGCCATCCTCTGCCTTCCACATGCACATGCACAGTACACATATGTATATATGCACAGGAGCTCACATGCATACAGGCATGCATGCATGCACATGTACAATTTGTTCTTCAAATAATATTATTAAGAAAGTGAAAATACCACCATTAGAACCACATCTGTGAACATGCTGTGCTTCCAGAATGTATAAAGAACTTTCACAACCAAATAATAGAGCTAATAACCCAATATTTCAAATACAGGTTGTGGGGCTGCCTACCGGTTAAGGCATATGCCTGCAAAGCCCAAGGACCCTAGTTCAATTGTCCAAGTCCCACATAAGCCAGATGCACATGGTGGCACATGTGTCTGGAGTTCATTTCCAGTGGCTTAGAGGCCCTGGTGTGCCCATTCTCACTCTCTCTCTCTCTCCAATAAATAAATAAATAAAATAAAATCTTTAAAAAAATAAAATAAAATACAGACTGTAGGAGCCTGAATTTATGCCTCCCATAGACTATGGTGTTTTATTAAAGTTTGTAACTTGGGTCTCCTGCCCCCTAACTAGAGGACATGTCACTAGGAGACAGACCTTGTGGTCCAGTCCAAAGGTGTGTTTGGGGGTGGATCTGAGTCTCAGTCCAAAGGTGTAAGAGAGTGGTCTGAAGGATACTACTTGTCACCTTTGGGTGTTGCTGTCTGGTGGTTGCTTCTCTCTCTTCTTGGGTATATGAAGGGGAGGCAGCTTCTGCCATTGACGGAACTTTCCTGGATCTGTCAGCCTAAGATGAATCCCTTCCTTTCCTAAACTATGCCTGGTTTGGATGTTTATCCTAGCACTGTGAAAATGCTTGCCACAAGCCAGATAACTGAATAGATAGTTCGCATAATAAAATATCAACTATTCAGTTAATGCATGAAAAGATGCTGAGTATGATTAGAGAAGTACGCGTCAGAACCATCATCAGATACTGTTTATGCATACTTAGAGAGCTGAAATCAACAAGCAGACAATGCCAGGTATTGATAAGAAACTCACATATTGATAGGCGAAATGAAAAATGGTGCAGCTACCTTGGGAAACAGGCTGCTTTTCCAGAATTAAATGTCTTACCTTGTGCTCAGCAATTCCACACCAAAGGACCTATCTGATAAACGGAAAACAGGTGTTCTCATAAAACTTTATACACAATGTTAACTGCGTTACTCACAAGAGACTTGACACAACTCAAATGTCTACACCTAATGCATCAGCAAACACAGGGAGGAGCACTGGCACATAGCAGCATTAGCCCGAGTAAACACAGCGTTGACATCATGATTCTGCATGGATGCGCCCTGGACACACCGAGCCGTGTGAAGTCACTGATCAAAACGCCACGTTGACGGTGTAAGTACCTGTATGTAACATTTCCAGAAGAGCCAGGACCTTAGAGACCTAATGGATCCTTAATTGTCAAGGCTGTAGGGGACTGGGAAATTGAGGAGTGATGGCATACGGGTTCTTTTCTTTTCAGACTGATGATATCTCCCTTTATTATTCTGAATATGTAACTATTATATAGCTTTAACTATTTTTCTTGAAAAAATACCTTTTTTCTGAGCAACCCAATTTAGAATTACAAAATAATGTCTAAATATACTGCTGCCGACAGCACTTCTAAGTAAGGTTTATGGATATTGAATATGTTCATTAAGATAGCAGTTAAGAATTATGCTTCTTGCAAAGATTAAAGGTTAATATAAAATATACAGAGAGATTAATCAACACTGTTTTACAACAAAGGACTATAATTATGCTAGTCGTCTAAATTAGAGTGTTCTGTACAAAATTAATGGGAAGATTTTTGTATTTCTTCTTTAGATTCAGACATATATTTCAAAGAATTGTTAGAACCCATTCAAGTCTATTTAGCCCAAGATAATGGCCAAATTTTACTCATCTGAGATGAATAAGATAGAAAATAGAACCAGAGGAGGGAGAGAATAATGGCAGGGTGCTCTGGACTCACATGGGGTAGTGTGGCATGTGGGTGGGGAAGCATGTGGAGCAGGAGGGGGCATATTGAGTGGGCATGGGCAGGGTGCACAGAACGAGAGAGTGCATGGGGATTCAAAGAAATGCTCAGGAGACAGTGTAGAACAACGAACTCTTAGAGCTGTTTGTATAGCCATCATTAGACTGTCAATTCCTCCTGCTGCTAAGATGCCTGTCCACCAGCAAGTGTTCTTTGCACAGATGCCAGCTGTGGAGGAATATGAACACGTGCTATAAAGCAAAACCACAGCGGATGCCAAGTGTTTGGAACACGGAGATGGATCACAGCCTCTGGTTCTTCCATCACTGGGTGACTTCCGTCCACTAAGGAGTCCCGCTAACCTCTTACAGGTTCCCTTTTCTCCAGGCCAGGGCAACACAGCCATGGCAGCTGTCACTGTGGGAATCAAGTTCTCATTCTTTGCTGAGAGGCAACATTTACCTGGCAAACTTATCTGTGTGTGTTCATTTTTACATTTTTACTGAGTCGGATTAGATAACTGTAAGTCATGCCTGTAATACCATCAGGAGTTAGAAGATTTGATTCCCTGCTTTACAGTGGTCATATGTCATAGTAAACATAGGAGGGTCAAATCAAAACTAATATTTCATTTTCTAAGTTAGGTAATAAGGAAAGTTCTTTTATTTTTTTGGAGAGAGAGACAGAGAGAGATAGAAAGAGAGGGACAGGGAGACAGAGATGGGCACGCCAGCAGCCTCTCAGCTGCTGCAAATGAAGTCCAGATGTGTGCGCCCCCTTGTGGTCAAGTGCAGCATTGTGCCCTTGCATCACTTTGCATCTGGCTAAACTTGGGACCTGGAGACTGGAACCGGCGTTCTTAGGCTTAGCAGGCAGGCGCCTTAACCGCTAAGCCATCTCTCTACCCCAGGAAAGTTCTTGAAAATTGAGGCAGAGTAGCTTGATTATTAATCATCAATACCAAGAGAAATAATTGTGAATATTATCATCTTTAATCATAATTATTATTTTGTTTCTTTAATTTTATGAATTAAAGAAAACAGGACAGAAACTTGTGAAAGC
This sequence comes from Orientallactaga sibirica, assembly GCA_036365145.1. NCBI lineage: Eukaryota > Metazoa > Chordata > Mammalia > Rodentia > Dipodidae > Orientallactaga > Orientallactaga sibirica. Next base: position 1,699,643 of record JAEOAD010000051.1, read on the forward strand.
CACAAGGTGAATCTATTTCAGAATTGTAAATTCCTGTGAGAAGTGTGGCAAAAACAGGGCATAGTATGAAGCCAACTTCATTATGGTGTAGTAATCCCTTACATTTTAAATAGTGTCTAAGGAAAGAACGGTAATGGTTATAATATTTTTAAGATTAATATGACTTCTAGTAACTTCATGCAGAAGAAAGCTACATACAGAAATATACATTTGATAATATACTGCAAGCCCATTTTTCTTCCTATGGATGTGAGGACACAAGAATGCAGTTATGGGACTGGAGAGATGGCTTAGCCATTAAGGCACATTCCTGCGAACCCTAAGGACCAGGTTCGATTCTCCAGGTCCCACATAAGCCAGGTGCACATGGTGGTGCATGCGTCTGGAGTTTGTTTGCAGTGGCTAGAGGCCCTGGCATGCCCTTTCTCTCTCTCTAATAAATAAATAAATAAATAAATAAATAAATAAATAAATAAATATGAATAAAACTTAAAAGAATGGAGTTATGTCTAAATCAGAAAGGGCACCCTCACCCAAACCTGTATGCTGCCTGTCCATGATCATGGACTCCTAGCCTCTAGCTCTATGAGAAAATAATTTCTGCTGTAAAATACAGTGAATTGATGAAGGTATAACATAGTTGATGAAGGTAATGCAGGTACATTATGTTTGAGGAACTCAGTGGTTAAAGATGTTTCTTTGCAAAGTCTGCAGGCCAGGATTCGATTCCACATAAAGTAATGACATGCTACTGGGACCCCAATGCGACCACAAGAGAGGCAGAGCCAGGAGAACCCGAAACTTGCAAGCCAGGTGGCCTGATGCCATTTGCAGTCTGGCAACTCGTTTGCAGTGGCAAGGGTCTATCCCCAAGAAAGGTGCATAGAGACACCTCAGAATTGTCCTCGGACCACCACGCCTTTGTTATGGCATGTACACCCAGCCCTACACAAACAAATAAATAAAAATGAAAATAAATAAGTATGCAAACCGAGATTATGTTTAAGAATCAAGACAAGAAGTGATTACTATTACCCTATCCATTCTAATTCTAGGCAAATGGGCTGGATTTCCACTAGCAGTGTGCCACTCCACCTGTCCAGCCACATAGCACCTAGATCCACACAGACTCTATTTTGTCTTATCATATTTTGCCTTTCAAACAGAATATGTCTCTGACAATCCCCAAATAAATATTTGGGTGATGGAAATGAGTTTAAAACTCCAACTGAGGTCCTCCTTTTAGCTCTGATATTATAGAAGATAGAAATGGCTAGGCAGCTTAGGGTGACAGGACCCCAAAGTAAATAGCTTTCTCCTCGGCTGCATGCTGGAGTTGACCTTGGCCTGTAGGAGAAAGCCTAGGTGAGTACGCTTTACAACAGGTCAACGTCAGAAAGGTCTGGCCTTTCCTTGTCTCTCCCCCTTCAGAAGTCCTTCCACTACCTTCTGAGAATGCTTTTCCTTGAGAATTAGGATTTTGGGGAAGATGGCTCTTTTCCAGAAATCCTGAACTGAGACACTTGATGTCAGGACTGACTGGTCATAACAGCCACGCATCCATGGGGTTCCTAAAAAACCAGACTCGAGTCTTCAGCTGACCTTCTCGAACCCCTTCTTGCCCACCTGGGAAAGAGCTCCCCTTCCTTCCTTCCTTCCTTCCTTCCTTCCTTCCTTCCTTCCTTCCTTCCTTCCTTCCTTCCTTCCTTCCTTCTTTATGTTCTGGCCTTCTCTGTGTCTTTCTTCCTTTCCTTAAGACCCCCTTCACTTAACCCCCGCCCTCCTAAAGAGCTAAGCTAACATAAAAGCGTTCTGAACTTGATCCTCTGGTTTGTGGATTTCATTCTTTGAATTCATGAGACAAAAATCCAGAGATACCCCAAAATTATCTGTGTTGGCGTATTGCATTGGTTCCTTGGTGAGGAACCCCCGAATTCCTTGGTCAATACTGTGTGGACTTGCCCCGGTGCTGGGGCTGGGAGTGTGTGAAGAACTCCGGGAGCAGAGCAGTCAGCGCCACCACCTCGGCCTTGCTTAAAGAAGGGTTTACTCAGCAACAGGAGCAGTAAGAACTCTCTCCCGCAGCTGGAGCCGTGCTGCTTAGCTGATCTATTTGGTAATTACTGGATAAATATTTAAAATGAGGAGTTGGTTTTGTTTTAAAACTCAGAGTCAAACAATTTAGAAACTGTGATTTTGATGTCCCACAGGAATAGATTTACATTCTTGCTTTTAGGAGAATACTATATACGGTATAACATTTGTGTCATGTTGATGTTACATCATAGGCAAGGTCCTGACAGTGTAAAATATTGAATTTGTGGCTGTTGAAGCTTATCAGTAAAACAAGGATTTCTTTCATTGTTAGTTTAATCCTAACCTACTAGTCACATTCTCTAATATTTACTGGATAATTGAAGTAGTCAACCAACAGTCACATGAAGCAGCCCTGTTGTTATCACCTAATATTATCATCAGATGTCATGGGAATGTAATTTGATTCTTGTCAACCCACTAGAAAACAAATACAAAAATGCATAATGATGATTTAATTTTTGCAAGAAACTTCTACCTGAAGCATCGATTGAAGAAAACACAAAAGTAAATCGTTAGTCCCAGAGCTCTCTACGCATGCCCTTCGCCCTCTCCCCCACTATCTGGCCATGATACGTATGGGACTCTGGGACAGCCTCCTAGTTTGGTAATTTCACTCGCATCCGGTCTAAAAGGACAGAATGTCACTGCTCCTTCCCCCAGTCCACATTTCTCTACACCAACCAAGGCCCCTTTCTCACAGAGCAGCCCCTCCCCTCTTCCCATGAAACCCTCTCCTTGGCCCTCACTCACTCTCTTTTTGTTTTTTTTCTGTTCCAGGTGCATGCTTCTCACCACACCTTTTCCCTTCTCTATCCCATCTCTCTCCTTCTTCTACCTCTCCTCTGCTACAATAAAGTCTTAGATCCAGAAAACTGTCATTCCTGGTTCTCCGCAGTGAACCCCGCAAAGACCAGTGCTTTCCGCACTCACTGCTGCCGGCTGAGCCTGCTCCCTCCTCCAGCTGCCCTCTGGGTCCCCACTTCACTGTATCAACCACATCTTCTTCCCTGGTGTGTCAACACACTATCTCCTTTCTACTTCTGGGAACCTGTCCTGGCTTCCCCTCTCAGCACTCTTCCCCAGGTGGCTCGAGACTTTGACAGGTGCCACTTTTGTGGGGTCCAAGTGTGTGCAATATGATATTTAGGCACATGTGTGCACAAAACAAAAATAGATTATTGAAAATGTGCTGTTTTCCATTCTTCATAGTCTCCATTGATGAGCAGAAGTTGTTTTAGTTTCATGTGCTCCCTCTTGTCATTTCTTCCTTTATGGATACTGTTTTTGAAAGAACAGTAGAAAAGGTTTCAGGAGCTGCAGAGCCTCACAGACATGGAAAGCATTTATTGTAAACGAGAGCAAAGTTACTGGAGAGGTGGGAGCACGCGTGAAATAAGAACGATATCTGTGAGAATCACCTGTTCCTGTTTTGCGTCATACAGATGCAAAAATGTAAGAGAAGTTAAGAATGACCAGTTGAGATTCAGAACTTCTGCAAGTGAGAGGTGATGGCAACTTGGTCTGGGACCTCAAGAGTAGAGGTGACCAAGTGTGGACAGAGAAGAGGAGATGTTCTCGTAGGTCCCCTGTGGATTTGAAAGAGAGACACATGAAGCATGATTCCAAGGAAATACTACTACTAAAGTAGGGAAAATGAGTGAAGCTTTTCCAGACTCAGTGAGAATTTGCTCCAAGTTGTGGATGATTCCAGAATTAACCAATTCTACCACTTTTTTCACTTGATAGTAAAAGGTACTGTGTTAGTTAGGGTCTCTCTAAAACCAGAACCTATAGAATGAACATATTAAAATTAGGGTTTATGGAGTCAGCTTACAAGATACAGGCTGGGCAGTCTAACCACAGCTGTCCAAAAACCAGGAGGCTGAGCCATCCGGGAGTTGCTCAGGATACAGCCAGGCTGATGCAGGCTGAACATGTAGGATCCTTGAGACTGCTCAGTCTGTGAATCAAAATGAAAGGCAGAAGCATGCACGAGGGAGCAGCCAGGGAAACCCAACACAAAGCCCACACCAGCCAGTAGCAAAAGAGTAAAAGCCCTTGTGTCTGTTAGTTCTTCCTTATATCAAGTCTCCCAGCGGCAGGGCACTCATTCTGCAGGAAGGACTTCCAAACTCGGGCAATCTTGCCTGGAAACAGCCTCACAGACCCATCCAAGAGGCACATCTCTCCCCTATTCCTCACCTGGCCCAGTTGACCACAACAACTGTCACACTTGCCTTATGTCTGTCAATGCCCTCATCATTAATATAGAAGTTCAATATTAGGGGTTGGGTCTTAAATATCCCCAAAGCCTATATTCCAAGGACTTGGTCACCCCTGCCTGCAGTAAAGTGGTAAAACCTTAAAAATCTGGGCCTTGTTGGAAAAGGGTAGGTCGTTGGGGGTTCTCCAGAAGGGAATGTTGGGACCCTGGCTCCTTCCTTTCTCTCTTCCCTGCAACCATGAGGTACCCAGCTTTGCTCCCTCCACATGCTCCTTCTGCCCACCATGACAGTCTCCCTTGCCCAGGCCCAGAGCAATGATGGGCTGAAACCTCTGAACTAAAATATACTTTTCGATGTATATAAGGATGGATGACTAATGTAATCATACAAGTTAATATATTTGTTAATGTATTTCAAAAATATTATTTATTTATTTATTTCCAAGCACAGAGAGACAGAGAGAAGAGATACAGATAGAGGGGATGGTGTTCAGGGCCTCTAGCCACTGTAAGTTCCAGATGCATACTCTCCTTTGTGCATCTGGCTTTAATGGGTACTGGGGAATCAAATATTGGTTATTAGGCTTTGTATGCAAGTGCCTTAACTGCTGATTCATCTCTCTGCCCCTAGTTATTTTGTTAAATATTTAGTTATTTATTTGAGAGAGAAAGATGGAGAGAACTAGAGAGATGTGGGGGAGGAGTGTAGTAGAATTTTCTGTAACTGCAAACACATTCTAGATTCAGGTGCCATTTTGTGCATCTGGCTCTAAGTGGATATTGGGAAATTGAGCCTGGAGTGTCAGGATTTGCAAACAAGTGTCTTTAACCACTAAGTAATATATTCATCCCTAATTCTCATATGTAAAATTTTAATAATATTTTAAATAATTATTTTAGGTATTTGTCAAGCAAAGACCCTCTTTCATTGAAGCATCCGCTTCAGAAGTAGGTTGAATGAACCATTAGTCACTCTACTTGTCAGCTGAAGAATAATGCATGTAAAGTTGACAGCTAATGAAGTTGGCTCTTCTATGATTTTAGATTTTGGAATTCTTTGCTTCTTCTATACATTTTTTGCAGGATTGTATTTGCCATGTTAATAGCTGAGCGCGTGCACGCGCAACACGCACGCACACACACACACACACACACACACACACACACACACACACACTTGTTTGCTAGTTGGTTGATTGAATGGGACACACCTGTGTATCTGGGGGTAAAAAAGGAGTTCAGTCTCTGGTTCACACCCATTGATTGTTCCGTGTGGTCAAATTCTGGAATTCTAGTTCTGCTTCTTAATGATTTCATCTGTTTTTAATTAAGTTTGTCTAGAAATATTTAACTCTTAAGCCTAAATCCATTTTCTAATTAGAGTGTATGGACAAACCCTGGATTATCTCCTTGTTAAAGTTTTTCTAATCTGTTTGTGTGAATTCTCTTCAGGGAGGATGTGTGAACTGAAGCACAGATGATAAAAAGCTGAAATGCTGGTTCCACCTGAACTTCAAAATTCAACAACAACAACAAAAAAAAACTCATCAGCGCCAATTAGTACTGAAACCCAGATGGCCAGATGAGGCAGAGCGTCATTCAATTTTATTAATTTCTTAAGGAAATGTTTAATGTTGAGATGGAGTCTTCAGACATGTACCCCAAATATGTTGTTTTTCCAATAAGCTAATTTAATTAGTTCTAGCTGGATTCATCTGAACATATTGTCATTGTTTATCTAAAGAGAAGAACAGGTACACTCAGTTCTAACATCGTGGTAGGTGCGCCACATGGCCGGTCATTTAGATGACATGAATTCTAGTGCTGGTCAGCTCTGATGGCCTGCCTCCTTCCTTCGAGCGTCACAGTGAGCTGGAAATACCTGATATAGGTGCTTTAAAACTGATGAAAACACTTTTACTTTCTGCCTTCAAATATTTCGAGAGTCAATATATTCATTGTGTACTTGGGCCAGGCACCTTGCTCAATGCTTTAAACATAGTCTTACTTAATTTTTCTGAATAATTTATGAGTTAAAATGAATTAACTATCACAGTAGGGGTGATAAGTACTTTGGCTAACTTGAGCACAGCAAATATGCTGAAATTGAAGGCTGGAACTAGTGTCATGAGAAATAAAATGTTTCCCAGAGGTTCCTGTGTTAAAGGCTTGGTTGCCAGATGGTCAGCTCTTGGAAGCTGCTTGTATCCTGAGGGCTCTGGCACAATCAGTGAATTCATCCACTGGTGGACTCTGTCGTTATTGTAAGGTGACAGAAACGAGGAAGTGGGTCACAGGATTTACCTTGGAAGGGTCCCAAGCAGGCTCCTCTTGGTCTCTCTGCTTTGCAGCCATGAGGTGAGGAGCTTTGCCTCGCCACAGCTGTCTGTGACGCTCTTTCTCACCACAGCACAGAAACAGTGGAGCCAGGAGACCAGAGACAGGAACTTCTGGAACCATGAGCCAAGGTGAATCTCTCCCTGACAAACAAAAACAAACAAACAAACAAAAAGCCGATTTCCCCATATATCTTGTCACAGCAATGAAAAGTTAACACAGGAACTAAAGACATGTAAACTTTCATTACTATAACCAACTAATTTCAATACTTTTAACCTTTATGAGACTGCCCAGGATTCATATTCCTCGAAACGTCTGTTAGGTCTGGCTGGGATCTGGTGCCCAAACCCTTGCCCAGATATTTCCATCTGGTAATAGTAGTTTCCCAGCTTTAAGGGTTCCTGTGACCAATTTAGTGTTTGTATGGACAGCAAAGCGCAGCATATATAAAGTGAAGTAGGAAACAACACGAACACTTGTCATTTCTACCTTCTAGATTCACAAACAACACAGTAGAGAGAAAAGAGAAGGAACCTTAGCCTACACAGAAAAGGTGGAGGTCTGAGTCCCTCCTGTCTGTGGGTCACCAGGGAGCCGCTCACTCTCAGCTAGGCGGTAAACACAGATCTGACCTGAGTTCACCACTTTCAATACCAATGGGCAAGCAGGGTTCCCATAATGCCCATGCCCAGTCTCTGCCTAGGGGACTTGGCCGTGGCCTCATTTTCTGTGTGTTTCGATGCATGAAGGAAATACAGACTCCAGAACATAAGTGGAAAATATGAGTTTTAAAAAACTCACTTGGAAAGGAAAAGAATTGGAATGGGTATACATTGCTCAGTGAAGAGATGGGTGTGGTAGGGGTTACAGTGGCGGCAGAAAAGGACATAGTCAAGTCAAACTCTCCTTTTCGACTCGATAGTCGGCTTCCCCTGGGGCTGGTGTATTCAGACACCAAGTCAGAGAGTGCCCCATAGTTTATGTCGTTACAGTTGATGAATACACAGGAAGCCTCCCCCTTCCCACCTTCCCTCCAACCCCCTATGGGTGCCCTTCTCCATGGCTGCCTCCTGTCAATTCTCTTTTTCCTGAGCACTTTGAGAGGAGCTGCACCTGGGCAGTTGGTTTTGAATGAGAACCAGCAGAAGCCATAGAATAATCGGGGAAATGAGCAAGAGTGCTGCTTTCTCAGGGAACCTGGTATCGGCACAGGGGTGAAGGAGACGGACACAGAGAGCACTACCAAACCAGAGATCCAGAGACACAGAGACTCCCATGACCTTGTCACTGAACTAGACCTAAAATGAACCCAACATGGCTTAGGGAAATTTGCGGAAGAGGGGGCAGGAAGATTATCAGAGCCATAAGTTGGGTCACTATGCACATTGCCTCACCCCCATAACTGATGGCTATCCCCACAATGCAAGACCCACAATCCCCGAGGGGGGAGGGCAGGGAGAAAGCTAACAATGGTACCATCATGTTTGTATACACATTATAGAGATAACTAACTTAAAAAAAGAATTAAAAAAAGACAAAAAGAACAGTGGAGGTTCTCTAGTTCCTGTTGCCTGGATCTCTCCACCCTCTCAGCTCATTCACTGACACCAACCAGCTCTGGTAGCTTGGGTGTAGAATGCCCCCATAGAACCACGTGTTTCTAATGCTTTGTCTCCAGTTGTTTTTCACAATATTCCTTATACACAGGGTGGCTGCTACTCTTACAGCCGCCTAAGCTAACAGTGCATCTACTCTGAATAAAAATATCGGAAGGCATATGCCAGCATAGACAGATGTTTTTATTAGTAGTAAATCAAGTATGATTTACCCGTAGATTTGCATTTAAATTTACAGCACTACATTGAAAAGTCCAAACAGCCAGACTGTGGTATCGAAGTGTAATGTCAGCTACTCAGGAGGCCAAGGCAGGACAATCACAAGTTCAAGGCCTGTCTGGGCATCAGAAGGCATTCAGTGCTGGTCTCAACAACTTAGGGGAAAATGAAATGGAGGATGGAGGATAGAGCTCACTGGCAGAACACTTGCCTGGCAGGGGTGATGTCTGAGGCATAATCCCCAGTACCACAAAAAAAAAAAAATAAATGTTCAAAGTTCAAATATTACTAGCAGTTAAAATCTACATCAATATGAAAGCTGTTACTAAAAATGTCTGCTATTCAAGCAAAAGCAATGGAATTGTGAAGATGAAAGTGATATGACATGCCTCATGATGAATGCTCAGTAGGGGTAATATGAATAGCCTCTTACATGTGTAAATTGTACACACACGAGAAGTCAGATTTGATTCTGCTCTTTTCATGACATAACTTCAGGCACTGAGTTAATTTCCTGCGACTGCCACAACAAATTGTCACAACATTGGTGGCAAAAGAAATTTATCATCTCCGTGCTGGAGCAGCCAGAGTTAGAGAACAGAGTCACTAGCTGGAGGTGGGACTGCACTCCTTGCAGAAACATCAGGGAGGTTCTTTTTCTTGCCTCTTCCAGCTCAGTGGGCTACTGTCATCCTCTGCCTTACTGCCTCATCATTGCGATGGTCAAGGCCAGTACATCCAACCTCTTTCCTCCTCACGGTGCCGCCCTGTGTGCTTTATGGTTAGAGTACATGAAACACTCCTCCCCGAGGCTCATATGTGCGAGGCTAGTGGGTTTCGCAGTCATCTCCCCAGTACTAGAGATAATTATAGTTTATTGTGTCCTCTCACGCAAGGCTGTTGAGAGGGAGACGAGGAACTTGTAAAGGAGACATTAGTAGTCATAGAAATGTAGCCATAACTCCTGACAAGCAAATAAATTGGAATCCTACTTTATTTCGCCTCCTATTTGGACTCTAGTTAGTCAAAAATATTTCCCTGGTATCTACCATATGTGTGGCTCCTAATGAGCTACTGGGCATATAAAGGAGAGCTAGGGGGTTTGCCTCGTTCTGCATTCCTCCTTTCTGTTGACAAAATCATATCCTGTAAAACTTGGAATGCATTACAAAACACTGATGAGTAATCTGATGGATTATCCAAAGCACAACATCAGTCACAAAAGAGCAACAAAATCTTAGTCAGGTTCTTTGGAGTACATAGAAGTAGCACAGGCCCGATGTCCACCTCATTCCTATAGTCACTGAAGAGACGAAAGGGACACATAATGTGTGCTGGTGAATCCACTTACCACTACTCATTAATGACCACTAACAAAGTGATTAACAAAACATGGGATATTTGATTAAAACTTGTTTCTCAGCATACATAAATAAGTGGCTAAATCAACTAACTAAAAATATAGCTTATTAAATAAAATAAAAAACAAAATAGTTAAGATAACAAGATGCATGTTGTGGTTCAATTGTGGAATGTTCCCTGTAGGCTCCCGTGTTAACACGTGGCCTCCACTTGAGGAAGGTTGTGGACACTTTAGGCGTTGGAGCCCCACTGCAGGAAGTGTATCTCGAGGAGTCTTGCTGGACCTCATTCTTGCTCAGACTCTCTGCTTCCTGATCATGTATGTAATGTGACTGTCAGCCTCCTGTTCCTTCCACCATGCCTTCCCCACCGTGATGGACTTTTATCCTCCAAATAAACCTTCCTCCCTTAAACTGATTCTTTCAGCTATTTGGTCACGGCAGTAAGAAAAACAACTATACAAAAACAAAACAAAACAAAAAACCTGACACCACGACATGGGGCCATTACTGAAATAAACTTAACCGTGTGGTTCATACAACTTTAGAACTGGTTCACAGGAGCACTGTTGAAGAGTTTGGAGCCTTGGGCTAGAAAAGCCCTAGAATTTTGTAAGCAGAGCTTAAGAGGCCGTTGTGGTCTGAACTTAGAAGACCAGAATGCCAAAAGAAATTCACACAATGGGCGCTTGTCTCAGGTTTCAGAAGGCACCAAGAGTCTATTGGGAACTGTGGGAGAGGCCAGTCTTGTTACACTCTGTACTTGGGAAAATAATTGGTCTGCATTCTCCGTGTGTCCTGAGAATTTGAGTGATACTGAGTCCAAATGTAATGGACTAGCTAGTTGTGCAGAGAAAACGTCAAGACAGGGCAGCACTCTGACTGTGTCATGGCCACTGCTCACTGCTTTGACCCTGGTGTACAGAGAGAGAAAACGAACAGAGCAATGAGTTATGAAAGCACACAGCTTCGCAAAATACATAGCGTGACCAAATTTAAGCCCAAAAGCAAATCGGATTCTAAAGCAGATATACTTGTTAAAAGGATTAATAGCTTTAAAGAGAAAACCTATTGTTGTGTACTGGGACAATATGAAAGGTGGCCTGAGGGTAAAACCGTAACCATAAGAGGTTCCATCTGATGAAGATCCAGATTCATTTAAAAGACAGTCTAAACTGAGAATACTGCTGAAGGTGTTTCCTGCTCCAGAACAACCACACGAGGAAGTATTTGCCACGAGCCAGCCTGGAAGGCACGTAGCGGCTGATATAACTGTGGTCCAAGGGGCCCAGGCTCCATCCCAAGATCATAGCACAACCAGGCACTGTCATCCACATGCAGAGGCCCAGCAGGCATCAGAGATGAAATCCTGAGGGGTCATGAACTATTTCTTTACGTTGCAGAGAGCTGCTGAGACAAGGCTTGCCAACATCCCTGCAAGAAGGCTCTGAAGGGCCATGCTTGAAGCCGTGAAGCAGAAGCCCAAGTTGCAATGGAGGCTTCAGGGTGTTGATGCAGGAATCATGGAACGAATGCTAAGGAAAGTTGCAGGCACAACGAGAAGCCGGCTCAAGAGAGATGCTGTGTGCACTCCAGGCAGCAGAGCTGGGTGGGCAAGGCTCAGGGCTCTGCCTCGCTTTGTTTGATAGTCTCTTATGCCCTCACTCCTCCCTTCTCAACTGGGAATGTTTACTGTGTACAATTGTATATTATCTTTCACAATTCTTGGCAGAAAGAGTGAAAATAAGACATGGTATAAAATTTATGCAACTATAAAGGAAAAGGGGTTACAAAATTGAAAGGTAATACACATTAGTATATGATATTTTCTAGCATTAGAGTGTAATTAATAAGACCGGGACATCTTATTTGCCATGAGGCAAATTCAAAGGAGTTTTAAATTAATTGCTGCTTAAGACCACATAGTGTAAGTCAAGATGCATAAGCTTTACATGCAATTAAAATAGTAATTAAATTACTACTTGAAGAAAAGCAGGTGAAAATCTGCTTCTGGGGAACTGGCATGCCTCGGGATAAACTGATTATGCAACAGGTGTGACTCATGCTTTGCTCCATGCCGTTGTGAAATGGACCAGCATTCACGTGTTCCCCAGAACTGAAGGGTTCCTCAACAATCCAGCTGCATGTCCACACGCAGCCCCTCTGGATTTCAGTGTCAGTGTTTCATTTCACCTCCTGACAGAACTGTCACAGCCTTGGAACTGCAAACTGAATATTCCCACAGGAGCCGAGCAGCTGTTCTATGTCCAGCCCCAGTGCTATTGTTGGTAACTTACTGTCGCTTCTTCTACTAGTGTGGGCACTTTGTTTCACTTGGGAATCTGGCTCCTTTCTAGATAAGTCTGCTGCAGATGGGTGGGGTAGAGCGGATAAAGATACAGAGTATCACTTGACAGTAAGGACAGAGTCCAAGGAAACATGGAGCAGAAAATCACATTGTCTCGAACAAAACTGCCCTTGTTTATACACATCCTCTGGGAGAAAGTTCTACTGTAGCTAACCCCGCCTTTGAAGGAGCCTTGTGTCTGATTAAGACAATGTCAGCCTATATTCTTACCTTCCTAGTTGACTAAGATGTAAGAGATGTGACAAACTAGTGTGAGCTGGAAAGCTTGGTCATTTAAGGAAGAGGTCAAGGGCCACTCTCAAAACCAAACTTGGCTGAATCTTTCAATTCCTTAGAAAGCTGCTTTTGCACTTTCACTCAAGCATGCCCAACCAGGTACTCAGACATGCAGTTTACACCCCTGGGAACCCAAAAGATCAGGGACTGAAATCTACAGAGCTCTAGTCTCTAACATTATATTCACCATACTATCTGACATTCATGAAAGAAATTTTGCCAAGTTTATCTAACATACTATATAATAAAGAAATAATAGCAGACAACACTTTACATGTTAAGCATTGTGTTGATTTGATTGTGGTGATTATGTGATTGACTCTCTTAGCAGCTGTAGGAAGACAACATTGTTATAGCCCCAATGGGCTGAGGAGGAAGCTGCTCTTTTCATTGGCTGGTCCCACTCCAGACAAGGATGGACATGGCTGAATTGGAACCCTGGATATTGGCTGTAGAGATAGGGTAGGTATTTCATTCATGTAGTTATCTTTGTCATTGTATCAGATGTGCATTTTGAGAATAAAATTTCTTGCTCAAAATTTAAACGTGTTACCTTAAAACGAAATTGGTTAAGAAGATATGCTTGAATTTCTTTCTTCTTTAAAAAATATTTTATTTATTTACTTGGGGTGGGTAGAGAGAGAAAGAGAGTGAGAGGGAGGGAGGGAGAGAATGGACATGCCAAGGCCACCAGCCACTGCAAACAAACTCCAGATGCCTGTGCCCCCTTGTGCATCTGGCTTACGTGGGTCCTGGAGAATTGAACCGGGATCCTTTGGTTTTGCAGGTAAATGCCTTAACTGCTAAGCCATCTCTCCATCCCCTGGTTGAATTTCTTGATGCACAAGTATGCAATAAATTTAAAAATCTGAAAAACTGACCCAAAATGTTAGAGCACACTTGTACCTAATATAACTCACTCAGTACGGTGTTGTTTCATGAAAGTATAAAAAAGTATCAGCAAACCTATAATACTCTTTGTTGCTTTATTCATTAACGGCCACATCAAAATTCTTACTTATTGATGGCATTAAGAGTGTCAAGTAGCTGGGCATATTGATGGCATTAAGGGTGTAAAGTAGCTGGGCATGGTGGCACACACCTTTAATCCCAGCACTCTGGAGGCAGAGGTAGGAGGACTGCAATGAATTCAAAGCCAGCCTGAGACTACATAATGAGTTCTACATCAGCCTGGGCTACAGTGCGACCCTTTCTCAAAAAAAAGAGTGTAAATTAGCAAATGTGTGAATGATAAAAAGTCATTGTATTTAATATTTTCAAATGAAAATGCATGCATAAAGCTCTCAACAAACATAATTAGTGAGTATTTTAACAAGATGCTAAGAATTAAAATTTTATATTGTAAAGGATTACTTTTAAAACAAAGATTTCATGGTTACTAGAAAAAGCAATTTGTTTTCAAAATATATTATGATGCTCCAGAGCCATTTAACTTTTGAGGCATCCTGAAATTCAAATTCTTCTGCATTTTTTGTCAATAAATGCTTATACAAAATTATATCCAATACAGATTAAACAATCACATATTCTTAACTATTGGATCCTGAGATTTTGTTAATAGTTCATAAAGTATTCTCACCTCTCTGTGTGATTGACTGCAAATGCATGTGTTTTTAATTTAAATTATAACTCTGCAGCAGAGGACGGATGCAAGGAAGGGTCCACGATCATCTGAATGTTGTGTGTTTATTTGAATGCTCACAAACATTTCGTGAATAATAGACATAAATTGAACATGGATGATTCAGGCTACTGTTTACTTTGGTAAAGTGCAGTTCCCTTAGCAACTAGCATATCACATGGGACATGTTGCTGCAGGCAGAATGTCTCAAAGTCAAAAGCTTTCTCTGGCACAAAAAGCACATCAACATCTTTAAAGTGATAAATTAATATTGTTTATCTCCATGATCGATAGAAATAATTTCTACTTACATTAGTCTTTCTTTCCTTCAGCAATGCTAGGACGTCAATATGTATATCATACAGATGAGAAAAAAATACACTGCATACCATAACTGTACAAAGTAAATCTTCAATTGAGTGTCCAAATGTACTTTATTGACTGGCAGGAAGTCTAAATGACTAAGTAATCTTTTGAGGTGTATTACAGCTAAAAAACAGTCTTATTTTTTTAAATAGTATGTTGCCATTAAAAAAGTTTCAAAATAATAGTGTGATGTGTTAAAACAGTACTTTTGCAAGTCAAAAACACTGTGTAAGCAAAAAAATGGCATCAAACGGATTGTTTTATTCATTGTTATAGAGAGAAATCCTACCAATTCCAAGAAAAATATGTACCTTACTTTTTAAGCCTTTGTTTCATTTTTGTTTGTTTAAGACAGGTGCCTGCTATATAGCCCTGACTTACCTCAAACGTGCCAGTCCAGACTGGCCTTGTACTCCACACCTTCCTGCCTCTGCCTCCTGAGGACTGGGATCACAAGTATGCACCAAAATGCCAAATCCTTTTTGCATGCAAGGTATGAGAAATGAACATCCACTCTAAACTTCCCAAGAACAAGAATTTTTGACCATCATGGGAAACAGTGAAAAACCTTTTCATAGTTTATGTGCTAGATGACAGAGACATACAACACAAAAAGACATGGAAGAGACCAAATGAATTCCACTGTAGTGCTTGCTGGGAAGATTATAGAACAAACCTCTCTCTCTTCCTCTTGGCCTTTCCTCCAGACAGTTCATTCTTGAAGCCCTTAGAGGCATCAGAGTCAGTTCCCGCAGAGTGCTGCCGCCACCTGATGCAGGTGATTTAAGCCCTAGCATGGCAGACCACTGCAGGAGGGAGTGATGAAGAGACTGGGGACGGGTCATATCCAGGGGACATTGTATGAGAAAATTTGCTGAGGACAATGGAAACTACACTTCCAGCCATTGAAGAGGAAGAGACATGTTCAGTAAATGGAAAAACTACATGTCTTGCAATGGGTTCAGATAAACATAGAAATATTTATGTTGAGCTATATTTTCATAGTAATAAATACACCTAATGCATATAAACATATATAATTATATATTTCTATATGTTATTGGTATACACTTGCATATATTTTCTGTGGCTCTTTGCAAATCTAAGTCCTCATGACAAATATTGGTCATGCAGTATGCTTGAACAAGAGGAACATTGTATTAAACACTTAAAAATCAGAATAACAAGATAATCCTACTTCGTTATGGGCTTATATATCCTACTGTCATTAGATGGAAATGGAGAATTGAACACTATGTTTAGGACACGGACATCTCCCCTCTCTACCTTCCCAGTTATAAGGACCAGAGAACGATTGATACTTGTGATATAATAGAGACAGTGTGGGAATGAATTAATTTAAGAACAGATTAAAAGTTGTTCTGGTATTATCCAAATCAGTATTTTGTCTGTTATCAATTTACATATATCTTGACATGAGGGATTTTGACTTTTTTTAAATAAAATATTTTTGATATTTTATTTTATTTATTTATTAGAGAGAGAATGGGTGTGTCAGGGCCTCTAGCCACTGCAAACAAACTCCAGATGCATGGGCCACCTTGTACATCTGCCTCACGTGGATGCTGGGGATTCGCTCTTGGGTCGTTAGGCTTTGTAGATAAGCACTTTAACTGCTAAGCCATCTCTCCAGCCCCAATTTTTTTTTATTATATATATTTTTATTTATATTATTCTGATTTTACATTCATAGTATTGGTTCCATTGTCCTCCTCCCTGTCCTCCCTCTTCCAAAGGGACCCTCATCAATGGGGAATGTGGGTCATGCATTGTGGGGGTAGTCAAGAGTTCTGGGGGGTAGGCCAAGTCTCTGTGCATAATGCCCCAACTTGTGACTCTAACAATCTTTCCACCCCCTCTTCCACGAGTTTCCCTGAGCCACATTGGGGTCATTTTAGTTATTCCAGCCCCAATTTTGAATTGTAACTGTAGCTATACAGAGTCTTTGAAAATGTGAATCTAACATTTTTTTTAAAAAATCTATCACATTTCAGAGAATATTCAAGGCTGTTTGTATACAATATATATTCCAAGACTTAAAACAGCCTGAAAAGTGACTATTATCCTCCCCAGTTGGTAAATGTGAAGATTGCAGCCCGAGAAAAATAGTAATTTCTCAAAATTACATAGCAGGGGAAGGGATTTAAATCTAAAATAGAGTTGCCCAGTAAAGTACCTCAGGGACCTCACAAGGAATATTATCTATTGCTTTCCTAAATTCAGATATAACTGGGCATAGTAAATTCTCCTTGCTCAGTCTGGCAGCCCTCATCCAGGGCCAGATGGTCCCAAAGGCTCTTCTCTTTCTGTCTCACAAGGTCCAAATTCCACAGAAGGAAATTCACCATGTTCTGTATTTAAACTATCTTTATTACCATACCCACACTTTGAAAAATATCTGTTATCTATCTGATGATAAGAAAGGAAAGATGTTCTTTTGTTTTGGTTTTGATATTTGATGTTGTTGTTTGGTTTAGGGAGGCAGACAACTATATGAGCTTTTAATACCATTAACCTTTTGTTTCAATCAACTGTCATCAAATTGGGAATTTTTCTAGCCCAATAATTCCATTACAAGTTAAACTGTTCTGCAGCATTTCACAATGCAATCTAAAATATCCAAGAAAAGAGATACAATGTCTTGTCATATTTGATCCTTTTAATCTCTAATTAAAAATACCATACAAGATTGCTGATGGCGTTGTTCTCTCTGGAGAAAGAGCAGTCTCACAGTAAACATACAGATAACTGTATCCTTACCATCAGTTCCCTGTGTACACTGAAATAACTGTGTCCTTACCATCATTTCCCTGTGTACACTGAAATAACTGTGTCCTTACCATCACTTCCCTGTGTACACAGAAATAACTGTGTCCTTACCATCACTTCCCTGTGTACACTGAAATAACTGTGTCCTTACCATCATTTCCCTGTGTACACTGAAATAACCGTGTCCTTACCATCACTTCCCTGTGTACACTGAAATAACCGTGTTCTTACCATCACTTCCCTGTGTACACTGAAATAACCGTGTCCTTCCTATCACTTCCCTGTGTACACTGAAATAACTGTGTCCTTACCATCATTTCCCTGTGTACAATGAAATAACTGTGTCTTTACCATCACTTCCCTGTGTACACTGAAATAACTGTGTCGTGTCCTTACCATCACTTCCCTTCCTGAAATGTGTACCATCACTGTACAATGAATAACTGTGTCCTTACCATCACTTCCCTGTGTACAATGAAATAACTGTGTCCTTACCATCACTTCTCTGTGTGACTACAGAGGAGAGGAAAGAGCTGTAATCAGCCATTGACTATGGACATTTAAATAACTATTTTCAGAAAGGAAATCAATTTCAGTTATTCAGGAAGATGCAGTCCATCCATCCTGGGACAGATTGAGAAACTGTTTTGGTAGAACAGCCAGACTGTAGCTGAGCCAAAGCAACCAAGATCAAATCTATTGAAGCTGCCACTTGCTGGACTTTTCGTGGACAGGCAAAATGGTTCCTTGGCTCACCTGTCCTTCTTTGCCCCTTGGATCATGGCTGAGGGCCTGAGGTTAGACAAGGATTGGCCATGGTGGGAGATCTGTGGTGGATTATCCCACTTCCTTTCATTAAACGGTCAAGAACTTCCTCCTTGCCCAGTTTGGCAAGACCCATCCATGTTACACTCCATTTAAAGCAAGCTTTGGTGCTGTTCTGGCCACGTTTCCCAATGATGAAGGAAGAAGCAGAATCCTTCCTTAGGGAAAAGTGAGTGAAATGTCCAGAAGCAGATCTTGCCTCGATGACGGTGAGGAGGCAGCCATCACTGAGCCTAAAGAGCATCATTGTGGAAAAGGGGACGAATATCCACGGATGGAAAATTAAAAAAATCACCATGACAAGATTGTAACAAGAATGACATTTCCACTTGGCTGTTATAACAAAATATCACAACCCAGGCAGCGTAAACAATGGACATTTATTATCTCAGAGTTGTGAAGGTTTGGAGTCTGTGGACACGTTAGGACCGTCTTCAGGCTTGCCGGAGAGCTGACTCTGCAGTGCGTCTGATGAGCAGAGAGATGAGATGCAGAGAGCAGCTCTCTGGTGCCTCTTCTTACCAGAGCTCTAATTCTATGTACAATGTAGTCTCCCGCAAGACCTCATCCAATCCTAGCTACCTCACCCATGCCCTGTCTCCAGATGCCATCACACTGGAGTTTTGGTTGCAGTACAAGTCAGTCCATAATCACTAAACCACTGTGCTTTTACAACCAGTTAAGCCGAATTCCAGCAACTTACTCAACTCAAAATATCATCATCATCATCATCATCATCATCATCATCATCAAAGTCTGGGCAAATTGTAAAGCTGCTTGCTTGCAAAGCATGCTGACAATAATAGAAATAGTAATAAATAATAATAATAATAATAATGCTGGGCAGGGTGGTGCACACCTTTAATCCCAGCACTTGGGAGGCAAAGGTAGGAGGATCACTGTGAGTTCAAGGCCACCCTGAAACAACACAGTGAATTCCTGGTCAGCCTGGGCTAGAGTGAGACTCTACCTCAAAAAAAAAAAAAAAAAAAAAAAAAACATCATAATAGCTGGGCTTGGTGGCGCACGCCTTTAATCCCAGCACTCAGGAGGCAGAGGTAGGAGGATCAACATGAGTTCGAGGCCACTCTGAGACTACATAGTGAATTCCAGGTCAGCCTGAGACAGAGTGACACCCTACCTCGAAAAACAAAAAAAATAAAAAAGTAAATAAAAATAATCATAAAAATAATGGTAACAGTCAGGAGCCGGGAACATTATTCAGTGGTTAAAGTTGTTTGCTTGCTAAGCTTGCTGACCCGGGTTTGGTTCTAAAGCCCCCCATATAAGCCTGACATTAAAAAATGGCACAAGAATCTTGTATTCCTTTGCAGCACCAAGAGGCTCTGGTGTGCAAGTGTGTGAACATATGTGCATGTGTGCACACAAATAATGTTAAAAAATCAGTGCCTAGATAATGCTGGTCTTAGAATTGTTTATATGAACCCTAGAATGGGGAGGAATGCGGATGCTATGTATACTGAATTTTCCCTTGAGAAGAGGGAAATATTTCTGCTGAGGTTCAGAGGAACAAATTGGAGAAGGTGGAGTGGAGGGAAAGGAAGGGGTAGAGAAGATGAAGGAAGATGGGACAACAGCTTCCATGTCTGCTGCTCAGAAGCCGCGCTGAGGAAGATTTCCAAGCGAAGCCGTCTGTCATTCTCATGTCGGTACTTCAGGTCAGCACTGCTCTGAGGTGCCCTGCGTCACAACTAAGAAAGAAAGTGCTGAGTGCTTAGTCAGAGAACCAGCCTGCATGTGGATCCTAGGCAAGGTGGAGTTTGGAATGGGAAGTTACCTCAAGGATGTGTTTAGCCGTTGGGGCTGTATGCATTCTCCATGCTTTTCAGAGGTTTTGATGTGTGGGGCTGTGTATTCCACTTCTTCAGAGGATACAAAATTTTTAGAGACAACAAAGCATTCCACTTACCTTTTCTGTACAAGCCAAGCAATCTAAACTTTTGTTAAAAATATTTATGAGAAACCTCTTCATGCTATAAGATGGTCTTGTTAATCATTGTTTAATCCATTGGGCCAACTCCCTGTTGTTAGATATTTTAATTGGCTCTACAATTTCCCATTTTATGTAATACTCTGATGATATCCAGATCCACAAATCTTTATGTGAATCTTTATGATAGATTTTTAACTGTCAGCATTCTACTTGTATGGCCTTTAATCTTTTGTACATTTTTATTACTTTTGTTCATAGTACCAATTTTAATGCCATTTTATACTTACTTGAAGTATATAAGAATGTTTATTTCTCTCTACTCAAAAACACAAGGTGCTTTTTAATGTTTTTATAAAAACCTTCACAATAGAAAAGTATCATAACTATTGAGTGTATGTATATGTGAATGCAAGTGCACGTGTGTGTGCATATGTACCCATGTGTGCGTGCATGTGCAGACCAAAGGACAGCCTCTGCTGGTGTTCATCTCAGGCACCAGCACTGCTTGTTAAGACAGGGTCTCTTTGGCCTGGAGCTGACCAATTTGGCTAGACTGATTAGCCGGCAAGCTCCAGGGGTCCACCTGTTCCCACTGCCCCAGTGCTGGGATCACAATTGCACATTGCCATATGTGAGTTCTAGGGATCAAATTCAGGTATTTAATAAGCAATTAAGACAATTTTCTCATGTGCCTTTTAATGAGCATTTATTTAAATTCTGTATTCAGGTGTTTCTTTACTTTTCTTGGAATATTTACCTATTTCCTAATGATTTCTAAATTCCTTTCTGCTGTGAAAATCATTGAGCTTGTTTGCATATATCTTTTTCTCTGTCTTTTCATCATCTTCTAATATTCTTACAGGAGACTAAAATATATTATATAAAATCATGTAGATTATATGAAATTATACATGTACTTATATGAAACATTAACCTCAGCAGATTTACCTTTAATTACTCATGGGACATGGAGAACACACCCTTGCTGGAAGGGGGTGACAACTGTAGGCAGCTGAGGATACAAGTCTAAACACACTGTGCTTACTCAGACGAGAGCTGCTGATCTCAGCCCACAGTCTTCACATGCGCTTCAGAACTCGCAGTGCCCCAGCGTGTCCTGGTCTCTGGTGATTGAAACATCCACTAAAGTGCTTCCTTGACAACCATTCTGAGAGGCTGATTCAAACAAGGCTGTCGCCCCACTATTTTAAAGTGCCTTCAGAGCTTATTATGATTTTTATACATAGCCTCAGAGGTGCCAAATGTTTAATACTAAAGAGTAAGTTTGATTTTCATTTTTGAAACATTTTTATTCACTTATTTGCAAGTGAAGGGAGGGAGGGAGAGAGAGAGAGAGAGAGAGGGAGAGAGAATGGGTTGCCAGGGACTGCAGCCATGTGCACCCCAACCTTGAACATCTGGCTTACTTGGGTTCTGGGGAATCAAAGATGCTCTAATCTTGGAATTTTATAATACAAAAGCTAATTGGGACTGATTTAAAATGCTATATGATCTTGTACTTGCAAGGAATTATATGCCATTACCTTCTGGCGTCAAGTGCTAACTACAGAAAACGTTAAAGTTGACTCCTAGAAAAAATATGAAAATGGGAAAAATAACAGATATTAACTTTAAGATTTTCTTGAATTTGTTATAAAATTTCTCCTGTATTTAATTTGTTACTGATTGTTTCTAACTTGGAAAGTATGTTTTTTGGTTTTTGTTCTTGCTTTTCTTTGAAACTCACCTGCACTGTGTGTCCTCTGTGACCTTCCTCAGGAATAGTGCAAGCGCCCTTTCAATATCTCACTGCAGTTCAAAGCAATGTATACTTCTTAGAGGAGAAAAGGGAAAAGAGATACGGATGAAAAACATTATAAAGGAAGATATTATAATAGAAAGAGCAGTTTACACAGAGTTGATTCTAAGAATCAAAATGAAAAGGGACTTCTTTGGATTCAACACCATTTTGTGCTTCTTTACCTCACCATGTTCACTAGGAGGACAAGACAGCACTCAGAGGAGTGATACATAAAAGTTTCTGAAAATAGTCAGGTGTGACTGTGGTCCCCAAGACGCTTTGCTAAACACGACGACATGTCAAAATAGAAGCTAGATAAAGTTTTCATGTGCTCCTACAAACTAATTTGACAAAAGTCATAAGCATCGTTGGAAAAATAAAAATGGATGCTTTTAAAATAATAATGGTTATTACTGCATACATACCTCTCCCAGAGCAAAAGTCAGCATCAGTAAACTGGATGGTAAACCACTGGAAGAGCCTCCGCTTTCCGCAGCTCAGACGAGATGATAATGGCCACGAACCCTTCCATTAGATCCTCCATTACGCGCAGGGCTCCGGAAGTGTCAGCAAATATACATGAGGAAGGAGTGAGATGTAAACACCCTGGAGGAGACAATTACTGTTTGTAGACACAACATTAATACTGAGAATAGAAACTAGAAAACATAGAGAAATCAATAAATTGGGAGACAAAAAGTTCTTCTAAAACTGTTCGATTGCCTGTATGAAGGGAGCTAGGTGTGAAGAGTATAGTGTCCCATCTTTAGGACAGCATTCAATGACTACACTTATTGACTGTGGGTATTGCCTAATCTAGAAAGAGTTGTCAAGATGTGTGGACAAAAAAATAACAACTTGATACAACTGGGGATAACCAGGATTAGATTGGACAGAACTTGTTCTCCGAAAAGCAACTGAAATCTGAGACTAGTGTATCCAGTGTACCAGGGACAGAATCGTCATAGGGAATAACCCAGCATCAACTAGCAGGTGTACCAAATCACCCCTGGTAAAGAATGGACCACTAGTGAGTGAAATAGAAGACTTTTGTTGACCCAAAGTTTCCAGAATGCTTTACCTCTATAAGAATGCTTTCCCAGTCACAGTCCATTCTCTCCAGTTGACTGGAGAACTTATTCCTGCTTTGCTTGAAGACCATGGAACAAAGTCACCTAGGGAAGATGCTTGACTACAAGAAACAAATTTCCTTCCAGCCTTAGCAATGCCATTGTGAAGCTGTCCACAGACCTGTAACTAGAACAGGAACCCAATCCCTTGGAATCATAATTCCAAAGTATGTCTTAAAAGAAAATGGTTTTCAGCAAATGAGTTGTAAAGTATTGGTAATTTTACTTGGCAAATATATATGAAGCACAATAGAACATAACAAATCAAAAAAGCTCTAGGCCAAAGTGGACAGGATATTATTTTACATCAGATAAATTCACTTGCAACTTGGGATTTACCATCTCACCTTGAGCAAAACAAGTGTTCAACTGATAGAAAACTGTATCCAGTCCTGATCTATACCATGTGCAGCTGACATGAGAGAGATCTGTTCCAGAGGAAGATTGCTCTGGATCGCTGCGCTCGCTCGCTCACAGACCCACTCTCTGTGGGCTTTTGAGTTCCTATGTTTCCCCACATAAGCCAGGGGGTGCACGCATCTGGAGTTTGTTTGCAGTCGTTGGAGGCCCTGGCACACTCTCTCTCTCTCTCTCTCTCGCTCTCTCTCGCTCTCTCTCGCTCTCTGTTTCTTTCTTTCTCTCTCTCAAATAAATACATTTAATTTAATTTAAAAAGAGACTGAGGTAGGAAGATGGTGAATTCATGACCAGCCTGGACTATATATTAAATTCAAAGCCAACCCAAGTTATATAAGCACACTGTGTCTCAAGAAAACAACAAAAAAAAAAAAAAATCTACACCAGGTATACTGGCTTACACCTTTAAATCTAGAATCTGGGAGACAGGGGCAGGAGGATCATTGTGAGTTTGAAGGTAGAATGGTCTACATAGCCAATTCCAGGCTACCCTAGGCTACATAGTGAGACCCTGTCATAAGTAACCAAAAAGAAAGACGATGAAGTAGAGAAAAAGAAAATCTAATACTTTTCTCAAGCATGGTATAACACGTGACAATATTAATTATGATATTGCTAGAATAGCATAAGTTACAGATTCAAAGAAAAATTCCATTCATGTCAAAATGCTTTGGAAAATATAGACTAAGTCCTAATACTAATATTTTTATTGATTCAAAAATTTTTAATAATCAGTCCGATTTTCAAAACAAATAGCAAAATAAATTTACACTTCCAACATAATGTACATAGTTAAGAAACTGGAGCACCGTTTCCAGTAGATCATATATGTGACTTACAAATGTTAGAGTCACATCCTGCCAGGTATCTGAGAAATAATGATACCTATGATTGATGGACTTTGGTCATTTTCACTCTGGGCTTTATTTTCCTAGTCTTTCTAGTCTGGTAAGCACTCAGCAAACAATGTTTTACTATGGAGGAGTCCAAGGTAATTGACACCAAAGGCTCTTGTCACGGGAAGCTTCCATTCTGGTGGGAGAATGTGGTGATAAATCAAAACCATTTACAGCAAAGATAAAATTGTGCACATTATTGAAGAACTTCGGTACTTGTCAGAGAGACATCGTATGGGATGTCTGAAATGTAAGTGCCAAGTAAGAGTTGGGCTAAGATGGCTCCATGTGTGAGAATACTTGCCCAACCAGCTTGGGGATCTGTGTCAGACTTTCCCTCCCCAGACACACATAAAAAGCTGGGCATCCATGCATGCCTGCAACCCCAATCCTGAGTGGGGGATGGAGACAGGAAAATCCCTGGGGCTCACTGGTCAGTCAATATGACTGAAAACACACACACACACACACACACACACACACACACACACACACACACAGCAGCTGCAGGTTTAGTGAGAGACTGTCTCAAGGAAACAATTTTGTGGGAGAGCAACAGCAGAGGAGACCCAACATTCCTTTTTAGCCTGTGTGTGTGCACAGGGAGTATGCATCTGCACATACATGTGCAGACACTACACACACACAACACCACACATAGAATTGGGCAGAGGAACTAGAGAACCAGGGAACCAGGCAGGAGGAGGAACCTCATCAGAGAAGCAGAAGCCGGGGGAAGCTGGCTCACTGTGGGAGGGAGGAGGTGCTCACTCTGCCAGCCTGCCAAGATGCAGCCACAAGGAAGGGTCCCCCAGCACTGAGCGTGCAGCATGCTGTGGGCAACTTCTAGGGCTAACCCGGGTGAAACAGAGTTGCTGTTTTCTCGCACTGTGGGAGCCACTAATTGACACAGAGCTTGATGGACAAACCTACAACTGAGGAGACGCACGACCATGGGTTCCAGAAGACTTAGCTCCTCCAAGCTGCCCCAGCTCAAGACACGGGCTCTACAAGCTGTGAAAATGAAGCAATTTATAAATGGCTTATGGATTCTTCAAAGGATGGAGTTTATCAACAGTGTGATCCTGGTGGGGACGGCTGATGCAGATGGAATGAATGTGTTAGTTCCTCCTGAATCCTTAACCTCCACCCCCAAAAGTGTAACAGCAACAAGCAGTAGAAACATGCCTACCGAGCCAGTGAAAATTGCTTGTGGGAATCACGTTAGCAAAGGAAGGACTCCTTCTGTTCTTGATGAAGCTGAAACTATGGAAGGTTAGGGCAAGGTACAACCCACACAGAGAAGAAGTTAGTACAATGTGTACAAGAGAGAGAACAAGAGAATCAGAGACATCTGACAACATGAATTTCCTGCTCCCTGTGTTCCCACTGGTCCGTGTGACTCCAGTCTGTAATGTTCCTTTGCCTATGGGATATTGAAGTTAAATTTCTTTTCAGTTACTTAGAATCCAAAGTCTCATTACTTATATAAGACTTAGGTCTTATTTTATGAAATAAAATACTGTCTTGAAAATCTATACAAAGTGGAGTTGAGGAAACACCCAGAAAATGAATATTGCTAATCTACTAGTTTATGATGAATGAAGTATGGTACTATTCACTAAGATGGCCATATACCAAGGAAAGAAAGAAAGAAAAGAAATGATCAAGGTTTGCAGAAAAGTTGAGCTTTGCCCTGTGAAACGCAGAGTATTGCTCAGGCCTGGAGAAGACACTCAGCTCATGGGTGAGATACAAGTCAGCAGTCAACATATTTGTACACAGTTTTGGAAAGTGTTGCATGAAGATGCCAGATGAGTTCTTCATCTGCGGATAGACTTGGGAAATGTGCAGAGTGAGAGAAATGGGCTACGAATGAAAGTCTGGAGAACCTCAAGTGTTAAGATTCAAAGTGGAAGAGATATTTAATCATATGCAGCAACATAGAAACATAATAAAAACCAGGGTGCTCAATGTCAGAGAAAGTCAAGAGGGGAAAACATCCAGGAAGGAGTTGATAACTGTCTTAAAAGCTTCAAGGTCCAAGAAGAAAATGTCTAAAATGTCCCCTTATCAGTGATCTTGCTGCAAACCATGTGCATGCAATGGAGGAAGAAAGGCAATCTTCCAGAAACATGAAAGTGAGAAAATCAATTGAAATTAGTACAAGTTTTTAATTTTTATAAATGCAGGGCAGGAGTTGGTCCATGGAGTGAAAATATATATATTACACATACATATAATAATACATATTATCATATGTTCTGGAAGTAGAATCCCAGTATTGAATCTTGTTGGATTTTTCTCCAGGGACCATGTGTATTATCTCTCCATGTGTCCATTATTTTGTCTGTAAAATGGGGATAATAATGGAACTTATTTATTGTAACTGTTGTAAGGACTAAATGAAGTATTTGAATGAAAAGTCCATGGTACACAGTGAACTCTTGGAAAGTCTTCACCTACATCATGACAGGTAAGTTACTATCACAGGCCCTTCCACAGGCATTGGCAAAGCTCTCTCCCCAAGACTGCTCGGGGTGCCAGACAGAAGGTGCCTCTGCTTACACAGGCTCACCATTACCTCTATTCCTTAATAACGACAAAACTCTCACAGCCAAAAATACTTTTGATGGGCTTACAGAACATTAGATATATTGATTTTCTGGCTCTTCCTTTCATAAGTTATTTATTTTCTTCTAAACTCCAGGCCCCAGGTACGCTTCTTATCTCATCAGACTGACGCACATTCTTTCAGCTCCCATAGGGTCTGCTTTACAGTGCTTGAGGACGTGTGACATCATTACCGGTGAGGGGCGCAGGCCTCCTCCTGAGCTAGACATCCCCAGTGGCTCCTGGCCAAGGTTCTTCAGTTCTGCAACACATCTAAACTCATTTTTCATAAATGTTGGATACTTGATGTGCTGTGTAGTCATATCAAATCCAAAAGGAGTTATTTTGGGTAAAATGCTTATAATATGTTGTAATATCAGAATGTGACAAGACTACCATCAAATATAAGGACATGTACAGTTGTGAACTCCTTATCCAATTGAGAAAACAAAAATAGTGGAAGGGAAAAAAAGAACATCTTAAAATTGCAGACCTGAACAGTGTGTTTATTTCTTCTATATTTTCCAAATATTTACAAAGGTATTTTGTTATTCTATAATTAAAAGGAAGAGTTGTATTTTGTGGAGTTGGAATTCATCAACCTGTCTCCTCTGTAGGGATCCCAGGCATCTTTGGACAACTCTAATGTTGTCACAATGTTTGGTGAAACATAGCAGTGGTAATTTCTATCCTAAGTAAGTTTAACAATTTGGCTCAAGTGGTTGTAACATTCTTTCATACAACCAACATTAGTGTCCTTATAATGTGTTGGGCTTCATCTCCTGAAAGCAGAACATGGGGTACTTCAGACATTATTGACCCCAGTTTTCTGTGACTATTACATGACAGGATGTATAATTAACTCTGAATGATCTCATATAGAATATCACTTAACTATGGATGGCTATTGTGACATAGAGAATGCCCCTTCAGTTTTTATGTCACCTGGTACCTACCCATCACACCCTTGGGCATACTTCTTGTGGTGGTTTGAGTCGATGGACCCCGTAAACTCACATGTTTTGAAAGTCTGCTTCCCAGCTGATGGCAACTTGAGAGGTGAAGCCGTGCTGAAGGAGGGGTGTTGTTGGGCATGAGCTTAGAGGTATTAAAGCCAATTTACTCTTGCCAGGGCTGAGCCCACTGTCCTGCTGCTGTCGTCCACCTGCTGTGGCAGAGGTGATGTCCAGCATCTGCTCACGCCATGCTTTCCCTCATCATGAGGCTTTCCCTAGAGACTACAAGCCAAAATAAAACCTTTCCTCCCGTCAGCTGCTTTGCTTGGGTGCTTTGTCCCAGCAAGGAGAAGGTGACCACAACACCACTGTTATTTTCACCCCGTTCTTAACTCCACCCTCTCCTAACCTATAACCACCTGCCTCTGAGTAGTACAGCTTGAAGTTCTCTCAGAGTTCCTGCCAATGCTAATTGCACAAATGCTTGTTCAAAGGCAAGTAGTGTCTTGGGTCAGGGAAGGAAAAAAATACAAGAATTAACAATGTTCAAGCATATTTACTATCTTATATGCTCCTAAAAGAAAAGGACATAGTAACTGATTTTTATAAATGAGGAAACTGGTTAAAGTATTAATTCAAAGTTCATAGGGTTGTAAGTGGCAGAGCTGAGATTTGAACCCATTTCTTTTTTTTTTTTTTTTTTTTTTTTTTTTTTTTTTTGGTGCGCAGGTAGGGTCTCACTCTGGCCCAGGCTGACCTGGAATTAACTGAGAGTGCTTTGAACCCATTTCTAACTTACTTCCAGGCCTGTGTTCCTCATGGGGCTGCCATGCTATGGGGGGGTCATATGCCAGTGAAGAGGGGCCTGGTCAGACCTTCCCATCCAAAACATCCCCTTTATTCAGTGATACCCGATTCAACATTTCAATCATTCACTGGGACTTATTTATGAATATTTTCATGCTTCTAGAACAATTATTCTTCTGTGAAATAAGTGTATCCTTAGAAAATGCTTTTTAATGAGGGGGGAGGAAAAAGACAATGAGGAGTAACCTTGCTGTGCTAGCTTGAATAGATGGCTCCCAATATATTCAGTGTTTTATTAGTTTCTAGTTTGCATCTGCAGCCACTTGGCTGGAGGCAGTGTCACTGGGCGGATCTTAAGGTGTGGTGGTGGGTTTAGGATTTCAATCTAAAGATATGCAAAAGTGTGCTGTGGCTTTTGACTGTGGCTTTGTTCTCTGTGTTTTGGTCCTGTGAAATCAGGCCAGCTTCTTCTGCTATTATGGAACTTCCTCCATAACTCTGCCTTGTCTGGAAGTTCATCTCAGCGAACCTGAAGCTGTCTGCTACACTTGCCTTACTCTCTTTCCTACCTTGCTCTCATGACTTCCCACCCTCCTCTCTTGCTGCTTTTCTTCTTTATGTGTCAATACATAATTGACTCAACACGTTATTTACAGAGTACCTAGATGCTGGGGGTAACATGGGTCAAAAGCTTGAAAATGGAAGGCAAGGATAAGCAATGTGTGAATTGAAGACAGGGTGATTTTCCAATGCAAGTTCTGTCTGAGGTGTATACAGGGCTTCCCAAGGAATCTATGTCTATGCCAAGAGAAAAAGAAAGTAGGCATTTCTAGAACTTTCTTCACCAGCTCTTGTTTTGCTTCCAAAGTCAGTTACCCTCATAAAGCTACCTTTTCTTTTAACCAAAATTATTAACTACACTCCGATTTTGATGCAGTAAAATTCTCCCATTTTGAGTGGGCAGTGGGATATTTGGCATATGGATAGACCCATGTGCACGGATTCCCAGTCACACTGCTAGGCATTTCCATCAGCCCAGAACATGCGCCCCTCCCTTTGGCAGTAACTCCCACTCCACTGTGTGCTCACACATCTCATTGCATCCCTCTGCCTTGATTTCACCTGGCCTGCTTTTAACCAGGCTCCAGGTAGTTACCTATCCATGGATACCATAATTCCTGGCTGTTGGCTGCTTATCAGAGCCTGCAGTTACCAAACCCAGTTGTAGCTGCAGAATCACTGTACACATGCAGCCACAGATCTGATAATCCCATAGACAGGCTCTCAAAAACCCAGCCGTGGAGACTGGCTCTGAATCCCTGCAGTCTGGAATGTGACTGGGCAGGCTTATGGAGTCTCCTTCCCTGTCGCTTTTAGCAACAATATCCCATGGCCCAAGTGAAAACTCCTTCTTTTGGCATTCTGTTAGATGTTAAGTGCCTTGTTTAACTTTCTTGTAAAAACTGTGCAAAAAAAAAAAAAAAAATGGGCTGGAGAGATGGCTGAGCAGTTAAGGCATTTGCTTGCCAAGACAAAGGGTTCCCCAGGACCCACATAAGATAAATGCAAAAGGTGGCATGTGGGGCTGGAGTTCATTTGCAGTGGCTAGAGTCTCTGGTGCATCCACTCTCTCTCTATCTGCCTCTCTCTCTCAAATAAATAAATTAAATTAAACATCAGTAAATCTTTTAAAAATGAAAATTACATTTAAAAAATACCTGTGGTGAGAACATTTTTAACATTCCCAAAACTGTTCTCTTTAATGATTTCCTGGCCCAGGAGGATCATTCACATTATGAGAAACCTTAAAATACTTGTAATTGTTATAAAACACACACTTGCTATTGCATACAAAAGAATCTTAAGCTCTTGTTGGATGATAATAACAGTAAGGTGTCTGCATTTACAATAGGGTTATCAGACATTCCTATAATAATACTGTACAGTATAAGAGTTTTTATTCACGGGCCTGCCTTCTCTAATATTCCCCCTTTAGGAAATTAACCAGACTGTCATGTATCTTCTGAGATAAATAAGGTGGAATTTTGTAAAACTCATTAGAACAAACTACCTCTCTTAAAAAAGATACCACTCAACCCTACTACTCTATAGAATTACAAGAATGGCCATATAGATGAGTGGGGTTAGGGTTAGTAGTCAAACACTTACCTAACATGTATAATGCAGTGAGTTTAATCTGTAACAGCATCAAAAATCACAAAGTCAAAATTAAAAAAATCAACCTGGACACTTGTTTGTTCAATTATAAAAATTTAGTCTCATTTTTAAACAAATTGTCCATTTACAACTAATTGAACAAAATACCTGAGACCTCATGCTTTGTAAAGACAGAGGTTCATGTAGCTTACATTCCAAAAAGTGGAAAATCTAAACGGCAGGAATCTGGGTCTGGTGAGGGACCTATGACCCGCCATGGCAAGCTGCGCTCCTGACGGCGGGGTGTGCATGAGAAAGGCAGCGATCCGATGAAAAGGCAGGGCACCAAACCCAGGACAAGGTCAGTCTTGCTCTGGCTGCGAGAGCTCACGCTCTCAAGAACCACCTGGCTTCCTTGGTATCTTCATCATTTCCTTCTGAACAGTGTCCTTGGACTGGGTTCTACCTCTCTGAGGTTCTGTACCAGCTCCCCAAACCACCGCAGAGAGCCAAGCTTCCAACAAGTGAGTCATTAGGGCCACACCGTGTCTGAAACAGCAGGCAGTGAGGCAGGGAGAGACACAGGGAGGGAGTTTTATTAACGCTCTCCATGTTCCCCTTTGGGGAATGTGGCCTGTAAGCTAGGCTATTAAGTACTCATACTTTCTTTCCAGTCATAAAAACCAACTTGAATTATCATAATAAAGACACTTGATTCATTGAACAAATTAACAACAACAACAATAACAAGTAATGAGTAGTGGAAAGATGATATGATGCAAAGGGCAGACTGTGTGGGTTAAATCTTAACCTGGCTCATCACTGGGGGCAAGACTTGAGTAGAGACATCACCTCCTTGTGTCCCATGGCATTTAAGTGAAGTGTTAGGTGTGGAGTGCAGCTAGCTGGGGCTGGCACACTGCACACGAGGTCGGAGAAGGTAGAACTTGAATCTAATCTCATTGTTCATCTTACCTTTCCCTCTGCTAACCTTCTGTAGATCTTGCTTATTTGACTTTCACAAGCTATAGACTAGATGGATTTGGAAATGCAGGTGGCAGGGGATAGGGTGCAAAAGAATCTGACGATTAGGCTACGACATTTGAATGGAGCATATGAGGAGCCCCATGTCTCTGAGATACTGAAGTAAACAAGCTCATCTGCAGATTAATGATGTTGAAGAAAGATCATGTGTGGATGATTACCAGACTACAAGGAATGAGAGACAAGACTCTGCTTGTTACTTCATAGTCCAAATGACTAATATGGATATAGTTTGTTTTTCTTTTTCTTTACAGTCTACCTTCATGGATAGAAATATAGTGAGAAGATAAATGATAGATGATCGACAGGTAACTAGATAATGATGATAGTTATATAATACATGCAGAGATGATAGGTAGGTAGATGATGGGTAGATAGAGGATAGATTGATAGCTAGATGATTGATAGATAAATAGTAAATAACATATACGCAAGTCACAGTAGTCTGGGGACTCTTTATGCCAAGGAAATTGGTTTTCTACAGAAGTCATAACAAAATACAACAGACTGCGTCAGTTAAACATATTTATTCTCATAGAGTTGTGAAGTCTAAAAGTCAAGGTCAAGGAGTTCTTAGGTGTGGTTTCTGCTATAGCCCTTCTCCTTGGCTTTCAAATGACTCTGTGCTTACTGTGTCCTGCACATACCCATGATGCTTGTCCATGTGTCCAGGTGTCCTCTTCTTATATGGACAGTAGTCAAAGTGAATTTCTTATCACTCTGTTGGACTCATTTTAATAATGTAATTACCTCTTTAAAGGGATTATCAACAAATATAGCCATAGCCGGAGGTACCTGCTGTTGGGATTTTACGTGCTGTGCTTTTTTTTTTTTTTTTTAAGTTTTTAAAATTTATTTTTGGAGAGAGACACAGAGAGAGAGGGAGAGGGAGACAGATAGAGATGGGCGAGCCAGCAGTCTCTCAGCTGCTATGAACAAACTCAAGATGTGTGTGCCCCCTTGTGGTTAAGTGTGGCATCGCGCCCTTGTGTCACTTTGCATCTGGCTAAACATGGGACCTGGAGTTTGCAACCCGGTTCTTAGGCTTAGCAGGCAGGTGCCTTAACCGCTAAGCCATCTCTCCAACCCACATGTAGTGCTTTTATGGATAATACAATTCAGACAGTTTAATATTTTTGTTAGGAAAGTCAAGAATATACTGTCATGGTGGTAACAGGAAAAACTGGATTGTACAGGATTATCTTATGTAGAAATTAAGGGCTTAATAGCTGATATAAGGGGAGTGGCAGGAAGGACTGAGTCTGCTTCCACATCACAGCCTGGGGTCTGCACAGCAGGACAGTTTAAACTCAGAATACAGAATACAGGGCAGGGCTGGAGAGAAGGTTCGGGGGAGAACAGCACTTCCTGTGCAAGTAGGAAGCCCCAGAAACCATTCCAGCTGAACCCGCAGCCCCTCATGAACAACAGGGTGTGCCCACGCAGCTCTGAAATGCCAGTCCACAGAGGAGCAGAGATGGGAGGTTACCAGAGCTTGTGAAAAATTAACAAGGTCTGGGATCAGTAAGAGACTGGCTCAAATAAGGATGGATAAGACAGGACAAAATGCAGGCATGGGGGAAATTAAAATAATCATCCATTATTTCAATCCATATGAAATGACTTTATATCTAGCCCTTTTCTCAAAGAATAATATTTTTGTTCATGGAGTTTACACTCAAGTCCTCTACAGATCTTAGACTCATAAAATTAAATAAAGGAGAGTAACGATGCTGAACAAGTCATTATATATGTAAGCTTGAAACTCCAGGGTGGCAGATATGAAATTGAAAACTGGAATATATTTGCTCTTTAGGTCATGAATCTGAGCTGGGGCTACAGCTCAGTGGTAGAAGGCTCCTTTAGCATGAGTGAGGTGTCCAGCTCACTCTTCAGCACAGCAAGTGGAAATTGAAACGTCTTCAGAGCTATGGATGGGGAGGATTGCACCGAATCGGTAACTAGACTGAGGAGTTGTGTCTGAATAGGGTAATGTGTTTGGGGCACATGCGTCAGGAGTTCATTTACAGCGGCTGAAGGCCCTGGATCACCCAATCTCTCTTTTGCTCTCACTCTCTTTCTTTCTCTCCCTCTCTCTTTGTCTCTCCCACAAATAAGTAAAATAAAATAATTTTTTAAAAACAAAAATAAAGAAGGACTGAACCTGTTGTGGTGGTACATGCCAGTAGAAAATTGCTGAAGAGGTAGAGACAGAAGGATCCAGAGTTCAAGTCCAACCTGGGCTACACGTTGGACAGAAAAGGACAAAAGGAATAAGTTATCTAAACAGAGGGGTTACTTGGAAAGAGGAAGGTTCTCGGTGGAATAGGGGTGGGAGAGCGGAGACAACAGAGGGTAATAGAATGGGAATATGATCCAATTACAGTATGTTCATGTATTACAATTCTCAATATAAAATGTAAAATGAACAGAATGAATGACTGATACAGCAATGAATAAATGAATAAACTAGGAGGAAAACACAATTACTTCAGTGTTGATTATGTCCAAGTGAGGTTGCCTGTCACATTCTCATCTATGTGATTTTTCCAAAGAATATTAATTCAAAAGAATAATTACAACTTTAAAACACACATTTTATATATGCAGATCATAGCAGCCACATGAACCAATTCTTCTAAACTTAGCAGTTCTGAGGAACGTCTATGAACGCAGCGTCAACACCAGTCTGTAATCAGCAGGAAACAGTTCAGCCTTTATGGAGTCTGTTCCTCTTCCCAGACATTGCTCTGCTGGCAGCCTTATTTAAAAATACTAATTTGCTAATTTGCATAGACTGGGAAAGGTAAACCAGAGTAGACTGGCCCTCATGGGCACCAACTTTCAACATCTTGGACAGCACTGACACACTTCCATGATCTTTTCTTGGCCATTTCCATTTCCCTGGCTTCACATTGTTCTTGTGCAGAGTCCCTGCCTGGCCATCAGAATCCTTCTTTCTCATTTAAAACCTTTGATGACTCCCCCAGACAACTCTTGCCAGTTCTGCAGGGAAAAATAAAACAGACTTCAGGGAACGGTTTTCTAGAATTAAACAGATTACATCAGTGTTTTCCTGTTCTTTGAAGAATTAGGGCAAAATGATGTCTCTGTCATGTTAGTCCCTGTGTCTTGAGACCAGGGGACGGCTGCCAATGAATCCATGGGGGACGGTAAGTGGTCCTGTCAGTCATAGCTGATGATGGTGATTCTGGGGAAAACAAGGAAAATGAAATCTTTTTGGCTCCTGTGGCGCAGCATTCATTTCCTCTTAGACGCTGTCCTCACATCCCCATTGCACAATCATGCTGCTGGGGACTGTGGCGTTTTGCATTCGTGCCATTTCCTTCCCTAGTTCTCAGAGTTCCCAAGGTCATGAGTCCCACTTTGCTTTTTACCATTATCCCTTTGATGGGGAATAATCTTTTACACGTCTCTCTCAAATTTGACTTTTTCAAACACACACACACACACACACACACAATGATTTTCTTTAAAAATATGAGTGTAATTTACACTTCTTTTTTTGCTTTCTCTTAAGAATGGGACTATTATACATTCTCCAACTGCTAATGGCACTGAAATTCAGTGGAAGATTCACATTTTATAAAGCAATGCTAAATTAATTTCACAACATAAATTAGGTGCAGGCAAAAATCAGTGTGTACTTTTTCAGAAAGAGGAGGGAGAAAAGCCAACTTCTGGTTTACTTCTCTGACATTTCTCATTGCCTTGGTTCCTGTTTATTTGTTAGGGATATCTTCACTCCCCTCCTTCCTTTCTTCCTTCCTTTTCTCTTCTCTTTCTCTCTCTCTCTCTCTCCTCTCCCTTCCTTCCTTCCTTCCTTCCTTCCTTCCTTCCTTCCTTCCTTCCTTCCTTCCTTCCTTCCTTCCTTCTTCCTACCACAGTCCTCACCTACATTGCAAGACCAGAACTGAAAGCATGAGATTGTCCCAGTCCTTTTCCTTGGTGAGGTGGGGGTGAGGGGACAGGAGCTGAGTGCAGGAACAATACTTGAGTTCCCAATCAGTGTGTCAGAGACACAAGGCACATAGAAGATTGTGTCACTGAGGAAGATAATACTATCATGACTTCAAGGCCAAGAATATGTCTCACAGATGAGCAAAGTCAGGGAAAATTGAGTGTAGACCGTGGCAGAGGACACACTGCAGATAAACAGATCTGTCGTAACTCTTCTTTTAGCCAAACATTACCATTAGAACTGTGGGAACGTTTTTTCTGGGTTCCTAAATATTATTATCATCGATATATCTGCAAATAAGGCTTTTGTATATGTGGTTTCCTACAATGTTTAGTCAGCTGATTTCCATTTTGCACCATCATGATTTGGGACCCCCAGTTTGAAAGTTCTTTGTCTGTATTAAATGTCTTTCCAGATGTCTACCAACTAGCCACACGCTGACTATTCAGGCTGAGCCCAGGCCAGTGTATGATCCCCACTCCTCTGGAATTTGTTCTACATGTGGGCATGCATTTCCAAATATACCAAATTTTGAAGGAAAAAAAAAAAAAAAAAACAGAGAAAGGGAACAGGTAATACTGTTTAAGAGATTATAAAATGAAAAGTAAATAGAACTTTCCACCCCTTCCATTTTGATATATTTATTGGTTACCTTTATTTCATGTTTTCTCAGCAAATGAAATGATATTTTTTCTGACAGGATCCATTCATTTGGAGAACTTGTGGTATGTTAACATCTTTTTTGTGATGTGTTAGGTCTTTTAGTCTTATTTAACAAGTCAGAGCATAAACTAGGGAAATGGTAAGTGAAATGACATCCAAACTCATGATGTGAACTTCACGTGAAAGTCAAAGATGAAGCAATAGTGAGCAGAAACAGTGTGTGGCTTCAGCTCCTGAATCATGCTGTAAGGCACATAGTAGGGTCCCGAGCAGCTCTAAGCTTCACACAAGAATTTAAACATTATCCCCGGTGCAGGATAAGCATTCTCATCTGCCCCTTGAAGCACTCCTTGGGGAACTGAAGACATCTCCCAGGACTGATGTTTGAACAGTTCTACTGAGAATCAGGGTAGAAGAGATTAAGTGAGACAGAGGTCTATAAGCTGACTCTGTGTGTCCATGTAACACACTGTGGGACATAACAGTCAGTTCAGAGCAAGGCGATCCAGAGTCCTTCATCTATTCAATCCCTCACCCACTCAACACATTGACTCAGCTTAGCTCAGACATAGGCAGCTACAAAGGAGCCCAAAGAGATCCTTCAGGGAACTTACACTTCATCGTGAGGAAACAAATAATAGACTAGAAAAAAAGAAAAAAAGAAAGTGATGTGATCAGTAAAACCCAGAAGTGAAGATAGGATAAAGAGGGAAACAGGACAGTACGTACAAAGGTCTTAAGATTGAAATGCATTTGAAAAGTTCAAGGACCCAAAAAGGGTTACTGAGGATTAGAGGTGAGCTCAGAGAAAGAATGGGTTATGATTTCCGTCCTGAGACTTTTTTTTTTTTAACTTTATTCTGCCTAATACAGGAAGTCATTGAGCATTGTAGGGAAATGACCCATCCCTAAGCGATGATTGAAAAGCTTCTGGGTTCTCCATTAGAGGACAGAAATGGAAACCATCACCTGTCTACCATCGGGAAGCAAAGGAACACTCCAGAGGAGAAGCGATTTTTAAGATCTATTTTCAACAACAACCTCGAAGTCTCCAGAGTAGCCTGTGATGTCCTAATGAATAAATGCTAGGAGAGCTGCAATAATGCCCCACTCTTGCTACCACTGAGCAACATAAACAGAGACAGTCCTCAAAAACAGCGTTTCCCACAGTGTAAGGCATTGTTTCCCTGCCCATCTTACATTTATTTAGCCTTTGTTTGATGTGTTTCCAAATATAATATCTGTAAGCATCTATATATGTTGTCTGTGTCAATTAGTGTGAGCTGATCACAGGAAACAAGTATTTATTTCCTTTGGCCCCAACGTTTACTTCTATGAATGGATCTGAAGTCAATGCCCAGAGATAGCATGCTGACATAGCCACAAAAGAAAGCGCGCACAGCAATCAGCAGTATGCAGAACAGGCACAGGAAGAGCCCTTTAGTAGCCATCCAGTGTCATGTTTTGGAAAAATACATAAGGAGCAGAAAGTTCCCACGCCGTCATTTTTAAACAGAGGCTGTCAAATATTATATACATTGCGTCATAGACAGCTTCTCATTGCTGGGGTGATCATCCCAACAGAACACAGTTTCTGGGAGGAAGGGGTTTATTTCAAGCTTACGGATCCAGGGGGAGACTTCCACCAGTGGCAGAAGAAGCTGCTGCCATGCCTCCAAAGCAGAGAGAAACAACCAATCAGACAGCAGCAACACCAAAGCAGCAGCACAAGCCAGCAGCAAGCGCAAAAATCCGCCAGAGCACAGAAAACTTCTCTGCACACTTTTGGGCTGGAATTCAGATCCATCCCCAGTGACACCTTAGGACTCCAGGATCCATCTCTCCCCTCCAGAACATCTCCTCCAGCTAAGTGCAGAACCCCCAAGTGATAAGCTTTCATAAAGCACCTGAGTCTATGGAGTCACACATTCAAATTGTCACACATTGTGAGTCTGATTTTGTATTATGCACATTTATATATACTTATTTTATTTATATTACAAATTTTCATATATTATAGTATTAATAATGGCTATCTCTTGATCATAAGTGAGGCTGTAAATTTTTCTTTCTCGTTCTTTCATTTTGGTTTAGTTTTGTTATTTAAACAAACTACTGTCAAAATGAATTAATACCTCTCTTGAAAGCTTTGTGCTCAAAAATGCTTGCCTGTAGCCCTGTCAGCGCTCACATTTATCCCCCCTCCTGAGGTTCCCGGAAGTCACCTTGGCTAAGAGAAGAGTAGAAGTTCTGTGCTTCAAAAGGCTTTTGTAACAAGGACCACGTGTTCCCAGGGCCATGTGTTTTTTATAGGATGTTCCCATTGTCCATGCCTTAGGCAAAAAAAAAAAAAAAAAAAAAAAAAAAAAAAAAAGGAGGAGAAGAAAGTTAAGTAGGAAAAGAAGAAGAAAAAGAGGAGGAGGGAGGGGGAGGGGAAAAAAGGAAGAGGAAGAAGAAACATATACAGATAGCCGCTCTTGGCTTATAATTTCAAATTCTTTTTTCCATACCTTTTTCTTATTTTTAGACTTTCTTAATTTTTTTTTTTTTTTTTTTTTTTTTTTGGTTTTTCGAGGTAGGGTCTCACTCTGGCCCAGGCTGACCTGGAATTCACTCTGTAATCTCAGGGTAGCCTCGAACTCACGGCGATCCTCCTACCTCTGCCTCCCAAGTGCTGAGATTAAAGGCGTGTGCCACCATGCCCGGCTCTTCTCTTTTTGCTACTAGAATGTAAGCTGAGAGGGCAGACAAATGTCTGTTTTGATCATGCTGTAACTAGGAAGTAGATATCTGCTGAATAAGTGAAAGGAAAAGCGGCTCAATTAAAGCCGTCTATACTAATGGACAGTTGGAGAGCTGCATACCGTAACAGCACAGATGGAGTGCACTCAGGTCAGAGTGCAGACAAAATGAATGTATGATGTTCAGACAACTGAACTTTGGCAGGAGTGTTATCTCACTGATGTGGCAGTGCTCCGGGAGCTTCTAATTTCTCGTACGAATGGCTTTAGACAGCGGTTTGCTTTCCACAACAAGCAGAAAATTAAAGCCTATGGATAAAAAAAATGTATATTTGTGGATGGTATTGCTGCAAGCAAAAGAGAAGATAAAAAGGGTGTACTGCATAGAGAAAAAATCTAAGTAAACTAAATGGAACTACAAAATTGCAAATATTCCACAATTATATTTTTCCTATACTATCCAAATTCAAACCTTACAAATACAAGAATCTTGCTTCTTAGTCCCATAGTATTTTGTATTTTGTTTGATCCAAATAATTTTCTAAAATCTTAAAAATGTTCATACTGCTTAATATAATGATTCCACTTCAAGCATGAAAACCAAGAAAGAATACAATAATACAACACCCAGATCTATTTCAATACTTAGGAATCAGTTTATCCTAATTGTCAGAAAATGAACCACAACAGTTAACATGCACATTTGGTTGGAATCTCAGAAAAATAAATTTACTAAGCCTGCTGACCAATAAACCATGGGAACCATTCCTTATGTGAACATAATAATTTTTTTCCCAAAGTTTTCCAAGTTAGAGCTAGAAAATATCAGGCAATGCCCTTTCTTCTTTTAACTGCAGAGCCTGTTTCCACATCATAGTGCACGTTACTTCCCTCCTTCCTGTGACCGCTACCTGGCAAGAAGTAGCTGAAGGAAGGGAAGGGCTTATCTCAAGGCGGGGGAGAGTTTCCATTATGGCAGGAAAGGCCTGAGAGCAGAAACCAGAGGCCGTCTGGTCACGTGCATCCCGTCACAAAGCAAGGAGCACACCAGACATGGGGCCAGACTGTAAGACCTGGAGACCCAGTTTCTCAGACAAGGCTCCACAGCCTCCCCACACAGCACCACCTCTTGGTGACCAAGTGTTCAAACACACGAACCTACGGGGTCATTTTACAAACTACAACATGCACCCTGTAGATGCCAACTCTGTTAACCTGAGACATACTTAAGACACTCAATCAGGTTTCCTTGAACATCATCTAACTCCTCTGATGTTCAATACACGCTCTGTGAAAGAAGAGGATTTACTATTAATGGCTAATGTCATGTAAGCAGTAATTATGCTAAATAATTAGGCACAAAGAGAGATGTAAGGAAGGATTTTCATGAAGGAGCTAAAATTTGAATGTGAAATTAGATACATAAAATCAGAGAGAAATAAGCAATATATAAAAAGGAAAATATTACATGAAACAAAAGTGGTATGATTGGAAAGATACAGGTACATGATCAAGTTGAACACAATATAAGTAGTGTGAATTTTACAGGAATCAGATTGGTGATGGCTTTGGAATTGAAGCCTAAAGGAAAGTGTTATGCACTGAAAGAAATCTGTTCTGCCTGTGTGAATGTACCCCCTTTAATCAATTTGACCTTGTTTTTTTTTTTTTACTATGTTCCTCATTCTTCTGTTAGTTTTGGTAATTGCAGAAGAAATTATGCAATTTCATGCATAGAATTTATAACATGAAGCTAACAATCCATGTGCTACAGAATTAATTTTGTCATGAAGTAATTTCAATGAAGATGAAATGTCATACTAATGCCTGAAGTTGCATGTGTTTGCTGTCACTTGTTGGAGAGAAAATTTAAACAGAAAAATGTGGGCTGTGGAGAATCTCATTAAAATGAATTATGAGTCTAAAGGGAAGGGACAAACTCAGGAAGAAAGAAACAGGTTGTACCAGCTGTCACAACCTTGAGGGGAAGCTGGGATTGGTGGGTAACAATTTTATCCCAACACATAAATTTTATTTTTTAAAAAAACATTTTGGGCTGGAGATATGGCTTAGGAGGTGTTTGCCTGCAAAGCCAAAGGACCCAGGTTTGATTCCCCAGTACCCACATAAGCCAGATACACAAGTTGTCACATGGGTCTGGAGTTTGTTTGCAGTGGTTGGAAGCCTTGGAGCATCCTCTCTCTCTCAAATAAATAAATAAAAATTTAAAAACCTTTTAAAAATTTAACTTTTAAAATATTTTTGAAGTATTTTTTGTTACAAATTGCCACAAAATAGCTGTCCATATTTATGGGGCACAATATGATTTTTGACATGCTATGTAATAAATAATGCTGTGTTTAGCATGTGCATCATGTCCAATGTTTAACATTTTCTTGGTGAGACTTTTCAATTCTTCTGTTCATCTAGCCATTTTGAAACTCATGCAATATTTTTCTTATCTTTTTATTTTATCTCCTTTCTTTCTCTCTTTCTTTCTCTTTCTTTCTTTCTTTCTTTCTTTCTTTCTTTCTTTCTTTCTTTCTTTCTTTCTTTCTTTCTTTCTTAACAAGGCAGGATCTCGTTCTAGCAAGGCAGAACTGAAGCTTCCTCTCTAACCCATGCTGGACTTTGAACTCATGGTGATCCTCTTATTTCAGGATCCTAAGTGCTGGGATTAAAGGCAAGCTCCACCATACCCAGGTTATGTAGTATTTCCTATGGACACCCTGTGTGACTAATTTTATACCTAGTGACTCATATCTCCCCACCTCTGTTCCCCACTACACTCTATAGCTTCTGGTTACCGTTATTATAAGTCTTTAATAAGATTGCAGTTCTTTTCCATTCCACATATAAGTGAAATTGTGGAGTATTTTCTTTGTGGCTTAAATGATTTCATTTATCATAATTTCCTCTAGGTTCATCCATGTTACCATATAGGACACCATCTCAGCAATGAAAGTGAGAAAATAGCATTGCAAGACACTGAAGAGGACAGAAACACGTGGAAAGACATTCTGCATTCATGGATTTGAAGAACTACTATGGATAAAATCCTCATATTTCTCAAAAGACTTATGTGGATCTAGAGTGAAGTAAATGCTACTCCTGTAAAAATACAATTTATATATATATATATATATATATATGAAATTCATATGTATGGAACCATAGGCTCACAAAATCATGGAGTCTGAGGACAAGGAAAGGTGGAGAGGAAGAGCCAAGGACACATGTGACATGCAAGCAGAAAGAAGGATGACACCAGGGGGAATAGGAGGGTGGGCAAGATGGGAGCAGGAGATTCAACTAAGTTAAATTATTTTTGAAAATTCCATAATGAGACCTAAAACTCTGGATGAAGATGTATGTATACATATAAAATGCACAAAAAGTTTGAATGACCAAGACTGCATACTACTATAATAAATAAAGATTCATGGGCCAGTGAAACAGATTGGAGTTCACTGAATATTGAAAACATGCCAAGAACACACATGGGTAAAGGAAATGGGTAGTCATTTCAATGAATGATGCTGTAAGAACTCAATATCCATACTTTGAAGAATTAACCAGGACTCCTGTTCTTCACCACTTATCAACATCAACTCAAACAAGATTAAAGGTTTAAACATAGGGCTGGAGAGATGGCTTAGTAGTTAAGGCACTTGCATGCAAAGCCAAAGGACCTCGGTTCAATTTCCCAGGACCCATGTAAGCCAGATGCACAAGGTGGCACATGCATCTGGAGTTCATTTACAGTGGCTGAAAGCCCTGGCGCACCTTTTTCTCTCTCTCTCTCTCTCTCTCTCTCTCTCTCTCTCTCTCTCTCTCTCTCTGCCTCTTTCCCTCTCTCAAATAAAATAAAAATAAAAATAAAGATTTAAACATAATGCCCCAACTTTAAGACTACTAGAAGAAATATAGTGGAAACATTTATGACGTGGGTATGAGTCAGAATTTTATGAAATAAATCTCAGAAGTGCAGGTAACACAAGCAAAATGAACATTAGGCTCAGAAGCTGCTGCACAGGAACAAAACAGGAACCAGCCAAGTAAAGACACAGGCTACAGAATGGGAGAAAATATTTCCAAACTATTCTCTGGAGAAGGGGTTCCTATCCTGAAGGGGTAAGGAACTGTGACAACTCTAAAGCAAAAACAAAACAAAACAAAAATCTAATTTAAAGATGGTGTCAGACCTGAATAGTGTTTCTCATCAAAGGCTAACAGATTGCTCTTCACTAATCCTCACATTTCTTTTCAATAGCATCAGTCATTAAGGAAATGCAGATGAAAATCACAGTGAGTTATCACTTTGTACACACTAGGCTAGCGATAATTAAAAGGACACACTGTGGTACATGCAAGCAAATATGTAGAAAGGCTGGGGCACATACGTGGTTGTGAAAATGTAAAAGAGTGTAGCCATTTTGAAAACTGACTTGACTCTACCTCTGAATTGACTTTCCTCTTGTTCCATGTACTAAAAGGTACATGTACTAAATGGTACATGGGACTGTTTTTAGCCACAACTCTGGTATGACTAAGCAGGGTTAGCCTTAAGCATACTTCATAGATTCTATCTAATTTTCCTCATCCTTACCCTAAAACATGCTAATAATGAAAAATAAGGTTCTCACAAACTTATTTGAAGAATATTTGTTAGACATTGCCTGGGAGTCAGCCAATGACATCTTGTGCTCCTAGGGTATGCAGTCTTGGAGTCGCCAAGACTTTGGGGACCTTGGTCTCCCCATCAGTTAGAGGTCAGCCTGAGTTGCACAGTGAGTTCTAGGTAAGCCTGGGCTAGAGTGCGACCTTGCCTCAAGAACATGGAGCTAATTCATAATTTTCACCGGCCTTAGTATAGATGGTGGTAAATTGTATTACATGAGCA
The DNA here is from genome assembly GCA_036365145.1 of Orientallactaga sibirica. NCBI lineage: Eukaryota > Metazoa > Chordata > Mammalia > Rodentia > Dipodidae > Orientallactaga > Orientallactaga sibirica. The sequence continues at coordinate 1,743,831 of JAEOAD010000051.1, forward strand.
ACAATAATGAACAAGATTTACTGACCAACAGAGACTATAAGATGTCCCATGTAATAGGATAATCTGATTAGACTGTAGGTATCAGCTCAGTCAATAAGGCTATGCAATGATGGTTATTTCCATAATCAGTTTCTCAAGTATTACTAATAACCTATTTTTTCTCAAACCCTTATAGTCTTACATGCTTTGACGAGTGAACCGGGGTAACAAATGCTCGTCAGCTGAACATGTTGAACTTTGAAGCATGAGAACGAAGGCTCTATTTATAGACTCAGGATCTCGGATTTCAGTCTAGAGACCAGTTGAGCCATCTCTTTTGTGTTGCTGAGGGATTTGAAGAGACTATTTAAAGATTAGAGTCCGAGCTCATGAGTCCGTTTCTGACATGACTTAATATCCAAGACTCACTGTCTGGCATCAGTCAAGGGTGTTTCTTCATCTCACGAGTCATCCTTTTAACAGACCAGACGTTTTGTAGAAAGATTTTTCTTTTGGTTCTGAATCCTTAGCACACAATACAGTGCTTAGTCCAAAAACTATGCTGAGTACTACTTCTTAAAGGATATTCTAGGACTTATTAGTCATGATTCATTCTATGTATAAAAGCTTACCTTGTTTAGAGGAGGAACTAAAATGTCTATATCCAAACATTTCACTTTTCTGCCTTTAGCATTTTCAACTTTTGTTTACATATTGTCCAATTCCTATTAATTGTTACTATATTATTCTGGAGATAAGCTAATTATAAACTCTAAAGCTAATGATAGTTCTAAACCTAATTATAATTCTAAAATGCATTCTAAATTCTAAAGCTAATGATAAGTTTTTTTTAAATATTTTATTTCTTTACTTGTAAGGAGAAAGGGGGAGAGAGAAAGTAAGAGAGAGAGAGATATCAAAAGAATGGACACACAAGGGCCTCCAGCCACTGAAAACTCCAGACTCCAGATGCATGTACCATTTTGTGTATCTGGCTTTACGTAGGCACTAGGAAATCCAACCCAGGCTGTCAGGCTTTGTAAGCAAGAGCCTTTAATCACAGAGCTATCTCTCCATTCCATTTTACATAGTTTTTATAAATAGCAAACATTTAGAAAGAAAAATAATATTAATATTGGAAGAATCCTGAAGCATGTAATCTAATTCGACCAGTACTCTTCACTTTTGCCTGTCTTTCTTACATTAAGGATATAACAGCAACTAAGACATAAGCACTACTTCAGAAATTGTAATATCAATTATATTTCAAAGAAGCTATGATACTCTATGCATATTAAATAAATGGCATCATGTATGTATTGATGCAATACCTTATTTAAAAAAAAAACACACCGTTAAACATTCATTTCACGAATAAGAAACTGGGTCCCAGAGAGTTTCAATGACCTCACCAAGTTTTAGCAGAGCTGATATTTGAACACAGCAGTGGAATTAGAATTTGCATACACACACCACACTGTTCTGCCTCTCAGCTAAATGCAACTTCCGGCTTTTTTTTTTTTTAATAAAAACACTGTTTCATGAAATGGTTCATGTCTTTTTTTATAAATACAGCTCAAAACTATACATGAAAATTCATTTGCATATTTGATACTTCAGTGTGTCTGCGAACAGACCCGCAGACAGAAACAACATGAGGGAGATGAGTGTCTGGGCTTCTAGTTTCTGAGGGTTCCGCCAGTCATTGCAGGGAAGGGGTGGTGGACACAGCACTTAGGTCCTTGGTGGCGGGACCCCTCACTCACAGGTCACCAACCAGGAGGGCAGGCAGGAATGGACAGGAACTAGGCGTCACCTTTAAAGGCCCACCCTCAGAGATCTACTTTTGCCAGCTTGGCCCCACTTCCTAAAGGTTCCTCAGCCTTCAAAATAGCTTCTGGACCTGAAGCTGTACAAGAATTCCAAATATGAGCCTGCAAAGGTTATTTTAGATTGAAACAATCATAGCTGGTTATTGTATGATAAATCCATTTTTTAACTGTGAAAGACTGCATGAAGAAGCAAGTTAAAGATTCCTTTAGATTAGCATACAGGATCCCGCTGGGCCGTCCCACACTGGCTGTCTGCGGGTTGGGGTTGAAGAATCAAGAGAACGTGGCAGCAGCTGGGTCACCAGGCTGAAGGCCTTCGCAGGTCCAGTCTCGCCCTGAAGCCTGGAGGATTCCTGGAGCGCTGCTGGTCTTCAGCCCTGTTAGAAGGCTGAGTGACAATGTCTGCACAGGACGGCAGCGCTGCCAGGGTAGATGCCCGGACCAGCAAGCTGAGCAGGGAAAAGGCCTCGTGTCTGCTCGAGTTTCTTTACTTACACGCTGCAACGAGAAAGGCCTACTGCTCCTAGAGAAGGCCTCCCTCCCTCCCTCCATCACCCTCGCACGGGCATACACCTGTCTCCATTCCTAATCTGATCAGGGTGCCACGGTGACAATAGAATCTAGCCATCACAATGAGATTACTAAAACATTTGTCTTAGGCGACCGTGTGTATTTAGGAGTACGGGCGTCAGCTACGGCATTCCTGAGAATATGGTACTGAAGGAGACTCTGGGGAAAGCTTGCTTCTTTCATGGAGTCTCCGGAAATCAGAAGGCGCCACCCCCACTCCGGCCAGAATGAAAAGCATTCCTGATCCAGGTTCACCCACAAGGGCTTCAGCGCCCCCTGCTGCCTCCCCTCTCTAGCACGCTACCTAGGTGGGCTGGCCGCTGAGGTCAGCCCCCTGAATCTGCAAACAAGGCTGAATCTGAGGAAATAATGCATTTTCAATCCACTATAAAGGCTTGTCCGGCTGACCTGTCCTCTCTCTGCCCTGTGATCTCTGTCTGGGCACGTGCAAGTCGGCCTTTGCCCATGAGCACTGTATCCTGGTCTGGGTAGTTTTCTGCTTGCCTCTGCTTTATGCTTTGGGGAAATTTCTCACTTTAATCACATGTATGATTTTGCTCGGATCTCTGAGTCTACTACATGTGTATTTCCTATACACTCCAGATCTGCCACGTGGGTATTTCCTGTACACTCTGGACCTGCTACCTGTGTAATTTCTCTAAATTTAGGGTTACCATTCGTGTAACTCTTCACTTCACATTTCTCACTTGAACTGCCTGGTCTCTGCTTTGTACTTTCCCTCTACTATTTTTCCTTGAACCATCACCACTGACTCTCAACTTTCTTCCTCTGGGAAGCTCAGGGTGGACGGTGTGTATTTCACACGAGTGCAGGTCTCTTCTAAATCTCTTTACATAAGCTCCTAGGTCCTATTTTCTATGTGCTTATTGCTCAGCGCCTGCTTTTCCCTAAACCCCAATTTCTCTTAAATAAATCCCACAATTTATTATTTCTCCTTGAATGCATTCAGTGGTGCATCATTTATCCTTCTTGAGTGAGTTTTTATCAATTCTTTGGTTAAAAATAAGATGAGTACAAAATTGGGGTTCATAAATTTGGGAGACCCCTCCTGAACTCCCAAATCATGCATCAATTCCTTTCATACTTGAAGGGATAGAAAACAATGTGGAAAGAATAGAATTAGGATAGGTCTAGAAAAGGCTCTACTAATCGATAGACCGAGGACGGATGACAGCACTTCCTGTTTAAAACATGATATAAGGTTTCTACATGCTCAAGTCATAATAGAAAAGCACTGTTATCATAAATATGGGACTGTAACCGAAACCAAGTGAAAACGGTCAAATTGGATGAAGTAAAAGAAAGACTTCTGTTGTTGGGGAGATGGCTCAGAGGTTAAAGGTACTCGTCTGTAATGCCTGTGGCCTGGCTTCCCCAGTACCTCCATGTAAAGCCAAAGGCACAAAGGAAGGCATTCATCCGGTGTTGATTTGTAGTGTGAAGAGTTCCTAGATTGCTCATTCTCATACACTGTCTCTGTCTCTTTCTTTCACTCCTTGCAAATAAGTACATAAAATATTAAAGCCGACTTTGGAGTCAGAGAAGCAAGTCCACGTCCACGAGCGTTGTAGGTGGAGCAGCACATGCAGGCTTTGCCCAAGCGCAGCACAGGCATGCTCAATGCTCAGATTGTTATCTTGTCTTTGTTTCCTTTGCACGTGACCAACTTCAGAGGAAGATGTGGGCAGTGGGCAGCATGCATCCTTCTCTTCCCGTCCACGGTGTGCTGAATTCAGCATTGTCAGCCCACTTTGCATCCTGCTGCTGTTACTGGAAGCACACAGCATTAATATGCTAAGGCAAATAACTTAAGAACTTTCTGAAGTCTCCAATTATATTGGCATCATCCCCTTTTTACCACATGTGATTGAATTTATTCATGTCACAGAACAAGAGCTGTAGCAAAGAAGCTATTTGGAAATGGATTATAATGAAAGAGAATGCCAACGGCTTTAGCATCAGAAGCATTTCTAGACTCCTTCCTCTTTTCCAGTTAAACATACTTAAAAGTCAGAAGTGAAGACGAAGATTTTTCCCTAGGTTAATTCCAGCTATGGTCAGTAGCACATAGAAAGTACAGCTCACTTTCCAAGCCAAAAGTGTCTTAAAGGACTCCTACACTTACCTTTAAATTTTCAGCAGTAGCACAAATTTCCCTCTCATCTTTATCAATATTAACAGAAAAATATGAAGAAATATATGATCACCGTGATAGACTTCATTCCCAATTACAGTAACTTAAAGCTGAAGGATTAACTAATGCCCAAGATTATTTTAAAAATACATAGAAAAAAATACTTCACCTTAGCATAATCAGAAGAAACAGTTCTATCCGATTTAATAGAAAATTGCACTGATTACAACCTACTTATCGTCACAGTTAAAGTAATTACCAAAGCTGTTATTTGAACAGCAGATTCATTGCCCCTGTGACATCACAGGAAAGAAAAAGAAAAAGAAAAAAATAGATTGATTTTCTTGTAGATTTGTCCTAGTTTGGGGCTAATGAGCAGCTAAGCCTGTGCTGTAACATTTGTTCCTTGGGTTGCTGATGGCTTGATTTATGCATCACAGAGAAAGTAGGCTGCTCACTCCTCTGAACAAAGACTGATTTTCATACGAAAAGCTCTAGTGAACGCTCCCCAAGGCACCGGAGTCTTTCCCAGGGAAGTGTGTGTCTGGTTGTGCTGTTACCTCCAGGGCTACAGAGGAAGGATGATGGAGGTGGATGGTCTCTGCTTTCTTGGAGAGGGTGGGAGAAGTGGATTTTAAGCAATGTTAGCATCAAATGTGTGCCAGTCCATGCACTTGGGTTTCCAGCAATCAGAGATGCACCGGTTTTCATAGAGCAGTCTAATCTCGTGCCTCCCTCCCTCTTTCTTCACCGTCAACTTGGACACTCCTTGTTGTCTTTCGTTTCCCCTGGTACCGCTGATAGCATCAAATATTCAGAACTAAGCCCTGTTGAATGTAGCTCCAAGCAGCTCTGGCTGAGTGAGGTTATCAAGTATTAAAAGGGTAAAAGAGAATTCTTAGGTTTGGACTCTGTCTTTGCTTGTGAAATCTTTCTACCTCTGCTGTGTTTTTCTATAGAAAGTAATTATGTATCACTAAGGTACTAATCTCTTGGATAATTTTTAGAAAGAGAGAGCAAAAGATTTCAATGCAATAAAGATGTATCAAAATGCAGACCTGTGAATTATAATTGCGCAAAATGTCCTTCCACTGTGTGTATATTAAGAAGAAATGACAATCACCTCCAACAACTGAGGAGGACCTGCTTGTGTTTTCAGCAGGAGAAATTCATTACCATCCTCTATGACTGGCCCATCTAGTGGACCTGTCCCCTGATTCATACATGACTTTGCAAAGCCTGGCTGAACCAGTAGGTTCCTTTCAGAGCGCAGAGCAGCTGACAGGGGAAGTAAGAGAGAAAACTTCCTCAGCTGACAGGGGAAGTAAGAGAGAAAACTTCCTCAGCTGACAGGGAAAGTAAGAGAGAAAACTTCCTCAGCTGACAGGGAAAGTAAGAGAGAAACCTTCCTCAGCTCAGGGGCTGAGAAAACTTCCTCAGCTGACAGGGGAAGTAAGAGAGAAACCTTCCTCAGCTGACAGGGGAAGTAAGAGAGAAACCTTCCTCAGCTGACAGGGGAAGTAAGAGAGAAAACTTCCTCAGCTGACAGGGGAAGTAAGAGAGAAACCTTCCTCAGCTGACAGGGGAAGTAAGAGAGAAAACTTCCTCAGCTGACAGGGGAAGTAAGAGAGAAAACTTCCTCAGCTGACAGGGGAAGTAAGAGAGAAAACTTCCTTCCTCAGGATTGTCTAGGTCCTTCCTTCTTGAGAATGGTTCTTGAAGCGTGAGAAATACAGGTGACATGGGAGAAAATCAGAAACTACATTCTAGGGCTCAGAATTCATTCCAGAGTCCTCCCACTGACCCACGTCCCAGCAGGTAACCTGACATTTCACATCAAGACCAAGAGACAGCTGCTGGAGCTCTGGCTATGAAACAGCCAAGTAAGAAAAAGAAAAAGAAAAAGAAAAAGGTTAAAAAGTAAAGTTAAACATTGTTTTCGAAAACATTTAAGTTTTACCAGAAAAAAAAAGACAAACAAGTTAGTGTGCATATACAATAATTAAAACTTTCAGTTGTAAGATAAATTCTACATAGCTAATGTACACACAGCATGGATGATACAGGAATTTGGGGTTCCTATTACTCCAGCACAAGGTTTTCCTGGATTCTTATCCTGTGAATGCAAAGAATGAAGTCCACAGACTAGAGGATAATTTTCAGAACGATTTCATCGTAGCATAAAACTTTAGGAGGAGTGAGAAGCCCACCTGGAGACTCAGATCTGAGTGTTTTTTGTTTGTTTGTTTGTTTGTTTGTTTGTTTTTTTTTTTATGTGGAGTGGCTATATGAGGAAAACCAGATTAACATGTTTCTACATGACAAAGAGCAGATTTTACAGCTTTTCCAGTACTTTTAGGTAAGGATAATAGTTTCTCCTATCTAGGAAGGGTACAAGCTTAATCTAGAAATCTTTCCTGGAGGTATGACATCAGTTTCTGTAGTGGTATTTCATGCTTTTAGTCAAGGAAAAAAGCATTCACTTTTGGGTTTCTGTTACCATGACTGCCTAGTCAATTTCTGTCTACTATCATGGGGACTGTAGCTATTATTTCATTATTTACTTGAAACATATGGACAATGTCTTACAGGCCTCATTATATACATACACATATAAACACACACAAAGTAGTAATCATAGTGAATGGTCTATAAATTAACATGATTATGGTAGTCATTTCATACTATGGAGTCATCCAATCATTAGTGTGTGTTTTCAATGAATTTTAATTCTTACCATTATACCTCAATAAATCTGGTAGAGGAAAAGGTTAGTATTTCATATATATGTAGAGAAAGAGAGAGAGAGAGAAAGAGAGGAAGAGAGAGAAGCTATTTGAGTCCATATAATGTTTGCATTAAAAGGAGTACTAGACCTGTTAATTATGAGGGAAAACACGAAAAAATGCAATAATCAAAATTGTTTCTTGGTAAGCTGGGCATGGTGGTGCACGCCTTTAATCCCAGCACTCAAGAGGCAGAGGTAGGAGGATCGCTGTGAGTTCGAGGCCACCCTGAGACTACATAGTGAATTCCAGGTCAGCCTGAGTTAGAGTGAGACCCTACCCCCCAAAAAACAATGTTTCTTGGTGCAATCCTTGTCAAGTCAGGTACATCCCAGCCAGGTCCTTAGCATGTATATATACCAGAGTTCAATTTCAAAGGAAAAAGAGAACTCCATCGAACAATGTCTTTTATTTTAAAACACTAGTATAAAAATGCTACTGAAAACTCCCAGCATGTGCTAAGTATGTAGACATGCCTTAAACTCCAGCTAACACCTGTAATTCCAATAGGCTTACTTATGGTTCTTTCATAAGTATGTTTTATTTGCATTCAGGAAAGCAAAACTTATATACATAAAATATTGAGGAAAAGGTTAAAATATTGGAATGTTTGATAAAATTTCCCTTTGGAAGTAGACCAGTTTACTTCATACAGAGTGCTAAGACTACTTATCTGTGCAATGATCAAAGGTATTATAGCCCAAATCCCAAAAGTCCTTCTTGCCTCTGGTAGTGAGGTACAAGAGTAAATGAATAGAATTTCCACAAAGAAAATTGGAGAGTAAAATACTGATTTTGGCACAAATAAGAGCTTAATAAACTGTGTACGTACATTAGTGTCTGATTCAGGATTGACCTGCAGGGCGTGCCTTTCAGCAGCATTTCAGCAATCCATCATTAACACATACTTTGACCCCTTGAGTCCCTGTGAATGAAGCCCCAAACAGCTTTCAAGATTCCCAAGCAGACATCTCAACTTAATACAGAATTTCAACAGGTTGGATAGAAAACTGGTGTCCTATTTTTTTAGTTGTTTTTAATAACTATGAAATTAAGCATATTGCTTTATTTACAGACTGTATCTCTGTTAAGAGAGAAGAAGCTGATGCTGGGGCTGACAGGAAATGGGAAAGAGAAATCCCTTCTGGTTTTATAGTGACAAATTGTTTTTGTATTTCCTAAGGGTGGTATGCATTTTTATATAAACAAGTTAGGTAATTCTAGGGTGAGATATAACAAACATAAACATGTAAAAATTAGTAAAAAATTAATGTCATTTAGACAGCAAACTTGCTTTCCTCCCCTTCTTGTTTTACCCCATCGATCAACAGGAGAAGAAAGCTCAGATTGGAATCAAATTGTTCACCTGGTGTAAACAGAAGGTTGCTCGTTTTTCTTGACTCCCAATCAATTTCAGAGAGAAGCCATCTTTAGATCTCCAAATGTCAGTCTTCATCACGTTTGGGTGTTTCTTAATACTCTTAAGAATCAATTACAAGAATTATTTTTTAAAAAAATTATGCTATAGTTTTCTAATACAAAGGTAGATGACAGTCTCAGAGAAAAATACTGATAGACAAAAATGATATGACCAATTCAAATCATAAGAAGCTCTAGAGACCATCGCTTAATTATCAGTTCTCCTCATTTGAAAACCCTTTCTGACCTAGCCAGAAGTGAAGTCTGTCTAACATGGCTTACGTCAGGATAAACATTAACATTTGACTGATTCCTTTTAACATTTTCAGGGTTGAGTTTTCCACTGTCTCACCTTGCTCTTGGCGTGAAATCCAAGCTAGGATGTGTAAACCTCGGCCATGTTCCTCCTACAGAAGGCCGCCCGCCCCACTGGGTTCTCCCTTAGTTTATTGGCTCAATGTGTAACCAGAACCAAATGTTTCTCTTTTAATAACATTTTTTATTACTTTACTTGCAAGCAGAGAGAGAGAGAAGAGAGAGAGAGAGAGATAGAGACAGAGAGGGAATGGGCACAACGTAGTCTCCAGCCACTGCAAATGAACTCCAGAGGCATGTGCCACCTTGTACGTATGGCTTTAATGTGGGTACTGGAGAATCAAACCTGGGTCCTTTGGCTTTGCAGGCAAGTACCTTAACTGCTACGCCATCTCTCCAGGCCCCAAAGTCAAATGTTTTATAACAGCTGGACAACCTCTCTGCTGTCTTATCACTTTGTTCCCTTCAGTTACTATTGTCATTTCCCCATACACTTTGATCTTTGTCAGATTCACCTATCTCACCTACACAGTCCTAACCTTAAACCCATCTAATCTCTTAGCCTTGAATTCTGCTCCTGCCAACACGTGATTGTACCAATGGGCTCCAGACTCCCACTTAGGAGTGGCCTGTAGCCCTTACTGCCAATCATTTTCCCCTGCCATCACTTACAGAGACAAGGTGGTCCCATGAACTGGCAATGCTCAGGTGACTATCGCTGCTCAGCAACACTCAGATCTGCACCCCACTCTCCATTCCTGGCAGCTCTCCTGTCCCTATCTCATGGAAGCATTTCAACTTGATGGGGATTTCCCTCTGTGACTTCCAAAAAGTCTGTTTGCCTCTTTTTGGATAATCGTTTATAAGTCTCTAGTTTCCCTTAAGAATTTTTTTATCAGCATCTTCCCCATTTCCTGTCTTTTTTTTTTTTTTTCTCCTGTAACCTGTTCATCCTATCTGCCTTCCACAGACTTAGAACTTTCTGCCTTACTTGTGTTAAATTTTTCTGGTGATGTTTACCTCTGTTCATCTCATACTGCTTCACAAACCCTCTAGTCCATAACACTAGTTGATATCTTTATAATATTTGGCACAGATAATCACTTCATTTTTCCTGAAATTTTCTCCTTTCTTCCATCCATGACCACTTTCAAGATCCTCTCTTATTCCAGACCTTTCCATTTCAGTCTTATTCTCTGAATCTCATTTCTTATTCATCTTGGAAATGCCTGTGATCTCAGGGGAAAATGATGGAGTGGAGTCAGGATACAGAGGCAGACAGGATGAGGCAAAATCCAGTTCTATGATCTCCATATTCCGTAATGTGGGGAAACACAAGATTCTCATCCCAGCTCTACCACTTACTTGATGACTGTTTCTTGGAAAGTAGTTTAGCTTCACTGAGGTCTGGCTTTCATATCTTCTATCAAGGGTAATAATACCTTCTAGATGGGCTGTTGTGAGGAATGGCTTTGATAATGAACACAAAGTGACAAGTGGAAGTGTCTATCAATTGTAGCTTTCAATAATTGGCATATGTGATTCCTTTATTGGTTTAATGTTTCTTCAAATACCTTTTTGCATGAGACAAAACAATGAGGCAGAGCGTCATGTAGAGATCATTACATGAGGGGAAAGAGAAGAATTCTGGCTGCAAACCAACTGAACAATTTAACAATTAGCTGAGCTAGAACTTTGTAGCCTGACTCCTCATTAATTTTAAGAACTTTCAGATTTTTGAGAGTTGTATTGATGTAAGTCCCTCATCAATGCTCTGAATTACCCTTCAAGGAAAGTACACCACATTATCCCTTTCCCTTTAAAGTTGCATTTGAACCGTAAAGAAAAAAATATGTTTCTCATCTAGTTTGTAACCAAAAGACCCCCATTTAAAGCTCTTGATAAATGTTTTTCTTTTTTTTAACATGGAGGTATAGATATGCAAACATGCCGTATGCAAATGCAAACATATATGAAAATAAAATACATTAATTATGAAATAAGTGGTAAGATATTATATCAAAGGAGAATCCATATATATATATATATACATATATATATATATATATATATATGTCTCAAATAATATGGAAATTAATATGAAAATAGATATAAAACTGCTAAATTTCCGATACCACCTAGTAATAACTCATCAAGTTCTACCACAATCTCAAATTCTATGGACAATTATTTTTGGATCAATGTCAGCTCTCTGTAATTTATAGCTGTAAAATGATTCAATGAATGGGGGGAAGTGTAGGGCTAAAAGAACATAATCACTGTTTTGTCTATTTCAAAGGTTTCCACATCTCATCCTGACAATTTAACTCTAAATGCTAAGAACATCCCGAAAGGTACATTCTAGCAGACGGAATAACTACACACAGCCTGCAATGTGTTTAGCACCTTCAAATTACATATGACCGTCACATCCTGAGGGTACATAACTCCTAATTTCATTTTATTTTGCTTGCACATGTGTAATGTGGTGCTTGTGAGGTGGATGCACATGTATGTGTTCATGTAGCGTCCCATGTGGCAGGGTGCATGGGTGAATCTGGGGTCCCACCCCACCGGTCTTCTACCTACTGCTGTATGAGCTGCAGTCTCTTACGCATCCCTGAGCTTGCTGGTTTCGTTCATGCCTTTATTTTTAATCACAAGCTCCAGGAATTCTCAGGTCTCAGCTCCCCTACTGCCCTGGGGTTACAGATGTGTGTGGCCACCCCCAAGTGTTTATGTGAGTCCTCGGGGTAGAACTCTCATGCTTGCACAGGAAGTGCTCGTAACGGGCAGCCACTCTCCAGTCCGCACTCTTCATATCTGCACCTATAGCCTGTAATTAAGCCAATGTGTCTCGGTTTCATTATACCTAATAGGACATGTGGGAGAATGTGTAGTTGTCTCCTCCACTCCTGGAAGAAGAAGGGTGTCTCAGGACACTGAGGAATCTCGTGACACTGCCAAGGCTCACCAGGTCCCTCCAATGTGGTGTAAGACCAAAATGATTACTGGAAGAGAGGAGACTTTTTTTTTTTTTTTTTACTGGAACTGTAGGTTTTGCAAGGGACTCAGCTTTCATGAGTTTTCACCCATGTTGGGGTGAGTTTTTCCACAACTCAGCTGCTTGAGTCATGCTTGCTATGCTGATTAACCTTCACCTGCGCTCCTGCAAGAAACCCCAGTGCACTCAGCGGCTCACCAGGCTCAACCGGGAAGAAGTTGTTTCTTGGATCTGCCGTGCTGGCTCTATTTGGAGTGAATAAAAATAGACAGACTCCTCAAGAAACATAACACATGCCAGTGTTGTTGTTAAGTTTTTCAATCCCATAATTTTAGAGTGGATGGCAGAACTTCCAGGACTGGGTAAAATCAGATTCATTTACCAGATGATGTAATTGAACAGTGCACACTGTGACTGGCATCTCCCTAACCTACTCTCCCTTCTGGGCTAAATAATCGAGCTAGCGTCAGCTCTCCCTGGAAGAACAAGGCTAACACAGTACGCGGAGCATGAGGGAGGGTTGCCATCTCCATCCTGTCGATTCCAGAAGCAGCTCACAGTGGAACCACTGTCAGGCCCCATTGCTGTGACCCTGATGCTGAGTGTGACCTCAAGGCACAAGCCCCACAATTCATCTGAGAACGAGGAAGGTGATGTCAGCTTTGGCTCTGTGCTTAAGTACAACAACGCTTGTGCCTACTGAATTATCTGAAGACGGACCACAGCCCTTGGCGATAAACACACATTCCGTTCAGTAGAAGGAAACCACAACCTCTTTCATCACCTGAAGAGGGGGAAGCAATGTTTTTTTAAGTCAGGGGAAATTTAGAAAAAAAGAAACTGTAAACATAGCATAAGACATGACTGTTCCAGTCAGCCAATATTCTCAGAACTGCTGGCAAGGCTCATTTGGATCTGTTTGACAAAACTACATCTCTTGTCGCTGGCACCTTTCATTCTGAACATTGGCTGCTATGCCAGTCTTTATAGCATTTTACTACTTTCATTTTTAGTAATAATGAGGACAAGAACAAGATCTTAGTTCTAAAAAATATTTAGGTTGGGTTTTCTCAAAATGCCTATAGATGGGGCTGGAGAGATGGCTTAGTGGTTAAGCGCTTGCCTATGAAGCCTAAGGACCCTAGTTTGAGGCTCCATTCCCCAGTACCCACAAAAGCCAGATGCACAAGGTGGCACATGCATCTGGAGTTTGTTTGCAGAGGCTGAAGGCCTTGGTGTGCCCATTCTATCTCTGTTTCTCTCTCTGACTCTTTGTCTGTCTGTTGCTAATAAAATAATAAAATAAAAATAAATTTTTGAAAAAAAACCGCCTATAGAACTACTAACCCGAGAAAAGAGATTCTATTCCGTATGTATGTAGGTCCATGCATGCTTATGTTTGTAAACATGGGTGTGTACACACCACAATGGATGTGCATGCAGGGGCAGAAGATACATCACATATTGATTGGTGTTTGCCTTCTACTTTGAGGCAGAGTTTTTGTTCACCACTGTGCACACCATTCTAGATGACTCGCAAGCTTCCAGGTCTTTCTCCTGTCTCTGCCTCCCTTTTTGCCCTAAGTGCACTGGGACTACAGTTGGTAGCACTACAGCATCGGCTTTATGTGTGCTCTGGGGTTCTGCCAACAGGTACCCACACTTTAAATGGCAAGTGCTTTATCCACTAAGCTATCTGCCAGGTCCTCCGTTCTCCCCCCAAGAAAAAAGAACTTGCTTGCTTTATCAGCCCTGAATAAAAATAGCACTCCTGGGGCTGGGAAGATGGCTCTGTAACTAAAATACTTTCCTGTTGAGTTTGATTGTAAATACCTGTATAAAATTCCGGGCGTGATGGCACTTGCCTGTAATTCCAGTGTGGGGAGGTGGAGACGGGAGAATCCCCGAGGCTCACTGGGCAGCTATGATAGACTAGGCCAAGGGGAGTCCCTGTCTCAGAGGAGTTGAATGTTGTTCCTGAGGCTGACACACACTTGTCCCCTGGCCTTACACACACACACACACACACACACACAAACATACATGTATACTTGCACATATGTGAACCCATACACACACACATAAAAACAGCAGTGACTAAACAGAATTATTAGCATTTACCTTATACATAATTTCAATTCCTATAGGCTCTTTTAAGGGAGTAACTGTCATTATTCTACTTACAATTATTATATGTTAATTTTAAAGTTGAACTAGCGTATAAAAGTTCTTCATTAGAGAAGACTCTGAGGTAAACACAAGAGAATTCAATACTGGAGATCTCAACTTGGGGAAGTTGATGCACATTTGAATATCTTTAAGGCAATCCTTTCTGTTTTAATTAAAAACATCTTATTAGTTTTCTGAAAGTACAAGTTCCCTTTATCTATATTTTTGCTTTCTGAAATCAACCAAAGTTCAAAAATATTAAGTGGCAAATTCCATAAATAAATAATTCATAATTTTTAAGTTGAATACCATTGTGAACAGCTTGATGAAATCCCGTTTGCCTGGGGTATCCACTCTGAATGTTACCAGCCAATTGGTCAATTATCAGGTCAACTGTGATGGGGTCACAGGACTGTGTTCAAGTAAAGCTTATTTTACTTAATAAAATCCCCAAGGAACAAGAGTGGTGATGAAGATAATTTGGCTGTGCTAAGGAGAAGTCATGAAGTGCTTCCATTAGGTAAAACAGTGAGTGCTCCTTAGCAAAGGGAGGGAAAGAAAGCATGCTGAGATTGGCAGATATAGTGGTCAGGTCCACACAGCTAGGATGAAGCTCCAGGCCAGACACATTTATGGGAAGAATGAGATTTCTTTCAGGCTTACAGATCCGGGGGGAAGTTCCATAACGCCAGAAGAAGCTGGCTCCCTTTCACAGGTCCTCACAGAGAGAAACACCACCAGCTAAACCACTAGAGTTAAAAATCAAATCAAAACAAAACAAAACAAAAAACTGCCAGCCAAACCAACAGCAAACCACAGGGACCCAGGCAGAACTCACCCTACATACCTTAGACTGGAATTCAGATCCACCCCTAGTAACATCTTAGGATTGGGCCCCAGGACCCTCCCCAATGATACCTCCTCCAGCCAGGCAGCCAGAGGGACATTCAAATTACCACAGCAGGTAATACAAATACCAATAAGAAGAGAGCATTAATACTACATGTGGGCTCAGCACTATCCAATGTTTCAAGAAGAAATTCAGCATCTTAGAATATACGCTTCAATGATAAAGGACATTGGGGGGATTCTAGTGTACTATCACCATTGTGTATATATGTTCATGATAGACTAGTGTGGAAGCTTCCGTGTTCTGTTCATCACAGAACTGCCTCACAGCTTATACTCAACTTCAGTGCAGTGATCTCAAAGACAACTTTGGCACCTTTCTCACTAATGCTTACAATTCATAATACATAACATATGCTGAATGCTCAGTACTCTCCAGGCACTAAGTTGAGTTTTATGTACATTATTTCTAACCCTTAAAACAGTTTCATGTAGTATCATTATTACTATCAATATGTCACCTATTGTTCTTCATTCCTTTTCATGGATAAATTAAAGATTAGAGAGTTTAAAACTTGACCAAAGTCATGGAGGCTTCAGGATCCATAGTAACCATGATTTTTCTTCTGTTTGCTCTACAATGGCCTCAAAACTCAATAGTTCAAGAAATGAGATTCGGAGGCACGCAAAGAAACGACACTTTGAAATGATTAAATGATGTAGCAGTGCTTCCTAAACAATTCATACTTCTCTTTATGGTTTCATTGTGTACACTGCAGTGGCAGAGAGAGTAAATAGACAAAGGGAGAGGAGAGAGAGAGAGACAGAGAGACAAAGTGAGAGGAGAGAGAGAGTGGAGGGAGGAGGGACAGAGATAGAGCTGTGCCTGGGAATTGAACACTGGACCAAATGCTACCTAGCTGACTGGGCTGCTTTTTATTTTTATCTCTTTAGGTTAAAAAGTACAGTAAAATTTGCACTCAAAATACCTTTTCCAAGCCATCTTTGTGTTACTCTCTATTCCTCAAACTAAGCTAAAATTTTAAATAACCCCATCATTTTGATCTTTACTTACATTACTTATATTACAAGTCGCTGTGCCACTCTTCTGGCCTTGTTCAACAGGAACACGGTTATCCCACCACGTGATCAGTGATCAGCAGGGAGGCTCCCGGGAATACGTGATGTAAAGATACTAGCTTTTGTTGAAGATCAGTCTATCCACCTGTGATTCCACTTCTGGATTCTCCTATTTTCTCCATATGTTTTATTTTTATTTTTTATTTTTTGGAGAGAGACACAGAGACAGACAGACAGAGAGAGAGGGTGAGGGAGACAGATAGAGATGGGCGTGTCAGCAGCCTCTCAGCTGCTGTGAACGAAATCCAGATGTGTGCGCCCCCTTGTGGACAAGTGCGGCATTGCGCCCTTGCATCACTTTGCATCTGGCTAAACGTGGGACCTGGAGATTGGAACCCCATTCTTAGGTTTAGCAGGCAGGCGCCTTAACCGCTAAGCCATCTCTCCAGCCCATTTCTCCATATGTTTTATGTTCATAACTACACAGTGTCTGTGCTTAGCCTGGAAACCAGGTCCTGTAAGTACAGCAACTTCTTGTGAAGTAGTCACTGAATTTGCATTTCCATTTGAGATTTAGAATCCGCTGGTCAGTTTTCCTACAGGTCCTGTTAATATTTTGATTGGAATTACATTGGCTGTACTGATAACTTGGATAGAGCTTACAGGTTAGCAATGTTGATGAGTCAAACATCTTTAAATGTCTTTAGGGTTTTCCTTAAGTTTTATTAGCAATAAAATTTTTCAATCTGTAGGTATTTGCCTAACTTATTCCTAAGTATTTTTATATGTGATGCTATTTTAAATGACATTGCTTTTTAAATTTTAACTTTCAAAAACTCTTAATGCTTACATCGAACATCACACATCTGATTTTCCTGTCATTATATGTAACTCCTAATTAACTGAAGAGTTTTGTAAAAAGTTTCAAGATGCCGAATGTCAGGCTTTCTATTTCCAATTAACTCATAAAAGCCTTCTCCATTTCAGAAGAGTCCCAGCCCTTCTGCTGAGCGACATGCAGCAACTTTGCAAAAGGTACTGAGCAAGAAACCAAATGACCTTACTTACTCAAATGGAGAGGTAGCTGTAAGGAAAGGTTTGTTTTTAAACAACTTGGGGCGGGCAGATCTAGCAATAACACCTGGACATGGAACTTCTTTAAAAGACAAAACAAGAAATTTTGATTCAGCTTTCTGGGAAGCATGCTGAACAAAGCCCTCTAGAGGATGTGTTTACTGACCTAGACTGTGTCATCTGATGGAGACTGGAGTGTTATGCAGGGGCTGTTTTCCAGAGCGCTGGATGGTGATTGGTTCTCTAATGGGATTGATGTAACGAGCACAGTTAATTGAATCAATTCCTTCCACAGAGCAGTGTTTGCACACCCTCATTTTTCCAGTGAGCTGAGGAGAGACATTTTCTCTCCTCTTGCGTGTCTATATTTAGCATTATTTCTTCAGTAATGCAGCAGAAATTTAGTGGCGGAATGAATTAACAAACAAACAAATGAACAAACAAAAAATCCACTGCTGATTTTGGCAATAGCTATAAAGCTATTTGTGAAAAGTTTAGAAAGTAATTTATTTCCAAAATAAAGATGAGTGTGGCCTTTTCTTTTTCGGATTCTTAATTGTTTTCTATTTCTTTCATTTTCACATGTTCATAAATACATAACATATCTTGATCTTATTTCTCCCAATTAACCCCTCTTATCCCTGTTTGCCCCACTAATCCCCCTCTTCTTCCTCACTGATTCCAGTCTTGTTTCATGCTCCTTTATTATTTTTGTTTGTTTATTTTTGACCCACCGAGGTGCGTTATGGCTGCTTGCATGATCATGGGTGGTAGATTATGTACTGTGGACTGGGCAACTTTTCAGCAGCTACACCACTGACGAACCTGACCCCTCCCTCAGAAACTGTTAATCCACGTTAGCTACTCTGGGAGGTGTTGGGTTTTATGAGCTCTTTCTCCATGGAAGATCTAAAGAATTAGCATTATTTTTAAAAGATGAGGCTGGAGAGAGTGGTTAAGGTGCTTGCCTGCAAAGCCTAATGAACAGGGCTTGACTCCCCAGTATCCATGTAAAGCCAGATGCACAAAGTGGCACATGCATCTGAAGCTTTTTTTTTTTTTTTGCAGTAGCAAGAGACCCTGCATATTCTCTCCCCCCCTCTCTCTCTCATTCAAAAACAAACAAATAAAAATGTTTATAAATGATGGCCACTATGTTTTCTATAAATACATTTTATAATGGCCCTGGGTAATGTAAGGAGAAGGAAATGTGTGGATAAACTGCTTGGGTTCTGAGAGTAAGGGAAGCCTAAAGACTTCATCTAGTTAATATGAGAGAACCCGGGCAGCACAAAACTCTTGGCAGGAATATTTATCTATTCCTTGTTTCCTTAGACATGGACCCAGGTTTGATTCCCCAGCACCCATGGAAAGACAGATGCACAAGGTGGTGCATGTGTCTGGAGTTTGTTTGCAGTGGTTAGTGGCCCTGGCATACCCATCCCCCCCCTTCCTCTTTGTCTTACTCTCTCTCTCTTTCAGATAATAATATAATAAAATAACTTATTAAATCCTAACTTTATTCTGAAGTAGAAAAATAAGCCAGCTTTGATAAGTATAAAATGTTGGAAATTGGAGAGATATATTTTTAAATTATATCAATTACACATTTTCATTTACTTTTGTAGTGTGCTAAGATTATACACTTTCATGAATATATGTAGTTGCATATCTTTAATTTAAAACAGCAGGTGCAAAGAAAAAAATTGGCCACTTTTACCTACCACCTGCTTACCTTTCCCTTCACAAAAACAAAAAGACAAGAAACTCATGGACTCTTCAGATCTTGTGCGCGATGCTATCTCAACCTAATGTGCTTCTCACTCATCTTGAATTCGACACCTCCTGCCAAACACACACTGCAATGGAGGTTTTCACTGGGACTGAGATCTTCACAAACAAGGGGAAGGAAGCGGGGTAGGACAGAGGGAAGAGACATCAGTTAGCTGAAACCCTGAGGAGTGGGTTGACCCTCAGTGACATACACTGAGTGGAAATGGCTGGGCTTTCCTCCCTTTGTTGTGACTGGCCATCACATGGACCCTGCTTGGGAAAGATGTGTTTGGGGACAAGTTGGCAAAATGTGTCAAACTCTTGGCATGGCCACAGCTATGGATGGCAGCTACAGTAATCCCCTGTCCCCAAAACGTTTGCGACTTAAAAACAGACAGGGGGACTTGTCATCAAACATTCTGCCATTCAGCTGGACTTACCACGGATGAGCCCAGGGTTTCTCAGAAGCTGCGGGGCTCACACTCCTACACTGTCATGTTGTGACTTCATGGCACTGATTGGGGCCTGGCTTCAGAGCTGCCCAGTGAATCCCTGGCATTACCTGATACCAGATTTATTGGAATTCCCCAGCTCCAAATGCCAGTGTCAGACTTGTTGAGATTTCTTCACTGAGACAAGAAACGCTGGTTAATTAGCCAGATTGCTGCGGGGCTGCTTCACCTCCTTGGAGCTTGTCAGCAGGCTTCAGAAGTTTTGGATTGAGACACTTTTATTTGAAATGTGGCAGCTATTATGATGAGAAGTGAACAATGAAATATTAGCATTATGACCCACTTTAGAGGAATCACAAGTCCATCTGGTTTCTAATGAGATATCCCTAATAACAGTGAATCCT
This sequence comes from Orientallactaga sibirica, assembly GCA_036365145.1. Taxonomy (NCBI): domain Eukaryota; kingdom Metazoa; phylum Chordata; class Mammalia; order Rodentia; family Dipodidae; genus Orientallactaga; species Orientallactaga sibirica. The sequence continues at coordinate 1,763,692 of JAEOAD010000051.1, forward strand.
TTTCATGAAAGCAGCTTGCATAGTGTCACATGCCAAAGCTTGAGTAAGAAAATTCTGCAATGTTAGTAATTCAAATACCGCTGTAATTCTGTGAAAACTAAGTATATATTTATATTTTATAATTAGTTATAAATAGTCATATAGTCATATTTAAAAGGTATAAAATTCAATTCAATTATCTATTAAATGATTTTAGGCCAAAAGAAAAAAAATTAATGGGTCTAATAATGCCAAAAGCTAAGAAGAATACTTGATGGAACGGAAGGCAGGTGTCACGTGAAACAAGCAAATTCAAACTATAGAATAGAGAAAATATGAACATCACAGTTAAGAAGCTACAGTGAGTCAACTATTACTAACTAGTAACCAAGTTACAAACATAAGAAAAAGATAATAGCAAGTTCTCTCTATATAAAGAAAGAACGTAAGAATCAATAAAATAAAATAAATTTAAAATTCATTAAAAATAATTAATTAAAATAATTAAAAATTAAAAATAAATAAAAACTTTAGAGGAATAATGAATAAATTGGAGACACAGGCACACAGGCCTATGTTCTTGGGGATGTGCACATGTGTGGGAAATGAGTGTGCCAACTGTGCAGGACACAGGCAGGAAAGGACCGGTGGGTCAGGAGTCTCTTGCAGACTTGCATAGATTAATTTCTTTATCAGATTAGTGGGTTATATGGATGGATGTTGTACTATTTCTTGCCTGTTCTTTCATATAATTTAATTTTATAATTTAAAAATATTCCCGGGGACTATGTTCCTTTACAAGTTGAAATACTACAGGCCACACTATTTGAGTCAACAGGTGACAAGTTCATTATTCTGTTTTTATTTTCATTTTTTCTGGCCATGCACAGACAAAGCTTACATGTACTGGGTGATCAAAGCATACCAACAGAGACCATCTCAGATGCTTTGATTCCTTGAATAATATCTCTACTTCATAGGACACAGTGGCTTCAGTTCTTTTCAATAAAAAAAAAAATTAGAATCTAAGTTTCTCTTTATTTGGCAGCTGGCAAAATAGCTCAGACTATCATTTTTGTTTCAAGGGAATCAAATGGGAAGCTGAGCAGGCCGGCATAGGGATAGTTTAGCCATCCAGTACACTGTCTATCGTGAGCAGGACACACATGCTTCTGAACAATGCACCGAGAAACCTTTGGGAACCTGGCACTTTCACCTGCACCCAACGGCATGTCCACCCACTCCCCACAAGGGACTAGTTTCTCCTCCTCTTAACCACCACTATTTGTGAGAAGTGCCTATCCCAATACGTTCTTAAATAGATCCAGGATCAGCACATCAGGAGTCCATCAAACCTAAACGGGTTTTGGGTGCATGCTCAGTAAGGCAAATTCTGTCCTCTGAGTAAACTTTTAGAGGGAAATCCTTATTTTCCATGTCATGCCTAAGGATAACTGGGCATACATATGATTAAAGTCAGATGTATCATGGGAAGGAAAATGCACAGTAGAGAAAATGTTATATAACCCAAACCTATCAGTCAAAGCAGAGGACCACCCAAGTGACGCTGCTAGCAACCACACCATCCTCCCTTAAATATTCTATGTAGATAAGCCTCGGGCCACTTCTGTTGCCCTTGAATTCTGTCCAAATAGTGGATCTACTAATAGTGGGTCTATTAAATATAGGCTAAAACTGTAAGCAACGGCACAACCACTCAGTAAAGTCTGTCCCTAGAATCTAATGGTAAAAGTCTGTACTGCCATTAAGAAGTCCTGAGGGAAACTTAAAAATACTGAAAAGCATCAAATGCCATCAATATAAACCTTTCCATTTTATTTCATTTTATTGATGTTTGTTTGTTTAATAGCATATGAGCCCACTCATATAAGAATCACTCATATAAGAAAACTCTAGTTTTTTCACTATATAAAAATAAGTGCTACTATGACCGATTATTTATCAGTGGAATTTAAACAATAATTGCCAATGTTGGTTTAAAACAAGTTTGATGTAAAATAAAAGTTTACCCTCTGATAGTTTTGTGATCTGACTTTGATACACAGCTCTGGCGGGAGAACTTTGGTTAGTGTATGACTGCCCCCGCGGTGCTGAGTTCCTGCCCCGTGCGATTCAGCCTCACCTCTCTCTACTTCGTGCCGTCCTGCACTCACTCTGCACTGTTGGCAAGTTCTCAAACACAGATGCTCTTGTGGAATGCAGGCCTCAGTCTTCACCCTACTTTCAGCATTTCCGTCTTCCGGCATTACTCTCCAGTGGCTGTCTCTATTTAGGTATTAGACTCCAAAGATAGAAGTGGTGGCTAATGTTTACTAAGAACTTGCTTGCCAGAGTTTATGCTAAGCCTTTCGTGTAAATGGATTTAATTAATCTCTACATTAAGACCCTGAGGTGGTTACTGACACGATCTCCATCTCATAGATGAAGAAACTGATTTGTAATTAGATTAAATAACATTCTGGTGTCACTGAGCCAGTCAGAAGCAGAGCCAGAATTTGAACTGCAGCAGGTCGTCATTGGAACAACAGACAGTAATCACATCACCAAAAGTCATCTACGTGCGTGGGTGTATGTGCGTGTGCATGTACGTATGCGCGTGTGTGTGTTTCCAGGGTATATAGAACAGTGGTTTGATATGCTCCATTTCTCTGCACAGTCTTTCCATTTGCATATGATGAAATTAGACACACACATCCCACTGCTAAATTCAGAGCTGGGAGCCCTCTCGGGAGTGTTTGGCACCAGGCCCAATGATCAGCTCACTGAATCATCACTACTTAAAAAGCATTTTATTTATTTATTTGCAAGATGAAAGAGAGACAGAAAGAGAGAAGGAAGGGGTGTGCCAGGGTCTCCTGCCTCTGTAAAAGCACTCCAGATGCATGCACCACTTTGTACATTTGGCTTTACGTGGGTTCTGGTGAATTGAACCCTGGATCTTAGGCTTTGTAGGCAAGTGCCTTAACCACTAAGCCATCTGTCCAGCCTCATTATCACTACTTTTAAAACATGACCATTTTTAGGTGTGCCTTCAAAGGCTCATTTCTAAGTGAGGCACTGGCTCATGTCAAGCAAGTGGAGGATAATTTAAGAAGCATTTTTTATTTCATTTTAACTGTTATATAAAATAAAACAATGTTGTATACAATTTAAGGGATTCCATGTGATGCTTCGAGACTTGTATAGATTGTGAGATATCTAAATCATGTCCAGCATAAACATATGCATCTCTTCAAATGTGTTTTTTATTTCTATATGGTGAAAATATTTTAGGAAACCTTTTACTAAAAACAAATCAGTTTCTTCTAGTTTTGTGATATAGCTATGTACTGCATGTTTGTTATTTATGGAATCTTACTGGGCAAAATCACACCAGAGCTTTTTATTGTTAACTGTAATGTATTCCCATTCATTGACCTCCCATCCCTCCCTCCAATCTCTTTCAAGCATTCAAGGTCATTTCATTTATGTAGTTCTAAATGAGGGAACATTAGAATCACAGATGGATGTATGGGTGTTATTCACATCACTAAACAGATATAAGTTTTTTTTTTTTTTAAAGAATACACACTAGAATTAAAAGAAAAAAACTAAAAAATAAAAAGAAGGAAAAGAAGTCCACATGAGACCCTCAGTTGACACTCTGGCCATGATGCTTGTCTGGTTCTGTAGGGCACAGCTGATTCTCCACAGGTATTTTCAATCCAAGACCCAACTGCCCTCTCCAACAGTCTGGTTACACCAAATTTTTTTGAACATTAACTGTGCCAAGCATTGTTATAAGAAATTTCAGTGAATTGGCTATTTTTTTAATTCCCCCAAAAGTTTATGTGATAAACACAATTAGCATCATGCCCTTCAAACATGTGAGGATCCTTGGCGAAGTTAAGTAACCAGTCTGAGATTAAATAGCTGATTCGGCTCCGGAGTCAGTATTCTTTCCTGTAGGGGCAAGATCATGTTAAAGCTTGCTCTGTGTCATGGCCTTTAATTATATTATTGCTAATCCTCACCATGACGCCGGCATTACAAAGTGGGAATGCTTATCCTCACATCACAGACTGGGAAGGAAATTCAGCAGCATTAAGTCATTTGCTCAAACTCACACAGCAACTAAATGTTTAAGTCAAGACGGACACCAAGGTCCATCTTAGTTGGAAAATTGTGCTATTTCCATTTTATAAGAGGCCTCCACTTGAATCAAATAAATCATGGGAAAAATACAAAACTAGTGATAAATGTTCACACTGGCTAAGTCTGTTTACATGTTATGTCAAGTGCAAAGAAAGATGTCACTGAACACAAATTGTCTTTATATAATGATGGGTGCTGAGCAGTCTGTTTATTTCCTAAATTATGTGGGTTTGCATATTTCTTATGGAGAAGAGAGGATGACCATGGTATTGAAAAACTAAAATTCTGCTTTGGGAGATTGACACAAATATGGCAAAGTCACAAAGTCCAGCCTGTGTGTCCCACTATTGCCCCCAGTAGCCCAAAACCTGACCCAACACTTCTGCGATCCTAGATCTGAGCCAGCCTTCAAGATGCTTCAATGACTCCTGATGATAAATGAAAATCCAGAGTGACTGAGCATCAGACCCCGCACTGCTCAGCAATGGCTGCTAATCACACATCTGAATTCAGTAAACAATAACACAGAACAGGATGGAATGTGGGCACTACTAGCTAAGCAGCCAGATCTCACTGCCAGTGCAGTTAGAAGCCTAACCAAGGTGGTCCACTATACTTTAAAGAGAAAGAAAAATGATGCATTGGCACAATTTCATTGGTTTTTAACAAAATGCATCCCTTTGATATAGAATAAATAATCATGAGTATGTATGCAGAGAGGGACATATGACAGCTCTATACTTTCTGACCAAGTTCTCTTTATTAAGTAGAAACTTTGTGTGGACGAATGGTGTGTTGGCACCATGCTCCCTTCCCTGTCCGCATTCTGCTGAGGACGCTCCTCACAGGGATTGCTGCTACTCCCTGCGGGGTCATTGGCTGTGAGCCATGAACGTTGCAGTCAGTCAGTCACTGTGGAGAAGCAATGCCTCCAGATACTCCTTCCCACCTGTAGCTCTTACACCCTTTCCCCCTTGTCCTCAGTGTTCCCTGAGCCTTGGGGTGTGAGTGATGTGTCCATGTTCGTGTTAAAGCCCTCAGTGACTTCGGGATTTCTCCTTTGCTATGCTGTGGAAGTCCTCGTAGTCTAGTGCCCCCACCCTGCCCCAGGTTGTCAGGTTTGCTGTGAGAGCTGCCCTCCTGCTTCATCCACCACTTCCTCGGTGGTTTCTCCTGAACACTAGCCGACGTGCAGGAGGGCTCATCTCGTGCCTGGAGTCAGCTGTCTTCTCTTGTCAAGTTGATCGATTTTGTTTCTCTCCAGTTTTCACTACCTTCTATAAAAGCAAAAGGGTTCTCCAAAGGAGAGTGAGAGCAGCAAGAGCAGCAGAGGGTGAAGGAAACTAGCACGGTTAATTGGGAGAGATCTTGATGGGCGTGGCCTCTCTTTTGGCCAAAGACCAGTGGAAGCTTCTCCCTGGAGTCTATAACTGCAGTTCCATAGGATCTGACTTGGTTCACAGTACCAGCTATGAGTCCTTCTCACTTCTACCCAGGGAATACCCACCATTTTCTTACAAAGAAAAAGCATCATTTCAGAAATTATATGCACAAAGCATGACTAGCAGGTATAAAAACTACCCTAGAATCGGACTTAAATTAAGCATTTAATTAAAATAGAGTTAAAGAGCTAGCAATTAAGTGCATAGCTTTGATAAAAAAAAATACAATTATTGTAGCCTAGAGAGGTAGCTTCCTACCATAATGGGCCCTAATCATGAACCAAAGTAAAACTTGCCTCTCGTAAGTTGGTTCTGTCCTGCAGCTAGCCATGGCAAAGGAAAAGTATCCAGTATACCTTGGACATGACAGTATTTATGTTAAAGAAAAGCCCGAGTGAGAACACTAACAAAATCACCACTGCCTTTTTGTAAGAAAGCTCTCTCTTCAAACTACTGTAATTGGAGTTTTAATTAAATATGCCATTGAAATAATACCCCTTTTAGGGGCCCAGGAGGAATAGCTCAGTGGCAGAGCCTTGAGTTCAATTCCCTGTTCTGCAAAAGGGGAAGAGGGAGAGAGGAAGAGAGGGAAGGAGGCCTTCTTCCACCACCGTCTACTCTGACTCCGCGGGAGGGGAGCTGGATGAAATTATCTTCACAGGAGTCTTTGGAGTTATGGCCATCTATAATTTAGGAAAGATGTCTTTCTGATAGTTCTTTTTATACTTTTATTTTCTCCCCCAAAGTATAATTTCTCCAATGTTTTACTCTTCCTTATAATTTGTTCTCTTGGTTGCTGCCTAACCCTCAACTTCTACACTCAGCAGAATTGGAGGGAACTTTTCAGTTCTCTTGTTCTAACTTGAGTTAAAATGTACTTTTTTATTCTTAACAAAATAAGTAAGTGGTTAACAAAAGATGAACATTGGGTCTTATTGGTTCTGTCCCTAAAACCACAGGAAATGGGACTTGCTTCAAACACAAATTTGGTCAACCTTTGCATCATTTCTCAACCCTTTCAGTCATCCCAAATGCTTTTTTTTTTTTTAATGTAGTCTAACAATTTTCTGGAGTAATCAATGCAATATGATGTCCACCAAGGACATACTCATAATGGCTTTGAGGATTCCATGACTTTCTGGAAAGCTGGGGATTGTAGCTTGTATTTTAGTGGTCCTGTACCTGAGAGGCAATGAAAAGAAGCCACTGTCATCACCAAGAGGCGATTTTGAGGAAATCAGTCACCTAACCCACACTCTCTATAACTCCCAGTTTTGTTCTCAGAGTTCTTATTATTGCCTGTAGAATCCTTTATAAATACGAGCTGAAATTACTTTCATGTTTTATCCTATTTGTTATATGATTTTTACCAGTTTTTATGACGTTTTCATTTCTAGGTTATTTTCACAGTAGTTGGAAGATCGACTACTATTACTGCATACAGTTCCTCTGACAACGGATGTACAGTACACAGATAGATGTTCATTCCAAGGGAGAGATGTCGTAGTGAGACATGGCAATTCTTTTCACAGACAGGGTCCAGCAGAGGCAAGAGTCCTGCTCGACCTGCTCTCCAAGGAGGTAAATTAAACCTATAAGGTAAAATGGTGTGTTTGATCCAAAAAGTGTATTTTTCTTTTTTAAGTATTTTTATTTATTTGAGGGAAAGAGAGAATGAGAATGGGGGAGCCAGGCCTTCTAGCCACTGCAAACAAACTCCAGACTCATGTGCCACCTTGTGCATCTGGCTTATGTGGTTCCTGGGGACTCGAACCTGGGTCCTTTGGCTTTGCAGGCATGCGTCTTAACCACTAAGCTATCTCTCCATCCCATGAATTTTCTAACAATTGGGTTCATTCAGTATGTATGGAGAACAGGAGGTCATGTGAGTTCTCAGGCACAGGAAGTATAACGGCTAAGGGAGGTGTGTAATCTGACTGAATCTGAAACCCCTCCCAGTTCTGAGACTCGGTGGCTTCAGCATGGGAGAGGGACTGCCTGTAACGTATACGTGCACACACTCTGCACAGATGACAGGAGATCCACGGTGTGGGTTTCTCGGGTCTTGAGTAGGGTTTTCTGGGCTGCTTTTCCAATCTGGTTCTGTCTTGATTGATGCCCATGGACTGGACAGGTGATTGGAAATGGCGGGGATTTAAAAGGCTTGTAAAGGCCTTTGAAAAGGCAATGATGTCGCAATGACTGGGAGTGCTGGGTTCTAGTTTGGCCACAAGTACATGATGGATTTGTCACTTTTCCTGTGTAGGATTTTGATCAGGTACAACAAAGTAAACCCTGCAGGCTCCTCCTGCTAGATATTCTAGATAGAAACACTGTCCGTGATGTAGGCTAAAGCAACAACTGTGATGACACTCAGACTGACAAAGTGTGAAACTTGACTTTTTAAATATGTTTATGTATTTATGTAAGAGAGGGAGAAAGAGGCAGACACAGAGAGAGTGAGTATGAGCATGCCAGGGCCTCCAGCCACTGCAAAGGAACTCCAGACACATACGTCACCTTGTGCATCTGGCTTTATATGAGTACTGGAGCAACTGGAGCATTCAATCTGGCCTGTCAGACTTTGCAAGCAAGCACCTTTAACCACTGAGCCCTCTGCCCAGCCGGGAAGGATTGATTTTTAATCCATCGCGTCCCCTTCTGCTAACAAGAGATTACTGCTTTTCTTCTTTGGCCTCAGGAAAACATTTAAGTGAGCAAGCAGGCAAAACAAAGGCATTTCTAGGTTATTAACATCTTTTAGGGTTAACTATCACCTTTGTCCTAATAGCAGGAGAGGATTTCAAACACTGAGTCACTTAGCAACTGTAAATTCAGCATCTGTCTAGTTCCAAACACTGGAGTGTCAGGTGCTGGGGATAAAACAGTAGACCACACATGCTGAAGATCTTTGCTTGAGGCCTCACTGTCTGATAGAAAAGGAAAATTCAGTAGGTAGTAAGTACCAAGCTTAGCATCAGGTCAACTACGATTTGAGACTCAATAGAAGAGAGACAGTGTTTTGAAAATGTATGCAAGTTGTTCAAAACACAAAATGGATGCTGAGATGTGTTTGCCTCCCAAATGTTTGGCAGAAGGCTGAGCACATTTCAACATGAACTGCTGGAGTTCTCTGCCAACAATCGGTGCATCTGCGTGGTGCAAAAAGAGCATGGTTAGCCGTTGCAACTTGTTAAAGAAACACATCCCTGGCTGTGAGGGTAATCCCCTTTGAACATGATAAGGCACGAACATGTTCACAGCAGCAACGCTGCTCAGCTCAGCTCCATTCAGACACAGCCTAGAGCCCCACAGCCAGCCAGCTTGTGTGGTTTTGTACACGACTCACTGCTGCCTGTCGTAATTGCTGTGAGCTTCAGAGCTCAGTTTGGAGGCTCCTGTAGACAGACATATGTGTCAGTGCTCGCTGCGCCTGTCCCTGCCCCACTCCGCTTTCTGCTCCTTCTGAGGCTTTGGACCTTCTAGATAACGCTGAAAGACACACTTATTTGAAGATTGCATCTTGGAACTGGCTTGTTCTGTCCACTGGACGGGACTTGGGCAGTGAATTGACTCATTGTTTTCAGAGGAGAGCAACGTTGGGATGTGTGGGTGTGTCACTGAAAGACTGGGTTCCTCAGAGCCAGCTTTGATGGGGTGCCGGTCCTCCAAAATAGAGTGGTTCTGTAATCCCATTCAACAAGGCTGTTAAAAATGCAAAAACAAAGCAAGCATTCCACATGTCCAAAAGGTCACTTGTAAAATGTCCCCATGAAATTCACATTAATCTAGATTTGATTTTTTTTTTTTTTTTTAATTTGGGCACCAGTATTCTCAGCCATGTACTTAAGTATTAGGAATCTCATTTTTTTAATCTTATATATTGCCTTTATCATAACTCAGCCCAGGCTGCTCTGACTGCCTGTGCTGATGCATGCACAACTCTTTATACCAGCCTTGTTTCAAAATTATTTAAACTGCCAAGTTTGCAGTAAGAAGGTGGCACATGCCTTTAATTCCAGCACTTGGGAAGCAGAGGTAGGAGGATCACTGTGAGTTCAAGGCCACCCTGAGATTACATAGTGTGCATTCCAGGTCAGCCTGGGCTAGAGTGAGACCCCATCTCAAAAAAAAATAAAAATAAAAATAAATAAATAAATAAATAAATAAATAAATAAATAAAACTCAAAATTTAAAAAAGACCACACTGACAACGAACTCAAAGTGGGCTTGGTTGCAAATGGGAACACTATAGCACTTAAAATTTTATTCAGCTTGCTAAAATTGACAGTTATATGAAGAGAACTCCAGGCAGTGCCTGAAGCTGTGTCTTAAGTCCCTCAGACCCCAATTAGAAGGCCTGTTCTGCAGTTGCTAAAGCAGGCTGCAAATACTCTTGGCATAGAGCCTGAATGAGGACGGCACAGCAGGGCTGAAGCAGCAAGTTCGTAAGCTGATGCCCTAGCAGAGCAGCCCAGAGGCTAACCCAACGCCGCCCCACAGTTTTCTCTGGCTTTACTTGCAAATATGCTCTCCACAAACTCAGCCCACTACAGTGCTCTGTCAGGAGCCTCATCAAGTTATCCTTAAAGTGGTCTCTTTTGTAAGAGCTTGCATTCCTTTATCCACCACAGGATTTTCATGCCATGCAAGTAAATGGAGCGGACAGGCTTTTTTGAGGAAGTTGCTGTACTCTGTGTATTTTTGCCCACCTGTTCTGCTCTCAACCCATCTCTTGACTTTATTTCAACATCAGTGCCCTCTGGACCCTGACCTCCACCCCAGACTCTTTTGTTTACTTATTTTCAAGGTGAACTAAAGGACATACACCCAGTGTGACAAGGGAGGAAAGGAGAGACAGAAAGAGAGAGAGAGAATGGGCTCACCAGGGCCTCATGCCATTACAAACAAACTCCAGATGTGTGTACCATTTTGTGCATCTGGCTTTATGTGGGTACTGGAGAATTTAACCTGTGATGATGGTTTTTGTAAACAAGTACCATTAACCACTGAAAAAAATTCCCAGCTCTATTCATTTATTTATTTTTAATTTTTATCTTTTTAGGTATTTTAAAAAACATTTGTTTGAATTGATTCCAGTCCCTCCCTTCTCTCTCCAAATCCCCACTCCCATCTTCTCACCTCTCCCAATCCACCCTCCCTGCCAGGTGAGAGGACACGTGAACATCACTTATGTATTGATGAGTAGGAGGGATCAGGGAAGGGTGAGAGGACACGTGAACACCACGTGTGTATAGATGAGTAGGAGGATCAGGGAAGGGTGAGAGGACATGTGAACACCATGTATGCATAGATGAGTAGGAGGATCAGGGAAGGGTGAGAGGACACGTGAACACCACATATGTATTGATGAGTAGGAAGATCAGGGAAGGGTGAGAGGACATGTGAACACCATGTATGCATAGATGAGTAGGAGGATCAGGGAAGGGTGAGAGGACATGTGAACACCATGTGTGTATAGATGAGTAGGAGGATCAGGGAAGGGTAAGAGGACACGTGAACACCATGTATGCATAGATGAGTAGGAGGATCAGGGAAGGGTGAGAGGACATGTGAACACCACATATGTATAGATGAGTAGGAGGATCAGGGAAGGGTGAGAGGACACGTGAACATCACGTATGTATAGATGAGTAGGAGGGATCAGGGAAGGGTGAGAGGACATGTGAACACCACGTATGTATTGATGAGTAGGAGGATCAGGGAAGGGTGAGAGGACACGTGATCATCACGTATGTATTGATGAGTAGGAGGATCAGGGAAGGGTGAGAGGACATGTGAACACCACGTATGTATTGATGAGTAGGAGGATCAGGGAAGGGTGAGAGGACATGTGAACACCATGTATGTATTGATGAGTAGGAAGGATCAGGGAAGGGTGAGAGGACACGTGAACATCACGTATGTATTGATGAGTAGGAGGATCAGGGAAGGGTGAGAGGACATGTGAACACCACGTATGTATAGATGAGTAGGAGGATCAGGGAAGGGTGAGAGGACAGGATCATCAGGGTAATGATGAGAGGAGGATCAGGGAAGGGTGAGAGGACACGTGAACACCACGTATGTATAGATGAGTAGGAGGATCAGGGAAGGGTGAGAGGACACGTGAACACCACGTATGTATTGATGAGTAGGAGGATCAGGGAAGGGTGAGAGGACATGTGAACACCATGTATGTATTGATGAGTAGGAAGGATCAGGGAAGGGTGAGAGGACACGTGAACATCACGTATGTATTGATGAGTAGGAGGATCAAGGAAGGGTGAGAGGACACGTGAACACCACGTATGTATAGATGAGTAGGAAGGATCAGGGAAGGGTGAGAGGACACATGAACACCACGTATGTATAGATGAGTAGGAAGGATCAGGGAAGGGGATCATGAAGGAGTAGGAGGATCAGGGAAGGGTGAGAGGAGGACAGAGGACACGTGAACACCACGTATGTATTGAGGAGGTAGGAGGATCACGTGGGAAGGGTGAGAGGAGGACACGTGAGAGGACATGAACACGTATGTATAGATGAGTAGGAGGATCAGGAAGGGTGAGAGGACACGTGAACACCACGTATGTATTGATGTAGGAGGATCAGGGATGAGTAGGAAGGATCAGGGAAGGGTGAGAGGACACGTGAACACCACGTATGATGAGTATGAGAGGACAGATGAGTAGGAAGGAGGACACGTGAACACCACGTATGTATAGATGAGTAGGAAGGATCAGGGAAGGGTGGTGAGAGGACACGTGAACACCACGTATGTATAGATGAGTAGGAGGATCAGGGAAGGAGGACACGTGAACATCACGTATGTATAGATGAAGGAGGTGGGAGGGTGAGAGGACACGTGAACACCACGTATGTATAGATGAGTAGGAAGGATCAGGGAAGGGTGAGAGGACACGTGAACACCACGTATGTATAGATGAGTAGGAGGATCAGGGAAGGGTGAGAGGACACGTGAACACCACGTATGTATAGATGAGTAGGAGGATCAGGGAAGGGTGAGAGGACACGTGAACACCACGTATGTATTGATGAGTAGGAGGATCAGGAGTAGGAGGACATCAGGAAGGGTGATGAGTAGGGAGGACAGGGTGAACACCACGTGAACACCACGTATGTATAGATGAGTAGGGAGGATCAGGGAAGGGTGAGAGGACACATGAACACCACATATGTATAGATGAGTAGGAGGATCAGGGAAGGGTGAGAGGACACGTGTATGAACACCACGTATGTAGAGATGAGTAGGAGGATCAGGGAAGGGTGAGAGGACACGTGAACACCACGTATGTATAGATGAGTAGGAGGATCAGGGGAAGGGTGAGGGAACACCAGTATGTATAGATGAGAGGAGGATCAGGAGGATCAGGGAAGGGTGAGAGGACATGTGAACACCACGTATGTATTGATGAGTAGGAGGATCAGGGAAGGGTGAGAGGACATCAGGGAAGGGTGAACACCACGTATGTATAGATGAGTAGGAAGGATCAGGGAAGGGTGAGAGGACACATGAACACCACGTATGTATAGATGAGTAGGAGGATCAGGGAAGGGTGAGAGGACACGTGAACACCACGTATGTATAGATGAGTAGGAGGATCAGGGAAGGGTGAGAGGACACGTGAACACCACGTAGATGTAGGAAGGATCAGGGAATGAGAGGATGATGTATAGGAGGATCAGGGAAGGGTGAGAGGACACGTGAACACCACGTATGTATAGATGAGTAGGAGGATCAGGGAAGGGTGAGAGGACACGTGAACACCACGTATGTATTGATGAGTAGGAGGATCAGGGAAGGGTGAGAGGACACGTGAACACCACGTATGTATAGATGAGTAGGAGGATCAGGGAAGGGTGAGAGGACACGTGAACACCACGTATGTATAGATGAGTAGGAGGATCAGGGAAGGGTGAGAGGACACGTGAACACCACATGTATATGATGAGTAGGAGGATCAGGGAACACGTATGTATAGATGAGTAGGAGGATCAGGGAAGGGTGAGAGGACACGTGAACACCACGTATGTATAGATGAGTAGGAGGATCAGGGAAGGGTGAGGAGGAACACCACATATGTATAGATGAGTAGGAGGATCAGGGAAGGGTGAGAGGACATGTGAACATCACATATGTATAGATGAGTAGGAGGATCAGGGAAGGGTGAGAGGGTGACACACGTATGTATTGATGAGAACACACCACGTATGTATATGATGATAGGAGGATCAGGAAGGATCAGAGGAAGGGTGATGAGAGGACAGGGTGAGAGGACACGTGAACACCACGTATGTATAGATGAGTAGGAGGATCAGGAAGAGAGTATTGATGAGGAGGATCAGGGGAAGGGTGAGAGGACGTGAACACCATGTATGTATTGATGAGGAGGAGGATCAGGGAAGGGTGAGAGGACACGTGAACACCATGTATGTATTGATGAGTAGGAGGATCAGGGGAAGGGTGAGAGGACATATGTATTGATGAGTAGGAGGATCAGGGAAGGGTGAGAGGACACGTGAACACCACGTATGTATTGATGAGTAGGAGGATCAGGGAAGGGTGAGAGGACACGTGAACACCACGTATGTATTGATGAGTAGGAGGATCAGGAATGAACACCACGTATGTATTGATGAGTAGGAGGATCAGGGAAGGGTGAGAGGACACGTGAACACCACGTATGTATTGATGAGTAGGAGGATCAGGGAAGGGTGAGAGGACATGTGAACACCACGTATGTATTGATGAGTAGGGGAGGATCAGTAGGAGGAAGGGGGTGAGAGGACACGTGAACACCACGTATGTATTGATGAGTAGGAGGATCAGGGAAGGGTGAGAGGACATGTGAACACCACGTATGTATTGATGAGTAGGAGGATCAGGGAAGGGTGAGAGGACAGAACACCACGTATGTATTGATGAGTAGGAGGATCAGGGAAGGGTGAGAGGACAGTGAACACCACGTATGTATTGATGAGTAGGAGGATCAGGGAAGGGTGAGAGGACATGTGAACACCACGTATGTATGATGAGTAGGAGGATCAGGGAAGGGTGAGAGGATCAGGAGGGGGAAGGGTGAGAGGACACGTGAACACCACGTATGTATGATGAGTAGGAGGAGAGGGTGAGAGGAGTAGGAGAGGACATCAGGAAGGGTGAGAGGACACGTGAACACCACGTATGTATAGATGAGTAGGAGGATCAGGGAAGGGTGAGAGGACACGTGAACACCACGTATGTATAGATGAGTAGGAAGGATCAGGGAAGGGTGAGAGGACACGTGGATGGATGAGTAGGAGGGGAAGGGTGAGAGGACACGTGAACACCACGTATGTATAGATGAGTAGGAGGATCAGGGAAGGGTGAGAGGACACGTGAACACCACGTATGTATAGATGAGTAGGAGGATCAGGGAAGGGTGAGAGGACACGTGAACACCACGTATGTATTGATGAGTAGGAGGATCAGGGAAGGGTGAGAGGACACGTGAACACCACGTATGTATAGATGAGTAGGAGGATCAGGGAAGGGTGAGAGGACACGTGAACACCACGTATGTATAGATGAGTAGGAGGATCAGGGAAGGGTGAGAGGACACGTGAACACCACGTATGTATTGATGAGTAGGAGGATCAGGGACAGGGTGAGAGGAGGACGTGAACACCACGTAGGAGGATCAGGGGAAGGGTGAACACCACGTATGTATAGATGAGTAGGAGGATCAGGGAAGGGTGAGAGGACACGTGAACACCACGTATGTATAGATGAGTAGGAGGATCATATGTATTGATGAGGAGGAAGGATCAGGGGAAGGGTGAGAGGACACGTGAACACCATAGATGAGTAGGAGGATCAGGGAAGGGTGAGAGGACACGTGAACACCACGTATGTATAGATGAGTAGGAGGATCAGGGGAAGGGTGAGAGGACACGTGAACACCATGTATGTATAGATGAGTAGGAGGATCAGGGAAGGGTGAGAGGACACGTGAACACCACGTATGTATTGATGAGTAGGAGGATCAGGGAAGGGTGAGAGGACATGTGAACACCACGTATGTATAGATGAGAGGATCAGGGAAGGGTGAGAGGAAGATGAGTAGGGTGAGAGGATTGATGAACACCACGTATGTATAGATGATAGGAAGGATCAGGGAAGGGTGAGAGGACACATGAACACCACGTATGTATAGATGAGTAGGAAGGATCAGGGAAGGGTAGATGAGTAGGAGGATCAGGAAGGGTGGAGGACACGTGAACACCACATATGTATTGATGAGTAGGAGGATCAGGAAGGGTGAGAGGACACGTGAACACCACGTATGTATAGATGAGTAGGAGGATCAGGGAAGGGTGAGAGGAGGACACGTAGGAGGATCACACGTGAACACCACGTATGTATAGATGAGTAGGAGGATCAGGGAAGGGTGAGAGGACACGTGAACACCACGTATGTATTGATGAGTAGGAGGATCAGGGGAGGGTGAGAGGACACGTGAACACCACGTATGTATTGATGAGTAGGAGGATCAGGGGAAGGGTGAGAGGACACGTGAACACCACGTATGTATAGATGAGTAGGAGGATCAGGGAAGGGTGAGAGGACACGGACGTATGTATAGATGAGTAGGAGGATCAGGGAAGGGTGAGAGGACACGTGAACACCACGTATGTATTGATGAGTAGGAGGATCAGGGAAGGGTGAGAGGACACGTGAACACGTATGTATAGATGAGTAGGAGGATCAGGGAAGGGTATGTGAACACCACATATGTATTGATTGAGGGTGATAGATGAGTAGGAGGATCAGGGAAGGGTGAGAGGATGAGTAGGAGGACCAGGGAAGGGTGAGAGGACACGTGTATGTATTGATGAGTAGGAGGATCAGGGAAGGGTGAGAGGACACGTGAACACCACGTATGTATTGATGAGTAGGAGGATGGGTGAGGAGGACAGGGAAGGAGGATGTATTGATGAGTAGGAGGATCAGGGAAGGGTGAGAGGACACGTGAACACCACGTATGTATGATGATAGGAGGTCAGGAGGTGAGAGGACACGTGAACACCATGTATGTATTGATGAGTAGGAGGAAGTATGGTGAGAGAGGACAGGGTGAGAGGACACCATGTATGTATTGATGAGTGAGGACAGGATGAGGGTAGGAGGATCAGGAAAGAGGTGAACAGAGGACATGTGAGGACAGGGTGAACACCACGTATGTATAGATGAGTAGGAGGATCAGGGAAGGGTGAGAGGACATGTGAACACCACGTATGTATTGATGAGTAGGAGGATCAGGGAAGGGTGAGAGGACATGTGAACACCACGTATGTGTAGATGAGTAGGAAGGATCAGGGAAGGGTGAGAGGACATGTGAACACTACGTATGTATAGATGAGTAGGAGGATCAGGGAAGGGTGAGAGGTCATGTTGACACCCAGAACTGAGCATCAAAGGCATGACGGTCATTTTCAGAAAGTTTTATTACCTGATTTCTCAGCAGCCCTGGGCCATTTTGACCTCTCTGTCCTCTTTAAACTCCCTTCTTCCATGGTTTCTTTGTATTTTGTTTTTAAATTTTATTTATTTATTTGAGAGTAAGAGAGGGGAAGGGACAGATAGAGAGAGAGAGAAAGAATGAGCAGACCAGGGCTTCTAGCCACTGCATATGAACTCCAGACGCATGCGCCACCTTGTGCATCTGGCTTATGTAGGTCCTGGGGGATTGAACCAAGGTCCTTTGGCTTTGCAGGCAAATGCCTTAACTGCTAAGCCATCTCTCCAGCCCCCCAGGGTTTCTTTCTGTGGTGAGCTGCTCTTCTAACATATTATCTCGTCTTCAGCAAGATCACCATCATGTTCCCTTGCATTCAGTTTTCTAGCCTCTTCCCAGGGCATCACATGTGTTCTCAGAGCTTGGTTTCCACAAGAGCTTTATACTGGGCCCCAAGCCCACTCACTTAGTGTCTCTGCAACTAACCAACACATACATATCCCGCTGATGGCTCCAGCTGACTGAGGCCCTGGGAGCCCCTCTTCCCATCGCACCCCAGGCGGTTTCCTTTCTCTTCCGCCCTCTAGGTCCTTATAGGGGACTTCATCTCTGTTTTCTCTCCGTGTTTTTCCAAATCATACCCACCCAGAGGTCTTGGGAAGTTTACTTTCAGAATGAATCTTCAATCTGTTCTTTATGCCTCACCACCGGATTCCAGTAAATATGGGGATTTCCATACTTACTTTGGGCTCCAAAAGTATAATTCATTTTCTGGTCTGACTGATTATTTTTATTATTTATTTGAGAGAAAGGAAAGGAAGGGTGTGTGTGTGTGTGTTTGTGTGGAGGGAGAGAGAGAGAGAAAGAGAGAGAGTGAGTGAGAGAGAGAGAATAGGCATGTCAGGACCTTCAGCCAATGCAAATGATCTCCAGAAGCATGTGCCACCTGTGCACCTGGCTTACGTGGGTCCTGGGGAAATTGAACTCGAGTCTTTGGGTTTTACACTAAGCACCTTAACTGCTAAGACATCGCTCCAGCCCCTGATTATTTTGATCAACATCTAGTTTAACTAAGCAAGTGACTCCTACTAAACTAACATTAGGGTTGACCCTAAAACCCTAAGCAAGCCCTGAAGGCCCAGTGCTGGCCTCTCTCCAGCATCACTTCAGGCCACAAGTAGACGTTAGCTGCAATGATTCTATGAGTTTCTCTGAGCCTGATGACAGTTTTAAAGCTTCTCACATACTGTTCTTATTTCTGTGTGCAGAGATTCACTTTTTCAGGTCCTGTGAAACACAAGCTAAATTGCATAACTCTTACTACTATCAAGCTCATGTGTCCCTCTATCCTAACAGTCAGTACATGTTATTCTAATAGCTTCCTAATCAACTGGTTTCTGACAATACACTATAAATTCTGTAAGGCCAGGGTCTAATTTATCACAATCTCTCTGAGTAACTGGGGCCATAGAGCCTCCACAAATATGACTGAAGAAATAAATTAATGAATTATATATTTATTTCCACATAAAATAGTATAAATTACAAACCCTTTAAAATGCTTTACACAATTCTGTTAAGAAATAAAGTAGCTGGGCATGGTGGCGCATGCCTTTAATGCCAGCATTCGGGAGGCAAAGGTAGGAGGATCGCTATGAGTTCAAGGCCACCCTGAGATTACAGAGTGAATTCCAGGTCAGCCTGGGCTAGAGTGAGACCCTACCTTGAAAAACTGAAAAATGAAAAACCAAAAAAGAAAGAAAGAAAGAAAGTATATCTTGCAACTAAAAGAAAATCCTGCCATGGTGACATTTGTGTGGTAGCTGATGACTGGAGGAGAATAATGAAGTCTGTCTGTCAGTCTCTCCAGACAGATGCCGTCCTGAGGCTGAGGACATCTCATTCAGTGGTTAAAGGCAGTTCTTTATGAAGCCTGCCAAGCCCAGGCCCATTCTTTCACTGGGCACAGGTGAGGAGATGCTGCTGTACAGGTCAGAAACTGAAGTACAGTGGTATCTGAAGGAAGGCCAGCATGTGGAGCTATGGCAGAATGAGGGTGCAAGGGTCACAGACAGAGGTAACCCTTCCGTCTGCCACCCATGGTCTCTTCTCAGCCCAGCACTGCTCTAGAGAGAAGCAAGGGTAGACTTTTGGGAGAGAAACAGCTCTGCCTATGAGTTTGAACTTCAACACTTTGACTGAGTAGTTGCATTGGCCAGAATGAGACTACTTTACGCAAGGAGAGTTATCCACAAAGAATGAATCGTGTTATTATTACAGGACAGAAGTCCTGACTTGTGAGTAACTGAGTTCCATGTGGGAGAAGCCCAAGAACATAAAATGACTCACAGCCACTACGACCACAGTGCAGAAGTAGAGAAGAACTCAAATGCTTACTCTTCCTGGGTTCAATAATGATGAGAAGTCCTGGAATCTGAATTTCCAGGTGACTCTCGGTCACTGTATGAGTGACAGAAACAGCTTAGGGGAGGGAGGCTTTATTATGGATCACAGTTTGGAAGAGTGCAGATCACCATGGTGGGGATGGCATGTTAGCTGTGACAGGTGGAAGAACTGGGCCCATCCCAGCAGCAGGGAAGAGTAGTTGCTTGTTACATGGCGCCAACCAGGAAGCACAGAACTACACCCCCAGGTCCCTACTTCCCCCAGCTAGGTTCACTTCCTAGAAGTTCCACAGCCGCTCAAAACACCACCACCAACCGTGGGACAAATGTTCAAACACTAGAGCCTAGTGTGAATAGTTCACGTTCAAATTGTATCACGAACCTTCTCAAGCATGGGAAATGTTAGTTTCTTCAGTGAAGTGTCATATTTCCAAATCACAAATCGGCTAAGTTATGAGTAAGAGCAATCTAGGGTGACAAGGAAGCTATCAGCAAGCCCTAAAGGAAAAAGAGCAAGTGACTCCCTCGTCCCATATATAAAGCACGTTTCCAGCACATGCACTGTCCCCTTCTACTTCCTGTATCTTTCAGTCTTCGTCTTTCCTATTTCACTCTGAGGAAATGAATAAAAACTAAAACAAAACTGTTGAGAGTGTTCATTCTTTGGTAATTTGTTTCAGACTCAAGTGAGTAGTATTTAAAAATACTGACCAGGTATGTAAGTCAGCTGCCGAGAAAATATCAATAGTGCATAAAACGTGACTTGAGTAATGGTTTATCTTGCCTACACGGAACTGACTCAAGTACCTTTTGTGAGTATTTAACATTAACATAACTAGAACTATTTGTAATACAATAATAGAAGCTTATATTGACAAATATCTATTAGGAAAAGTAAATTCAGGTAGAAAATAAAATGTTTACACCTGGCACTGGAACAAAATTTCTCATTAAGATAATTTTACCCAGGGTTAATTTGGAGTTTTTCTTCCCTATGTACCCTCTCCTGTATGTGCTAGAATTTCCATAGCAACCTGTATCACTATAGGTAATTTCCATAGCAACCTATAGTAGAGTTCCCAAGAAACTACTTCATTCATACAAATGCTTAATTAAAATTAAATGCAACTCTGATCATTCCATCCAGGAATAAGGACCGAGGACATAGGTCAGTGTCGAGTTCTTGCCTAATGTGTGCAAGGCCCTGGATTAGATTTCCAACACCACAAGAAAACAAAAAAATCCCCCATGGCAAAGCTCTAAGAAATAAGCCAGAATGCTCTTTCCTTCAGGAATGATGCTTTGATACTCACAAGGGGAATCCTGCTCATGAACGCGCTCTGTTCCATCTAAGGCATGTGCCAGAACCTGTTTAGCAAACACTTATTATTTGACCTTGCCATTGTTTAAAAAAAAATCTCACCTATGCCCCCTCTGCTGACTTTTCATGCATTTGCTTCAAAGGAAATTGAAATTTGGATTCTCCTTGAGAGACCTTCAATGGCACAATTTCAAAGGGAGAATACTGCATTGCCAATGTTATTCTGGGTCTGTAACTTGAGGAAATTCTTTAAAAGAGCAAATGAGATAGCTGTGTGACATGGGGCTCGATCGTGTTGTCCTAGCACTCAGGAGATCAAGGCAAGTGGGCTGTGAGTTCAAGACCAGCCTGGGCAACATAAAGAACTTGACTCAAAATAATAAACAAAGAAATGGGTGAAAAATTTCCTGCCAACAAAATTGCTATAGAAATTTAGACTTTTAAAAAACTATGTCTATTTTTGGAGATAAAGAGAATGTGGGCTGGAGAGATGGATTAGTGATTAAGGAATTTGCTTGCAAAGCCTAAGGACCCAGGTTCAATTCCCTAGTACCCACGTAAGCCAGGTGCAAAAAGTGGAATATGTGACTGGAGTTTGTTTGCAGTGGCTAGAAGCCCTGGTGTGTCTATTCTCTCTCTCTCTCTCTCTCTCTCTCTCTCTCTCTCTTCTCTTCTTTCTCTCTCTCTCAAATAAATAAAAAGAAAATAAAAGGTAAAATTCTGTCCTTAATCATTTAATATAAAGTTCACCTTTAATAAAAATATCCATACTCTAAAGTATCAAGAAACAAGAAACAATATATTATAAACCAGTTTCCAAAAGTTAAATTGCAAAACATATTTAGGTTGAAAGTACATTAAATACAAATTTATAGATTAGAGGTTTGGTTTAATTTTGAAATTAATTTACCAGGCTTACTCAGTACCACAAATGTAAACTTCTGAACAGCACGTGTGTCAGTTTTTATCATAGAATACTGATCGCATGCATACTGCTATTCTAATTCCTCAAAACACCAGAGCATCTATCTCCTGGAGGATTCTAGAAGGTCATGGGAAAGTCCTAATGATTTGAACTTCAGATGGTGATGACAATTGCAACCAAATTAGCTGCTTTTTCCATAAAAATATGCAAAATTACTTAAAAGTATTCTAGATAAAAATAAGTCTGCATGTTTTATTCTTTTAGAGTGTACTAGCCATGGAATCCATGGTAACTCATGTGTAAATGCATAACTAATGGGTAAAATACATGAAATCCCTCTCATCTTGTTATATGAGATGGCAAACACAGTTGAGGTACCTCTATAATAGTGAAGTCATGTGTATTATGTAATCATATAACTGAACAAAATCATAACATTGTTCATTCTTCTAAGAGAAGCTCCCTGGCATCTTACTGAAGGTCATCTAGTTCCTAGGTGGGCCTGTACCTGTGACCTGAGAAGCAACAAAAGAAATCATGGGTCTCGAGGGCCTACACGTATGAAATTCCCTCCAAAATAGCTATGGCCATCCCATCTATCTAGTACTAACTTCTCTCTCCATTGGAGAATTTCCTTATCTTTTTCAGATGAACAACGAACCTGAAGGGAGGATCAGCCAATCACACCTCACCAGGGCCCCATTTGAAACCATAGAGTAATGCAGGGAAAGGGCAAGAGTACAGCGTTCTTGGTGATCACAACACCAGAAAAAGGTTGAAGGAGATAAACACAGAGAACATCCAACTCCTACCAAGCCAGATATCCAGAGACACAGAGGTTCCCAAAACCTCATCACTGAAGTAGAACTAAAATGATCCCAACGTGGCTCAGGGAAATTCACGGAAGAGGGGGCAGAAAGAATGTTAGAGCCACAAGTTGGGGCATTATGCACAGAGACTTGGCCTGTCCCCCATAACTCTTGACTACCCCCACAATGCGTGACCCACATTCCCCATTGATGAGGGTCCCTTTGGAAGAGAGAGGACAGGGAGGAGGATAATGGAGTCACCAATATGAATGTAAAATTAGAATAACATAAATAAAAAATAAATTATTAAAAATAAATAAATAAATAAATAAATTAAAAAAGAAATCATGGGTCTCTGGTGGCACTAGCCACATTACTACATATGTAATATAGATCACTGAGTATTGACCTGCCCTGCTGGTGAAGTCACGTATAGCTGAACTCCAGGAAATTGGGCCATGGAGGGCAATGATTACAAATAAAGTGCAGAATTGAGAGTTAATATATTAACTATATTTAAAATCCCAGCTTTTAAAATGCCACATGCCTTTCCTCTAGGAGTAATGATAGGAGTTATAACTCAGAAATGTTCATGCTTCCTGAAAACTAAATAAAAATGACAAAGAAACGTATGATATTTCCCAACTGATTTTAATGTAGAACTACAAAGCTCTAGGCTCTTGCCTCAGAGGGACTGAAGAAATAATAGCTTTAGTTGCCACAGCTTTCAAATGGAAGTCTGGATTCTCTAAAACCACATTTGGAAAGCTTACCAAAGGCCATTGACCCTGGTGTGCTTCCAGATCCTCCACGTCAGGGACCGGAAAACAATAGCATGAGCCCATCTTGCTATTCTCAGGCTTCTCCCCTCTGCCCAGCCGTCAGCAGCTGGGGATGGAAGGAAGAAACAGGATATAAAAGAAACATTCCCAGTGTTTAAGAGCTACAAGACTAATGTGAATCAAAGTGTGAGGGTGAGGGCTGGAGAGATGGCGTAGTGGTTAAGGCGCCTGCCTCCTAAGCCTAAGAATGCTGGTTCCAATCTCCAGGTCCCACGTTTAGCCAGATGCAAAGTGACGCAAGGGTGCAATGCCGCACTTGCCCACTAGGGGGCGCAAACATCTGGATTTCGTTCACAGCAGCTGAAAGACTGCTGGCGCGCCCATCTCTATCTGTCTCCCTCTCTGTCTCTCTGTCTCTCTGTCTCTCTGTCTCTCTCTCTCTCTTTCTCTCTGTGTCTCTCTCAAAAAATAAATAAAATAATAAAATAATTAAAAAATTTTTTTAAAAATGTGAGGGTGAGATAAGGGCTGAGAAATGAACATTACAGACTCTAGCTTGCATTTTTTTTTAGCAAATCATGGAACAGACATTAAGTTCTCAGAGAGTAATGCATGTACCTTTTCTTCTCTCCCAAAGCATTTAAGAGCTGCTCAATAAATACTGAAAGAGTGAAAGAGTGCATATGAAGAAAAAAGCAAAGGCCTACATTGTGGCCAAAGGATAAAAAGCACATTTAGCTAGGATTCATCTCTCCATCATTATTCTTGAGGGAAAATGTTGTATACAGACTTAATTAAAATAAGATTTTTAAAGCTATGGATGAGGGCAGGGTCAGGAGGATCATTTGAGCCAGGAATTTGAAGCTAGTCTAGACAACATAGTGAGACTCTGTCTAACAAAAACAAAAAAGAAAACAAAACAAACAAACAAACAAACAAACAAACAAAAAACAGGCTTTGAACACATATGATTCAAAGGCAACACCATTATAGTGTGTTTTACAGAAGTGAAGTAGGAGAAGAAGGGTTAAGCCTTTGTGGATTAGCCCTGTACAGACACCACGAGGAAGGTGCTCCCTTGGGCTTGGCCTCGTCACTCACTGTGTATTTGGATTAAAAATGTTTTGAAATTCTACCCACAAGCCCACAGTGAAAGAGGATGGGCGACCACATGCACACTCCTCTCCGGTGCTGCTGCAGGGTGAGGGGTTGGGAGCAGGAGCTCGGGTCAACCCGTGCCGTCCACTATTCAAAGACATTTGCCATGCTTGACACCAGCCTTTACCCACAGGTACCCTGATATCCCCTTCACTGGCTGATACCTTTCTTCTTCAAAATGTAACTTACTTTATTAAAATTTCAATTATTAATTCTGGCTTGTGTTTTTACATATGATAAACTAGGTTACATTGATCTGTAATTTACTAACATTTTCTTTTCTAGTCTAACTTTTGTTGTGATTATTATTTTCATACTCAAGTACTTTTAGTCAATACATTATAACTATGAAGTCTACTTATAAAGGCATCTAAGTGTTAAAAAGGAATACACTTTTATAAAGAGATTAGCTCCACATATTCAAACTAACATTATAACTTACAAATATAATAATGACTCTCCAGTGTTAGCTAACTACTGTTCAAAGGTTTTTACCTGACATAGGAATAGGAATGCTTTTCTAAGTATCCAAGTATATTTTTAATTGCACGCTATGAAACTCCCACACACAAGTGGATTTCCCATCTCTCTCTCTCCCTCTCTGTCCCTCTCTCTCTCTTTCTCTCTCTCTCTAAAAGATCTTTAGTCTTTGTATTTTTTTTGAAGCTGTAAAATATAATGATATTACATCTGTCCCTTCCCCCATCATCCTCTCTGGTTTCCTTCCCTTAACCCCAGTTTCTCTTAGCCTCCCCAGGGCAGCATACAAGATGCAGGTGGCCCTTCTCATAATTGAAAGCACATCTCTGAACATGCTGTTCCAGAAAGCTTTTTTTCTGCTCCAAATTCAGGCTTAGGATTTGGACTGCTCTGTCTATTTTAACAACTCTCAAAGAAGCACTTGTACAATTCTGAAGAAAACTTCCCTTGGTTTTTGGCTGGATTTTTGTACTTAGGAAGCACACAGGAAGGACAGGCAGCCCCCGCTAATGCTGGCACTGATGACCAGGACCTGGACAAGTGTCCCCAGAAAGCCTTAGCCTACTCGTGGTCCGAGCCTTCTTCAATCCAATGCTTGCACGCATACTCCCAGCCACTGAGAGGATTTATCAAACAGGACCCCAAACACACAGCAAGGACATTCTCACACAGCCGTGCTCACCCCCACTTCTGTACCGGCACTTTCGAAGGCACGAGTGCCCGCAACTTCTGCATCCAGAAACTGTCACTGTGGTGGGTTGGATGTAAAAGATTCCTGGTAAGCTCATGTGTGGAAATGCTTAATCCCTGCTGGTGGCACTATCTGGGAAAGCTGTTCTGCCTGTGGGAGGTGGAGCCTTACTAGAGGAGGTGTGTCACTGGGGGTGTGTCTTTGGATGTTACAGTCCAGCCCCACTTGCCTCACTCAGCTCACTCTTGTACTTTCTCTCTACTGGTATGAAGATGTGATACTCAATGTTTACTCACCATGATGAAACTTCTCCTGAGAAACGAGGCTGGCTGGGAGTAAATCCTTTCCATCCATGAACTGCTTTGGGTCTGATGTTATGTCCCAGCAAGGGGAAGATAACTGCTCAGGCTACCAACACTGGAGAGCCAACAGTTGGGTTTACAATGGTGAGGGAGCAGCATTTTCTCTTGTAGTGTTTTGTGAAATGACTTCAAGTATAAAAAGTAGTCTTTACATTTTAAAATCACTCACTGCCCAATTCACAGGACCCATCATGTGCTCTTTTCAACCTGCAACATTACTGTTGGATGCAGGGTCCAGTCCAGTTACACAAAGACCCTGCTGTCAGGTGGGACGCTGACGTGTATGAACAGGTGTTAAAGAGGGACACTGAAATGCACATAATGGAGAAGAGTCCCTGAAAGATACTTTTCAGACACCATGTTTTCAACACACCAGGTTTCCTAGCTATTTTCATAAGCAAAACTGCTTTTTCAGAACTCTTATCCTCATACTGCCCCTTTTTGTGTGTATATGAGCCACATTCCCCAAGAAGAATGCTGTCAATGTTCTTTAAAATATCTGAAAGGACTTTTGCCAATTAAAGAACACTTCCAGGCTATAGAACACTGCTTCTTAAACCTTTTCTATGCCTGGCCCCTTTGCACTTAAGAAAGTTTTACACTACTGCAGGTTTATAAAATACATCTATGAATCAAAGTTTATACTGATGATAAATCATTAAGAAATCCATTTTAAAACAATTCTTTGGGATAATTTTATCATTTATGGTGGTAGTTACCTTTTCACTGTTGGCACAAAATACCTGACCAAAAACACCTTACGGGAAGAAAGGGTTTCTTTTGGCTTACAAGCTTAAGGTGAAGTTTCATGATGGCCGAGGAAAGGGTGGCATGGTCAGAACCTGGACATCAGCTTCTTGCCAAAACCAGCTGGAAAACAGCCACAGGACAGTGTTCCAGACACTGGCAAGGGGAAGCTGGCTATAACACCCATAAACTTACCCCCAAATATATACCTCCTCCAGCAAGCCTCCAATCCCCAAATTGCCATGAGCTAGGGACCTAGAATTCAGAACACATGAATTTATGGGGGACACATAATTCAAACCACCACATTTATGAAAGGCAAAAACAAATTTGCATGATTATAAGTTTGAGGCAGGCAAGCCCATGGACAGTCCAGCAACCTCCCTGCGGCTGCTGCTTTCTCAGTAGGAAACCTCCCTCCTGATGGGAGGTTGGATTCAGGCACACCCTGGTTGAATGGAAGATCAGAAAGGTAAGCTTAGGCCAGTGTAGGGCACAAATCTGCCCATAAAGTGACTGAACAGGAAAAACTTCCATTTAACATCACATGAATATGCATGACTGGGCATACATATGCTTAAAATTATGTGATGTATGGCCTGTGCATGCGCAGATTTTCCAGACTTAAATTAAGAGTCCATCTGTTAATCACTGCAAGGAGCTATCCCATTCCTGCTTCTAAGGGTTTGCTCTTTCCTCCTCCTAAATTCATAAGAAGAATACCAGAAGAGAACTTGCGCTCTGGAGCAATGTTGTAGTTGCTGGAGCCCATTCCCGCCTGTGCAGTGTGTTCTAGGCTTTTTCTCTGTTAATAAATTCTTGATTTCACTTCTATTCCTCCACATCCTGTACAATACATTGTTTGAGACACAAGGAACATGGACATCACATAACGAGACACCCCAAGACCTTTTCTGTTAACAAAATGCATGTGCTCACTTTTGCATAAAGAATAACGATTGTGAGAGGCACAGGTTGGGAAGGCACCCAGAGGCACCCCCTAGCCACAGTGAGTGCTGCTTTCACAACTCAACCCACGACCCCCTGGGGAACACCAGCAATCCCTGAAGAGGGCCCGTGGTGGAATGGGGGCAAGAAGGAGGGAAGATGGTATGAGCATAGGATGTGTCCATACAAAGTATCTCCTTATTAAAAAGTTTTTTTTTTTCAAATTAAATCTTGAAGCTGGGGAAATGTCTCTGCAGGTAAGAGTGCATGCCACACAAACACAAGGGCCTGTGAGAGCCTGCGACTGCTGGAGCTGAATCTCGAGCACCCAGGACAGAAGCTGTGAAAGGCCACCACCTCTTTCACCCCGTTTCTGGAGAAAATCACTGGGCTCACTGGTGAGCCAGTCTGAGCAAAAGTACCTGCTCTGGGTTCAGTGAGAGACTGGTCTCAAGAGAACGTGCAGATAAGAGACAGAGTTAGATGCAGCCAATGCTTGAGCGGTGCATGTGCTTGATGTGTCTCCTCCGCATACTCTATACACAAACAGAGACAGACACAGCACTGCTTGATGCTCTCCTCCGGTGCCTGTGCACAGGGGCACGTGTGTCTGCACACACACGCATACTCTATACACAAACAGAGACAGACACAGCACTGCTTGATGCTCTCTTCTGGTGCCTGTGCACATGGGCACTTGTGTCTGCACACACACGCATAAGCTATACACAAACACCATTCCACTTATTCGACACACTCCCACAAAAAAAATTAAACCTTAGCTGAAGATTTGAGACTTTAGAACATAGAATACCTTCAAAATTTCTCAGGGTTGATCAATATTTTTATCTGATCATTGTCAATGCTAAAACGTCACTTCACATGACTATGTAGTACAAAATTTCAGAGGTATGTTTAGGGACATTTCAAGACATATTGGCAATTCTTGTCTTAATCTCATATCAAAATGAGCTTGTTGATCATCGTATGAACTTCCAAATCAGAAAATCAATCAATAATTTTAAAATCAAACATATTACAATGTAAAGCTATGTTAGTTTGATGCTTTCATGATAAGAAATGATGCTGCAAAATATTAAAAATATTTTAAATTAAATTAAGTATTTAAATTAAAAATATAAAAAATTACTTCCCTGACTAAATGATTATATTTCTATAAGAACAATTTATTATATGTACAGTAAATACCCTGGAATTCCTAACATGTGACGGTCGCAAGGAATGTTTCAGGAGTGTTTGTTGGCATGGTATAAGAGCCAGCACAATGCCAAGTGCGTGTTGTGTGCTCAGAAGCACGAGTGTAGGGTGCATTGAAGTTGGACAATACTGTAACATGGGTCAGAAACACCTCTGATTTGTTCAACATTCAATTTTGAATCGATTTTTTGTCACTGCATTATATGAGTCAGGGTTCTCTAGAGGAGCAGATCCAACAGCAGGAAAATATATTAGAAAGGAGATTTATTCCCGGGCCTCACACGGGGCAGGCTGCATAATTCAGCTGGACAGGCTGAGAGCCAGTTTGCTCACTCCACGAGGCTGGACGTCTGAGCAGTGCCAAACCAGCACTGAAGGCCTAGAGGATCCCTGGAGAGCTGCTGGTGTTCAGACCACATTGGCAGGCCAAAGAACCTGGGTTGTGATGCTAGGGGAGGTTAGTAGCAAAGGCCTGGCTACTGCTCTGGTAAGGGCGAAGGCGGGCAGGCAGCAGCAGCAGGTCTATGTCCACTTCATGTCTCTTCCTATCTGGACTGCGTGGGAAGGCGCCCCCTCTGGAGGGGGGAGCATCCTCCTCCTTCATCCTTCTGGGAAGCGCTCTCAGAGACCTGCTCTGAGGCATGTCTCAGTTAACCCCACACCCAATCAAGCTGACAATGAAAAGGCACCATGACATTGACTGTTCAGGAATCTTTGTTAACCAATTCTAAGACCTTCTCCCACTTTCAGTAACCCCACCCCATGCAGCCCATACTTTAAGAAGATGGGTGGTAGAGCACTCTTGTGCATATCAGAAAGAAGTGCTTGTTCTCCTCCAGAAGACGGGGTAAGAAACGTGACCCCCCCTCTGCATACACAGGCTGTCCCCACACATAGCAAGACAGCCTAACTAGACAGCTTTGTGCAAAAGAAGATGGGGTTCTTGCTCCCAGTAGAAGCCTTCCGCTTCAGGGCCCCATTTACTTCAGCCCCAAGCCTCTCTGCTTTTCCACGGTCTATGTAGACTGCACAGTGTCACTTGGCTGCTGTGCCCTGAATTTCATAAATGACCAAAGCCTGAAGGTGCCTCTTGTAGAAACGTGCACATGTTAGTGTTCGCTATAGCATTCTCCACCCTGGCTTAATCTGCAGGACGTTTTAAAGGTATACATCCAAATAAGCAAATGGACCGAATGAGGCCATAGACAACTGGTCAAGGGGAGAAGCAGGCTGAGCAGAGGGACTGGACACGCATGGAGGAAACCGTGAAGCGCTCATCTTACAGGCCCACTGCCAGCCAGGAGACAAAAGACATGTGACACGTGCCACTCTGTGCGGAAACATTTCTGCACTTGTGTGTGGCACTCTGACATGAACAACAGTAATAAAAAATTTGGTGTATTGAGCAGCATGAAATCAAGTGTGTTCCTACATATTCCTCAGGCTAGCAGCACACCCCCAGGCCTCTCCCTTCACATAATGGGTGTTTATGCAAACTTCTAGAAGTTTCCTTCAACCTCCTCAAATCTAATTATCTGGTGGGTAGAGCCAACATAAACTCCACATTAAATCTCTTTTGTGTTACATGTTTTAAAATATTTATATTTATTTTTATTTATTTGAGTGATAGAGAACAAAAAGAGGGAGAGAGAGAGGGGATGTGAGTGCCAGGGCCTCTATCCTCTGCAAATGAATCCCAGATGCATATCCCAATATCCCACCTCGAGCACTTGGCTCATGTGGGTCCTGGGATATCGAACCTGGGTCGTTGTGCTTTGCAGGCAAGCGCCTTAACCACTAAGCCATCTCTCCAGCCCTTGGGCTACATTATTATGAAGATCATCACATGGGAATTATTTGTGTTCTAGGCTGTAAAATCATAATTTATATGCTGTAGTTATTTAAACATGACAAAAGTGAAACTTTTGGACATTGGGATAAGATTAAAAACATAATTCTTGTTAGAGTACACACACATATTTTTTAGTGTGAGAAACTGAACCCCTTATACCCATGGAAGGTCCTAAGAGAAGTGGGACAAAGAGATATCACCTTGACCCACACCAAAACAACCCAGCCCAAATCATGGCTAGTGTGGAAATGAAACGCTTGCTTCATTGTCTGTTTTCGGCATCCTTTCAGTCTGGTACCCAATGCAAGTGCTAACAGCACAAATGAGCAGTTATTGAATGACTGAAAGGTAAGTTTACCTACGAAGCATGAGTTAAGAATCGCACTGTTTGAGGCTTGTGCTATTTGGACTTAGAATTCTCAAACCCATTAAAACCACATGCAGTTTGTAGACTTTGGGATACAAGAGATGAGAATATGAGAAGAAACACAAAACCCTTTCAAACACTGATTACCCGCCTACAGCGATATCTTACACCACTTGGCAACATATCTGATCACTGGAATTCTAAGGAGGTCTGGGCACTTAAGGATAAAATACAACCAATGATAAACCGTGACTGAGGATTTCAATTCAAATGCCTCCAGAGAGCAAATGGATATATGAATGGAGAAAGAGACTGTGCCTGTTAACACATACACTCGTCTGTATTCTCCAGAAGAACTGCACAGTTTCTTGAAACCTGTGACGTATTAGCATGTCAGCAGCACTTGAACCCCATAACTAATTGAGACATGAGAGAAATACTGGCAATTTTAAATACTAACATGAATACTGAAAGGATGCAAAACAAAAACAAAAGCAGTTGCTGAAAACAACAGCAACTCCGATGGAGCTGTGACAATGGTTTTCTAAATCCTGTTACTCAGCCTCCACTCTGGGTTAGTAAAGTTGCTGCGGGACCTGGGACGTGGGGGACAGCGCTTCTCCTGTCTCACGGGGCCACTTTTCCTCAGCAGAATGAGTTGTCATGCACGGGAACAGGTTGATTCATTGCCTTTCTGATCTTTTAGTTTTTCAAGAGAAGATGGAAATCCAGTCTTTAAGGAAATCCCCCCCCCCTTTAATTGAGAGTTAAACTGAGTGAGTTATGGAGAAACACACATGCAGGCTGGGTGCTACAAAGGTCCTTTTTACTTTTGAAATTTCTGGATATTGAAATGTATGAAATTAAAGGGACCCCAACTGTTCTTGAAATTCACAAGATTTTAGATTAGAAATCAGCGAAGGGCCACGCGCAGCCCCATGCAGAAGAATTTGTTTTCACCCGTGATTCCAACCTTAGCCTTTTTCTTCATAAGAATAAAAGGATTGGGGTCCCCACTCCTCTCTCTGAATTCTTGTTCCCAGTGTCTGTGTAGCACTCAGCCTTGGTACCTTGTGCATCTTCGTTTTGGCTATGCGATGATGTCCTTCTTCTGGCTCTGCACCCAGGCCTGTGGGTCCCAGGTGGAGAATGGCTCTTAGTGTTCATCCTGCACGAGATCAAGAGTTCTGTCTACAGTGGTTTGAGTCGCCACGCAACTTCCGTGAAGACGGACGAGTGATATTTCCAAATGACGGTATACCAGTTGTCATAGGGTCTAGATGCTTACGTGATGGGTTACATTGCCAGCTTGAAAGGACCTAGAATCATCTCTGAAGCTCTAGGCATGTCTGTGGGGGGTATCTTGATTAGGTTAACTGAGTTGGGATGACCCACCATAACTGGGCAGCGCCATTCAATGGCCTACATGCCTGGACTGCATAGAAAGGAGAAAGCTAACTGACCACTAGAATCTATCTATTTCCTTTTTTTTCTTCTTTTTTTCAAAATATTTATTTATTGAAGAGAGAGAGAAGGAAAGAGGCAGATAGAGAGAAAAAGAATGGTTGTTCCAAGGCCTCCATCCACTACAAACTAACTCCAGATACATGTGTCACCTTGTGCATTTGGCTTACGTGGGTACTGGGGAATCGAACCTGGGTCCTTAGGCTCTTCAGGCAAGTGCCTTAGCCACTAGGTCATCTCTCCAGCCCTGCATCTCTCTATTCCTGCTTCCTGACTGTGCATACAGTGTGACCAGCTGCTTCAAGTTCCTATAGCCACAGCTCCTCTGTTCCATGATGGACTATCACCTAGAACTGGAAGGTGAAATAAACCTTTCCTCTCTTAAACAGAATTTTTGCCAGGTATTTTGTCATAGCAATAAGAAAGGTAACTAAATACAGAAAAATTAAAGGTATTGTTTGAGGCTAAGAAAATAATCACTACTGCTTTCCTGTAGTCACCCTTATGTTCCAGGACGTTGCAGGCCACCTGCAGGACACCATGCTAAGAAACACAGAAATGTTGCATGTTCTCACTCATTTGTGGAATGTGAAAAAATTGAACTCACAAAATCACAGAGTAGAATGATGATTATGGAGATGCTGGGCTGAGGGGCCAGTGACAAGGGGAGTCCATGGTTAAAAGGCATGATGATATAGTTAGGACAAATTCATTCTAGAGAACCATTGTGTAGAATGATGACTGCAATTGACAATAATATATTGTGTGTTTGAAAATTTTCATCATAGGCCTTAATTGTGCTCACCATACAAAAAACTGCTAGGTGTGTGTGGTGATGAATGTGTTAACGTGCTTGATTTAATCATCACACTATATAGATGGTGATATATACCATATGTATATACCATAAGATGTAATTTTTGTCAATTTCAT
This sequence comes from Orientallactaga sibirica, assembly GCA_036365145.1. Lineage (NCBI taxonomy): Eukaryota > Metazoa > Chordata > Mammalia > Rodentia > Dipodidae > Orientallactaga > Orientallactaga sibirica. Next base: position 1,797,252 of record JAEOAD010000051.1, read on the forward strand.
CTTAATAACATTGATTAAAAATATAATATTCCAGGCAACCATATGAAGAGTTACTTGTGTGCTCTTCCAGCATTCCATTCCGGATCGCCTACCTTCAAGAGACATCTTGGGACAGTGAAGACTCCGTTCAGCAGGAGTTGTCGGCCTTCAGTGAGGTTGCTACTAACTCTCCACGGCTTCCACTTTCTATCCCCAGAAACCGATTTCAATGGTTACCTCAGCTGTGTTAAAGCAAAAAGAAACCGATATCAACTAGAAGCCTTTACTTAAGACCTGGCTTGATGGGAATGAGTGAGGACTCCTTCCTTTGCATTAGACACTCTTGATACCCTTGGACTTCTGTGGACGAGGGCATTTCTACAACAGACTCACAAATAATAAATCTGAAGTATTTACAGATCTCTCTCATCTGATTTCTGATTTCTTTCTCTCCTCTTACTCCCCTGCCTTTGGTTCATATTTCTATCCCTCTCCTCTCTCTCTCTCTCTCTCTCTCTCTCTCTCCCTCTCTCTCTCTCTCTCCCTCCCTCTCTCTCTCTGTCTCCTTTGCTCTCCTAACTCACCCCCAGACATCCCACAGTCACCCAAAAGAAAGCCGTGTAGACTTTCCCTACTTCACTAACTGTCCTGTAAACCACAGGCTCCTGAGAAGAAAGAAAAGTCCTCCGTTTTCCAGCATGAAATTCATCATGTCCCTAACCCTGACAAGGTGGCCATTTCCAAGTTTGTGACAAATTTTTGAAACTCCAAATAAGGAAACAAAACTAACAGGAAATACAGGGGTGGGGCATAAAATTTTCACATACCTTTAAAATTAGCACAATACTTTCCATTTGGAAGAAGTTCTGGTAGAAAATTCATCTCAAAGTTTCACACTTTAATTGACAAAAGTCAGCCCACCTGAACTCTTTCTTTAGGAATGACCTGTTTCCTTGTTCTTTTACGGGTTATTCTCCATGCCACAAAGGGCATTGCTAGATTATATAGACTGGCTGTGGGAAAGCAAACCAAATCCCAAACTGAAATTAACCAATTCATATTCCACTTTTTTCAGGTGATAGCTGAAAATATTGGACGTTGGCTAAGTCTTTATGAGAGTCTTGACCAGGATGATTGCTTTGCAGAAAGTCCAGGCGCAGTCAGTGCTCGGCTGCTCTTTGTGTGCGTGCAAGGGTCTGGCAAGGCCATCCAGCAACAGTGCTCAGCACTGTGTAGAACAGGCTCACACGTGTGTCAGAGTGAGAACATCTGGGAAGAAGGGGCAAAAGGCCCAGCCCCCAAGGATGTTCCCATTGAAAAGGGGAGGCAGGTGTGAAGACAAAGCATTTCCCACCCCTCTCCTCTGATGCTGATCTGCCCTTTAGTAGCTCCCAGTTCACCTCCAGTGACCAGTCCCTGCAAAGCCCAGTCCTCAGGGAATTCTCAAACACAACATCTCTGTCTGCCCAGAGGCATGAATGTTTTCCGGAGAGATCCACATAGGACAACTTCTTGGTTTATCAGAAAATAGTTAAGCCATTTGTATTGACGGAGTGGGCATGGTGCCCGGTGAAACATTCTTACACAACCCAGCCTCTCGGGATAATTTGTACATCTTGGAAGCAGGCACAATAAGCAGCTTAAGATGCTTGGAGCTGAGAAATGAAAACAAAGGATGTGGTCTCTCTGTGGCTCCCTGACCTCAAGGATCTGTGTGGTTTCCATGATTATAAATTATCTTGAAAGGAGGCGAGTTTTAGGTGCAGAGAAATGATGCTGAGCAGCAGGGTACAAGGACTGAATCACCGTGGCAACATGTTGACATAGTTGCTCTGTTTTCACTCTTTTTAAATGTTGTTATGATGCTATTTTTCTCTCGACGGGCCACATTTTGGCTTGGCAAAAATGAAAAGCAGACTGTAGGATATCAAGGAAGTGAGATCTGAGTGTCCCCGCCTGGGTGCAGTAAACCATTCAATTAGAGCACAAACGGATATCTCGGCGTGGTATCTGGGCTGGGCAAGGTTCACTCCCAGCTGCAGGAAGGACGGAATTCACTCTGCTTTTGCTGGTAAGGAAGTGTGCTTCTTGCGTCTCTGTGAAGATGAGAAACTTGAAGAACATTTTAGCATCTGAGACCCAGGACACTTGGACTTGCCAGCATGAAATGGAGGACTGGCTTTGTGCAAAGCTGCCATTGAGATAAAGGGTTCATCTTTGGATTTTTCTCATTTTGCTATATGAAAGGGGAAATAAATTGTCAGTCTCCATATCTCTAAAACACCAGACTAAGGTATCCATTGGAATGGAAAGACGGGTTACCTTAATTCGTGTGGTGGTTTGAATGAAAAATGTCCCCCCAGCCTCATTTGTTTTGACTACTTTACACCTACATGATGGTAATTTGAGAGACTTTTCTAGTCTTCAGGAGGTGCAGCCTTGCTGAAGGAGGTGTGACACTGGGGGAGGACCTTGAGGCTGATTAGTCCAGCTCACTGAGTGTTCAGAGCCAGCTCATGCTTGCTGTTTCTTCCTGTGGCTGTGACAAGATGTGAGGTCCCAGCTGCCTGGGTCGCCATGCCTTCCCCATCACGATGAAGCTTCCCCTGGAGATTATAAGATGACACGAACCCTTTCTTCCTATAAGCTGCTATGGACTGGGTGTTTTGTTCTAGCAATGAGAAGGTGACTAATCCAGTCAGCTCACCCCAGATTACGATGACCATTTCAGCAGTATATGCTTTTGCCACACCCTAACATCACCAGATTTCATCGCTGACTCCTATAATGCCACGTGTCAAGCTTGGTAAGCTTTTCCTGTGCCCATCTTGGGTTCTTCATGTATGAGTAATTTCTGTGCGTACTGCGGGAAGGAGAGACGCATCCTCCTATGAATCCTCCTATGAACAAAAAGTGGATTCTTGAGTGTCTCTTGAAACGAGGCCATCTGCACATAGCTTGGATTTTGCCAATTACAGGCTCTCGGAGATGCCGCCGTGGGAACTGATAATGAGACATTGTAGCAGGCTGGGGTTGCAGGAGCTCTGGGCATCCTCCACAGGGCGAATATCAACCACAGCGAACTGGGGATGGGTGCCTGGAAGTGGTGGCATCAACGTTTATAGAAGACAAGTTCTGCTTGGCTTGATGTCAGGCATTGCAAAGCTGAGCTGAAACCTCAGAGAATGCCTCCAGCACAGCCACAGGTCCCACTGAAGCCAGCTGTTTTGTTGACTATGAGTAAACCCCTGACTGGTCCAAGCCCTTACCATCAAGCTGAAACCTCTTCTCAGGATCCACTCTTCGCCATCTCTTCTCTGCCTCCTGCTCTCTGCTTTCCTCTCCTTCTTCCTGTCTTCCCTGCCCCCTTCCTCCATACTTCCTCTACTTTGGTTTTATTTCTCCCTTTCTTCTGTCCTTCCTGCCTCCAGCTTCCTCCTCCCCTCTCAGTCCCTTTTTCTCCCTTCTCTTCCTTCCTGTCTGGTTTCCTCGTCAGTTTTCATAGTTCTATGTTACAGGAACAGCAGTGGAATTCCATCCCATTTGCAGTTGATGAAACTAAGACTAGACATTTTAAATACATTTTTCCAAATAGCTAGAACACTGTAAAATGCATTGCTACTAATTAAATGATCCCAGAACTACTATTAGGTTCCCCAGAGATGAATGGGCTGTGGATCAAATAAAGCAGATATAAAGAAATGAATAAAATATTCATAAAAAGGAAGCTTTATAAGAATCCCATTTTCTCTGGCTGCCATTGTCTTGAGATATGAAATAGTTGGTGGAGATGTATTTGCATCTACTCTATTAGACTCATAAGTTTATGTAACCATGTAAAAAAAAATCTAGGAAGAGACCTGGGAAAGCACTGTTAGCTCTGTAAGGTAAGGGTACTTGGCCATTTGAATTAGTATTATAACGGGGGAAATATCTGAGAATTGGTATAAACACTTCGAAAGGTTAATGCTATTTTCTGTAGCTTAAAATCACCTGTTCCTTTTCACTGCACTTGACATAGAATCCAATGTCTGAGTAGGTGACTGTGTCTTGTACATTCCGCTCTGGGACACAGGAGATGGGGAGGAAGCTTGGATGGTGAGCACCAGTGAAGTCAGGACATGACAGTAACATAGGCTGCAGGGTTGCTCTGCTTGAATAGCCTCTACTCTTTGACCTGACATAGAACCACACATCTCCCAGCTTGGTTTCCTGGAAGCATGCTGACTTAACCTTTTCTTTTCCCTTGGATAGCCTGATATAAACTTCCCAGTCTTTGCAGGTACTGTGTCCTTCACCTGGAATTCTCTTTTCCTATATAGTCAGTTTACCACAAACAATTCTGGCCATTCTAATATGCCTCACCTCATCCTAATTTGCCTCGCATTATCTATTCTTTTTAAATAATCATGTTTACATATTGGTTTGATTTCCAGTGACCTAAACATGAGCCCCATAAAAGCAAAGTCCTTTCTCTTCTGCCCTTCTGCATCTTTCTTGCATAGAAGTGATAATCATCATTTCAATTATTTATCTCCCTCTGTTTTTCCCTCTCCCCCTCTCTCTCTCTTTCTCTCTCTCTCTTTCACACACACACACACACACACACACACACACACACACACACACACATATCATCTATCTATGTAATGTAGAATCACCTAGGAGACCAATCACTGGTCATGTCTGTAGGCAGTTTCTAGGTTAGGTTATTTGAAGTGGGAAGACCCACCTAACTGTGGGCAACACCATAATGGGCTGGAGTACCTGACTGAATAAAAAGAGGAAAGCTGGCTGACCATTGACACTCATCACTCTGTTTCCTGAATGTAAACAATGTTATTCAAAAGTCTCCATCACCTTTAGTAGTTCCAGCACTGTGCAAAAGTCATGATCTTTGCATCTCCAGTATTCTGAGTCTCCATTACAACTTAGGGTTAACCTTCATAGCTTCATTCAGTGCCTCTCAGGGGCTCCTTGCAAGGATCTAATCCTGCCATTGACAGGTTTAGCAGCTCTATGAAAGATTCTATGCCCCCCCCCAATCTTAACTTTCCGTGCCTGCTAGGTCAGGGGCATGTTCACAAAGCTGCCTTCCATGCCATGCAGATGGCACTCTGACACTTGAGCCAGAATAAACCCTGCCTTCCTCATGCGGCTCTTTGTCACGTATTTTGTCACAATAATGAGAAAAGTGAATGGTACAAAATATCGGTACCCAACCATGTTTATAAGCCTTGTGAAATGGTTTGTGAAAAAAAATGTGGAAAATTTTGGGACTTTGAGCTAGAAAAGCCCAAGAATGCTGTATGTGGAGCTTAATGAGTCATTCTGGTAGCAATTTGGAAGACCAGAATGCTCAAAGAATCATGGACAGTCGAGACCTGGTTTACAAAGTTTCAGAAAGGAATGAATACTGTTTTGAACTTAACTGGAGGCAGTTGGCTGCTGAGAACTGAACTGAGCTGGACTGAAAAGTGATAGACTAATTTGTTCGATGGAGGCTATACCAGTCGGGATATCACTCAGGGAGCAGCATGGTTATATCCATTGATCCTATTCAGGTTACAGAAAGAAAGACTAACAAGTGAGCCAAAAAGGTATGGCCATGTTCAGTTTAAAGAGGAACAGAGATGTAGAGCAATTTTAAAGGTGCATACAAAGCTGGAGAGAAAGCAACTGTAATTGTTAAAGGGGTGAATAACATTAAATGGAACTCTAGTGATATACACCAAGAACCTGCTCTCATGGTAATACTCCATCCACAGAAGGCTCCTTCTCGAAAAATTCCAAATCCATTTGTAAGGAGGTCTGAGAAGCCAGCTAGCTGAAGGGGTTCCCTGCTCAAGAATAGCTGTCTAGAGAAAGTTTCTCCAGGTCCACCCTGGAAGGCAAACAGAGACCAATGACACTGTGGTACAATGGGACAACACTTCTTCCAGAGCTGGCAGCAGAATTTGGCAGCATCATCCACGTGGTACTGGGTTTGCAGGCATGAAAGATGAGAGGGTGCGGGGCTGTGGTGTCTTCCTTCATGGATTCCGAAAGCCTCTGATGCCTGGGAACATGGTGGTTGCAGAGTCCTTGAAAAGACCCTCTGAGAGGCACTGAATGAAGGTATGAAGGGTATGTCTAAGTTGTGATGGAGACTCTAGAATGTTGGAGATGCACAGATCATAGGACTTCAGATTTGGAATGGCACTGGAACTGCTAAAGATGATGGTGGCTTTTGAAGTTGGACTGAATGCATTTTGCAATATGGCAGCACCATGAGCCTAGAGATGAGGGATGAAAAGATATGGGTTAGAGATGATACGTTTGGATGCCAAAGACCAAGGGGTAGACTTGTGATGGTTAATCTCTGCCATAAATTAATTTGACTGTGTTGAGAATCATCTAGGAGATCAATCTCTGGACATGTCTATAGGGGAATTTCCAGATTTTGTTAATTGCAATGGGAAGACTCATCCTGTTGTGGGTACTGCTATCCTAAGGGTTGGGGTCCTGCCTTGAATACAAAGGAGAGTGCTAACTGAGCATCAACACCGACCACGCTCTGCTCCCTGACTGAGGGCTTGGGTGACAAGCTGCCTCATGCTGTGGCAGTCATGCCTCCCGTGTGAGCCTTGTCTCCTGTGCTTGCTGTGTCAATGATTTTGTCACACGAGAGGAGATTTGGAAAGCCACATTACTCTGTCATGCTAATGATGGTTTCTCATGTTCAGTCCAAGACTCACGCACATTCCTACACACACAGTCCCACAACACAGCAATGCAGAAGTCACAATACATCATTTGCAAATTTTTATTTTTTAAAGTTTTTATTTTTATTTATTCTTTTTATTAGCAACAGAGAAAGGGAGCTAGAGCTAGACAGACAGAGAAAGAGAGAGAGAGAGAATGGGCACATCAGGTCCTCTAGCCACTGCAAATGAACTCCAGACACATGCGCCACCTTGTGCATCTGGCTTATGCGGATCCTGGAGAATCAAGCCTTGAACCAGAGTCCTTAGGCTTCACACTCAAGTGCTTAACAGCTAAGCCATCTCTCCAGCCCCATTTGCAATTTTTAAGATAAACTTATAATCCGTTATATCCATTTCAGTGGTCCAAAAGCATGACTGTGTTTCAGAGTTTCACAAGTATGCAGAAGATGAGATGATGGCTTAAAATGGGATCAGCACTCTGGCATCAGTGTTGAAGGGTTGAGGACTTCAGTATTAGCCTGTGAAATGTCATTGGTTTTACTCAAAGCTTAATACCATGGTTATATGTTCCCTTCTGTGATATGGAATACGCCCTTTTGTGCACGTGTCCTCATCCCGTATGTCACACTGCTCAGGTTGGTTGCTCACCTTGTTTTGTCTGTAATCACCAAGAATACACTGGTAGGATATTTTTTCTTCTTCTAAATATTCACAACTCCCCCATTCCTAGCTCATGATCCCATAGTCATTAGAAACACATTGATGTCTATTAAACTCAAGAGAATTAAATCATATAAAATACATCAGTATAATATAAAAGTATTCTCAAATGAACTAGCCATGTATTGTAGGAATAACAATGTCACACAAAATAAGCATGTGGTTAAGGCAAGAGCCACATTACCCATGGAGGGAGGACAGGAAGAAGGTTAGCAAAGGTACCATCGTGGCTGTATATATACTATATACATAACTAATAAAAATATATTTAAAGCAATAAGCATGTGGCCAATATAATACTACTGATTTTGTAATTTTGTTTTGTTTTGTTTTTCGAGGTAGGGTCTCACTCTAGTCCAGGCTGACTTGGAATTCTCTGTAGTTTCAGGGTGGCCTCAAACTCACGATGATCCTCCTACCTCTGCCTCCCAAGTGCTGGGATTAAAGGCCTGTGATTTTACACATTTTATGTTTCATAGTTTGAGACACTTCAGTTTCAGTCTGGGCTAAGGGTTATCATCATGCTATCTTCAACCTGCAGGTTAAATAAGAATCTCTGTCTCATTATGCACAGACTTGGCCTCTCCCTGTAAGTGCTGACTACACCATAATGCACGACCCACATTCCCCAATAAGGAGGGTCCCTTCATAGGGGTGAGGACAGGAGGAGGCTACCGGAGGCACCAACATGAATGTAAAATTAAAATAAAGAAAAAATCTCTCTCTCTCTTTCTCTCTCTCTCTTTCTTCTCTCTGTCCCAAGCTGGCTTTGAACTTGTGAATACTTTGGCATCAGCCTTTTCAATACTAGAACTATAGTTATCCACCACCATGCTCAGCCGAAATGGGATTTTCTTTGGCCTGTAACTTCTCCTCCTCCATTGAGGAGAACTCTTTATTGATTTTATTAAAACTTATTTTTCACAGCACAAAACAGGATAAATACTCAAATCTTTTCTCTATCAATTGTCAGAAGATTTAATTGATCAGACTACAAAATACCATTTTTTTATTTCAAAAGATCATTGTAAATTCACTAACTTTAAAAAGAGGTTTTATTTAGCACGTTTGATTTATTGCAATCATTTTCCTCTTGGATACCCGCACCCTCCTGTTGGTGGCCAGTGAGGATCCTGCAGGTGAATGGCTGTGTCCTTTTCATGTCTCCTACTTTCCTTGCAGAGTTTCTCCATGTTCAGGCATGGCAGTATGTTCCAAATTAATCTTTCGTATTTTCTGGTTCCAGACCTGAAATCAGCAGTTTCTCAAGGAGTCTTGGATCCTTTTAATGGGTAATATATCTCTTTAAAACCACAGCCTGGCTTGCAAGGGTGTTCATTGTTTCAGGGCGTTCATTGCTTCTAGGGTTTTACTGGAACAAGTGAGGAAATATGTATATATTTAGAAAAATAAACATCATTCCTACATGCATGCAGCTGTTTTCATCAACTCAAACAAAGGATCCCAGTGTTTTGCCTTTCTTGGCTTTGCTATTTTATTGACTCTTTTCCTTCCCTGTGAAAATATCTTGGTCGTGAGCACATTCATATACATCCTTATTTGAGATACATGCTTAATAGTCTGTAGCTAGGAATGCAATGTTTCCAGTGATAACAAACCTACCGAGAGTCTCTGTGGTTTTCCTTTTCATCCTTCGAATGCAGTCCAAATGTTGTAGTTTGAAGTCGACGCAAGCTGGGTATAATAATGGCTATAAACCCAGCTCTCCAGAGGCTAAAGGTAGGTAGATCACTGTGAGTTCCAGGCTACCCTGGGCTACAAAGGAAGTTCCAGGTCAGCCTGGGCTAGAGTGAGATTCAAAATTTAAATGAATTTTCCTGATTTCATTGCTCGCTACATGATATACCTGGAGAGTGTCATTGTCTTAGGTTCTTCTAAGCGTTGTTGTTGTTAATATCACGATTATTATTAGTGGTTGAATGATGTAGCATCTCACCCTTCCTAGCCTAGCCTGACATGGACTTCATTATGTGGCCTTGAACTCTAGTTGATCCTTCTCCCTCTGTCTTCTTCCCAGATGCTGGGATTAAAGATGTGTACCATCATGCTCGGCCTTTTAGTTATTATTAAAAAGATTTGTTTTGATACTACTGTTTTAAATATTTTATTTATTTGCATGCAGATAGATTCACAAAAAGAGAGAGAGACTGGGTGCATCAGGGCCTTTAGCAACTGAAAATGAACTCCAGATGCATGTGCCACTTTCTTTACCTGGCTGTATGTGGTACTGGGAAATCAAACGTGGCTCATTAGGATTTGCAGGCAAGTGCCTTAACCACTGCGCCATCTCTCCATCCCCTGTTTTGATATAACATTTATGTGAAATGTAAATACTGTTTCAATGTCAAAACCATAAAATAAGGTACATGGAGATTTAGTGAAATCAAGTTTTCTTCCCTGCTCCTCTCCTGTCCTTTTTCTCCCTCATGGACAACACATTTATTAAGTTTTAATTACATATTAAGGTAAAATATATAAGTATATGATCAAGGCATAAATGAATATTATTAAAGCAATGTGTATAAATTGTATATAAATATAAAATGTATAAATATGTATAAATTCATATCCACTACATTTTCAAAAAGTGAATAGTATATTCATATTCTTTTGTAATTTGTTTTTATGTTTTTTTCATAAATTACAAATCTTGCCAATAATTCCATAGAAATACAGACTGATATCTTTCACTGTGTAAGACATCATAGTACCCAAATATTTGAACATACCTCATTTTTTTAAAATGCATCTTCTACTTGTGGAAAATTAGATTGTTTCCAAGTCACTTTTTTATTGTGTATGTGTTGTATGCATGGCTATGCAGATATCCAGGAGCATAGTGGAAGCTGAGGGCACCTCGGGGTGTTTGTCTTCTCCTTCCACTTCTTGCTGGAGACACGGTCTCCCTTGCTTTGTTTGTACTGCTTCATGTAACCCAGCCTCGCTGGCCCTAGAGCTTCTGGACTCTTCTGTCCCTACCTCCCATTGCCATAGGTGTGTTGGGATCACAGATGCATGCACTACTTTGGGTTCAGCTTTACACAAGTGCTGGGGAATTGAATTTAGGACAGCAGAATTGCAAGCAAGAGTTTTAACCCAGCCCCCCTCCCCCGGTCTTCTTTTTTTTTTTTTTTTTTTTGGTTTTGTTGTTATTTGTTGCACATAGTGGTCTGGTGAAACTTTGAAAGTACACTTCCCTGGGAAAGCTATAGCTCGAGTCATATTTGTTTTCCAAAAGTTCACTTGTCAGAAGCTAAGTCCCTCACAGCATGAAGCTACTGGATTGTGTGGAAACTTGAAGAGGCAGAGCTGGGTGGGATGTCTTGGGTGTGTGCCCTCAAAGGTAAATGTGGGACTCGTCTGCTTCCATTCTCAAGACACATGGTTTGACCGTGCTACAGGCTACCACCAGAAGCCTAAAAGATCTCAGTGGATTACCGACTGGAACTTCTCACATTGGAATCTAAAGTAAGCACCTGTTCTTTGTAAGTGAACTAGGCATTTGTTATAGCACTGGAAGGCTAATGTGGCTGTGCATAGCCAGGTTCTTTATCGGTCCATTCAGCAAGCTTTCCTGAGTGTTCGCCACCTTAGCTGTCCAAGGGAGGTGTACACATGTTCTGATGTGGTGCTTGGCCTGAAGGAATTTATTTTCCAAGTGCAGTGGGAAGTCTACCTGCTTTTTAATATATGACTCTACAACTAAATAGCCAAGCGGCTTCATGCTGTGTGATCGTGGCCATATTCAGTCACCTTTTCATGTCAATTTTTTCTTCTACAAAAGTGAAGAAGTACTGTTATAATTTGAACATAAAATGTGCCCACAGGCTCCTGTGTTAAAGCCTTGACCTCCAGCTGGTGGAGTTATTTTGGGAAGTGCCAGAGGAAGGAGGACACTGGGAATCACTGGGGATGCTTTGGCCCTGAATTTTTTTCTGTTCTACACTCTTCTGGTTCCTCCCTGCCACATGTCGCCACCACCATGATAACCTGCATCACTTCAGACCCAGGAACAGTGAAGCTGCTCATGACACAGCAAACTCTCTGAAGCCAAAAGCCAAAATAAATCTTTCCTCCTTCAAGTTGAGTATGTCAGGCATTCTGCAACAGTGAAATGAAAAGTAATTACCATAGGCACAATCCTCTCAGGTCACAAGTATTAAATAAAATAATATTTTTGCGTGTTTTAAGTTAATTTTAGCTGATTTATAAAATTTTTAAATTTTACATAAGTAATGAGCTACTGTGTGATGAAAACATTCAGAAAAGAGATGATATTTTAAAAAGTGTTAGGCTTATCAGATAATATGTGTTTGATGTCATTTATAATTGGATGTACATGTTTTGGATAAAACATACCACCAGTAAACGTTAATATCATTGATTTTTTTTAAGTAGTCTGTTGCAGGTTCACATTGCTGACAGAAATCACCTGACCAAGAGCAGCTTGTGGTTAAAAAAAAGAAGGTTTGTTTTGGCTTGCAGACTTGAGGGGAAGCTCCATGACAGCAGGGGAAAACGACGGCATGAGCAGAGGGTGGACATCACCTCCTGGCCAATATCAGATGGACAAAAACAACAGGAGAGTGTGCCAGATGCTAGCAAGAGGAATCTGGTTATAACACTCCTAAGCTCGCCCCCAACAATACACTGCCTCCAGGACATGTTAATTCCTAAATTGCCATCAGCTGGGGACCTAGCATTCAGAACAACTAAGTGTATGGAGGACACTTGAATCAAACCAGCACATAGTGTGATGGGGAGACTCAAAATCCATCAGTGTGCTGAAAAGTGACAGCTGAGTACTCAGCACTGAGACCTCTGTATCACATCCTCCAAGGCTCAGACTACTGACTGGGAAAGAGGTGGCAGAAAGACTAACAGCCAAAGACTGGAGATACGCGCTTTAGAGTTCTGTCCTCTGGACATGCAGGGTGTAGTGACTTCATGACCTCATAGAAGCTGGCATTACCTGCAAAGCACCTATATACTACTGGGTCCATCAATATGTCACAGATGATGAAGGAGGACAAAAACCCTAGAGGAATTAGTTGGGAGGGAAGAAGGATTCAGTGGAAAGGCACTGGGGGAAGGGGAGCCAAAAGAAGTAATGGGAGGGGATATGATCAAAACACACTATGTATATGTTTAAAAACTGTCCAAAACATTAAAAATAAATAAATCTTTTTGGCTAAAAATAAAAGTGTGGTAGAATCAGAAGGTCAAGGGACTTAGCATCCATCAGCCTAAGTTAAAATACTAATTCACCACCTCTTCTCATTCGTAAAATGGGAGGAATATCGCACATCTGCCCATGAGATTTGGATAGCCATAGGATTGCACCAAAGACAACTTCTGGCAGAGCAAACAGATATCAAATATTGACTTATACCTTAAATTAAATTGAAATTGGAACCCTCACTATGCCAACTGCGGCTTGTTAAAGGGGACTACTGAGCAAAACGCCCACTTACATCACAGCAGCACTGGGCTCTGCAAAGCCTGCGAGGATCCTTTTTTTTTTTTTTTTTTTTTTTTTTTTCTTTAAACCAGAGTATTTCTCACTGTATCTTAGGACCCACTTTTCTCCACAGAGGTGTCCTCTTGGTCACTCTCTCCTGGTGGCCACACTTGGCCCCAGCCTGAATTCTCTCAACTAAGTTAACATTCACTACCTTCAAGGCATCTTAAATAACTGTAAAAACCAGCCTCAGCTCCTTTCCCAAGTTGTCAGGGAATCTTTTCTAATTTGCATAGACTCATCCTATAGGCTGGTGGCAGTCGAATGGTGGATCATCCATTACTTATGTATGGATTAAAGACAGAGAAATGGAGACTGTTGGGCCCATGGGAAAGCTATGCTTACTGTCTGCTCTCAGTTCTCTACAGGATCCTCATGGTAGAGCTTCCCTCCACTGGCAAGAGAGAATAAATATGGCCAGGCACACAGCCTACCTGGGCAGACTCTGGCTAGCTGGCTGCTCTCTCTTAGCAGACGTCCAGATCAGGAGCTCAGCATCCAGCAGTGGAATCTGAAAGTCTCTTAGCAGGGGAAAGTCTGAGTCAGGACTCACTTATCTGCTAACCACACGACACGTGACACCTCCTCTGTTTGCTTACAAAGGTAGCATGTTCTGGAGAAGGTGATGTCATCATTTAAATCAGAAAACCACCGTCAGACCAGATCACAACACGCCACACTCAAATATTTAAGAATCTTCTTTGCCAAATGTCCACCCAAATAAAAATTTCCACGTCCATTAGGTACATCAGACTGCACATGACTAAGACAATTTGAATTAGCATGATGCATAAAATAAATATCACCATTATGTACTCTGACTACCGCATGCTTTGTTCACGGTTCTGCTAGGGTTAGCAGACTGGAGCACATTCTTGCAGGCTCCTCTTAATCATTCTTTATCAGAAGAGTCACAAAGATAATAGATTTGATTTGAAAATAAGGGACTTGCAGGAAAGAGTTCATTTCCTTTTCAATCTGATGTGTTTGGTGACATTGCTTTAAAAAAATACTATATATATATATATAAACCATTTGAGAAAGTTCAAGAAATAGATGTAGAGAATGGGCATACCATGGCCTTTAGCCACTGCAAATGAACTCTACATGCATGTGCCACCTTGTGCATCTTGGCTTACATGGGTACCAGGGAACTGAACCCAGGTGGTCCTTATGTTTTGCAGGCAAGTGCCATAACCACTGAGCCATCTCTCTAGCACTGCTTTTTAAGTTCTTGCTTCACTTGTTTGTTTATTTGAGATATGGTCTCTTGTATTCCTAGCTGGCCTCAAACTCACTATGCAAGCAAGAATGACCTTGAACTTACTATCCTCCTTCCTCCATCAACTTTCTAAGTGCTGAGATTACAAGTTTTTGCCACCCTGCTTGGTTTATGTGGTGCTAGGGATCAAACCCAGGGCTTTGTGCATGCTAGGCACTATGCCAATGAGCCACATCCCTAGCCTTGTGCTTTTTACAGTCTGAGTACCTTAGTGCTCATGTTTATGGCTATAGAAATAAAAACATTGAATATGACAATAAATGTGTGATCTTACCTCCCAACCAACAGCAGAGCAAATGCTTTACAAAATATGTGGCTGCATGCATGCTGAGAGAAAAGGAGTGTTTCCTGTGAGGGTAGAAGCAACAGGAAGGTCATAGATAATTTGTCACATGGTCAAGTAAGGTGAAGTCAGGGGTAGACTTCCTCAAAGGAGTGTGGCAAAAGGCAGAGGTTGTGTCACATGCCAGCACTCCAACTCAGAACAAATTACATACGATGCTGTGTTCTGCCCTGTTTCTTCTGGGAATCCCTGAGCTGCCCGAGAACCCCTCATCTGAGGTTCTCCTGAGTCAATCCGCAAACACTCTCTCGTTCTCTTTCTATCCTATTTGCACCTAACTCGTGTAATTGCAGAATTTCTCAGAAAAGACATTCCTTCTTTAATGAATCCATTTTAATTCCCATTTCTCTCAAATGAAGGCCAAATTCAGAAAGTTTTTTTTAATATAATTTTCTGATTTCAGTTCAACTCAATATTTCCACAACTTGCGATGCAGTTACACGGGGAGCACAGGTATGCGAGTTGCTACAATGACCATCTGTGACCCAGGACACAGCTTCTGCCCTCCAGAAGCTTAGAAACTTCCGATACTTTACTGGAAATTCCTGTCCGAAGTCTCTCCCGCCGCTAGACTGTCAATAAATACAAGGGCAAAAGTGGGATTTTTTTTTCAGTCCTCAGGATTTTGTGATTGATGATGATAAGTTTAAGTACATAGTGAATATTTATTAACTAGGTGAATGAATTAAAGGAAACAAGGTCAGGGCTTGACTGGCTCAAAAGATAATTCAGGTATAAAAGAAAAAATAGAGAGAACTATAGAAATTGAATATGTGGCCTTGGGAAAGGTATGGAGTCCAGCCAGCTATACTCAGAAACCATGCTGGGAGAGAGAGAGAGAGAGAGAGAGAGAGAGAGAGAGAGAGGCCTGGAGAGTAAGGACGTGTGTCTTTGGAATGGAAGAGAAGCATCAGGACGAAGTTCCGTCTCCTAGAGATTGAAGATTCCATGTTTCTCAGCAGCCGAGCCTGCTGCACTGTGCAGAAGAGGAGCAACGTATCCATCCTTGTCATCAGTAGCGCATGTGCGTTTCCCCGGAGCGCAGAATGTGAGTGAGAATGTAAGAAGAAATACGGTACATGAGGGCAAGACAGTGAGCTAGAAACCACAGTGTGAGATTGTGAGACTGGATGGAAGAAAGTCGGAATAAAAAGCTACAGTTCTTCAGTCAAAGTGCTGGGGGTGGGACATGAAGGCAGGGTCAGGAACAGTGAGAAGTGGAAGAGTGGGGGACGTGGAGAGGGAAAAAAGCTACAAATACACCGTGAAAGCTACGGACATCAGAAATTAGACTCGGTGGGATTGTCTCTGCAAAGAAGCCAGCCAATCTCCCCCCACTCTCGCACACCAACTTGCTTATGTTGAACGGGGTCCCACCAAGAGAAGGGTGCGCAGTAGCTCAAAGTACCTGTAGCTGCAGAGAGAGGCTGTTTGTGGCGCTGCAAATCTAGTGGGTGGCCCAAATGGACATGCCAGAGGGATGAACAGAGACAGAAAGCTGAGAACACGGCACCAAAACACAAGGGTGTGGGAGTCTGAGGTTGAGAGATCTTACCCATTCCCTCACCTGGCTCCTTAAATATTGACTCTTAGACCTTTGATCAGTTCCTTCCTTGTTGCTGGAGTAAATCACCTCACCTTAGGGAGGAGAAAAGTTCAACTGAGCTTACAGTCCCCGAGGGTAGAGTCTGTCATGGCACAGCGAGCATGGCAGGGGCAGAGAACTGGAATCACATCAGCTGGCGAGGGGGGGGTGCGGGGGGGGAGCAAAAACAAATGAGGCCAAAAAGCCTCAAGGCCACCCCCTCACCCTGCTGTGACAAGACTCCGCAGCCCCTGGATTCCACAGCTTTCTCCAACAGTGCCACCAGCTGGGGGCTAAGTATTCGAACACCCGAGCCTATGAGGCGCATTTCATCCAAACCTCTGCAGAGCTCCACGGACCACAGACACGAAACGTCTTGGTGCCATGGTCTCGAGTCCTTTTGCAGGACACAAGTGCCTTCTTGGGTTAATAGTAGAACTTCTGTCAACACCTTCTATCTGTTTCTGCAGCCAGTCTCCACCCGAATGTAAGTTCAAATGAAGACCACTCACCAAGAGTATCTATGTAAAACAAAACCAGCAAACAACAGCAGTGGGGAAAGGAGAAAATGTGTAACTGGAGGACACATGCATCCCAAAAGATGTGCCAGACACAAGGAAGGAACAACAACAAACCAAAAAACACAAGACAGCACTCTACCGTGAGACTCCCGGGAGTTTGCAATGGGAAGAACAGCCGCAGAGGGGACGCTAAGTGTGGACACCTGAGCATTTCTTCTAAAACTGGCATGAGACACGGGCGCCCTCTCCTACGTGCTCCAAGTCTTACCTAGAGGACCAAGAAGGGAGAAACACATGAAAGGAATATAAACAAGACAGGGAGAGTCTATTGAAAGTCCACTGAAACTCCCCACAGAGAACTCTTAGCTTGAAACGGGAGTGTGTGCGTGCATGCGTGCACATGCACATGCAAGCAAATAAATAAATAAATAAGTCTTAAACAGAAAGACTGAAAATAGATTTACCGTATGACTCAGCTACACCACTGTTGGACATATACCTAAAAGGCTCTGTATACTACCACAGAGATATTGGTACATGCATATTTACTACTGCTCCGTTAACAGCAGCAGAGTATGGAATCAGTGTGGATATCCATCAGCGGATGACTGGATAATGAAAATCTGTGTTACCTACACACTATGGAATCTTTAGCCATAAGGAAAAACAAGATTGTAAATTTTTCAGAAAAATGAATAGGTCCCCAAAGTAATATCATAAAGTACCCTGACTCTGAAAGACAAATGCTATGTGTTTGGTTCCATATGTGAATCCTGTCATCTATTGTTTTATGAATGTGAATCTATGTCGGAGTGAGCATGAGCTTAAGTCATGACACTCAAAAGGGAAGCAAGAGAGCAGAAAAGAGGTTTCAAAGAAGGAGTGAAGAATGTAAGCCAATGCGTGAGTTGTGAAAGTGGAAAGGGGACCAACGGGGTACAAGAGCAAGAGGAGGACGGGTAAGGAGATGAGGGACAAGAGTTGGGGTGAGGACCAATCAAAACAAATCTCTATGGAAATGCCACAATGAAATCTTTGCATGCTGTGGTAGTTTCAATATATGTCCCCCAATATATTCAGTGTTTTATTAGTTATAATTTGCATCTGCAATCACCTTGCTAGAGGCAATGTCACTGGGGGCCGGTCTTAAGGTGTTGGTGGAGGGTTTGAGATTCCAGTGCAAAGATATGCAAAGTGTGCCTAGCAGGAGTTCCTGAAGTGTGCTGTGTGACTCTTTTGGCTGTAGTTTTGCTCTGTGTGCTGTGTGGCTGGTTGGTTTCTCTCTCTGCTTGGCCCTGTGAAGGCAGGCCAGCTTCTTCTGTCATTATAGAACTTCCCCTGGATCTGTAAGCTTCAATAAATAATATCCCTTCCTCCATAACTGTGCCTGGTCTGGAAGTTCATCTCAGCAAACCTGAAGCTGTCTGCTACACATGCTAATTTTTAAAATAAATGAGATGCAATTGCTCATTGGAGAGTGATGATAATGCTTCATCTGCCATTAGATGTAGTTCAGGTAGGACATTTTACCTCCTCTCTCTCTCTGTCTCTCTCTCTCTCTCTCTCTCTCTCTCTCACACACACACACACACACACACACACACACACACAGATCTTCTGTTCCAACACTAAGTCACTAGTGGTTGCTGTAATTGTTTTGTCATTTGCCAAGAGTCAGGGGATGGACTGAGCCTCCCCTACCGAGCTGAGAAATTCAAAGCACCAGGTTCAGAAACAATGATGAATATGAGCATTAGAAGGACATTACTAACAGATTTTTAACTCACAGACCAATCTTGAGAACCCCTCAGTCTGGGAGATACGGGATTTTCTCGAAGTAATTTTTCTGTGTGGGCTCTGTTTGAGATAAGTGAGAGTTGTATAGAATGAACACATTTAAGGTTACTCGGGATAGTGTGTCTGGGCTCAGAGCCCAAAGCATCTTCTTCCCCACTGACCCTGGGGAATCACTTCTCTCTGTCTCATTCCCACCTTTGCTCTGGCCTCCTCTGCAGCAGCTGTCAGATGACCTGGCAGCCTCCTTGGATGGCACGCTAACTCTCCCACCTGGGGCCTGCGTTCTTCCTGCCAGTCCGTGCCCCTGTCCATTTCCACCCCTTCTCAGTGTAGCAATTTGGGGACAAATTTCCATATATCCCTGGGTGGGCTTTTGTAAAAATAGGTTTTAAGACTCCATTGCACACTTGTGTGACTCAGGAGGTTTAAAGTAGAGTGACAGAATTTGAATTTCTACCGAGCTACCACATGATGATGACAATGTCTGCCGGGGGCTGTTTTGAGAATCATTAAGTAGAAAATTTAGTCCTGTCCATATCTAAAATAAGGGCATAATAAAAGTAAAATATGTTTTAAAAAGGCTGGAGAGATGGCTTAACAGTTAAGGCACTTGCCTGTGAAGTGAAAGGGCACAGGTTCAATTCCCCAGGCCCACGTAAGCCAGATGCACAAGGTGGCACATGCGTCTAGAGTTTGTTTGCAGTGGCTGGAGGCCTTGGCACACCCATTCTCTCCCCACCCCCTGCTCTATCTCAATCTATCTGTCTCTCTCTCTCTCTCTCTCTCTCTCTCTCTCTCTATATATATATATATATATATATATATATATATATATATATATAATATATTATAAAAGAAAATAATATTATAAAAGAAAATAATAATAACTATATATATATATATATATATATATATATAATATATTATAAAAGAAAATAAGAGCATAAGTCCAGTTTCTGATGCATTAACAGGAATGTAAAAGAGAACAGAATCATATTTTAATAATAGCTAAGCATTTAATGGGGTCAACTAATATTGATTGAATTATTATATTATCCCTATGGGTTAGATAAAAGTATCATGCTATTTATGCCCTCATTGTAAGGATAAGACACACCATCCAAGTTTCCAGATGTCACACAGCTGGGTTTGGGATCAGGTTTCTCTAATTCCAGGGTAAATGGCCTTTGTTAGAGTGCTTCCAGCGAGAAGGGTATTTCAAGTTTGTATGTTCCGAAATGACATTGTTTTTCTCTAGTGCAACTAGACTAATCAAACGTGGGGGAGACTATCTATTATCTCCACTTACTCTGCAGTAATCCAGTGTGGGAAGGCTATCTCAAACTAGATAAACTTGCAGTCCACAGCTTTGGAAAGTCACACAACCACCCCTTAGCCTCAATTCCGAGATTTAGAAAAGAAAGGAGTTGAAACGTTTTTCAAGTTGCTTCCCTCTGTAAAAATATGTGCTCTTCAATGTGTTAGCCAAGATCTTAAGTCAGTCAATTACATTCATGAAGAGCCACTGGGGAGTTTGACTTTTCCCTGTGTTCTTTCCCCAAAGACCGTGCATACTCGAACCTATGCGGACGTTTATGTGCAGCTGAGAGATTGATAGGACCCTTCGTGGGTACTTACCGGGTGCAAATTCTCTGGGAAAATGTAAAGCTAATGCACTAGATCACAAGTAGGTAAAAGTGAGACAGGGTTGGAGCGATGGTTCTGTGGTACTTGCTGTGTGAGAGTGAGGAACTGAAAGTGCCTGAGACCCTGAGTTTGAATCTCCAGAACCCATGTAAATGGCAGGAAATGGCCCTGAACCCCTGTAATCCCAGGTCTATGAGGATTTCTAGTGGAAAGCCTTTGGCTGGTAGCGACAACTCACTTGTCTCCCTGCTGGACACATCAAACCGATAAACCCCCTTATTTCTCTGTCTCTGCACCTCCCTGAGTAGGTGGCAGTTTCCCTTTTCTAGATAAGCAAGTCACAGGATGACTAAATAAGCTTCTTCACTGCCCACAGCGTGACATTTGGAGTGCTTGTCTGAGAAGAAGGCCCACTCTTCTCCGAACAGACCCTCACGTGGAAGAAAGCGTGGCGGAAGGAAGGGTTTCTGGGAAGGGGAACCCTGCTGGTGAGGGCAACATTTTGAGATTCCACACACTAGTGAGATCATACAGTTCTTTATTTCTTGTGTCTCATTTGTTGAACTTCACATAATCGTCTTCAGTTTCATCATGTTTTAACAATGAAATAATCATGTTCATTGTTCAGCTGAATTGTATTCTAACAGCATCTTCCACGTTGTCTTTATCCATTCTTGCCTTGATACATATTTTGCTTTTTCCATGACTACTGTGAAAAGTGCTGCAAAGAAAGTGAAAGAGACAAAGCCACTTAGATGATCTCACTGTAATTCCTTTGGAAATAGTGCAATGGCTGGATCATGTGGCAGTTTGATGATAAACTTTTAAAAATATAAATTTATTTGTTTGTTTATTTGAGAGAGAAAGAGAGAGAGAGAGAGAGAGAATGGGCGTGTGAGGGCCTCCCACCACTGCAAACAAACTCCAGACACATGTGCCACCTTGTGCATCTGGCTTATGTGGATCCTGGGGAATCGAACGTGGGTCCTTTGGCTTTGCAGGCAAACGCCTTAACCACTAAGCCATCCCTCCAGCCCCTGATGATGAATGTTTTGAGGATCTCTTTATCAGTCTCCATAGTGGCTCTACTCATTTTCACCCTCACCCTGATTCAAGGGCCTCCTCACCTCCGCTTCCTCACTAGCACTTGCCTCTCTTTAGTCTTGTCAGTGGGCGTTGTTCTACTGGTGTGAAGGGACACTGCACTGTGACCTCCCTCGTGATGTCTTCCTGGACCCGCTGGCCCTTTGTGATTCTTCTCCTGACAAATACCAGGTCTGTTGTCAGTTTCCTAACGGGTGCCTGTGATTCCTGTTTGGTGTTTGGTTGGTTATCCGCAGGGAAGCTTGCTTGTGTTTCTGGTTTTTGAGTTCCTAATGTGGCCTTGGACAGCACCCTCTTGTCACACTGCGTATACTGCTCGCGGTTCCTTCCCTTCTGTGAGTTGTTTCTGCCATCTACTGATTACTCCCCTGGCTATGAAGCATCATCTTAATAGAGGGAGTTCCATCTGCTGAGTTTTGCTTTGGAGCCCTGAGCCCTAGGGCTCTTCTCGCCAAAGCACTCACCCACTGCAACACCCTGGGGCCGTTCCCTTCTTTTCTCCCTGGAGCTTACAGTTCAGGCCTTACAGCTAAGTCCTTCAAACATTTTGAACAGATTTTTGTAACCGGAAGAAACAGAGATAAGATTTTTCATTGAAGGACTTGCCCTGTAGTCCATATGGACCTCCAATTTGTGAGCTTTCTGCATCAGCCTGAGCGTGTTGTGACGACAGGTATGCACCACCAAGCTTATGCACAGCTAGAAAAGTCAGTTTTTATTAACAGTCACTATTCTTCCTGCTCTCTCCACGTTTTATCCTCATTAGGATTGCCTTTCTTCTAAATACTCTTTTATGCAGCACTGGGGATGAATCCAGAGCCTTGTACATGCTGGTGTTCTGCCACTGGGATACATCGCAGCCCCTTAAATCCTTTCGCCCGGATGTGGGCCATATCATTCCTCTCCTTGTCATGTCCAATTATTATTTTTTAATTGAGTATTGGCATTGTGGTTTTTGAATTCTTGAATATATGAATTTCTTATTGTCTTTTAAGAATATTTTGTCAAATAGTTGAGTTGTAGATCCATGAAATCATTTGGGTTCTGATTTTCAGGTTTTGACATGAATGCTTTTGAGTACCTTTCATTCCAGGGATAGTTCTATGAAAAAAAAAAAACCCAAAAACACAAAAACAACAACAAAAAAAATCCCTTTGGAGTCTCAACTGAAAATTCCCAAGTAATTACTAAAAAGTTAAAACAAATAATTTGGGCGTGGGAAATGGCTTAATGGTAAAGGAATTTTCCTGAGAAGCCTAAGGACCCCGGTTCGATTCCCCAGGACCCACGTAAGCCAGATGCACCAAGGGGCGCATGCGTCTGGAGTTCGTTTGCAGTGGCTGGAGGCCCTGGTGTGCCCATTCTCTCTTTCTCTCTTTCTGCCTCTTTCTCTCTCTCTCTTAAATAAACAAATAAGTAAAATATTTTAAAAACAAATGAATTGATAGCTTGGTGCTCAAATGACACCTTGCTCTTATGATCTCTAGAAATTACTCTGTCTATAAGTCACAGTTAGCTCTTCCCCCCAAATCCTAGTATTTTATTCTCAAATTCTCTGTCTAGTATTCAACAAAGACTCAAGGTGATTCTGATACAGATATCTTAGATGAAGTTTTTACTGGCTCATTTTTAAACACCCCTCTCTTTCCCTTTTCATAATTACAAGTTTCTTCCATATATTAAGGGGCAAAGGGGACAGTGAATAACTCTTCAAGTAGAGCTATTAAAATGGAAATCAGTATTAAATCACGGGGACTTTTCTGACAGAAGAAAGAGTGGGTTACATTAAAAGCTCTTGTCAATTTTACATTTGCTGAAACTGTGACTGTGGTAGGTGGCCAGGGCTCAGGAATAGAACACTGTCATAGTGGAATGACTGGCTGCAGCAGTGATCAGAGAGGAAAGTAACACTGTGAAGGCAGAAAGTGTGACTGCGTGACACTAAGGGTAGGTCTATACAACCGACGCCCACCACTGTTAGACACAAACCCAGGGTTGCTTATTCTGAGATTTCGTAATTTTTCTAAAATCTTCCAATAAGTATGTGGCTTTATTCATTATCAATGATGAGACACATTTCCTGGTGAAAACCTAGAGAGAGCTTTTTATAAATATAATCTCTCTATATATATATCATTTACATATCAGTGGTTTTATATAAAGGTTTTGAAAACAGAGCGCCAACATTTAAGTTGCAATAAGCTCTGTTCTACTGTTTTTCCTTCTTTCTCCCTGTTCAGATGTAGGATCATTTGCCTGACACTTTTAGTAGACAGTAGTTTTGAGAAAATATTTCCCATTACAAATTCTTTGTGGGCAATGAAATCCTGTCACTTTGTGGCTGAATATATTGAAATTAAAAATTGAGTTTTACATATAATCTTGTGACTATTCACATAAAAATTATGAATGAACGAGGGGATCTCACTGAAAAAAGGATGTGTACTGAAAGGACAGAACACAATCAGAGTAAAGTGAATTGCTATCCGTTCTGCTGAGCTATGAACAGGTGAGCAGCCTTGCGAGAGGCACAGCCCGGAGACCCTCAGGAGGGCGTGGGAGACCGTGACCATTCTCCATGCCTTCCTGCTTAAAACCAGTTAGGTCCCTCCCCTCCAAACAGGACTCAGGAAACGCTGAAGTTGATGTGGGCCGCCAGGTGGCAGTGATTGTTCAGAAACATGCGGAACAGGGAGGGCTCCGTGTGGCCTTCCTCTGGATTCCCGAGCGGGTTTTTCCTATTTACAGTCATGGTCAATGAAATCATGAATTCTTCACTCATTTTCGTTCTTCCCTCTTTTAAAGAAAAATCCAACCTCCACTTAACTAACTTTAACTTCTCCGAGGTTCTTGTGCGACTTCTGATTTCTAGGACTTATTGTTTCTTTCTTTCCCTGCTTATCTTTCCAATTCCATTTACTTCCTCACCTTTTCTGTTCTTTCTTAGATACCCAGACATGCCCAGAAATATGACTGGAATTTATTCAGCTGGGCACCAAGGTCAGGCTTCGATGCTGTTCTTGGCTTTCCTTTCTCATTTCACCCTCCTCCCTGGACTACAAGCGAGAATTTCCCAGAACAATTTCCTTTCACTGCCTCGTTCCTGGATCTGCTGAGCCAGGTCTTTGCCTCCCACAGTAGCAGAGAAAGCTTCGGAGCATAAATCTCCCATGACTTTTTTATCTTCTGCCAATTTGCCTTTGGGGGATGTTGAACTTTAAGAATTCCTTCTTCTTGCTCCGTCACGTGGTTTCTACAGTGGGGGAGACATGAACCCAAACCCAAGAGTTTGTCTTTCATCAGATGTCGATGCCAAAGTCCATTCATTACGTAAAGTAACTCAGCGGTTCAGTAATACTTGGTCAGTCATGGAAATAAAGGAGAAAGTGAAGTTGGCCAAGGAACTGAAGCTTTTTGGAGGAAGAATTGTGAGATATGTTCTTCAGAGCCTGCAGGTAAAATCCAAGCTGCACAGTGGCCGAGAACCAGGAATAATTGCCAATTATACTTTCTTTCTAGTAAGAAATCATAACTTACAGAGTCATAACCAAGTGTATATTTACCTAAATGTGGGTCCTTGGACAGAGAACATACATTTCCAAAACTAATCTGTTTAGTTAAGGTAACAAAACTCACGGACATTGTCCATCTGTACAACATGTAATTCACTTTACATGTGAGGCAAGGCCGGAAATGAATGCCTATAATTTCCTCTCTATAAGCAGCAAATGGTTCCCAGCACAGGCTTCAAGCAAGACATATCTGGTAAAATTCTACTTATTTATCAGCATTGTTTTTATAACATTTTATAAGACATATCTGGTAAAATTCTACTTATTTATCAGCATTGTTTTTATAACTTTTTAAAATGTGTAGTCTCTTGTATATAGTATATTGCTGTAATTTTGCTTATCTGTTTGACCACTCTGATATTTTTCTTTTCATTCAATGACCTATTATTTATTTATTTATTAATTTTTTAAAAAGCATACAAAGTAATGGTTTCATTATGGAATTTCCACAGATCTTTGCCATTGTATTTTGTTTCTATGAACTCCCCTGCCCTTGTTCTGTCCTCCATTCCCTCAGGCCCTTTCTTATTAGTCCCCTTTTCTCCTCTAAATAGTGCCCCTTTCTGCTTCCTTCTCATATGTAGTCCATTGTCTTCCCATTTTCCTCCCCCCCTTTAAGATCTCTCCCTTCCCTCTCTTGTTGATACCCTTTCCACTTTCCTGACCAACACACTCACACACCACAGATTTAAGTATACAAATCTACATTTTGTACATGTGAAAAAAAAATGTGGTATTTCTCTTTTCAAGTCTGGCCTCACTAACACTCCCTCATCGTGGGGAAGAAGGGCTAGGAACGTAGTGCAGAGGGCAGTGCATGCACAGCCTAGAGAGACTCACCAGGCACTGTAGCAGATACACAAAGCCCTCCTCCACCCAAGGACATAAAAGTCATTTGACAACTGCTGGGAGAGACTTTTACTTCAGTGATGTAGCTGCCTGAATGTGTGAGTTGCCCGTGGAACATGACTTAGCCATGCTCCTGTAAGCAAGCATAGTTAACCTGATTGGTTTCCCATGATTCACCGAGCTACTCTTGGGAGGGATCTAGTCTAGGGACCATTGTTGCTTCCCTATCTTTAGCGCTCTCCTGGAAAAGTGAATGCCCCACTGGTTTATATTGTAGTTGTATTCTAGGTTTTTTGAGGAACCACCACCCTGACTTCTATAGTAGATGCAAAATTTTATCTTCTCACCACAGCTTCAAGTGTGTGGAAGAACTGTGCACTGTATAATAAGAGAAAACAAATGAGGTAACAAGTAATCGTGAGGGATGACTGCAGGGTTAGCACTCATAGATCCTAGACTATGACAGAGAATAATGGAAGAACAAAAAGATGGATATACATATAATATAAAATATTATATATCTTTCCACATGCAAAGACCTCAAATATTCCCTTACTTCTCACTGAAGTCCCACTAGGGCAATCCGGTTGGACTGTTTCTTTTTCAGGTTTGATTTCCAAGAGCCTGGATCAGTGCTAAGACAGAATAGATACTCAGTAAGTACTCATTGTTCACGTAACTCTTGCTCAATGGATGGCTACCCAGGAAGTTCTTACTGATTACATAACAATTACTCAGTGGATACATATGAAGAGGAGAATGAGGTTAGGTCCTTTGTAGTTTGTTGATAGGGTTATTGATGGGGAAAGGGACTTTCTTCCTAAAGTTAGGAGTAAAACACCATGGGAACTTGGGTGAGGAGCACGCAGCCTGCCCATCACTGCTTGTATTAGCCTCTCCTTGTGGCCGCTCTCACAGAGACTTTGATTCCGTTTTCCCGCAAGACTAAAATTTTCCCAATAGAAATTTTAGCACATATGTAGTCATATCCCATTGTTTTTTCAATTTGTTTTCTTGATGATTCATGGTGTAAATATGTCTTTATGTGCCTGGCAGCCACTTGTATATCTTTGGTGAATCATCTAATCAAATACTCTGAACATCTTTAATTAAATCATTTGGTTTTGTTGAGTTGTCAGTTTCTGTCTCTAATATTTTTGGCTTCTTATTATAAGAATTTATATTCTGAATATATGACTTTTCTCTTATGTATAATTTACAAGTATTCAACACATGTTTATAATTTTGTAACTTGTCTTTTTATTTACTTAATAGCATCTTTGTAAGCACCAAATATTTTAATTTTAATTAAGGCCAACTCAGGACCTTTTTTCTGTCCTCTGCTATTATGATAATTTTCTAAAAACACTTCTTCTGTGCCAAAGCCATGGAGACATTCTCCCTTTTGGAAGTTTAATACTTTTAGTTTGTTCATGGAAATCTGTGATCCATCTGGAGTTAATTCTAGTGTGCCATTGAGGTCATCTTTTTATTTTTAATTTTTGGTAATGTGGTTATCCAATTACTGCAGTGTCAGTAAGTGAAATAACTACTCTGTTATTCCTGTTTTTCCTACCTTTGTCAAAAACCAGAAGTCATTATTTCTGAGCTGTGAATTCTGTTTCATGAATGTATATCTCTATACTTATGGAAACACCATATTACTTTCATTATGGTAGCTTTAAGATGTTTTGCTTGTTCTAAATATTTTGCTTTTCTATGTGATCTGTTAATTTCTTTTTTTTTTCTTTTTCATTTTTTCTTTCTTTTTTTTTTTTATTTTGTTTTGTTTTTTTTTTTGAGGTATGGTCTCACTGTAGCCCAGACTGACTTGGAATTCACTCTGTATTCTCAGGGTGGCTTAGAACTCAAGGTGATTCTCCTACCTCTGCTTTCAGAGTGCTGGGATTAAAGGCGTGTGCCACCATGCCTGGCACAATATCTAAAGAGAATGAGGCAGTGAGGAAGTGAGGGAGAGAGAGAAATGTTGCCAGAATTTTAATAAAGATTCTGTTTGAATCTATAGCTTAACTTAAAGAAAATTGCCATGTTAACAACACTTAACAGTAAATAACCCATGACTGGGGATGGGGTGCTTACTGTAAGTTCTCTTCTATTCTTCTTGGCAGGTTTTTAATGTGCACTATGACCATTGCTCGTTAACTTGATAGAGCCATGTATGAATAAGCTCTTTGTATCCCTATGTGCTGAGAACATTTTACAGTGCAGGCTGGATTCTCATGAATGCTGCGTCTGCATTTATCCCCATAATTATGTACGTTTGTCCTTCCTTCTAGTCAAGTGGCATATTGTATTAATTGATTTTTAGACATGAAGTGAGTCATGCACTTCTTAGGTTGTGTTATGCAATCCTGTTTTATGTGCTTTATGTTGTAGAATGGTTTTGTTAATACTTTATTAAGGAGCTTTGCATTTCTGTGACGTCATCTTTCTCTGTGATGTCTTGCCTTTAGTGCCACGGTCAAACCAACCTTATAAGATGAGCTGTGACTGTTTATCATCTGTTTCCTGAAAGAATTTTTTTAAATTATTTGATAGCTTTCACCAGTGAATCTGCCTTAAGCTGTCCTTTCCTTTAAGGAAGGATTGCTAATGACCAATTGAACTTTTGACATTATATTTCCTTTTGCTTCAATTTCAACAATGTCTCTACTTCTAAAATCTTATCTATAATATCTAAATAATATCCTGTCACAAATTTATTCATAATATTCCCTTTTAATTTCTACATAGTTGTCGGTGTGATCCTTTATAGGATAGGAGAAATGTGAGAAGCAGTAGGAATGGGATCAATTTGGAACAATTTGGTACAGAACAAAGAAAAAATGTTTTAAAACACATCATAGCAGTTATATCCATATAAATCAAGGAAGAAAGAAGAATTCACATCAAGGAGCTGAGGACAGGGCAGGTGTGGGCTTCATCGGACATCACCCATCAGCTCAGTTCAAGTCTCCCGTTGCTGATTCATTGTCTCCCAGAGGCCGAAGAAAGCTGGAGAAGAATTTGCTGAGCAGTTGCCAATAATGTGAAGCAAAGCCAAAGTACCAAATGAGCAAGCAAACAAAAGCCAGGGCCTCTTCTTCCAGTTTTCAAAAAGGAAGACAAGGAACAAGAGGAAAGACCTGCCTGGTCAGCCTGAGAGCAACGCTGGGTAAACATACAAAAGTAGCCATTGAATTAGCCACGCAAGTGACGACTGGCGAGGACCACCATGGACTGAGGAAGAACAGCCTATTCCAGACTACTGTTTCTCTGAAAGCTACTCAGATAGCAAGGGGTGACTTCTTGCCAAAATTGGAGTTAGAGAGATCATGCTGTTCCTGCAAAATAAATTTTAAAAAGAAAGATTAATGACAATATAAAATTGTAACATATATATTTATTAAACAAGACTTTTAATATATATAACATCAGGGTAAATATATTAGCATTATAATTTTGTATTCAGCTATTTTCTTTGATTCTTTTTTATTCGTAAACTATTCAGAAAAATATTCTCTGGCATTCTCTGTTGAAACAGATTCTATCAGGGTATTTATGAGTTGCATTTTTGCTCATTTCATTTTTGTAGGTTATATCAAATTTAACTGAGAAATCACAAGAAATCACAAAATTAATTCACAGGTGCTGGAGAGATGTCTTAGTGGTTAAGCACCTGCCTGTGAAGCCTAAGGACCCTGGTTTGAGGCTCGATACCCATGTAAGCCAGATGCAGAAGGTGGTGCACGCATCTGGAGTTCGTTTGCAGTGGCTAGAGGCCCTGGTGTGCCCATTCTCTCTCTCTTTCTTTCTAAAATAAATGAATAAATAAAATATATTTTAAAAATGTGTTATGTACATGCAGTATTCTACTGTTCAATACTAAAAGACAAAAAAAATTATCTCTTGAAGCATTCCTATGTATAAAGGAACTTCCAAAACCTTATGCTCAGTGAAAGATGTCTGATGCAAAAGTCCACATATTTAGTGATTTCATTTAACATGAAATGTCCAAAAGAAGGAAGGCAACCCAGTGATTGTCTGCCTCAGGGAAGCAGGGAAGACTGGTGGTCAAGGGGCACAAGGGACCATTCTGCAAGGTCAGCAATGGTGTGAAACTAGATTGTGATGATCTGTGACACTTCAATAATTGTGCCATTATCTTTAACATACATAGACACCATGGGGAATGTTTATATTATATGAATTACGCCTCAATAATGTTGCTTGAATTCTCTACAATCTCTATGGAATAGGACACCCTCCCCAGTAACAGAACTCACAGCATAATCCACAGACATTCGGGCAGTTTAAAGATTAAGGCAAAGTTGGATAGAGGATACGGGGAGTCATTTTGTGCCCACTCAGGAATAGTCAACAACAGCTGGAATGTCCTTGGGAAAAATAAGTATAAAACTTGGTTCAAAAATTCCAGTGTGCAAGAGATATCCTATTCTTTTTCTCCCTCATCAAAAATCAATTTCTATTTTTCATCTGCACCTGCATGGATGCTGAAATAGTTATCCCTAGTACTTAATGTGTTTTTAAGTTCCCATCTCTTACTAACCCCTGGAGTGAGGCTATAGGCCAGAGAATTAGTGGTTGATAAACCCTCTGTTCTTTGGTCACCAATTTGCGTATTGCCGGGGCTCCTGCCCGCATAGCCCTTTCATGCCGATGAGCCCCGCTTTCTTGACCCTCCCTTGGGCTCAAGCATCTTGCTGAGAAGTTTGTCCCCCGACCTAGACCAAGGGTTGCATGGAGGCACATCTGGTTTACACAGGGGCTTTCTTTGGCCTACACTACAGATTTAAAACATTTACGCCAACTTTTAAGTAAAGAAAGCTCACTTGAAGAATCAGTTTATAGTTTCTCTTGAAAAATCAGTATCTAGTCATAATGGGCTGCAGGCACTAAGGACAGACACCTGCTGACCTTTCCTTGTTTGCCATGGGCCGTTAGACATGCTATACCCCGACCCTGAGGCAGGGAGTCAGTTGAAGTTGCTGCAATATTTGCAAGGATTCTTTATTTTAAGAGCTCCTATCCTTTAACAGCTGTATAACCAGCTGGATTAGTTACTTTCTCTCTGCTGTGACCCTAAGGGGGATACCCTAAGTACCCTAAGATACCCTAAGGTATCCCTAAGGGGTTCCTCCAGTGGGGGTCTGAAAAAGTGGTCCAGCTTTATGATGCAGCTATTCCCTTGACTGACTCTCCAAGGCAACCCAGACAGCTAGATGCTATGTGTCACATGTTGTGTCCCTTCAAAATTCATATGTTGAACTATTAAGTGCATGCCTAAGAGAAGTGGGGCCTCTGGGAGATAAGTCCTGAGGGTGGAGCTTGCATGAGAGGGAGATGCACAAAAGAGCGGCTTCGTCTTTGTGTCTTCTCACATGGACAGAGTGAATCTCTCAAGACACACTTAATCTGCTTATACTGAGAGACATAAAAGTGTGTTAAGTTTGAGCCACTCAAACTATTGGTAATTTTCTGTGGCAGCCTTCCTTAGTCCTCTTGACAATATAAGCATATTCTCACATGCTTGCTTTTATAGAAAGGAGAAGCAAGCCGGGCGTGGTGGCGCACGCCTTTAATCCCAGCACTCAGGAGGCAGAGGTAGGAGGATCGCTGTGAGTTTGAGGCCACCCTGAGTATACATAATGAATTCCAGATCAGCCTGAGCTAGAATGAAACCCTACCTCGAGAACCCCCCCCAAAAATAAACCAAAAAACAATTAGAAAGGAGAAGCATATATATATAATATATATTAATAAATATATATAATAAATAATAATAAACATAAATAATAAATATAACTATATAAGCATATATAGATAGATAATTTCCATTTAAAACAGAGGGAAAGAGGCAGATAGAAAGAGAAAGGGAGCACAGAGCCAGGGCCTCTGGCCACTGCACTTGAACTCCAGGTGCATGCACTGCTTTGTGCATCTGCCTTTACATGGGTACTGGGGAATCAAACCTGGGTCCTTTGGCTTCATAGGCAAACACCTTAACCACTAAACCATCCCTCCAGCCTGTGGATGTATTTTGAAAGACAGGTTACGATCTCAAAATGTTAAACTACCAGAGTGTCTTTGTTTTCAGATGTCTGATTACAAGAGATGTCACGTGAACCACTTGAACAACTCATTATTAATAATACATCCCAGTTTTTCATTTAGGGTCCCAGCATATTCTGTTCAGTGATGGAACAGGACGGTCCCTGTCCCTGTAGTAGTGCTGTAGTGAGACTGCTAATGGTGGGGAATGTGCAGTCATGAAGTACATGCCAAGACCTCCTGTCACTGTGGGTAGAATGCTCCAATGAGAATCTTGACTGGGAACCAGCTTGCCCTGCCAATAAACCAAGGCACTGAGCTGGGCATGCCTGGATAGAGCAGACCAGCAGGCAGGGCAGAGGTCTAAGAGGCTGATGTGGCAGCGCATGCCTGTAATTCCAGCACTCGGGAGGTGGAGCCAGAAGGATTATGAGTTTGAGGCCAAAATAGGCTACATAGTAAAACCTTGTTTTAAAAACAAACAAGCCGCCAGGCGTGGAGGCACACGCCTTTAATCCCAGCACTTGGGAGACACTTGGTAGGAGGCAGATAGAGTGAATTCCAGGTCAGCCTAGGCTTGAGTGAGACCCTACTCAAAACACCAAAAAAAAAAAAAAACAGGCTAGAAAGATGGCTTAGTACTTAAGTGTACTTCCTGAAGTTTCAGAAACAGTAGCAAGGGAAAACTGGCAGGTGAGTGGTGTCCTGTGACAGGTAAGTCTACAGGGCACCACATACATGTTCCTACAGTACACACACACTATGCATGAAAAAAAAAAAAAACTTCAGAGAGAACGCAGTCAAGGAAATTCTGTGCTCAGTGGCTGTTCATGTCACAGAGACTTGCAGGAGGCCAGGAGAGAAATTCCACTGTTTCCACTGTCAAGGTTCACAATACATCTCCGGCTATCTGTCAATACTTTCAGGACACCAGACGGGACAAGTGCTGACTACATTTCGAATGCACTTTGAGCATTTACAGGAGGGATGGCCAGGGCTACACATCACCAGTCAGGCCTGCCCAGAAACAAAGACACTGCTTCCCAGTAGAGAATGTCATCAGGCCACGGGAAGGAGTCTGCTGGGCTAAAACTGAAAAACAAGAATTCCAGGCCAGAGTAGACAATCACTGAGCCATCTGCTAAGCTGAGTGCCAGGCCCTGGGGGAATGGGGCCTAGTGGTTACAGAAAATCACTGAGGGACGCACATAGCTCTTCACCAGACTTAGGCTTCAGGGACTCTAACTACGTCCACTGGTAGAAAAACACATAAACCAGCCTCCTGTCAGCTACCTGGAGCTGGACTTCTAATCTGCCACCCCACAGAAGAAATTGCTCACTTTGTCTTGCACCCTGTCTTGGGAATGGTGCAAAGTATTATGCCAGAGAGAGGGTGCCAAGCTTCACATGTCCTCCACCAGCTCACCTGGCCCAGATTAGCTTCTTCACTAGCACCACCTGGGCGGTAACCAGAAGTTATTCAGAAATTAAAGTTTAACATTACCCAAGGTCAAACGTTTTTTAACCCTCTGCTCATAAAATGTACTACTTCTTCATGTGTTGCTCATTTTTGACTGTTCAATAAAAATGCCAATGAATACCTAAATGCAGAAGAAGCCATGGTTATTGTAAAATCAGAGCAGCGGTGGTGGCGGATACAGCGGGCTTTAAGCTTAAACTAAACTTCTGCTGCTTTTCCCTCAGGCTGCTGCTAAAAGCAGTCTTCCCACTTTTGGGTAGAAAAATAACAAGAGTTAGTCTATTTATTAGCCTCTGCTCCTAGAAGCAATTTGCCAACTTCTGGACAGGAAAATTCCAGAAGTTAGTCTTCTATAAATTCTGAGCTGTGACTCCCCACTCCCTTCAACTAGGGCTTCATGGCACAGAAGGAAATTAACACCAAAGCCTTGAAGCAAATAGAGACTGCCCTGCATTGTGACATGGAGTGAACGGTCTGTGTGCTTCCCTTCTTAAGCCATGAAGCATCCCTGATGCAACAGCAGCCAGTCAGGGAGCCAGGGGCCGCATCAGGAAGCACAGCCATAACTGAGCTAACATCGCATTCCCTTAGCACATTCCTCTCCTCAGCACTCTTACTGACAGCGAGGGAGTGAATATGAGGGTCTATCAGTAGCTATTCCTGTATGAAATGCTACAACTAGAAACATAAGTGCAATTGAATCCATAGGTCCACAATCCTTCTAGCAATATGGACCTACCCTCTTCCAGATCCTCTTAGATGCCTCACTCCAACTGGGGGGATGGAGGACAGGGACACAGATCCCGTATTTAACACGCCCGCTGTTCTTTGAGAGTGTGTTACAGCCCTGCAAAGCGCGGAGGCAGCATGCACTGTTGCAAACAAAGCATGCTGCAACATGGGCAGAACCTCTGTTTCAGGACCATATGTTGCATGTCCATCAGCTTACCTGACCTATTTCTGTGGTGGTGATAACCTGGCTTAACACTTATTGTAGCAATTACCTTCATGGTACTGGGACAAAACACACGATCAGAATCTGTTTATATTTTAGCTTACAATTTCAAGTGGAAATTTCATCATGGCAGAGTAGGCAACCAGGGTGTCACATACTGTCACAGCAGCAGGAAGGAAGTCGTTTCCGTGTGGGCCAGCTCTGAACACCCAATGGGGAGGGCAACTAGGCCTCAAGGCCTGACCCCAGTGACATGAGACTTCCAGCAAGGCTCTACCGACCAGAGGCTGCGCAACGTTCCCAAACTGTCAGCAGTGGGGAACACGTTTCTCAAGCTCATGAACCTAGAGTCACTTCACACTCAAACCATCACAGTCACGGGTTCCTGTTCCATCACCTGCTAGAGCCGTTCTCCTCTTTGGAAGTGTCTTGAAACTTCTGGACCCTTTGCTTTCCCATTTAAGTCTCACAATCAGCCTAGGAAGTTGCAGGAAAACCACTAATATAACTTGGAGTCGTTTTTCTGCTGGACAGCCATTACTTATGTGTGGAGCAGCTGTAAAATGATGAATAGCAAGATAGCAGAGATGGTTAAGGGAGTGAGGAGGGGTTGAACAGTGAAAGAGGAGGTAAGAATATAATCTGATCATGGGCATTTGTCCCTTCCAAGTTTTTGCTGTTTTATGAAAAGGTAAATGATGCCTGTCCATATCCTTTAGGACAAGTTGTAAGGAGAAAGGACAAAAAAAGGAAGCATTTTGAAAATGAAGCTTGATGGTTGAAGAATTATATTCATTTTTCTATGTGACTGAACAAAGAAAACTAGAGAGTAGCTGTAATTAAAGATTACAGGGGAGAATCAGGCAATAGGATGTCTGTGGAAGAAAGATGATCAAGTTTAGCACAGCCCACTGAGTATAGATGGAGTTTAATAAGACAATAAGAAAATCTCTCTCTCTCTCTCTCTCTCTCTGTCTTTCTCTCCTCCAGCTCTCTGCACAATCGTATTCAGAAAACACAATTTCAAGACAATAAAATGTCCAATAAAAATCAGCCCCTCCATTGCTTTTTGGTGATTGCTCCAATGCAGTGAAAAAGCATTAGATTTGAGGACACTGAAGAATCGTGGGCTCGGAGAACTACTGCAGCCATCAGGACCCATTTCAAAGGAATTTGTATACCTGAAAAATTAGTTATAACTTTACAATTAGTCAGAGACCTTGGGAGCTTCCTGAATTAATGCTCTGAGCCAGTTTTATGACTTTCAATACAGTTTCATAACAGCTACTTTAATTTCTCTGTATAGCTGTATTTTTAGTTATTTTTTCAAATAACTATTCAAGGGAAAAATTCTCCTCATTACAAGTCAAGAAAAATACTTTCATAATTAGACATTTATATTCTTTGTTGGAAAAATTAAGGATGAAACAAATAAAATTACCAGATCATTCATCCTTCAAATGCATAATTTTGCAAATGTTAAGATATAATCTCCAGGCATGGTGACTCACACCTTTAATCCCAGCACTTGGGAGGCAGAGGTAGGAGGATCGTGATGAGTTGAAGGCCACCCTGAGACTACATAGTGAATTTCAGGTCAGCCTGGGCTAGAGTGAGACCCTACCTCAAAAAAACAAATAATAATAATAATAATGAGATATAATGAATTAAACTTGTCTAATAATCAGATATTATAGAAATTCAACAAATGTTGGAAATATTAGAAAAGATTGAGCAGGATGGTGTGGACATAGACAATTTCAAAATTAAGTGAAACTTTTCAGCTCTTTGGTAACAGAACATTCAATTTCAAAGCACTTCAGCATGAAGAACATTTTTCTCTTGCAGTCAAGAACACACAAGAGATATTAGTATTTTAAAATTTATCTTATGGCACTGGAAGAAGAAAACACTAAACGTAAAACAAATATAAGGAAAGGAATAAAATTAGGCATCAAATTTTGACAAAGAGTCCAGGGAAACAAAAGTTGGTTTTGACCCAGAAAACTGACAAACCTGTATCTATACTGATTGGAAAACATTATTACTGACCTTACAGGCATAATAATCTTTTAAATAGGTAATATAAATAATTTCAGAAATATAAATCAGACAATTTAAATGAAATTGACAGCATCCTAGAAAGGGAGGAATCACCAAATCCGAGAAAAGAAGAAATAGGTTCTGTGAATGGACCGTTAATAAGTAATGAGAAGTTTTTGGAAGTTTAAAAACTTTCAAAAAGTAAAGCTCAGGACTAGATTGATTTCCTACTAAGTTCTAGAAACTAAAGCATAGGAAACACTATTCTTTATAAACAGAATAATTCTTAATTCATTTTATGAAGCTAATGCCACTCTAATACAAAAATAAGAAAAAGGCAATATTGGAAAAGAAAATTGCAAATCAATAGATCTTATAAATATAGGTGTAAAACAATCAAACATTCTAGGAAACCAGATCTTGCCATATATGAATGGGCTGTGTGTTCAGTATACATATACATGAACACAACATTACTGAGTGTAATTTATTTCAGGCATGCAATTTGGTTTGACATAAAAAAATCATTTAGTGTCACATGCATTATCTGTAAAACTCAAGAGCATGTTACAAGGTGTGAGTAAAAATTCTAAAGTTCTAAGCACACAGTCTGCTTATTTTAGGACTTGGGATGGCCAATACAACTATTGTTGAATGATTCCCTAATATTTATAGCAAATTTTTTCTGACAATTTTTAATATATCTATTTGCAAGCAGAGAAAGAGAGGGGGGTAGAGAGAAAGAAGCAGAGGATATGGGCACACCAGGGCCTCTAGCTACTGCAAATGAACTCCAGAGGTATGTGACACCTTGTGCTTTATGTGGGTGCTAGGGAATTGAACTCCCCCCCCCAGTTTTTTAAATCAATGATCTTATCCATTAGTTTCTCAAAGGAAAAAATTAGCACTATATGTCTTAGGTCTGCTTCAGACTACTCTTAGGTAATTAATTCATATCTTGTCAAATATTGACTCCAGATGATAGATTAACTTAGGTTTTGAAATTATTATTCTAATAACTTCTTCCCCCCACCAGAACCAAGACTGTGCTAAGCCTTAGGCAGTTTCCAAACTGAAACTAGCTGTTCCACTCTTTTACCAGGATTAATAGTACTCTCTACAGAACTATTCATTTTTAACTTTTTTCATTTTCATTAGTTAATATGCATTTGGGAACACTATTTCCTCAGCTATGTCTAGACATACAGATGGTTTTGACAAGTTCATTTTTAAAGAGGCTGAGTTCAGGGAAATGACCAATTATTTTCTTAAACTGACCATATTTCTTCTAAAATTTTCCGCAAGATGGTAATCACTGAATTTTTCGCCTTCCCATGAGTTATTCTGGTGCCAAGTAGCTCAGCAGTCTCTTGTCCTATTATGTGTAATGCTGAGTAAAGCCGACTTGGCTAGAGCCTGTTTTTGTTGGAAGTGAAGGGATCATTGCGTTAATAAATATATCTGATAAATAAACATATCCACCATTTTCCAAGAAAAATCATATCGAAAATTGAAGAGGTGTTTTGTTTTATTTCTAAAGGAAAGAGGGAGGCCGTGTGGGACTTATTCTTTGAAGTATACAGTGGAAAAATCTGTGTATCAGGAAAATTAACAGGCATGACCAGTGGTACACGTCTCTCATGGGGAAGAAACGGGCTGATTTGCTGTTGCCACGAGATAAAGGGCGGAAAATAACAAGTTGCCACAGCACACCTCTCGGCAGACCCAGAATGATTACCTCCCACTTACTTTATCAGACACACTCCTGGGTTCCAGACTGACAAAACGTGTGCCTTGCTCACTCAGCTTGACCTGAGGACACAGAGATGGGTGTTTGCTCACTCATTCATTTGCTGAACAAATGAGGGAATAAGTATTTTGGAGCACGAACCGTATGTTCAAAATCAGGTGTACAACATTTCAAAACTTTATATTATTATGGAAGTCAGTCTGTGACATAAGAAACAGCATCTCAAAATTATACAGCCCAACCCTGCGTGCTCTTTAGTGACAGAACCAGGAAAGAGATGGCTTGTAACTATGAGGGATTTCTATTTTCTAATTTGAGGATATTTCCTTAAAGACATTCTTATTTTAATTTTCTAAACAATAAATTTAGAAGTGATAGAATAAAAATAGGGCATTTTTTAACAATAACGTTATTAAACAGTAAGTATTTCACAACTTCTCCTTCCGATCTTTCTGTATTCATAACTCTAACACCATTCGCTCCTTGTTCTGATTTCCCAGAAGCTACCATTGCTCTCAAGATCAGCAGCTCATTCCTCTTAGTGCTCAATGCCTGTGCATTTTCAATACACAGCCGAATATCAGCTTTTGTGCTTAAATTTACATGTGCAAATTTATAGATCTGCCAACTTCCTTTTTATGGGGTGTGGTGGTTTGATTCAGGTGTCCCCCATAAACTTAGGTATTCTGAATGCTAGTCTCCCCAGGTAATAGCAATTGGAAATTAACCCCTCCTAGAGACAGTGTATTGTTGGGGGCGGGCTTATGGGTATTACAGGTAGTTTCCCCTTGCCAGTGTTTGGCACACTCTCCTGTTGCTGTTGTCCACCTGATGTTGGCAAGGGGGTGATGTCCACCCTCTGCTCATGCTGTCATTTTCGCCTGCCATCATGGAACTTCCCCTTGAGTCCGTAAGCCAAAATAAACCCCCTTTTCCCCCAAAGCTTCTCTTGGTCAGGTGATTTCTATCAGCAATTTGAACCTGAATACAGGATGTAGCATAACACTTGTTAATTCATTCTGAAATTTCCAAGTTTTTGCTATTGATTGTTAATTTAATTGCCATTTCCAATTTTGGGGGGTTTGTTTATGGCAATATGTGTGGGGGGTTAAAATTTCATCTGCTTGGGAATGTTTCTAATTTTTCCATGCATATTTCATGTATGTTTGCTATAAAATGTATAGATTGTATTATTCAAATCCTTTACTACGGATAATAATTTTTTGCTTTCCCAAGAAACTGATTTTTAAGATATATTAAGTAAGTGGGCTGGAGTGATGGCTTAGTGATTAAGAATACTTCCTGTGTGAGTAAGACAGCCTCAGGAGACGTGAGATACCAGTCAAGTTCACTCCCCAGGACTCACATCAATAGCTGGATATGGCCATGAGCATCTGAAACCCTAATCCTGTGGGAAGAAGAGACCAGAGAATTGCTGGGGCTTGCAAAAAACCAGCAAGGTCAAGTAAGAATAGATAGGTGAACATGGAGAAGAAAATCCT
Organism: Orientallactaga sibirica; assembly: GCA_036365145.1. Lineage (NCBI taxonomy): Eukaryota > Metazoa > Chordata > Mammalia > Rodentia > Dipodidae > Orientallactaga > Orientallactaga sibirica. The sequence goes on from JAEOAD010000051.1 coordinate 1,836,702, forward strand.
AACATCCCCTTTGCCACCTCAGATGAGTGCACAGGGCACCAAGGACATAAAAGAATGCATATAACACACACACCACCACCACTGCCATCACCACACTATACACACATACAAAAAAAAGCATATTAAGTAAGGGCTTTCCAGGTGAAATGACAGTCCAAAGGCTGCCTATGTGTGAGCTGGTGAAGAGACAGAATAAGAAAAAAATAGACTTTTATCCCAAAGAGAGAATTGGAGGAAGCCTTAGGGAAATCCACAAAGGAAATGAAAGGACACAGGAAAAGTACAGAAAGAAAAAGGAGCCAGATGCAGAGATGTAAGCCAAATACAGACTCAGCTGTGCAGTTAGCTCCCAGGGGAGAAATGCAAACAGAACCTGCTTCTAAAACGTAAGGGCCGTCTTCCCTCGGGAGGAGCCCACAGCCCCCGGAGCCTCAAGTTCATTTGCACGGGGACACTGATTTCTCTGGAGGGTCGCAGAGAAGACTCACCCAGCAGTGGCTGGACACCAGCCAGGGAGAGAATGAATGAATTGTTAAAATCTGAGGTCAGCAGTCACCCTCGGTTCACAAGCCTTGGGTTGGAAATCGTGGACAAGAAGACGAGACTCTACAACCCAAAGGGAACACACAGCAGTGGGCTGGGAAATGGGTGGGGGAGGGGAGTGCTGTGCTGGTCAGGAGCAGATCTCATCCACCCAGGATAATCGTGGCGTTTGACAGCTCTGAGGCCAAGGCCAGCAGGTGGATCAGCCTCTCAGCCAACTACCTAGCTACCTGTCACCCAGTGCCGGGAGCCAGAGAAGTCTCCGCTCCGGAAGTGGGTCTGGAGTGTGAGGTTGGGTCCAGGGTCTGTGCAGATCCCAGTGCTGCTAGGACTCCCCAGGCCGTGAGAGGCCGAGGGACATGGGATGCAAACTAAGTGTGGTCAGCAGAGGGCCAGGAACAAAAAGAGAAAAATGACCTTGTGTTCACACAGACACTCCCACACGTAGAAGCTTTTGACTTTATGGCATTTTTAGATCCTATCATGATTTTTTAATTCCCTTTCTTGTCTTTGTCTGATTTTGTTTTTGAATAATTTTACTTTTTTAATTTGGGGAAAATCTCTCTTTTTGCTTTTGTATATTTTTATTTTTTGTTTCTTTCCCCCCATATTGTTCTTATTTTCTAATATGTTTTAAAACAGAAATAATGAAGAAAAAAAAAACCAACAGTTATTAATGTCATGTTTCAAGGTTTTTCCAATCAATATAATTATATATAACTAAACATATATTGATACATGCTTCCATATTTAACATTGCAAAGTAGTTTTACTTTGGCCCCATTCACATATAAAGTTAACATCATTTTTTTTTAGTCCAATGTGCTATAAACATTGACACCTGTCGAAGAGGCGGCTGCAATGTGCATTTCCACCATCAGGTGGCAATAGCTGTCTCTCTGTAATTCACCAAGTGAACTTTGGTAGCTTGGGTTCTTCACTTTAAAAGTTCACTTCAAAAGTCCTGTTTTATTTTGGGTTGATTTGTTTTGTCTCACTGGCCTTGAACTCAAGTCCACTTGCCTCAGCCTTCCAAGTGCTAGCATCACCACCATGTGCTACTATGCTCAGCTTAGAAAACAAAAACAAATTAACCAAAAATACACATGGTTTTGATTTAATAGCACCCTACAAAAAGAGAAAATTTGATCCTAATTAACTCAGATTGAATTAAGAGTTTTAGATGTGTAAAGCACTGAAAATAACATTTATACTTGATTATCTGCAAGTATTTAATAAAAAGTAAAACTTACATATGCATAGATTTGGCAAAATTCTGGACTGATACTTGGAAATTAAATCTACCTCAGTCCCTCGCTCTAATCCTGCCTAGAGTCCAAGGCTTATCAGTCCCCAGTTCTGTAGTGGTTGGTGTTAATTTTTTACTAAATAATTTACTTTTACCAAATACACACACACACACATACACACACACACACACACACACTTTCTTTCCTTTTTTTTTTTTTAAGTACTGAGTGTTAAAGTAATTGTAGAGTATTTAAAGTGTCATGGTAGATTGCTTTTATTAAAAAATAATGTCTTTGGGCTGGAGAGATGGCTTAGTGGTTAAGGTGCCTGCCTCCTAAGCCTAAGAATGTCAGTTCCAATCTCCAGGTCCCACGATTAGCCAGATGCAAAGTGATGCAAGGGTGCAATGCCACACGTGACCACAAGGGGGCGCACACATCTGGATTTCATTCACAGCAACCGAGAGACTGCTGGCGGGCCCATCTCTGTCTTCCTCTCTATCTCTCTCTGTCTCTCTCAAAAAAAAAAAAATAATAATAATGTCTTAGGGCTGGAGAGATGGCTTAGCAGTTAAGGCGCTTCAAAGCCAAAGGACCCAGGTTCAATTCTCCAGTACCATGGAAAGAAAGAGAGAAAAGAAAGTCCAAGGCCGGCATGGTGGCACACACCTTTAATCCCAACACTCGTGAGGCAGAGGTAGGAGGATCACAGTGAGTTCGAGGCCACCCTGAGACTACATAGTTAATTCCAGGTCAGCCTGGGGCAGAGTGAGTCCCTACCTTAAAAAGCAAAAAAAAAAAAAAAAAAAAAAAAAAAAAATCCCAATGTTGGTGATAACTACAACTGACAACTGATAAGTAGGTAGTAACAGGTAGTTAGTAATTATTACCAACTTAAAGATATGATTTTAAAGATGATATAGTTTAATTGCACAGACTCTGAGATGATTATAATAAATAATATAAATACATTTGTATCACTACTATTGCTATTATACTTTTAAAAATATTTTATTTACTTATATTAGAGAGAGTGAGTGAGAGAAAGAGGCAGATACAGAGAAGGAGAGACTGTGTGCATCAGGACCCACAGCTATTGCGAACAACCTCCAGACACATGTGCCACCTTGTGCATCTGGCTTCAAGTGAGTCCTAAGGAATCAGACTCGTGTCCTTAGGCTTTGCAGCAAGCACCTTGTGGTAGTTTGAACAGATGGCCCCCAATATAGTCAGTGCTTTATTTGTAGTTTGCATCTGCAGCCAACTGTCTGGAAGCAGTGTCACTGGGCAGATCTTAGGGTCCAGCCCTAAGGTGTGGTGGTGGGTTTGAAATTCCAATGAAAAGATATGCACAGTGCCTCGTTTCTCCTGGAGCTCTGAAGCGTGCTGTGTGGTGTGGCTTTTGGCTTGTGGGGTCTCTCTCTCTGCTTGGCCTGTGAAAGCAGAGACAGCTTTTCCTTCCGTTATGGAACTTCCCCTGCATCTATAAGCTTCAATAAATATCCCTTCCTCCATAACTGTTGCCTGGTCTGGAAGTTCATCTCAGCGAACCTGAAACTGTCTGTTACATACCTTAACCACTGAGCAATCTCTCCAGCCTTAATGCACATCTGTTTGTTTGTTTGTTTGTTTGTTTGTTTGTTTGTTTGTTTTGAGGTAGCGTTTCACCCTAGCCCAGGCTGACCTGGAATTCACTATGTAGACTCAAGGTGGCCTCAAACTCACAGCAATCCTCCTGCCTCTGCCTCCTAAGTGCACCACCAACCCGTCCTATTACAATACCTTTTGACTTTGCAGCATTTCACATATGAACATTGACTTGTAGAGTATTTTTGGACCACGTTGAGTTCCCTGCTGGGCAGATTCAGATATGTAGATGTGTTTGAGAATGATGAGGGAGACCGCTCAGGTATACATTGAGGGAGTAAAGGAGGGCAATCAGGCAGAGGAAGAAGTTGAACCAGGATGCACTTTAGGTAAAGTGTTCTCAGATCGAGACAAGGAGTCCAAGCCTCATCTGAGTAAGTTCCAGATTGGCTAGCGACCGGATGTGAAGTGCACCTGACTGAAGTACTTAAAGGCAGCTCTCTTCAAGGCGGGGACAGCTCCCCCAGTATAATGTGACTGAGCTGGCTCTGCTCCCTCAGCTCGCAGCAACTGTGGCCTGAGTGCTTTTATGTGGGGGTGGTGGTGCACCGCAGTAACTGCTACAGGTTTCAAGCGCAAAACCCAATCTTCAGCATAGGTTTGGAATTACGGTCTTGCTATCATTAGTGTTGAAATATACACCTGTGAAGAACACGTTTCCCCATAAAGCCATAAGGTAGAAATAATATAAATTATAGCTTACAAATCAAACAATTGTAAAATGTATTGAACAAATGCTGTTGCCTGAATTCTCACTTAAATATCTACCTGCCTACCTAGAATCCCCATGTGGATGTCTGCATATCATACAAGAACAAAATTTAAGCTTTAACTTTTTTCCTACTCCCCAACTTTCCTCACTTAGTAACTGATACAATCATCATTCCTGTTGTTCAAGGTCAAACAATTTGGATGGTTATATATATATATTTTTTCCTTTGTGTACATTTAATCCAATAGTGAATCACATAGGCTCTTCCTTCAAAACATTTAGCATTAGACCACTTACCACTGTTATCACCTGGGTATATCTCCATGGCCCTTAGCCGATTCACAAGTGACCACTCTATTCCTCCTTGGTGGTCTAACCTTTCCCATCAGAAATAATGGATATTTCAGTCAGAGCGAGTTCCCACCTCTTTTTAGCTCAAAACCTTCCAAAGGTTTTGTACCCCATCACAGACCTCAGTGTCTTTCTAACTTAACCTATAAATCTTCCCCCTCTCTGGGTCTAGAGTCTTGTCGCTACTATTTGGCCACACCCACCAAACTCGTTTCCTGTCCCCCAGATCTTTTAATGTGGTTTCTCTGCCTGGGACTTTCAGCAGACAGTTTGATAGACATGAATATGTCCCTCATCTTTCTTGGGTCGCAGGTCAAACTTTGCCCATCAAAGTAGTGTTCGTTACTCCTTCCCAATCCATCACTTAGGTGATTTTTTTTCCCTAAGTGCTGGGGGACAAAACCCAGGACCTTTTTCTAGGTAACAAGAACTTTTCTACTGAGCTAAATCACTAAGTAAACTTATTTGCTTTGAGGGTCTTTTGATATATTTTTCTGAAACTGCACATTTTTGTAGGTATCCTGTTTGGTGGCATTTTACTTTTTCTAAAATGAATATCTAGTGTGTGTGTGTGTGTGTGTGTGTGTGTGTGTGTGTGTGCTGATGAGAGGAGAGAAGGAAAATAATGTGACTTTACTGAATGAAGAAGTAGTTCCATAATAGAGCCATCTGGAAGCACTGACAAGAAGACAGCTTTTAGTTTCTAGATGTCATCCTGAGGATGTCAGAGAAGCACCTGCAGGTGGTTGCATTCATGACATTTGATCAGGAGTTGCATGGAAGGAATTCCAAGGTCTCACAATATGAGTACAGGTAGTTCATTAGAATTTTAATGATAGTGACAAGTCCCTGGTTTATGGATCTTTGCAGTAGTGTAATTCATGCTCAGATTTGACTAGACAATCCATCTCAGCATGCCTCACTGAGAATACGCCTGTAAGATGTCTTTGGTAAACACAGCAAAAGACAGATTTATCTTGAAGCATTCATTATGTGTATGAGCTCTTGATTAGAACTATGGCAATGGGAAATAAATAATCTCTTGAAAGTTCATTACCCAATGATGCTATCATGTTCCAAACAAACACAGTGTGAATTTCAGGCTGACTAATGAATCACTATAAGACAACTCTATTCAGCGAATGTGACTCTAACTTGATGTTGGGGAAACTGTGGTTGATTTAAAATAGTAGCCAATTAAGAGAAAAAAATACAAATGGTTGGTAGTAAGAGGGGAAAAACCTTTAAATCTTAAGATAAATCTTAATATATAGCTTGATTGACTGTTTAAAACTGAATTATTTAAAACTTAGATTGTTCTAGCTCTAAGAATTCATCTTTCACTGTGGTGATCAGATGGCAATCTAAGCATAGTAGAGGCTGTAATCTCCAGGCTACTGTCAAATCCCAGTCACACTGGGGCTGTGACAGCCTCTTGTCGTGGTTGCCCGCCCTCATGGCAGCTAGGTGACAAATTCTGAGGAGCAGGGTTAGTTTCAAGTGTTTATCAGAAGCTGGCTCTGCTGGGAAGTGTGCCCTTTCTGCCTCTTCCCTTCCTCCTTGTACTTACTGAAAATCAGATGTGATAGGTGAGGTTCCAGGCGCCATCTGGAAGGGGTTAGGAAGAGGCAGGCCAGCTACCTGTCCACTGGCCCCAGGCACCTATCTCTTTATGGGAAATAGAAATACATCTCAGCTGTACTTAAGCCACAGTGCTTCCAGGCTTCAGATGCAGGGTGCCAAACCGAATAAGGTAATAGTCTAACGTATGGTATATTACGCCCAATGGTACTACTTTGTGGTGCAAGATAGAAAAAAATGCAATGAGTCCAGGAGCGATCTGTCTGCCATAATGACTTGGCTAGCAGCCATCCTCTTCACAACATTATGTCAACTTTTTACAGAGTCAGAAGTTTCTCGAGGTTATGAAACAAGATTCCTTTTCCTCTGGGCAACAGGCATGCACATGGCTCTGACCATGGTCTGTGAGCACCACATGTAGAAAATGTCTGAAGGCTAGCCTTCTGCCATCTTCCTATGGAGAATACCAGGTGGAGATGCTCCACAGATTCAGGCTCTTTTCTTGCATTTCAAATAAGAAAATCATCAGATTTCTCATGTCTGATTGTCACCTGAGCTTGGGTATACAGGTATTTAAAAAGCAAGCTCACAAGCTTACCTGGTGACGTGTCCTTCAAGGCCCAGTCCTTCTGGTCTTTGCACACTTGAATATTTGTGGTCAGTTGGGTGCTGTCTGTGCAGCTTCATGTAACGGGGTGCTAGGGGTTCAGGAATGTTGTGGAACCCAAACCCTGGGTTTGTGTCTAATTTTAATCAAAAAAATGAATAAAGTCAGAGTGAGAAGGATAATTATTAAATTCCTATATTTATGGAAGTACAGAGCCAAAGGAAGAACCCACGTGGTTTGAGAGCGTATGGGGGGGCGTGACAAGGACAGACAAGAAAGTTCAAAGGACTGTTGCCATGTGGAGAGCAGGAGGGGTAAAGAGCCCCTGTGGAGAGCAAGGGCTGGGGGGCTCTGCAGGAGCTGGAGGCTCAGAAGAGGTCAGGCAGCAGAGAGCGTGCCCTTCCCTTCCTTTAAACACAAACCTAACCTTACATGGGGTGGGGGCTGTCTTCCAGCTCAGGTGAGCCAGAGGAACAGCTCATTGGTCTGGGCTAGAGGCTGTCTCAGGATGAGGCCAGCCCTGACACCAAGTTCTGAGGGCTGAACTTGACCAACCACAATGTCAGGATTAAGAAAGTGGCCCTCTCTCCCCCGAGGGGTCCCAAATTGTTTGTGGACAAACAGATCTCCTTTAGGCAAGAGACAAGAAGTCAGATCATCCTTTGAGCTCTCCCAAGTTTCTATTGTGACCTTTGACTTTCAGGCCACTGGAAGTGCCTAACAAAGCTACCTGACCCCCATTTCACTTAACTCACAACACTTCTCACGATTGCTCCTCATTGCGCTGGATAGGCTGTAGGGTTTCATTTTCTTTTCTCTTTGGAAGTCTTCAAAAAATATTCCATTTCTACCCTTTGTAAGTATGATCTTTTTCAGGAATAAAATCTCATAGGTTGCTTGGACTTGAGTAGTTGATATTTCTTTCAAACAGTTTTGTTTAATTATGTCTGATTTTCATGACTTTGTCCATGGGAAGATTCCTATGCCATCATTTTGACAACGTTATCAGAAATCTGTGGAGCACCCACACAAGCCATCAGTTTTCATTCCCTTCCTGGGCCAGTTGCCCCACTGCTTTTGCTCCCCACCCCCCCACCTTCCCCATAACAAAAGTGAAGCTCTAAGTCTAAAGATTCTACTAGTGAATAAACTTGAAAAGGCCCATCTCAGTAACAGTCTGGTTTCATTTAACTTGAATAAATTGCTTAACTGCCGTGTATCACATTGTTCTCATCTAAAATTGAAGAAACTGGACAGGATAGACAATCACTTTTGCCAACAAAGTTTTAAATTGTTCCTCAAAGTCCAGTCAGCCAATGAGACCTCTACTAAGGTAGTGCTGTAGGCATAGGGACCTTTCGCTTCCTCTGCCCATTGCCCTGCGCATGCGCTCCTTGCCGCCTGTGGTGTTCTCAGGGTTTGAATGAAGCACGTATCCATTTCTCTGCAGCTTTGTACATCCTGTTTTCAATTTAGATGCCAACATGGTCAATAGGCTCATTACTCTCAAGGTGAATTTCGCAATGTTCTCTAAGTTCCCAGCCAGAGCATAGCATTTTTCTTCCTCAATTTGCTGTCAATTTTCTCCTTATCTTAGAATCTTTGCTATCACTCAATTCTAATTTCCAGTTTCTTCTTGGGATTTTTATATCACATTGCATTGTTCCTACACAAAAGAAAAACTACCCCTGCCTGCCTCAACCCAGAGAATTTTTATATTTTGTACAATTTAAAAGATGGATGCTGAACTATATTTTCTGTGCTGAATGGCAAAGTCAAGAAAATAAAAGCACACAGCAAGAAAATGTCAGGTGTTCGAAAGAAATGGAAAATGAAAAGGTAAACAAGATTTAGGAAGGGTTCTGCCCCAAATAAACTCACAAGCAATGAATAATAGTTTATTTTTATGTGATATACACAATAAGTCATATTTATTTTTTAATTAACTTATTTGCAAGAAGGAACAGGGAAAGGAAAGATACAGATAGAGATGATAGATAGATAGATAGATAGATAGATAGATGATAGATAGATGATAGATGGATAGATAGATGGATAGATAGATGATAGATAGATGATAGATAGATAGATAGATAGATAGATAGATAGATAGATGATAGATAGAGATAGATGGATAGATAGATGGATAGATAGATGATGATAGATAGATGATAGATAGATGATAGATAGATAGATAGATAGATAGATAGATAGATAGATGATAGATGGATAGATGGATGATAGATGATAGATAGATAGATGATAGATAGATAGATAGATGATAGATAGATAGATAGATGATAGAAAGATGGATAGATAGATAGATAGATGGATAGATAGATAGATGGATAGATAGATGGAATGATAGATGGATAGATGGATAGATAGATGGATAGATAGATAGATAGATAGATAGATAGATGGATGATAGAGAAAAGAAAGAGCACAGTCATAGGCACACTCGGGCCTCTTACTGCTGCACACAAACCCCAAGACACATGTGTCATTGTATACCTGGCTGTATGTGGGTACTGGAGAATCAAACCAAGGAAGTCAGACTTTGCAAGCAAGCATTTTAACCACTGAGCCATCTCCCCAGCCCATAGTATTATCTTACTGTCTTCCACACTTGTTTATCCTATCGATTATATTTCCATTCAATATTTACTCATAAATTTAAAAATACATTAGTATATGCCATAAAGCATAACGAGGTCTCTCCCACCATATCTTTGCCACCAGAAATCATGGAAAGATGGAAAACCCTGCTCAAAGTTGACAGTGGTAATTATGCTCATCATTGCGAGTCATAAGACAAGAACTCAAGAAATACTGGGAAGATGAGTGCGCCTGAAGGTTTTAGGCTCAAAACCTAGTCTCAAGCACTCACCTCAGTGCACCAATTAAAGAGTAAAATAATAGCATAGATCAGAGAAAGGGATTTATTCGTTTGGCCACATGGGAAAAGGTCCAATGCCCGCACATACATCTCTGAATGTCGGTATGGCATTCAGGTTGAAGTAGTACTAGCCAGTATGGTCCCGCCACAGATCTAGCCTCTCCTGCAAGCTGGTCTGACAAGTTGTCAGAACTGTGTGAAATTTCTTCCTAGGAGACACACTCCTTCTCTGGCTGTCCTGGGAGCTTCCGTCTTTCTTCCTCCACTGTGAGATTCCTGGGGAAATGCTCATTCCATCAGGACCGTTGTTCAACAATCCCATGGCTAAGCAGAGGGGATGCAGGTGTCTCTCTAGAGTGTCCTTGTTCCTGCCAGTTGCCCTGGAGCTCACTTTATTTTTATGTGTGGATTTTATCCTCTGACCAGGCATCAAGTGGAGTTGGCCCACGAGACAGGCTCCATATGCTGTGGACAGAAGCGCTGGATGGGTGGGTGGTCCATGCCCTTAGAGATGCCTACCACAAAGCTGAAAAATTGGCCTGGAGAGGTGGCTTAGTGGTTAAGGCGTTTGCCTGCAAAGACAAAGGATCCTGGTTCTATTCTCCAGGACCCATGTAAGCCAGATGCACAAGGGGGTTCATGTCTCTGGAGTTGGTTAGCAGTAGCTGGAGGCCCTGGTGTGCCCATTCTTTCTCTTTCTCTGCCTCTTTCTCTCTCTCAAATAAATAAATAAATAAAATATATTTTTAAAAAGTGCACAATTGAGTGGTTGCCTCGTTGAATCTTGCTTTGCTCTGGTCTTTCCTGCTATGTCATGTTTCCCTTTCAGAATATGAATTTTTATTTTGTGCCACGATATGTTACAAGTATCTACAGCAGTGAATGGCAGACAGTGACTCAAGACAGTGACTCACTCAGACTTAGAGCTTCCAAACCCCATGTTAATTCTTAGTGAGGAGAACTGTTCCAGCCACTGAGGATGGGGCCATATTTCTCTGCATTTTACTGCTTTTTCTGGGCCTCTTACTCAGTGCCCATGTAAAGTTGTCAAAATGTGGGGTGTTGCTCTCCACAACTGCCCCACAGACCTATCTATTCCCCTAATGATACGTCAGGTTAAATTCAGGCTCCCTGACATGCGATTGTTGCCAATTCCCAGGCCTCAGGGTAGCTTGGTTTCAAACAGCAGACTGCCTCTCGAGCTTGGGCCCTGCTCTCCCAGTCATTCTGAATGGCAGAGCGGGGCTGGGATACTATTATTAGCAATTTAGAGGTGACTGAAGCAAAGTATAAAGAGGACAAAGGTCATATAGCTGTATTATACACAAAGTTCTTCAGAGGAATAGACTAATGAGATTTATCCTAATAGATGACTGATAGTAGATAGATAGATAGATAGATAGATAGATAGATAGATAGATAGATGGTATGTAGAGAAACAAATATAAATATGCAAGAGGAAATTAGTCACATGATTATGAAGGCTGAGAAGTCTCAAGATAGACCATGTACAGGCTATAGAAGCAAAGCAAGGGATCTTAGAGTGTGGCACAGTTCACTTATCATTAATATTAATTCTTATTTATAATAATTAATATTAGTAATTATTAATACTAGTTACTAGAGACTGAGGAGTCAAAGCACAAAAGTTTAACCCTGACCGTTCTGAAGGATATGTGGTCTTGGAGCAAGGCTCGCATTCATGTCCCAGATGGGGAATGCTTCCTAATTCACAGAGGGCCATCTTCTTGCTATGTCCTCACCTGACCGAGACAGAGAGTCCTCTGCTCTCTGTCTCCCCATCCTCTAGTGAGGGCACCAATCCCATCCGAGGGACTCTACCCTCATGACTTGATCTAAATCTACTTTTCTTCCAAAGGGTCTACCTTTAAATACCATTAAAATTGAGTTAGTGGACTGATTATAAATATGTGAATACAAATATGAATTTGTGCTGGACACGAAAGTCCATAGTAGGTATGACCAAAAGAAAAACAAACTGAAAAGAAGCCAAAACACAAAAACAAAAACCCAACAAAAGAAAAAGAAAGCTGACCTCTCAATGTATGACTATAGCAAGAAATACTAAAAAGAATGACATCATTATGCATTTGAGCCCATAAAGGATCGTTTGGTCGGGTTGATGTTGGGTCGTGTTCGGATCCGCAGGCACATTTATTATTAATCCACTGACCGACCACAGGAAGTTATTTAAGATTCCAGATTCACAATGTCTCCATCTTGCAGAAAGGAGCTCGGCGGCTTTCCATGGAGTAAGTGAGACCTACATGCCATGGTCCTTGGGGAGGGCTTGGTGTTCAGTGGGTGCTTGGCAGGTAGTTGCTGATTTTGTGTTTGCTTTCCAAGACCTGATGCATGTGGTAAGCCAAGAGCCTGCAGGTGATTTGCTGAGGCACCGTCACTCTTGAGAGTCACATGAGGACTTAGGTCCTGCCAAGACTTTAATTGGTAGAAGATAACTCATTACAGCACGTCTAACAAAGGCTCATGGCTTGGAGACTTTCCAGTTGGACAAAATTGCTCTCAGTGCAATTGCAATGCCCTCCAAAATCCCTGTTCCTTGGCGGCAATCAATGTGTAAATTCCTGAAATGGGCTTAAATAATTGATTGAAGAAAAGATTAGGGAACCCCATACTGTTAACAAGATTGGATTTTGACTCCTGTGCGTCTAATTACCTCCCTGGAAAGTGCGCTGTTGTCTCCCGAAACCACCAGCTAGGTCTCAAATGTGTTTCTTCTTGTTATCTGTCGGTATTTCTCCAAGAAGGCAGGGAGACAGACCAGGACCTTTCAATTCAGGACAATTTTAGCCTCATCACGTGCTCTGAATGCATCTTTGGAACTAACTTGTGTTGTGAATTTCTGATTTCATAAGTTTCTAAGGAGCTGCCCCAGGCAACATTTCTACACAGCAGTCCTAGTTTCTTACATTGTGGTCAGTAACTAAAGGGAAGGCGCTTGTCCCTACGCACGGACAATCTCCAAAGAATGTTACATTTAGGAATTACAATGCGTTTATCTGCTTTTGTTCATTCACTTAGACATGGTACAAAAATATTTTGTGAGGGCTGGAGAGATGGCTTAGCAGTTAAGGTGCTTGCCTGCAAAGCCAAATTACCCAGGTTCTATTCCCCAGGGCCCACATAAGCCAGATGTACAAGGGGTGCACACATTTTGTTTGTTTGTTTGCAGTGGCTGGAGGCCCTTGTGTGCCCATTCTCTTTCTCTTTCTTTCTCTCTCTCTCTCCCTGCTTATTTCTGTATATCTCTTGCTCTCTCTCTCTCAAATAAATAAATAAAAATAAAATATTTAAAAAATGTTTTGTGAAATTTGAAACAATGTGTTAAGCAAAAATAGTTAAGGCTAGCTACTGTTTACTTACACGGTTATATTATTTAAAAATTATTTGAAGTGCCTCCATTGAGTTTTGATTAAAACTACCTGGGTTTTGGGCAATCTGGTGCTTATGTAATTACAGTGGTAACACGTATTCTTCCTGAGAATGTTTGATTTATCTCCGTCTACTGTGAGGCATAAATCATTGGAAAAAGGCATTATTACTCACTTTATGACATTTCACAAGACCTCAAACTGTATTCTGTCAGAATCACTCCCTAGATATAATTATTCCTTTATGCGTATTTATTATGCTCAACATTTATATAGTGACAAGATATTGATAATATCCAAGGGGTTGGTTCGGTTTAAAAGTATTTTAGAAGAAATAATTATTTCTCTGAGAGACAAAGATTTAAACTGGATAGTCGATCCAAGGAACTAACCCTCAGATCAGACCTTCTCTAGAGGTGGAATATAAAGAAAAACCACTTTGGGTAGATTTTTGAAATTTCTTCTTTTCTAAAGAATCTTCATATTTTCCAAAATGACTTTACGGTAATTCACTGTTCACTTAGTGTGTGTAGTAAGTAGAGATTCAAGATAAATATGACCACTCAGATCTTTTCTGCATTACAATTTTGATATTTCTCTCTGCTTCTAAGCATCTGTTCATATAAATTTATCTGTCTAAGTAAGCATCTATTATATATATTCAAGTGAAATATAAACTCTGAGCATGTATATGCAGCAGTGCCCTTCTCCTTGCTGGGACAAAAGACATGCCCTGAAACAGCTGATGGCAGCCAGGGTTTATTTCAGTGTATAGTCTCGAGGGGGCGTTTCATCATGGCAGGAAAGCATGGTAGAACAGAGGCTGGCATCACATCTTGTCCTATCTGCTGGGCAGAAGTACCAAGAGTGAGCTAGCTGTGGCAAGGGAGGGGGGCAGGACTGTAACACCCCCAGACCCACTCCAAGATACACATCTCCTCCAGGAAGGCTCTGCCTCCCAAGTTGCCACCAGCTGAGGATTGAATATGAGGCTTAATCACAAACAGCTGAGGCTATAGGGTGATATTTCACCTTCCCACCACCACTTGGTTTGGTCCCACCACGGAAGGCAGTGTACGTATACTCGCAGTTTAGTTTGAGAGAACGGGACCTTTCATCACTCACATGAGGGAGCTTTCTGGAGACAGTCAGTGAGCTTCTAAATAGGTGAAGACGTGGTTGGAAGAGCAGAGAATGGACACTTGGAGTTTGGTGAGTGAGTGGGGTGTCTATAGTGAGAAACATCCTTCATGTACTAAACGAGGGCCATGTAGGTGTTGCTCACAGCTTATCCAGATACAGAGCAAGGAAAAAAAAAAGAAAGAAAAAAGAGAAAAGGGGAGAGACTTATCTGTCAGGAAACAAAAGAAAGGAACTAGACTTTTATTATAATAGCATGCCTGAATAAACACTTACCAAGCATTTGAACACACCTCCCTACACGTGTGGCTTCCTGCACCCTGCTTCCTGCGCATTACAGAACTCTGGGCTACAGTGCTGCTGGGAGACTTGTGCTCACACCTCATCCCACAGCTGTTTGTGCCTTTGCATGGGGAGGACAAAAACTGAAACAACAACTTTACATTTTGGTAAGATGTTTGACATTCAGGCAATTCTAAAATTTTGATAATTCAGAGGAAGGAAGCACTAGAAAGATTCTTATTTTACTGTTGATAGGAATTGTCCATTTTCTTAGTACAAAGACATGCCTTCATAAACTTGAGCTTTATATAGCAAGTCATTTTTGTCTGTATGTTATAAAATCCCTCATCTCCAATTGATTACATGATAAGTATCATTCAGTCAGGCTCAGGTTGCTGGGGTGAACTTCCAAACCAGGCATAGTTATGGGAGGAAGGGATTTATTGAAGCTTCCAGATGGAGGGGAAGTTTCATAAGGGCAGAAGAGGCTGGCCCACATTCACAGGTCCTGGCAGGGAAAAGCCTCCACCGACTCACAAGCAAGCACACACCAGGATTCCCAGGCAAAGCTCAAGCACTTTGCATCTCTATAGACCGGAATTCCCTAAACACACCTTGGGGCTGGGCCCTAGGACCGCCAACAGCGACAGGTGGCTGGAGATCTAAATTGCAAGCTTTGAGAAGCTCCTGAATGTATTGGAAGACATCCATTAAACTACCGCACATGCGCCTACAAATGGATACGTGCAGAAGGATGCTGGTCGGTGAGCTGCTGGTCTAGTTTACATCCTCGATGCTAAATGCAAGGTCACATGAACTTGTTCAAATGATGGGACTCAGAAATGCTGATAGTTACTCGGCAGAATAAAACTGACATTCTAAAAGAACTCGAAAACCTGAAAAAAAAATAAAATGTTAGCGTTTGTATAAAATTCAGTATAGAATTTTTAATGTATCTAACCGCTAGCCTATATCTCTTTTTCTTTCACTCAAGAACATATTTCAGAACAATAAAAAAGAAACATTCTGTTTGTCCCACTAAGATTTCTATTTAGACATGTGTTGTAAGGTGTGTATCCATCTCTCCATTTGTCTAATGCAATGTGGGCTGAGGGGAAAATTACTGTAACCTCATTTGGTTCCACAATGAGAGTTTATTTGTAAGCATGACGCCTCTTTCCCTTGGCTGAGCCTTGACTCAGGTTTGAAGCCATGCGATGCTTCTCTCTTTGATATGTCTAGCAAGCTTCCCGCTGGAGAGGCCAATATGACCATGGAAACAGCTTGATATTTGTTAGATGATTAATTTGTGCAATTTGAATAGAAACCTCAAGGTCCCCTTCTGGCTCATGTACCAAGGCAGCTGGCTTTAGAGACAGCGTATCAGCCTCTCTTTGGAACAGGTAAGTGTTCTACATAATGAAGGAGTTTTGTAGAGCTACACAGATACAGACATGAACTTGCCTTACTCATGTTTAGTAAAGCTTTTATTAGGAGCTAGATTTATGGGTAAAAAGCTCCAAACATCAGTTTTACATACAGTTTACATACATAAATGAGAAATAGAGGGGTATTCATAAATAGTATGTTTCCTAAAACAAAACAATATCCGAGATGTAATAATGTACATCATTTTCTTTATCTTTTTCATATATATAGTCACAATTATTTAACGATAGAAAAATCAATAGATATTATACATCAGTTTTCAGTCTTGGCATTAAAAGGTTTTATTTTGATATCAATTTCTTATCTTCAAATGACAGAGTGTGTTATAATGCTTGCTTATACACACAAATTGGTCAATAGTGCTTTTCGTGGAAGAGAATACTATCATTTATATATAATATATTCAAGGTAATATTTTAACTTTTATTTTAATGTAGGTAAAACTGATACATGTATTTTTTAACCTATGTAACATAAATGAAGAAAAAAGAAAAAAGAAATTATACCTGTTTTTTGTATTCTGAGATTTTCTTTTAAGAAATATACTATTTATGTTACATAGGTTTTATCGTAGGGCATATAGAAATAGAGCTGATTTTGAGAAATTAAACCTCCTATAAATAACTTGTGATTCAGCTTATTTAAACATCTTTATGAGATTCTCAGTTGTAATATGGTTGATGCTCCTTGGGGAAGAGAGATTTGAGCTGTCATACACAACAAAGACACATCTGAAAGGGAGATGCCAAGTATAGAAAATTAGCATTTTTGTTCAGCCTGTCATCCAGACTTAACAAAGCATAATTTAGGAAGAGAGCAGAGATCCCCTGAAACTTTTTTTTTCTGCTACCATCTGTATGCACATAAGATAAAACTCCCTTAAGGTTAGTAAGGAAATTCACAGCCTTTGGACACGGAGTGCTTTCTACTCTCTGCTTTGCGTCTTCAGTGCAGGAGGCAACTGCGTGGGCTGCAGAGCGGCACTAGAACTTCTCATAAGCAGGGAGAGGTGGGTTCGGTTACCCGCCCCTGTCAGACTGCGGTGATGGCCACCAGCTAGTATGAAAACTCGAATCAAGAAGTGGGTGAGGGATGCAGGAAGCCGCTTTGTTTCCATACATTCTAGAAGGTTGCTTAGCAACCATGACTTCATGAGTCAAAAGAAAGGATGTAGAGGTGGGTACAAAGTAGAATGGGTCCTATAAGCCTATGTGAACTGAAGGGCCCAGAAAGCAGAGGCATCTAGCAATGAGCATCCTACAAGGCTGCTCAATCAGTTTCAATGATGCTGGAGAAGTTGGAATGCTGTGTGTCCACAGCCAAAATTATTTTATTTTATTGCAGTCCCTTACATGGCCATTGATCATCCACCTTTGCATGTGACCTAACATCCGGTGACTACTAAGCAAATCCTTTTGGAATAGATCCCTTGCTTCCATCAGACTGAAGATAAGGGTGCCATCAGACAGCACCGGGAGCTGGTAGCAGATATTTTTCCATTTCTCTGTGACCTGCCTACCTGATGAAAAGTGCCCTGATGTGTGTAACTTTAAAAACTTAAAGAAACAGCTATCCCATTGTAACATTGCGCTGGGGGTGGTCTAAAATCTGTTTTTGGGTTATGGTCACTCATATTTGGGTCCAGAATATACAATCTCATATTCCCTTTGAGGTGAGAGCTGTGCTTGGTCTGTTGACACTCTTGGCTTCTTCTCCTGATGAAAGGATATGTGCGCTACTGTTGTTGCAGTAACCTTCCCATTGATGGGACAGAACAACTGACAGTCGCTTTCCCATTTCTGGGACCCAACCACCTACCCAAAGCAGCTGATGGAAGGAAAGACTTTATTTTGACTTACAGTCTTGATGACCAGAGAAAAATGGTAGAGCGGAGAGGCGGGCCATCACCTCCTGACAACCACAGATGGAAACCAGCAGAAAGGTGGTAAAGCAGAGAGGCTGGCCATCAGCTCCTGACAACCACACAACTACATGTGGAAACCAGCAGCGAGAAAATAACCCAAGGTCTGTACTTCTGTAAGTCACCCCTCACCCATGCTCTGTTAGTAAACCCAATAGCCATGGGTTTATCAGGTTGTATTTTGATCTGTTGTCTATGCCCTAGCTGGGGTGAATAGACAGTTGCTCCTACCTGGCCAGGAAAATTTAAGTGACAGTGTTCTTTTTATTTTTTAAGATATTTATTTATTTATTTATTTATTTATTTAAAGACAGAGAGAGGGGTGGAGAAGAGAGAGGGAGAGCGAGAATGGGCATGCCAGGGCCTCTAGCCACTGCAATTGAACTCCAGACGCATGCGCCCCCTTGTGCATCTGGTTTATGTGGGACCCGGAGAATCGAACTGGGGTCCTTAAGCTTGGCAGGCATGCACCTTAACTGCTAAACCATCTCTTCAGCACCAACGGTGTTCCTTTTTTATTCTTCTTTTACTTCAAGTAGAAAAAAGAGATCTTTAAGAAAAAATGAAGATACATTTTTTTTTCTCATCAATATTATGGTATATCAAGAGGATAGAGGTCAGGCTTAGAGAACCTTGGAAACAAACAACATAAAAATTCCATGTTCCAGCCGAGTATGGTGGCTCATGCCTTTAATCCCAGCATTTGGGAGGCAGAGGTAGGAGGATTACCGTGAGTTCAAGGTCACCCTAAGGCTTCATATTGAATTCCAGGTCGGGCTGAGCCAGAGCAAAACCCTACCTCAAAAACAAAACAAAACAAACAAAAAAAATTCCATGCTATAGAAATAAAGATTTCAGAAGCAAGGTTCTCAATAATTTAACTCTTATTTTATATTCTGTATGAATATTTCTTTTTACCAAACAAGTTATATATCTTGATCAAAACTTAAACAATTTTAAGCTGAGGGTCACACCAGTGATCACCAGTGTCTCTAACTACTTTGAGTTGATTTAACCTTTCCCAAGACAGCGAAACTTCTTATTTGCATCTACATCTTCGGTCATAGCCTAGAAAAAGGGAGATCAGTTCCTTTGTAAAATTATACATCCTAATACCCGAATTACAACATCATGAACATTAGTATCCAGTTTCATTTGAAGGAATACAAAAAAGCTGTGCAACTTGTTCAGGTCTGTGTGGCTAGGAGATGATATGCAGATAACAAGAGGATGGATGGGCAGAAGGATAATTACTCACATTGTGAATCAGACTTTTTTTTTAAAAAAGAAGAATAATTCAATGTTTATAACTTTGTTGAACTAGCTTACTTGGGATCAAATAAACTTAAAAGGGCACTATAGTGAAATGGTGCTTGGAAATATTCTTAATTATATAACTCAATGTTCCCTATACAGAGTTTCATGTGACAGAATTTGTCTTGTTGAAAAATGTGGCTGATATGTTTCTCATTTCAGAGAAAGAATTCACTTTGATAAATCTTTTAGATGCTACTTGACTGGAAAATCAATCGATTCCTGCTCAATTACTGTGATTTTTTTTTTCCTCTCTAGGTCTTTTTTCCCCCTCCAATTTATGGTCATTTTATTATCTGAATAATCCTACTTCAGTGAAATAAATATGAACATGAATGATACAACCAACCCAACTGCAGTAAAGTCTATAACTCACCTGCTGCACAATATTGAGGACTTCTTATCAAGACCCTTAAGAGCTCAAGACCACATTCCCACTCTCTCCAGCAATGGATGTGTTTCAAGTGGGGTTGATGTGATTTAGAAGAGTCCATGTGTTCCTTGAGACATGAAGCAAAGCTGGGTTAGCTAGGCTGATCCGCGTATGAATCAAGAGTTCAGATTCTAGGATGAAGATGACAAATTCCTCAACAAGCCAATCTGTGATTATAACCGTTTCTGGGACATAGACTCCAACATTCTGCTCGTACAGCTCTTGTTCTCTTGGTATGCTCTTGAACCTGAGTTGATCCTTCACTGGTAATATGTGCCCATGACCTAAGACATAAAACAAGGCACATAATCAGATATCCATTTGCAGTGCCTGTTTTGATATCTTCTCTTCCATAAAAGTTAGAGAAGATTCTCCACAAACATCAGACATCAATTGGCCACTGATATAAATAAATTATTGCTTCACATATTATCCCAGTAAAAATCTGAATAACCATACTAAATTTCAACATTTTTGCACGTTTCTTTGTTATTGTCAATGAAATAAAGTAGCTACAAAAAATAAGGACGTTTTTGAGGATTTGCCATTCACCACACAGTATCTTGATTACGTTAGGCAGCTTTTCTTGCTGCAGTGTACTTTGTGATAGCACTTAACTCCATAATTGCAAAAATTTATGGCAGCTAAGCTGTTCTACTTCTTTGGTATCTATTAGTACTAACTATATTTTTCTAGGATAAACTTATTTGGATTCTTTAAACTGTGCTCTTGGAAGATATTTAAGAGCAGAGGTAGGAGATGAGCATTCGCTTTGGAGCAAGATCATAATCGTGAAGGGATTTATCACATATCTAGATAGTATTGGAGAATGCTGAAGCTATAGCTATTCCCCAACCAATTAAGAAGCAACCCCCCAAAAGGACAGAATTCTTCACCAGGCCTTTCCATACTTCACAACAATGGAAGTTTTGTGCAGTACTTACTGAAGGTAAGACCCGACATTGGAGACTATCACACACACGCCAACACTGACATCTACTGGAAATGCATACTGCCCACAATTTCTGCAACTGGTTGAGAAACAAAAACGTTCACAGGAATAAAATGTTAAGAAACAAGTTAAAAATCGCCGGGCATGGTGGCGCATGCCTTTAATCCCAGCAGTCGGGAGGCAGAGGTAGGAGGATTGCTGAGAGTTCGAGGCCACCCTGAGACTACATAGTTAATTCCAGGTCAGCCTGGGCCAGAGTGAGCCCCTACCTCGGAAAATTGGAAAACCCAAAAAAAAAAAAAAAAAAAAAAAAATCACCTTGAAACTTAAGCAAAGAAAATGTATAACAATCTTGAGCATTTATTCTGTTGAGCATGTTACTTCAGCAGACCAAACTTGAAGATAAACCTATCTGTGGATGGATAACCATGAGTATCTCTAACCGTAGTATGACCCAAACAAATGCACTTGATATTTTGCAAATAAAATATAATGCATATACATGCATATGAGGGATTAAATTAATTCTCACCTCATGTTTTATAAATAACATGGCTATACTCTCTGGAAATGAGGAAAATATAATCTTTTGCGGTCTCAATTTTTGTGCATCTAGAGAACACATTTACAAAAATAATTTATTGTTATGGTTTGTTTTATTCTGTTCTCTTTTATCAGTTGCCTTCTTCCTATCTCATTTGTAACAATAATTAGGTATTTTGAGAATAGTCAATTTCTTTCTATATAAATTTTAAGTATAATCAAATGCAAAATATTTCAATATAGATTTTTATTTACTAAAATATTTCAGTAAGGTAAAAATATCCGAGACAAGGAAATTATTTTGTTCAATTTTTCAGGAAAAGAGTATGTGTAGTTATCTGTCAAAGTTAGCTACTCATTTCCGTGTTGAGAGCTTTCCATATTTTCTTCTTAATTTACTTTACCTCATAAGTGCTCCTGTCCATGTTTGCATTAAATTTGTCATTGGAGCTGGGAAGACCAGAGTTCAGATTTCCAGTACTCATGTAAAAAGATTTGGGCATAGTGGCACATGCTTGTAATTCCTACTCTGTGAAAAAAGAGACAGGAAAATCCCTGGGGGCTTGCTAACCAGCTAGTCTAGTTAAATTGGTATGATCTGTGTTCAGAGAGAGAAAGAGAGAGAGAGAGACTTTCTCAAGAAAATAAAGTGAAGGGTGATAGAATAAGCCATTCAGTGTCAAACTCTGGCCTCCATTTACATATACATGCACACACCTGCTCATGCACATGAACCTGCATACATATGAACACATACACAAGCATACCACACACATGCATAAGAAAATGCAAAAAATTCATTCTCTCTCTGCATAGAAGCTTCAGCGCCATTCCGTATTCTCTCCCTTCTCCCTCCGTGTCTAATCAATTTCATTTCTCTGTGTAGGTAGTTCTACCTGCCAGGTGTCGTTTCCCAAGCCCACAGCAACTCCAACAATGGATATCTTGGCTCTACAATTCCTGTACTACCAACTGACAGCTCTCACATCGTGTCTCTTAGTTTTCCTCCACATTCCTGCCAAAGCCACACTCATGGACCACTCTCATCATTGCCAACCCAACTTTCATTTGCTTTGCAGGTGGACACTCTTTCTACTATGTTCCCTTTCCTCCCTGTTTTCTTTCATAGGTGCTTTATTTTTATATCATCTCCCTGCTTCTTTGATGCTTTCCCCACTAAATCTTGAAAATTTTAACCACTTCCTACAAATCCCAGCTAATAGACACCCTAACTAACGCACTTCCCAAATCCTCTGCCTGTGGTAACCAAAATGTTCTTCTCATCTACAGCTACTTTCTGAAAATACAAAATCTTTGCGGAGGCGGTGGTTGCTCAGAAAGTCTCTGTGATAATTGCTGTTTCTCCCTTAAGCTTCTCCAGTCATCCCCTCCACTTCACATTTTATATGATAATGAAATCACATATGTCTAAGCCGTGTTTTACACTTGTTTCCTTTCTCCTTAGCTAAAATGGCTTCCTGTGCCTGGAATGATCTCCCACCTCCTTATCTAGATACAAGGATTCATCTGGTGTGACCCTATGGAAGAGAACATCCCATGGTGCCTCAGCTAGCTCTAGTGCTGGATTATTCCTGCCACCTAACCCCCTTAGTACTGGTAAGGCTTAGACCCTACGGCCTTCATGTCTTTCTTTCCAGCTGAGCTGTGAGTTGCATCAGAGTAGGAACATCACCTTGTTAGTCTCATCTCCATATGCCCTGTGCTAGCACCAGCTTGTCTCAGAATAACCAATAAGTGTTAGGTTCTTACAATTCCGTAATTTAAGTTTCTAATCTAATAGAAACTTTAAAATTATTTATTCAAATATTTTTCAGTCATTGGAAGACAAGTTAATTGTGCTTCAGGGAAATGCCATGAATACAAAAGTGATTTTCCACAATTTTAATCATTTTATGATTATAGAAACAGCAAATAAAGGGTAAGTAGAAGAAGAAAACCAAGATCATTTTGGAGTAAACCCATTTTTTTTTTTGTTGATAAAATCTTGAGGAAACTAAAGAAGGCAATATTATGTAAGTCTAACATAAACTCTGAATTCCTTAGCTATCTAATTTATTAATGAATCTATCAATATTTGAAATAAGACTAATGAATTAATAAAGTAGCATTCTCTTTTGTAGTTTTGGGGAAATGTAATGAGTTGAATATTTCTCCATACTTTCTTATATGTATTTTTAATAGATTTTAATTATTTATACATTTAATGGCAAGTATGCATTTGATATTCACAAATGAAAGAATTTTAAAAGATATCTACAAATCAAATTAAGTTAGAGTCCATTGCAGTTTGTGGGCTCAAAATGTGGGTGATAAATTAACTTTATCAGTGTAAAGTTTGGATAGTGCACAATCACAGAAGGCATACAGCAGGATTCTCCCTCATGGTGAGCGTGAGCGTGGTTCTGAAACTACATGGACATTGAAAACCATGGGGAAACTTCTGAAAGCCATAGACCTGCTTTCTAGCTCTTCTCGCCATCTCTACCCAGAGCCAGTGACTTCTCTCTCTCCTCCCCTGGTCTGTCCTCACAGTCCTACAGTGTGACTGTTTGCAGTCAGTGTTTTAACTCCTTGTTGACACGTATGCTTTGCACACCGGTCTGTAGGTGCGTTGACACACACTTGGGTCCATCATATTGTCATAAATGTGTATTATAATGTATGCTACCAGTTAGAATTTTGTAAATTGTAGGAAGAAGAAGAGAATAAAATGATAAAGATGGGAGATGAAAGGAAAAAGAAATATAGAAAATTTAAATGAATTTAAGCTATTTTATACTGTTTCTTACAGTATAAAATATCATTAGAGCCGGGTGTGGTGGTGCACGTCTTTAATCCCAGCACTTGGGGGACAGAGGTAGGAGAGTTGCAGAGAGTTCAAGACCACCCTGAGAGTACAGAATGAATTCCAGGTCAGCCTGGGCTAGAGTGAGACCCTACCTGGAAACCTGCCCCCTCAATATATATATCTCATTACTTACTAAATTAAAAAAAAACTAATCCAGTAATGAGCTATTAATTAGCAATGAACCAATGGGAACTAGCTTGTAGGGTGCGGGACAGGGCTTCCTAAACTGCTAAAAATCTTATTAAATTAGAAATTCTCAACAACTTTTCAAAACAAGGATACTTCTAGGAACTAAAACAGCTTAAAATAGTAATCAAAGCTTAGGGGTTTGTGATAGTCTATAAATGGAAAAAGAAGAAAGAAAATGAACAAAATAAAACAAGATAAATATTAGCTAAAAAGCATTGAGGCTACAGGATATATATTCAGTACAAATCAGTGTCCACTGCAATAATTATGCATTGACAAGTAAACTACATTCCTCCTGTGTCTGCTGTCAATTCTTCTCAACACAGCTTGAGGGTGCTGCTAAAGAAGCGCTCAGCAGATGGCAAGGGAGGGTTTTATGTTCACAGCAGCCAAGTCTCCATTTCAAATAGTCAAGGGAAAGGAGAGAGAGAGAGAGAGGGAGGGAGAGAGAGAGAAAGAGAGAAGGCCACTGATTCCAAGGAGAGACAGGAGAGAAGAGCTGAAAGGCTCTACGTCTCTCCCAAGCTTCAGATGTAGAAAAGGTGCAAAGGAATCTCTCTTTTGGTAAAAATTCTTTAAAAGAAAATGTTCATGATGTCCCAGCATATACCAGAATATGCTTTCATACACAGATATTGAGTTAGATAATCACATTTTTCTATTGCAGAAGCAAGGAGTTTTAATAAAACCGCATTCTAGGGCTGGAGAGATGGCTCAGCAGTTAAGGGACTTGCCTGTGAAGCCTAAGGACGCAGGTTCGACTCCTCTGTACCCACATAAGCCAGATGCCCATGGTGGTGCATGTGTCTGGAGATCATTTGTAGTGGTAGAGGCCCTGCTTTACCCACTACTTACTTTCCTCCTTCCCTTCCTTCCTTCCTTCCTTCCTTCCTTCCTTCCTTCCTTCCTTCCTTCCTTCCTTCCCTTCCTTCCTTCCTTCCTTCCTTCCTTCCTTCCTTCCCTCCCTCCCTCCCTCCCTTCCTTCCTTCCTTCCTTCCTTCTTTCTCTCTCTTTCTTTCTTTCTTTCTTTCTTTCTTTCTTCCTTCCTTCCTTCCTTCCTTCCTTCCTTCCTTCCTTCCTTCCTTCCTTCCTTTCTTCTCTCCTTCCCCCCTTCCTTCCTTCCTTTTTTTCTTCTTTCTTTCTCTCTCCCTCTCTCTGTCTCTCTCTGCCTCTTTTTCTCATTCAAATAAATAAATAAATAAATAAATACATTTAGAAAAACCACATTCTAGATTATTCTATTCAGGATACTGATAGGGGGACTCACAGTGTGCTGTGGGCTGGAAAGACCACTTCTCTTCGCCATGTTTTCAAGTATGGAAGGTACTGGTATCTTGACTACTTCTACACATTCTGTGACCACACTTTTCACAGCTGGAAAAGCAAAGTTTGATAGACTGCTTCCAGTCTGCATTTTAAATGAAGACTAAAGGACAGGTTTAATTATGTGAACAACCAGTGCTTGCTAATACAAAATGTGGTGCTGCGTACATGGTGCTACAGAGATTCCAGACTGTAACCAGCAATCCTGTAGCATCACCGACGGCACATGGAGAACAAAGCAAGAGCTGAAAGCGATGAAAATGTTGTGAGAGCAAAGGAAGAGACAATTCATGTTGCCTTCATTTGTCACTGTTGGCAACAGTGGGACCACAATGTACCCAACAAGGAACCTCTTCCAAGTAGGTCTTGATTCTCAATACTGAAAATAATTTCGTAACAAGTCAGCATACTTGAAAGAGATAGTATGCAGGGTGTGTGTGTGTGTGTGTGTGTGTGTGTGTTGCTTTGCTTTAAGTTTTGTGTGGTGCTGGGAATTAAGTACAGTCTTGTTTATGCAAATGCTCTACCGTTCAACTGTGTCCTCAACAAAGTACTTGCTTTACATTCAATTGAACACACACACACACGTAAGTACCTTTAGAATACAAATATATACATGTATACATACATACATACATGTGTGCATGTACTCTCTGAAGTTCTATTGCTCAAAAGATATGACTTGTTATTAGGATCAATGATTAAGCAAAGTTTAAAAGTCAAAAATATGAACTGGAGCCAGACATGGTGGCCCACACCTTTAATCCCAGCACTCAGGAGCAGAGGTAGGAATCACTGTGAGTTGGAGGCCAGCCTGAGACTACGTAGTGAATTCCAGGTCAGCCTGGGCTAAGTGAAACCCTACCTCAAAGAAAATATGAGCTGGTTTCCTCGCTTTGTTCTTATCTTCCTGAACTTCGTTGTGTGAATAAAACTAGCGTGTTTAATGAGGTTTATTGCTTAGGGCTGCAACGCTGAGGAGTGCTGACAAGGTCACACTCCACGTACTTTTTGGCTTTAAGCATGGTTCATTAGCTGTTCTGACAGTGTTGTTTTGGGGTAGAATAAAAGGAGTATTGTGCCTGTGAAGACTATCATAATAGCTGCTTTGATTCAGTCAGATGTGCTGCTGCTCTTGCATGGCAGCCAGCGAGACAATCACACCAGATCTGCTCTTGCACGGCAGCCAGCGAGACAGTCACACCAGATCTGCTCTTGCACGGCAGCCAGCGAGACAATCGCACCAGATCTGCTCTTGCACGGCAGCCATCAGTCGCACCAGATCTGCTCTTGCACGGCAGCCAGCGAGACAGTCGCACCAGATCTGCTCTTGCACGGCAGCCAGCGAGACAGTCGCACCAGATCTGCTCTTGCACGGCAGCCAGCGAGACAGTCGCACCAGATCTGCTCTTGCACGGCAGCCAGCGAGACAGTCGCACCAGATCTGCTCTTGCACGGCAGCCAGCGAGACAGTCGCACCAGATCTGCTCTTGCACGGCAGCCAGCGAGACAGTCGCACCAGATCTGCTCTTGCACGGCAGCCAGCGAGACAGTCGCACCAGATCTGCTCTTGCACGGCAGCCAGCGAGACAGTCGCACCAGATCTGCTCTTGCACGGCAGCCAGCGAGACAGTCGCACCAGATCTGCTCTTGCACGGCAGCCAGCGAGACAGTCGCACCAGATCTGCTCTTGCACGGCAGCCAGCGAGACAGTCGCACCAGATCTGCTCTTGCACGGCAGCCAGTAAGACAGTCACACCAGGTCTTGGCAGTGAGGGGCTCCTTTCCTTCCCTGTGTCTCTTAATTCTTCATCTTTCCCTTCGTATGTGTGTGAGGGGTAGTTACTGGCATGCGGGTGTATGTTGGGCAGGTATACACACACATGTGTGTTTGCCATGTGGAAGTCAGAGTTTGGCGTTCAGAGTCTTCCTTGATCACTTTGCAGTAAGCCTGCTGAGCAGGTTGCTCACTTGAACGCAGAGCTCGCAGGTTTGACTGGCCTCGCTCTTCAGCTTCCCCACGGGTCTCATTCTCTACCGTGTTAGTGCTATGATGACAGGTCAGCCTCTGTGCCCAGCATTGGCATGGGCGGGTGCTGGGCATCTGAACCCAGCTCCTCACCCTTGACGAGGAAGTGCTTTATGCCTGCGGCCGTTTCCCTGGCCGGTCCCGTCTTTTTTACTGTCCTATGAGGAGTGAGGAGGCTGCTTCTGAGTGTGGAGCTATTTAGTCAGGCAGCAGGACTGAGCTCGTATTCAACCACATGGTGGCAAGGAGTCTGCCATGAGGACAATGGCATGTGCCTTTTCACTTTACCCAGTACTTTGCCCAAATATCACCTGGAGACTACTTTCTCTGGTTGCTATAGTTACCTCCTAGCAAATCTTCCTAAGGTCATACACATACAATGAGGCAAGCCCAACACACCGGCATTTTTTTTTTTTAATGAGAGAGAGGAGAGAAAGAGAGAGAGAATTGGGGTGCCAGGGTCTCCAGCCGCTGCAACCGAACTCCAGATGCATGAGCTTCCTTGTGAGTATGTGTGACCTTGCATGCTTGTGTCACTGTGCGTCTGGCTTACGTGGTACCTGGAGAGCTGACAAGTGCTAAGCCATCTCTTCAGCCCAAAATTTCATTTTTGAAAAGATTATTGTAAATAGACATTCACTAATTCACTAATTCAGTGTATCTTTTGTAGGTTGGTAGGGAGAAGAGATAATAATCTAAATTAATAGATAATAGTTGCTTAATTTAAAATAGAACCTTATGCTTTAAGGAAATTGTGAAGAAGGGATGACTTCATCACATGGAAAGTCATTACAATTTTAGATAATTAAGACTAAGATAAAGAAGGGTTTTATAAACAAACACTTGTTATTATTATTTTTTTAATTTATTTGAGAGTGAGACATAGTGAAAGAGGCAGATAGATAGAGAATGGGCACGCCAGGGCCCACTGCAAATGAACTCCAGATGCATGTGCCACCTTGTGCATCTGGCTTATGTGGGTTCTGGGGAATTGAGCCTTGAACTGGGGTCCTTAGGCTTCACAGGCAAGTGCTTAACTGCTAAGCCATCTCTCCAGACCCAACACTTGTTATTCTTATTTAAAATGGCATTTTTTTAACTGAGTGGCAAAGTGTTCTACATAAATTTCCAACTAACTTCAGTAAATAAAGTGCTTGCTTATAAGAAATTTTAATCTGAATTTAACAAACTGACTCATCTAAATGGGAGATATATCTAAGAAATAATGTAGACAAATTCAAGTTAGAACCAAAGAGTATGATATAAAGGAACTTAAATAAAAATATGCATGTATGTGCAAAAAATGTTAGATTTGTGGAGATGGCTACGGTTAAAGATACTTGCTTGCAAAGCCTGCTAGTGCAGGTTTAAGTCCCAAGCAAAGTACCCACATCAAGCCAGACACAAAGTGGTTCATGATTGTGAAAATATTTTGCAATGGCAAGAAGCCCTGTTGTGCGCACTCTCTCTCTCTTTCTCAAATAAATAAATAAAAATGTTTAAAAGAATAAAACATTTTTAAAAAACAAAACAAAAACAACTTTAAGTCTGACATGCCAGAATATTAGTCTCCTATGGTCTTAACTTTAAAGCTGTTTTTTCATGACATCAAATATTTTTTAAAATTTATTTTTATTTGAGACATACAGAGAGGGAATGAAAAAAAGAGGGAGAGAGAATGGGCATGCCAGGGCCTCTAGCCACTGCAAACAAACTCCAGATGCATGTGCCACTTTATGTATCTGGCTTATATGGGACCTGGAGAATCAAACCTGGGTCCTTGGGTTTCACAGGCAAGAGCCTTAACTGCTAAGCCACCTCTCCAGCCCAATCAAATCATTTTTGAAAAGATTCTTTGTAAATACTTAATGCTAGAAAAATTTGAATTATCCTGATTAGCAAAACATACTCCAGTACTAGACTTTGTTACAGTAAAAAAGGCTGCAGTGGGAGCTAGGAAATGGCTCAGCAGTTAAAGGTGCTTGCTTGCAAAGCTTCCTGGCTCAGGTTCAATTCCCTGGTACCCATGTAAAGCCTGATGCCAGATACACAAAGTGGCAGATGCCTTTGGAGTTTGTTTGCAGCGACAATAGCCTGGCATGCCCATACTTCCTCTCTCTTTCTCTTACTCTCTCATAAATCAATAAACAAACAAACAAATACACAAATAAATTTAAAGATGGTACAATGAGATAGAAGTGAAAATCCCAGCACGTGCGCTAAAAGCCAACAGTAAAGTGCTGTGCATCTTGAGGCTGGACGATACTGAATAAATAAATACATAAAGAAGTGCAATTTACTTGGGATACATTTAACCTGACTGAGACTAGAGAATGTACCCACATTTCAAAGTATCAATGTATACAATTTTTATCCCATGCATTAGTAAAACAAATTTAATGAGCCTTGGAGGGCACTGTGTAAGATGCACGGGAAGTGTGTAAGAGCCACGGGCTATTATCCTCTGGACGTGAACTGACAGCTGCAATCAAGTCCTACACGATTCTGAGCCCACCCACATTTGACTTCGAGGATGGAGGAGAACCAGAAGACTGAGACATTAAAACAGAAGAAAGTGCTTGGAAAGAGAAAGGCATTGGGTGAATAGGAATAGGGAGGAGGGACGAAAGAGGGTCAGAGGAAAGAAATATGATCAAATTACAATTGGTTCCTTATTAAAATACTCAAAAATGTTAAAAAAATAGGTTCAATGAAAAAAAATCTACTGTGGTCCTTTTCCCTTCCCCCTTCCCTTTAGCCCATCCTGTTCCCTTTCCCTTCCGTTGTCCTCAGGAAACTGAGTGGTGCGCCCATGTTGTGACTGTGGAGGCCTTCATGCTAGACCCGGCGACATCTTCCCATGCTTCAGTGGTTTTGCTTCTCATGAGTTTAAGAAAGTTGGCAATGCACATTTTAAAAATGAGCATTTTGGGGTTGGGGAGAAGGCTTCATAGATACAGCACTTATGCAAGTATGATGATCCAAGTTTGGCTCCCAGCATCTTTGTAAAAACTGGGTGCGCTGTGGTCTGTGCATATAATCCCAGCACCCAGGCGGCAGAGGCAGGCAGGCTATCCCTGGAACAAGCTGGCTAGGGAGCCTAAGTAATTGGCAAGCTCTAGATTCAAGAGTCCTTTCCTCATTACATGTCGTGGACAGTGATTGAGAAAGTCCTACCCACGGTAACTTGTGGCCCCTAGAAGCATGTCTATACATGACCACACACATGTGATCAGACACACACACGCATGCATGCTCAGCACACACACAGACACATTCTAGTTATTTCCCTGTAGTTTCTTCCTAACCAGCCTCTGTGGCATGGGCCTCTCTAGGTCATATCTATCTCTCCACGCACAAAGTGTTGAAACCAGCCCTCCATCTCAGCAGGCCAACTCCCAGATGCATCTGTTTGTCTTTAGAGCTCACATCTGGAAGTGGGCTGGGCTTGAGACAGAAGGGGCCAGTGGTGAAGCAAGCAGGACAGGCATGAGCTCGTTCTGGTCACCAAGGTCCCTCGTCAGCGTCAGTTTTGACTTAGATGTGACTTCCCGAGGCCCCTCCACTGCAGGCTGACTGCAGGCTCCTCTGCACCTTCTCTGCACACCTGAAGTCAGGTCACACTGCAGGACGGCAGAGGTCTAGTTTTTGGCCTGGTTTTTTTCGCTCTATTGTGTCACTATAGGAAAAGGAATTACAAACTTTTCCAGCTGAATGCAGGGTGTCATGCCACATCAACTTTGGGGAGCTGCTTGGCTAAACTTTTGGGTGTGTTAGTTCCTTCTGCTGCAGACTGTTTGCCCAGATTGGAGAGCTACCACGACAGCTGGTTTCTAAGTCCATTATAACGTGCCTTTCTCCTGCATACATGACAATCTCGGTCAGTTATCAGGATCCAAGTCTGTTGCTTTCAGTTACAACCTGGGCATATAACTCAGCCCTGACAGGCTCCTCAGAGCCTGCTCGTCTAGTGATACTGGGCCACTGAGGCTGATGAATCACGTGGTAGAGGAGAAATACCGTCCAATGGAAAGACCATTTTCATTCCCAGGGAATACTCTTGTGGCCATTGTTCACACAGTGATTGCTGTGACTTAAAAAAAAAAATGTCCTCACAGGAAAGTGTCCATTGCAGATCTCACAAGGCAACCCAAAGATACAGTTGACTATCACCATGGAGCTGTTCCAAGTTCAAACCAGCATTCCTGAGCGGCCTCTGAGAGTCACATATGACTGGGAAAGGCAGTTGAGAGTCACGTAACAACCTGGTGGCTCCCAGTGAATGAAGATCAACTGTGTTCCCCATGCTAAAGAATGGACAGTCTAGGGTTAGTCAGTATGAAACCCAACAAGGAGCAACCTTAGCCGAGCGACTCATTTGAGAAAGTCTAATAAGGTCCCAAACAGTAAGATTTTATCTTTCCATGAATTGACCTGTCACTGCTGCTTTTTCCAGAAATGATAAAACTAGCTATTTCTGGGCTGGAGAGATGGCTTAGCGGTTAAGCACTTGCCTGTGAGCCTAAGGACCCCCGTTCAAGGCTTGATTCCCCGGTACCCACGTAAGCCAGACGCACAAGGTGGCATATGCATCTGGAGTTCGTTTGCAGTGGCTGGAGGCCCTGGTGTGCCCATTTTCTTTCTCTCTCCCTCTATCGCTCTCACATAAATAAAGAAAAATAAAGAAAAATAAACAAAAAAAATTTTAAATAGCTATTTCTCCCCTATCCCACTCCACAACATTTAGTAAAAGAAAAACACACAGGCCAAGCAAAACCTTATTCAACAAACAGGAAGGGTTTTGGACAGTGTGATGGAGTAGATGAAAAGGAAATGGCCCTTCTAAATGGCTCAGGGGAGAGTGGGGATGGAACAGAGGTCAAGACTACTCAGGGATTTCCAATCTGACAGCAGATCCTTGAAGAACAGTTCCTGAGCCCCAGCCCACATCAGCAAATGATTTTGCACTGTGAAAAACCAGACTTCTAGCAGACGTCCAGTCCTTTGGACCGAGGCCCCCTAGTGGACCCTATAGTAATAGCTCCTGAACAATGAGTTGTCTAAAAAATACTTAACGCTTCACTCTTTAGGTGCATTCATTCGCTGCTATGATTAATATGGCACAATTTCATCTAGAGTACTAAAAGAGTCACAGTGGGTTTTTGCTATGCTTTATTTTGCTCTTAGAAGATACTAGAGAAAACTAAATCTTGAGCTGAGGCGATGGTTCTGTGGTTAAAGGCACTTGCTTGCAAAGCCTGCCACCTCAGGTTCAATTCTTTTTAAGCCAGATGCTCCCCACCCCCCCAAAAAAGTGGTGCACGTGTCTGAGTTTGTTTGCAGTGGCAGGAGGCCCTTGGCACGCTCATTCTCTGTCTTTTCTCCTCATCACCCCCATGCATGCACCAATAAATTAAAAAAAAAAAGAAAACTAGAACTTTATGCTACTTAAACAGGTTGTAAACCTTCCTGCTTTTGATCAGTGCCATGTAGAACGCTTGCCCTGCTGATAATAAGAGCAATCTCACAGAACTCAGCCAGGACACAACCGCTAAGCAACACATTTGTCATTCATGACACAATTTGAGGGGGGAAATAAAAGGCATCGACCTTCAAAGGACAAAATTTCAGACTCTAACCAGATACTCGGTGCCCAAGTCAACATGCAACGCTACTAGATGGTAATTCACTAAAACTTGGCCTCTCTACAGCTACCTGTAGAAAGTATAGTGAGTATAAAGCCTATTATGGGATATTAGACCTCACTACAATGGCTTCAATTTAGCTTTCAAAAGATTCCACACACACACAAACTCAGGAGCAACACCATGGCTTGCTCAGCTAGGGGCTAGTTGTATATACAACTTCACTCTTCTGACTCAAGGGCAAACATTTATTTTAAACCGTTTTTTAGATGGTTTGGTTTCTAGTGCTAGTCAGGTCAACCAGGTGAGCATGCCTTCCTTTAATAGAAAGATCTAGAATTGATGAGACTTTTTAAAAACTGACATTCCTCTCTCCCCAGTCATTTCAATTAGCACTTGTATCATCCATGGGGAAGAGGGAAGGATCTTCAGGAAACACTGGGCACTGATGACAACACCTGTTGGTTCAGATTCTTGCTATCAAGAGATAGTGGGTCCCAAGAAGTTCAATACTTTCCTTATAATCTTTAAAACCAAACAGCAAATTTACACATCAATACATCTGTACACACACACACACACACACACACACACACACACACACACGAGTGCATGAAATGCGTAGAAATAATTCACAATTCAACCTCAGGTACACAGATGTACTTAAGAAAGAGAAGTTTTATTAGGGCATTTTCACTTTATTTTTTCCATACAGCAAAGTCAACTACTGCAGTAATAAAATAAGCATAAAACAAATCGCAGCCCTAGACAAAATACATAATTGTAAGCATCTACAAGCAGAAAGTAAGTTGTGATTACATAATAGTAAAACCCAGCACATCTGTCCTTTCAGCAGGGAGAGTGGCAGGGCTGCGTGAGAGGCAGCGTCCCTAACCTGCTGGGTGACGAATTCCTTCACTAAGTGCCCATCATCATGTCTCACCTATTTTTTTTGAGTGCTTCTGAATTGAAAATTAAAACCATGAAATTTGAACTGTGTTTTGTTAATTTTTTCACCTGCTGAAAGAACGGATCTATAGCAATTAAAAAAAACAATCACATAACAACTATAGCTAGGTGTGCTGTTTGGTTTGCCTGTGTATGGTTTAAGTTTTGTGAAACTCAATACTTGTTTTGAAGAATTTTTTTTTTTTTGTGAACAAGAAACCACTGGAATTGGCAGAAATTGATTTGAATAACATATGTCCTTAGTATAGTTCTTTCTTCCCATTTTTTTCTTTTGTTGAGGTTTTTGACATGCAGGAGTTTTGAAAAAATGTAAAGAGTATTTGATCCATGATTTCACTTAATGGTTGAAGTACCTGCTATTGTTTTTATTTTTTTTGTTGCTTTTTTATTTTTTTATTTTTTTATTTTTTGTTTGGTAATGATCTTCAGGCTGATTTGGCCCAATGGAGTTTTTGTCAGTCATGAGATCTCGGAAGGATGGCATATCTTTCCAGCTGAAAAAATCCTGGCAAACTACAAGCTGACCACAGAAAAGCAAAGCAACATGTTTGAAGGGGGTGGAGTGCTAACTCTGTGCCACTTTTGCAAGCAATTTTGCTCAGTTTGTCATTTTATTAGCCTTAACAAAACTCCTTGTAATTATAGACATTTTTATTCAAAATAAGATCTCACTATGATACAGGTTTCTCTCTTTTGACTATATACAGAAGTGCAAAGGTCAGCCTTCTCTTCAGACTTTCCAACACATGAAACTGCAGCATAATCAACCCTCAAGAGTTTGCACACACGCCAAAGTTCTCATTACGTAAACTTTGAGTATTTGGATTATCAACAAAAAGTCCCTTGTTCTATTTATTGATTATGCAGCTTATTTATAACAAGGCCTGATACTCAGGGATTTCAAAAATATTAAACAATACTTTAACATTTGAAATGGATACAGTAGAAAATAAATTTTATTCTAATATCTAGGATCTAGATCTTCTCATAATAACTAATTACAAACAAAATAAATCATCAAAATATTACTCAATTGTCTGCCAGGATTGTTGCCATAGCAACAACTTAACTTCTTACTTAGCAATGATTATATATTTATAAGATATCCATATAAAAGATCTTTGTTCTTTTAATGAAAACTAGACAAGAACTAACAATGACTGACATTCTTACACTGTAATATTAAATCAGTAAAATATAAATCATTTAGTTAACAATAATACGAATATTCATATGACACTACATGTAATTTAAAACAGTATGTTATGAAGGAAAAAACTACTTTTTTTTGTATTTTGAAAAATTCATCGGTAAAATCTAACAAAACAATAGTCTATAAACTGAAATGGTATTCAATTGTTAATAGAAAATGAAAATCTAATAAATGTAGGAAATGAAAAACTACATTTTAACAAGAAAAATAAGTAATATTCTCTAATGGAACTAACTACAATAACATGTGAAGTCACCATTACTCTCTTAACATGACTGAAATTACATTGGTATGGGTTCCAACCCGTAATGTAATAATCTAAGGCTTTGATAGATGCACAGTACAATCAGTCAACCAACACATCAGTCTTACATTAGAAAGCATCTCTCAAGCATCAACACTTGCAGTAAACTTGGAAGTATGGGAAGTTCTAAAGTGAACCTCCACCTCTTCCATTCCACACCAGAACTACCAGTGACCTGGCCCCGCTTCAGCAATTGTCCGAACTGCTGAACAGAGTGGAATATCCTTCACCAGCTGCAACATCCAAACCCCAAAAAAGGAACTCCTTTGGATGAATCCATTCTTAAAAACTGAATGCACATCTATTTTTAAAATTTTTTTAAAAAGGCTTTCTAAGGCTATAAGCAGTTAATCGGAACAAAACAAAACAGAAAGAATCACATACAAAACTCACCCATGTACTTAACCCACCCAGTGACTAGGTTAATTAAACATTTCCCATTTCCGTATTTTGGTTTATCATGCATCGGATGACAGCGCGGCTTTCTTCTTTGTTTAGAGTCACGGTTTTGAAGGTGACTGTGATGAAGCGTTCAGAAGCAACGTGAACCCATTCTTGCAAAGCATTTATAGTCTTTTGACTTTTGACAGAGGCTATAAATAGAAGCAAAATAATTTCCTCAAACTTTTTTTTGTTATTGTGTCTCAGAAATGGCGTATCCCTTTTGAATAACATGTTATATAGTAGAGTATGCATAAATATTACACTAGAATGCAATTAAAGTCATTTTCTATATCTATTATATATCTCCAGTATGTGTGAGTTCATCTGTACGGAGAGTTTCGTTGTGCTGTCTATTGTTACTGTGAAGTTAAGATGGCCATTTCTGAGACAGCTTTGGTTTCAAAAAAAAAAAAAGAAAGAAAGAAAGAAAGAAAAAGAAAAAAAGAATGGTGCCCTTTGATTGATTAGTATGAGCAAATAAGCAACAAAGTGTGGCTCTGAAAATAATAACACTGAAGAATAACACTCTAATTTCATGTACAGTCTATGGCACTTCTTGAAAACCCTTAACAACATGGTACTTAAAGCCATGATGTGCTTTAAAATATACACAGTTGTGGTTTTGATTGGCACATTCATCTCTGTCAGACCCCTCCCTCACCACCTCTTACAATCTATTACATTAAAAATATTACTCTTAAACAAAAATGACCGTGCATGCACTCTCTCATCTATAATGGCAATTTTAAATACAAGGTGCACCTTTGTTATTTGTAAACCTTGAAAGAAATAAACTTATTTTTTAAAAAAATTATATCTTGGTCTACAGACGTACCAATACATAATAGAATCATGGTTATACCACAGTCTGTCTTTTCAAGAGGGTATGGATATATAGGAAACTAATTAGGTATGCATCTTTGAATGCATAACTGTGCTAGAAAAGAAAGACAAGGTTGTTCTTTTAGACAGGAATACCACCTCAGCACAGACGTCAATTCAATGTACAAAGGGTATAGGCAACAGTGTGCAGTGGGCTCCCATGTTGTCTTGTCTTCTGGTTAACATGCAATATGTGATGTCTGTGGCTGAGGACTTGTGTGTGTTGCTTGACGGTATATACAATATGGCTAATGACTTTGTCCTTTCCTCTAACCAAGCACACTGTCCTTTTGCTCTTTAGTATCATCTACAAGGGGAAAAAAAAAAAAAGACAAATTTTCGGTTAACACAGATCATTATTTCAAGTGATTTCTAACACAGTTAATAGAAAAACCCAAGTTCATTTCCTGATTAAACAGTAGGTTTACACAATTGTTAATATATCAATGTAAAAACAAAAAATGCTAAGTCAAAGCATTAATGGACATATTTGTCATCTCTGTGAATAAAAAACACCATCACTTTAATAAAATTATAGACTCTGATCAACAACTTCCCTTAATAGGCTAAAAGTGTAAAACTCATGGGGCATAATGTGTTTGACATTTGCATAACTGTTGTGGGGGTAGAAATAAACTGGATTTACTTCCTTTTTCAATATTATTTATTTATTTGATAAGATAAGATAAATGAGAGAAAAAGAGAGAAAGAGAGAGAGAGAGGCAGACAGACAGACCCTCCAGCCACTGCAAACGAACTCCAGATACATGTGCCACCTTGTACATCTGGCTTTTGTGGGTCCTGGGGAATTGGACCTGGGTCTTAGGTCCTTAGGCTTTGCAAGCAAGCACCTAAACCGCCAAGCCACCTCTCCAGCCCGATTTACTTCCTTTATAAAATTGAAAAGGCTTCAGTAGTGATTTGATCTACAACATTTAAATCCACAGGCTACAGTTTTTAGATGAATTAAAATTTATTCCCTCTAATATTAAGAAAATTAAAACCATTGCTTATGAATTAAATAATAATTCCCGATGAAATTTTAAAAGATATGACAATGTATGTGAGAATTAAAAAAATAATTTTCCCATGAAATTTATTCTCATTAGAGGTTCTTTATATTTCAAAAATCACAGCTTCACATAAAAGTAAGCACTTAAAAAAAAACAGAAGTTTGAGCTAATACTTCAATAGAGGTAAGTCCCCCTGGCTTACTGTTCACTGAGAGCTCACAGTGGGTGCAGTGGTGTCATTGACTGAGAGCTCACAGTGGGTGCAGTGGTGTCATTGACTGAGAGCTCACAGTGGGTGCAGTGGTGTCATTGACTGAGAGCTCACAGTGGGTGCAGTGGTGTCATTGACTGAGAGCTCACAGTGGGTGCAGTGGTGTCATTGACTGAGAGCTCACAGCAAGTGCAGTGGTGTCATTGACTGAGAGCTCACAGTGGGTGCAGTGGTGTCATTGACTGAGAGCTCACAGCGGGTGCAGTGGTGTCATTGAATGAGAGCTCACAGCGGGTGCAGTGGTGTCATTGACTGAGAGCTCACAGCGGGTGCAGTGGTGTCATTGACTGAGAGCTCACAGCGGGTGCAGTGGTGTCATTGACTGAGAGCTCACAGCGGGTGCAGTGATGTCATTGACTGAGAGCTCACAGCGGGTGCAGTGGTGTCATTGACTGAGAGCTCACAGTGGGTGCAGTGGTGTCATTGACTGAGAGCTCACAGGGGGTGCAGTGGTGTCATTGACTGAGAGCTCACAGTGGGTGCAGTGGTGTCATTCACTGAGAGCTCACAGTGATGGGTCTCATTTTGTGCAACCTGGATTACTGCTAAGAAATAGAGCACAGTGGCAAATATACCATAAGTGACTGAATATAAATGCTGGAAACAGATTTTATTTTAGGACAGGGTATCTTTATGCAACCTGGGCAGTTCTGAAATTTTCAGTTCTCTTGCCTTGGCATCTGAGAGCTAGGGTTAGGGACATATGGTTCCAAGACTGGCTGGATACAGGTTTTAAAAAAATAATTTTATTTCTTTTTATTTATTTGAGAGAAAGAGAGGCAGAGAGAGAATAAGCACACCAGGTCCTCTAGCCATTGAAGTTAACTCCAGAAGCATGTGCCACCTTGTGAATCTGGCTTATGTGGTTACTAGAGAACTGAACTTGGGTCCTTAGACTTTGCAGGAAAGTGCCTTAATGAATAAACCATCTCACTGTCCCTGGATACCATTTTTTTTTAACATGCCAAAATAATTCCTACTAAATTTATGTACTTCAAAGTAATGTACTTATTCTACAAATATGACTTGTTTAGGACTAGAAACCTTTTTTTTTTTTGAGAGAAAGACACAGAGAGAGACAGAGAGAGAGGGAGAGGAAGACAGATAGAGATGGGCACGCCAGCAGCCTCTCAGCTGCTGCAAGTGAAATCCAGATGTGTGTGCCCCCTTGTGGTCAAGTGCGGCATTGCCACCTTGCGTCACTTTGCATCTGGCTAAACATGGGACCTGGAGATTGGAACTGGGTTCTCAGGCTTAGCAGGCAGGCGCCTTAACCGCTAAGCCATCTCTCCAGCCCTAGAAACCTTTTTTATCAGAACTGCTTGTGAAACTGAAAACAAGTCTACTTTGGAAATTCATGCTTGCAGCACATTTTTGGAAGGACGTATTTGCTCATTTCCTTATTTGGCTCTCAAATGTTGTCTACCCTCCTTTATACTGTGTCTCTCCCTGTGAACTGCTCCTGCTGTGGGTGGCTGTCACCAGGACAGCTCAACTGGTCTTCTGAAATATCACTCACTTGAAACACCACACTGTTGATTTTGCAAGGCCCTTGCTCCTCCCCTACACAGCACCTCCATTGTCCCAAATGCTTCTCTGCTGACTGCTGAGTGGAGCTGCTCCTTCACTTTTGCCCCAAGAGAAACTTTTTACAAATCCCACATATCCCTGTAGTAAGCCGAGATCCTTTACGCCCTATTACTATTGGCATAGTAATTGATACAAAGCAGCACCAGAATTTCCCATGTAGATATGTTAATGATAAAATTTATGACTGAGCAAATGCTACCTAGAATCATGGTCACCAGTACTGGCTAGATTCAGTTGTAAATGTGACTCTTTCCACATGTGAGAAATAAGTAGCTATCAACATTCTGAACACATGTCGTCACTGGAACTTGTATGTATTGAGTAGATATGGCCTCTAGGCATGACAAAGGCCACTTTTGCAAGTACTTAAGACAGATTTTCCAAAGGCAAAACATATGACTTTTGCAGTGGTTTGAGTGTGAAATTTTCCCCATAGCCTCATGTGTTTGTGATTTAGCCTCAAATTCAATCCCCAGCTGGTGGCAATTCAAGGGGTGGAGGCTTGTGGGATGAGGCGGGTTGCTTGGGGTAACCTTGGAGTGTTATAACCCAAGAACCCGTTGCTAGAGATAGCTCGCTCTTCTTGCTCCCTGTCTGCTGCTGTGAAAAACAGTGATGCCCAGCCTCTGCTCTGCCATGTCACTATGACACTTCCCCTCAAGATCATAAGCTGAAATGAACCCTTCTTACCATAAGCTATTTTTGATGGAGTAGTTTGTCTCAGCAACAAGAAGGTAACTTCTACAACTTTCCAAGCATTTCTGATAATTTCACAATTATGGAAACATTTTTCTTTTTTGGTTTTGTTTTGTTGAGGCAGGGTTTCACTCTAGTTCAGGCTGACCTGGAATTCACATGTAGTCTCAGGGTGGCCTCAAACTCACAGTGATCCCCCTACCTCTGCCTTCCAAGTGCTGGGATTAAAGGCGTGCGCCACCAGGCCCAGCATATGTAAACGTTTTAAGGTACCTACTTTGAAGTACCTAACTGTTCAAATGACATGCAAATGTGTGTCCATATATAAGTATATGTAATAATTTAAAATTGGACATATATATATATATATATATATATATATATATATATATATATATATATTACTGTACACTAAACACTTATGACCCTGTACAGGGTAATGTATGGATGAGGTGGTGTATCTTATCACTTAAGATTTAGCCAACTAAAATTAAGGATCCATGTCAGGAGTAATCAACCTATTGTCTGAGAGCCAAATCTAGCCCATTCCATTTGGAAACAAAAGTTTGCTTAGAACACAGCCAGACCCATTACAAATCAACTGGCAGCTTCTGCACAATGTTGAGAGTCACAGAACTGCCATAAAATGAAACTAACTGGTTCACACAGCTAAAAACATTTTCTCTATGACCTTTTGAGAAAAAAGTTTGTCAACTGGTAAACCATAACTTCTAATTACTTTTAAGTCATATTTTATTCATGCTTGTACTTCTGGTGTGAATAAAAAAAAAACAAGAATTTATTAACCTTTGGGGTTTTATATTTTAAATGATATTAATAAATTCACATTAACTTGTTCTTATAACACTATTATTCACCTAAGATAAAAGTATAAGCTCTCTATAAATAATTTTTTCTGAAAAAATTCAAAATGTTAAGTGTAGTACACAATTGCTCTCTGAAAGGGAAAACACCAAAGACATGCAGGGACATCTTCTGTAAGTGACTTACTGTTGGGTGACGACAGCTCTACATCTGGGTAACATACTTGTGGCTAGTCAGATGTTCGGCAGATATTATGGGTATCTAGCAAATAAAAAAAATTAATGAATGATCTATTCAAGCAAACCAACCTCCAAGATATGAAAACATCTCAATATTAAACTTTTAAAGATAAGTGAGATTGAGCTGTGAGGTAATAGTCCTTATCTAGTCAACATGACGTCAAGTTAGTGTGAACATGAATGCCGGAGAAGCAGACCACGTCTTTTAATAGTCGTGTTAAATACTATTCGATGAATGACACCAGGAACTCAGAAGAGTGTTAAGACTACTGACAGTTCATGCAACGCAGTCATTGAAAGACACCCGTTTTGTTGGCCTACACACGCAAGCACGCACCCTGTGGGTCCAGTCATCTACCATGGATGGAGAAATCAGAGTAGGAAATGTCTCACCTAGTTTCTGCGCAACCAAATTTCTAACATTTTCACTCAGATTAGGTCACTTCATTTTTTTCCCCCAAATGAAAGAGACTAGGTAAGAATTATACAGTAGGAATTACAAAAGTCCTGGATATGAGATGAGGTTTGCTCTGTAGACTTCTGAACCCCATATGCACATATTATTGTATTTTAAATGGGCAAGAGAATCAGAGAACTAAATAAAAAATACAACAGGAACCCAATACAGAAGTCACTTTTTAAAATAATCCCCAAAGCCAAGAATTCGAATTTGTGACTCAATACTTCTTCAACACAACAGGTGTTGATGGTGTGGTGGTTTGATTCAGGTGTCCCCCATAAACTTAGGTGTTCTGAATGCTAGGTTTCCCAGCTGATGGCAACTGGAAATTAAAGTCTCCTGGAGACAGTGTATGGTTGGGGGTAGGCTGATGGGTTTCACCTTGCCAGTGTCTGGCACACTCTCCTGTTGTTATTGTCCACCTGATGTGGGCCAGGGGGTGATGTCCACCCTCTGCTCATGCCATCATTTTCTCCTGCAATCGTGGAACTTCCCCTCGAGTATGTAAGCCAAAATAAACCTTTTGCCCCACAAGCTGCTCTTGGTTGGGTGATTTCTACCAGCAAAGCAAACCTGACTGTACCAGGAGGTAACTTGGGAGAGGCAGTGGAGAGACAGTCCCTAAAAGATCTGAAAGCACAAGTTCTGAAGCTGTGATTTATTCCTTGCCTATGTGACCTTGAGCCAAACCGTGGATACCACTGTGTCAAATGACACTAACCCCATTTTGGCAATGTGGGTGGGAAAACAATGAATTCATATACTTGAAGGAATTTTGTTGAACTTAGATATCTAGACTAACTCAACATAGTATAATACACAGTCTGAAGTACAGATTAGTATATTCCTTTTTAGTTCTGTTTCTCAGCTGACATCTTCACACAATTTCACAGCACTGGCAAATGGCACCAAAATGTGCTCCACGCATAATAAAGCTCCTCATACCATTTTTCCTGCTGCTGTAGGACAGGATGGTGTTACTCAACAGCGTGGAAGCATCAAGGGAGGGGCTGTCGAGACATACCAAGGACCTTCAACACCATTCGATGCAGATGAAGGGCCAACTATAAACGTCTGCGTGCATGCAGCCTGCTGTGTGTGGAGCCAGCTATTTTCAGCACTGCTACTATACTGTAGGCATATACATATGTATGTATATGTAGATATAATATATGTGTATATATACATATATATCCATTCCCTTTTCTTTGATTCTAAAATATGAAGGCCCAAGATTATGCATGAAATGGTCATAGCACAATGCAAAAGGTAAAGTGTCCCCTACAATCCAAGTGGCCGAGGGCATGTTGAAATTTGCCTTGCTATAGTTCTGTTTACACCAGCAATTCTGTGGGCGTACATGGTACGAACAGGTAAGTCCGGTATCATTGATCTGTGCCATAGAGGGATTGCACTGAATCCATTAATATATTTCTGCCAAAGATTATTGAGTATCATGCCACATATGTGCTAGCCAGCATTCTTGTAAATGAGTCTGAGGAAACTCAGCATCCCTTGCCAAGATACGTTGAAAGCTTTCTAAACTTTAAAATAAACCCATTTGGAATTATGCTTCTGAAAGCTCTCCTAGCTGAAATGGGTTGCCCCTGAGGAGTTCCTGCAGGTCGGGCAGAGCTTACAGTCACAGCTGGTCTGCTGGTCCCATGAAGGAAAGCCCGGAGACCACATGACATTGGTTCTTACGAGACAATACTCTGAGTTACATGTATTGTCCTCAGCCAGTGGCTCATCTGAAATATGTCATATTGCTTTTTACTCTGACTGAATTTTGCCTTCAGAACAAACATATCTATAATTTTAAGTCCAAGCTTTATAAAATTGTGACTAATTCAACCAGTGTTTGTTAGAACATATTATTTTTAAAAGGTAAGAAAATATTGATGAGATCATTATCAAGTTTTTAATTTTAAATATATCTTTTGTTTTTTGGTTTTTCAAG
Source organism: Orientallactaga sibirica (assembly GCA_036365145.1). Classification (NCBI taxonomy): domain Eukaryota; kingdom Metazoa; phylum Chordata; class Mammalia; order Rodentia; family Dipodidae; genus Orientallactaga; species Orientallactaga sibirica. The sequence continues at coordinate 1,880,660 of JAEOAD010000051.1, forward strand.
GTAGGGTCATGTTCTAGCCCAGGATTACCTGGAATTCACTATGTCGTCTCAGGGTGGCCTCAAACTCACAGTGATCCTCCTGCCTTGGTCTCCCAAATTTTGATTATCAAAAACCAAATTAAAAGAGTTCTTAATAAAAAAAAAACTCTATTTACAAGAGTGGTCATGTGTGGCATAAGACTACATTTACATATTTTCATTTTAACTAAGAATTTAAGTAAGAACTGAAGAATTTATAAAACAAATGTTTTCATAACAGCCTTACAATTGTCTCCATTTTTGATTGACCAAAATATCTGTACGGTTGGTTAAGGGCAAATGAGAATTGCTTGTGAGTTCAGTAGCTTCAGAAATGGAGCTGCGACAACTTTGGTGCATTTGTAAATGGCAAAAAAGCAATTTGCTGCTCACCATAGAGAGAATGTGTAGACCAACAAGAGGCGTCTCTGAACCCCCATGCTCATCAAAGCAACCTTGACAGCGCTCACTACACACGGTTCCCACTGATCACATGGGAAATCCACGTGCGCTCAGGCTGTTGGATCGAGCTCTATTAGAACTGTTTTTTTTTAAGAAACAAAGCTGTAAATTAGCAAACCTGGTTGGCTGTGGCTGTTGCAGCGAAGGGAACACTTGTGGCAGATGTTGTAGCCGCGGACACAGTGGCTGGCGTAGCACCGTGCACCATGGGAACTTTCGGAGGGAAAATCATATAAGCAAACGTACAGAAGAGAGTAGCAGTATGGAAACCATGGCAACATGGAGGAGATCATTGGGCATGGTATTTATCATAGCAACAAGCCATGTGACAGGACATCATCATCAGCAAGTGACATGCAAGGCAGCGCAAAGCAGGACAACATTCCAAGGAGAGAAGGGGAGGGGAGATGAAAGAGAAAAAAAAGGGAAAAAAAAGCTTGTTACCATCAAATCAAGAAAATTGACATAAACAGGCTTAATTTGCTAAGTCAAAAACAAGAATTTTATATAGTGTTCATAGATATTCAAAAGTCTAAATTAAAATACAGGTGTTTACTTTAATATACAGTTATTCATTTGAATTCAGATTTATTTACTATTATGAACATATACAGTTACTACTTTTATGAGATAGATTTGTTTTTATACACCAGAACTCATAGTCCAATCAAAATCCACCAAAGTGACTCAAGGAAACTGTCGTGTGCAAAGGAGACATTTATGTGAGCCCGTGTCAATTAAATAGGAAATGACATTTAATTGACAGGTGTTAGTAAAAGGGAAATGGACTTGCCCAATAGATCACAGTTAAACCTGGCAGTGGATTTTGAGGGGCTGTGAGGTGCACCATAGGTTTAAGATAAACAAGAAACGAAGCACCTACCAACACTTGCAGCGGGTGTCATGCACAATATTGAGCCTGCCCATCATGCATTGCAACAGGAAGGTGGATTTGAAAAGGGAAAAGAATTAAAACAACCCATCACACGTGTAATTAGGAAATTCATTTGAACAAAGAAGAAAAATTGTTATTTCGGGCACAGTGGCATGTGAATACCAGCACAATCGATTGGTCAAACAGCACAGTGATCAATTAGAACTGGTCTCGAGTGAAGAAGGAAGGCACTCAACTGTGTGCTGGGAGACTCTGTCTCTCTTAATAGATGCCTATAAATAGAGCGTTTTGGCGAAAAGCTGAACCTGATTCATTCTTTTAAGAGTCATTTTGTCATTTCTTCTTTTCCTCTGGTTACTAGCCACCATGAGTATACTAACATTTTTCTTTAGTCAGAACACATGAGAGTGCTTATTATCAGGATGCTAGACAATTCAATGCACAAAACCAACAGAACAATGTCATGAAACCAGAACCTCCATCTACTCCTTGGGCTTCATTTCTCTGTTCACTGTAGCAACAACCCTGCATACACCAAAGAGCTACACCCATCAAGACAGGAACGATATCTGGAGGGATACTAAGAATAAACTGTACATACAAAGAAAGCTTTCTAAATTTCAGCTCTTTAGTTTAGAATGCAGAGATAGGAACAGCATTATGGTGGGGCATAATTTCTTTATGTCTTAAAGTGGTGAACTTGGTATGTATCTGGCAAGATAGAATGATTTCCACTGCTGGATTGAGCATTCAAGGATACTTACAATACTTCACAGTTATGTTTTAGAAAAGTTCATAAGCATGAATTCACTAATCAGATGTCAATTAAAAAAGCCCAAGGGGAAGGAAGATAATGAAGGTTTGGACATCACATATGGATGTGTTAGCATTGTTGTTCACAATTGTGTGGCCATGAGAAATAAAAATAAATGTTACATACATAGCTCCTGGCTTTTTTGAAACATAAATATTGAAAATCTAGTTTTACCAAGTATGGGGACACTTTCACATATGGAAAACTACTGTTCTTTCTATGAGATTATTTTAGGTTTTTATGTTTTGAAATATCAAATAATTTTATATTTCTATCTAAATCTCTAAATCTTGGCACTCCTGTTTAAATACTAGCAGCATCTGGGATGAACATTTGTCAGAAAAATATCTGCCAAATGAGTCTTGTTGGAGATAGTCTTATACAACAAAACTGAAATTGTGAAACTTAACTGGAACACAAGTCCCTCAACTGGACTACGGAGACACAGGAGCCAGGGACTAAATTCAGTCATGGATATAGGGATGGAACCTATCAGGTGAACTAACTGCCAAGCATCATTTGAGATGCGTGGATATTTCTATCATTTGCTGCTATGATAAGCCAAAGACTTACACGAGGCAAGAACAGAAACAAAACAATGGAAATAAGGAATTAATTCAGAGAGCAAAGCAAGCAAAACTGAGCACTGGACTGGATCTAGGTTTTGTGAGTCTCTTACCCTTCAGGGTGGGAGAAGTGGGAAGGGGGGAAAGATCAGACTAGGGAGATAACCCAGAACCATAAAGACAAAACCTGCATGTGCTCTCTCCTCTGTGGACCCGAACTGTGAAGGTTTCTATGCATGTAAACAGGGGATTTGAGAGAGGTTGGGTATAGGCTAAGAAATGAGACATGAGGAGGACAAAGAACGTTTAGAAGGTTGAGGTAGGAAAGACCCTGGAAACACAAAAGCAGAACAGAAGTGGGATGAGTACAGGAGGAGGGGAAGGAGTAAAAAAAGAAGGGAAGGGAAACCAAAGCAGAATTGGTTTTAAAAAGTATGAAATGAAACCGAATTCTTCACATGGCAATAAAAATAAATTGTAGATTGTTTTCAAAATAAAGGCATATGAAAGAGAATAATGTGATAGCTAAGGAATATTGAAGCCAGCATAAATTTTGTACATGTTAAAGGATTTAAATGTATTTATTATGCTTCAATTTGCCTACTGTATTTTGTTTTATGTGCAATTAAGTCTGTCCATGCTGGAAATGAGTTCACCTCATACAGTCTCTGTAAAACCCTAAAGCTTTTCTGATTTGAATTGTAGCTCGAGTTATCTTCCTCATTACCATGATAACCAACGCACACAGCTTTGAGAGGGGTTCGGAGCAAATAAACACAAGGCAGCGCTAAGAACACTAGCCAGGGTGCAGTCATCAGAGGAAAACACCATGCTGTAGGACCCACTCACCACAAGTAAAACCGCTTTGAAATGACCGTAATAGCCTCCTTTATTTCAAATAATGATGCACAAAGGGCCAATTTAAATGTCTCTTCCATTTTTAGCACAAGGCAAAATTTAAGTGAATGTATTTGTCAATTTCCAATTTCCCCTACAAAGAAATTTGCATGGCCGAATAGAATGTTTCTGAGGAATATTTCATATTAACTAGATGACTTTTTAAATTACAGTTTTCATTGCTCCATGTGAGCAGATGGGTGTTCCGTGAAGAGTGATTGCATCCTCTGGAATTCCTTTTGGGGGGAATTTATATAATTAGCTCATGGATACTGAGTGACAGACTCAAGTCCGCTAAACCGAGTTCAAGTTTTAACTAAGTCTTAAAAAAAATGTAACTTGGTGACAATTTTCTAGAATCTACTACAGAACATATTACTAATTGGTAATATGGACTCTGGGGTTGTTCTGAGGAAAACAGTGAGATGAGTGATGTGAGTCACTAGGGACCATGACACACAGTGATGCCTCCACAAAAGGCAACGCTTAAAAAGACACAAGGGACGCGGGCCTCAGGAAGGGGCTGGCTACTGGAGAGAATGTTATCTACCTACAGGATTTACACCGAGATTTTAGTTAAGTGGTCTTAGATAAATAATATATTCCTAGACATTTGATTTTCCCCTAGAGCCATGAGTTTAGTATGCCTAGAGTACACACTGGTTCACGTGTGGTACATAATAACTGAATTGACACACGGATGGAAAAAGAGAAGAACGGAGAGAGGGAGAGATGAAGGGAAGGCAGAAGGGTATGCAGAGAGAAGAGGGAGATGAAAACAGATACAAGGATGGATTCATGTGTGATGGGTTAGATGGATAGATGTCATATTAGTCTGTTCTTAGAAGTGACTTAATGAAGTTTTTATAGCTAGATATCTGGCTTGACCATGAGCCCTAATGTTCTGCCAGCTACCTAGTCCTTATATAGGTAGGCATCAGCTCTGTAGATGCAGTCAAGCATGCTTCACTGTGATGTGAATTAACTATGCCTACACATCTCTGCTGTTATTGAATCAATACATTCCAGAGATATAAATACCTAAGCTATGAGAATGACCCTTATTTTCCTTCCAGAACCAGTCTTAGAGTACACCTTCCCAATTACTATATTGTGATGAAACAGGATGCTCCAGTCTTACAAATTTATATTATATGTTGATAGGTTAACCTAAATTAGGGGAAATGAACCTATGTTCTCTGGACATTATACATGATTATAGATAAGTTTATGGTAGAATAAACTTCCTGGAGTTCTTACAGGTAGTTTCCTAGAAATCAAATTAGTTGTCAACTTTTTTTTTTTTAAAACCTGGGGGATTTCATATACAAACACAGTAACATCCATAAAATCTGTGGAAAATCATTGGATGTAACCACTTGACCACGTGTGTTCAGGTATGTCCAGATCAAGAGCCTCAAAAAATCCTGTCCCCACACACTCTGGTTTACTGGTAAGCACAGGGCTGCACAAGGCCTTCCTCGGTGGACGCTAGGCACCATTTTCTAGCGAAGTCTCAGGAGATCCTCTAGGCTGGATCTGTGATCCCCACTGAGTTCCATCTATGATGCAGTTCCTGTCTGGACCCTGGGCTGCGTGTTTTGACTGTGGACTTCTTTATTTTATTATGTCTTTCATACAAAGTGGTTTGGTAGAAATAAGGATATTGTAAGGTCTTTTTTATGTGGATGCAGACACATATAAAAATTTAAGTGTTTTTAAACAACCATGAAGACAGCACCTACTTCTGGTTCTGTGGCTGATGAGCAGATCTACCTGAAATTGTTCCCTTTAAAATTGGGCTGAAAAAATGATTTTTCATATTTCAATGTTCGTAGTTTCAAATCATATTAGTTACAAAGATCAATAACAGATTAATGCAAAATATATCATAGTACAAAAATGTATCTTAAAATGTTTAGACTATTTTCAAGTATTATAGCATATTTTAAACTAACAATGTTTGACTTCCAAGAGCAGAGGGGCAATTATTTCTGAGTCACAAGTGTCCTTATTGTTTTCCTAACTAGACCTGTTTGTAGCATCTTTTCCTTTATAAAGGACTAAAACCTATTAAAGGGAGACTGCAGTATCATAACTAAAAGTCACATGTTATGCAGTTGATGATTATGCTGTTGTAGGAAGGAATGCAGTCATTTGAATGCTGGAGAAACTTAAAAACCTATTTGATGAGATAGGTCATTTGAAGCTTCCTTAAGTATCAAGTGGGAGAAAATAAATTTGATTTTAGGTTTTAAATAAGGAATTTATCATTTCTTTTAAAAATTATTTTATTATTATTTATTTTGAGAGAGAGAAAGAGGGAAGGATGGAGAGAAAGAGATAGAGATAGGGAGAGAGAATGAATATGGGTGCTCCAGGGCTTTCAGCCACTGCAAAAACCTCCAGATGTGTGTGTGTGTCCTCTTGTGCACATGTGCAACATTGTGTGATAGTGTCACTGTGCACCTGGCAATGTGGGACCTGGAGATTTAAACATGAATTCTTAGCCTTCACAGTCAAGTGCCTTAACTACTAAGCCATCTCTCCAGCCCCCATTTCTTATTGTAATATTTTATTCAATGGAATAAGCTCACAGAAATAACTTTTAAAATTTCTTCCAGGATATTCAGATAATTATCTACAAACTGGCTAGTAATATGGTCATATAAAAATAGATTTTTCAGGGCTGGAGAGATGGCTTAGCGGTTAAGGTGCCTGCCTCCTAAGCCTAAGAACGCTGGTTCTAGTCTCCAGTGGTTTCAATCTCCAGGTCCCACGTTTAGCCAGATGCAAAGTCAATCAAGGGCGCAATGCTGCACTTGACCACAAGGGGACGCACACATCTGGATTTTGTTCACAGCAGCTGAGAGGCTGCTGGTGTGCCCATCTCTATCTGTCCTCCTCTTCCTCTCTCTCTCTCTAAAAAAAAAATAGATTGTTCATCGAAAATTTAGGCTCATAGAAACTTACAAAAACCAAAACTAATAATTTCTAGAAGTCCCTAAGAAACTATATATTGAGAAGAAATTATCTTACAATACAAGGTGAATTTTTCCCTAAGAACACAATGAACATGCTACATATTAAAAACATTCATTTTCTATTATAATATGGACAAACCCAATTGGAAAGATGCTATCTTGAGTTTAACTATCATTTTATTGAATGCCTGGCCACACCTATTTT